>CM024639.1:31479007-32679007 GCA_014182715.1 Eucalyptus cloeziana
TTCTGGGCCGAATCCAGAAGGATCTAGGCCTCGGTTTCTTCACGAAAAATGTTTTTTTACATGTCCTTTAGCACGTGTTCAAGTTTGAGAATTTTTCAAACTCATATGAATTGGTTTCTGGTCTTAAACCCGAAAGTGCGTAACTGGGCAGTTTCTGCCAATTCTGGTCAATAGAAGTTTATAACTGTTTTAAGATGTTTCTTGCTGGAAATTTGTTTAATTGATGTTGTGAATGAAATGTTGTTAGGACTAGAATTAGCACCTAGAGGGGGGTGAATAGGTGTTTAAAGCAATTAAATCCGAATAACTTAAAATCAACAATTGCAGCAAATGAAAACAGTTAACGATATAAAGGATTAGGGATAGAGAATCAAGACTCAAGATTTATAGTGGTTCGGCTTAGATCAAGCCTACGTCCACTCTCCCGCACGGACAGCCCTTCTGGCTGGATTTCACTAAAAATCAATAAGAGTGATTACAGTCTCATGCTCTTGAATCCACAGTGTAGAAAACTCTACTACACTTCCTCAAGGTCTCACTACAATATGATCTCTCTTTTGATTACAAATATCGCTCGAAGAATGATATCGCAAAATAGAAAAAGGAGATTCAGACCTTGGAATTCTTCTATCCGCACCCTTCAACAACTAGAGCATCTCTCTTATATACTTCTTTATGCCTTCAATACCGTTGGCACCTTCCAAAGAAGTTCTTCCAATCAACCCGTTGGACAGAATCAATTAGAGAGATCTCGAGCTCTTTAAGGTAAGTGTTGATAGCCCAACAATCCTGCTCGCCCATACAATCAGGATCTCGGTTTCCATAAGTAGATCCTTCCAAATATAAGTTGCGAAATCTTTAGAGAATCTAAACATATTCCATATGAAAGTAAGATCGTTTAGTGCTGAATCCAGTAGAAAGATATCCACTAGTCGTTATAATAAAGATCATATAATATCAAAATAAACGTCGTCCTGGAAACTGTCCATGTGAGTAGACTTTGAAATATAAGTCTTGAGTCTTGCTAGCTTCAGACTTTGATCTTCAGACTTTGATCTTCAGACTTTGTCAATAGAGTCTGTAAGTCTTCAGACTAGACTGATAAAAATGTTTTGTCAACTTCAAAATACTTTAAGAGAATTCATCCAACAATCTCCCCCTTTTTTATGGTGACAAAACTTTCCTGCAGATTTGAATATTATCGCCCTGCAATACAACTTTTAAGCAAGCATCATAAAAGATTTAAATAAGATAGTAGAAGTTATCCTGTACACGATATCTTGTACACGAGACTTTCCCCGTACACGATCTGCATTCACCGAAACCTCATTAGTCATAAAAGACAGTACTATCTAATTTACGAAGCTTAAAGTATTGCCATAGTGATCACACATTCAAAAACTGCACACGTTAAAAAAAACTCAAGTCAAAGTCAAGATAGCAAAAAGATAAGATTTGGTTTGTTTTGAAAGCAGAAAAATCTTCGAACTTCGAAAATCTGCAAAGTCTTCTCCCCCTTTTTGTCAGCATAAAAAAAATCATGGAGCTCGAGGAATGCGAACAAGTTGAAAGTCCTCCATAGACTTGACAGTGTCTTCAAGCTTCCTCAAATCATCATGTACTTGGGTGAGAGTAGTGCCCTTTGCAGTATCTTGAATCTGACGCTGAACATCTTTAAGCTGATCATGCAAAGTGATGAACATTGCATGATTTTCATTCTGCAAGTTCTGAATTTCATATCCCATGGCATAAATTTGGCCTTTGAGTTCCAAGATGATTTCAAGCAGCCTTTGAAAATCTCGAGTTGTCGGCCCGAGTGCTTGTTTCAGCTCGGCCCGATGGTGGAGTCAAGCCGTATGAATGTCAACGGGAAGTTCGGTGTGTGGAGATGATGCCTCTCCTTCAGAAACCGTGCAGCATAAATATCCTCAAAGCATCGGGAGGTGATCGACTAACACTGTTTGTGCATCCTCTTCTCTAAAAGTCAGCGGAAGAGGTGTGTGTTCTCTTTCTTTATCTCCCCTGTTTCCATGTCTTCCGGAGGAGAAAAGAACTCTTCTTTCCGAGGAGTGTCCTCGGTGACAGCTGTTGTAGATCCTCCTTTTCTCGCTGGAGAATCTGTTCGTTCCGGTTCATCTGCGTTTTTTCTTCTTTTCCTTCTTCCTCTTCCTCTCTTTCTTCCTCTGTCTTCTCTTCTTCTTTCTCTTCCTCTTTTTCTTCTTCTTTCTCTTTCTCTTTCTCTTCCTCTCGCAACTTGATGTTCTGGAATAGTTGGAATAGATGCAGCAAATTGAGAAACCAGAGTAGAGATGGGTATAGCATCCTCATCATCTTCATCTTCCAGGATGATTGCCCTTCTCTTCTTGGTAGAACTAACCACAGGTTCTTTCCCTTTCCTTTGGCCGCCGATGAGTCGGTCCGAGCTTGATAGGAGTCTTTTCCTTGAATTGCTCCAGCTTCTTGCTAAGCTCTTTCAGACGCATCTTGGTAATCATCCTCAACCCGATGACCATTTTATCAATAGTCTTGACTGTGAGAATATGAGGAGGTTGAATGTTTAGATGTCTGAAGAGACGAGTAATGAGAGCAGCATAAGGAAGTTTTCCTTTGTCCTTTGCCATGCATCTGTACATGTGAAATATGATGGTATGCGGCAAAGAGAAGTTTAGACCAATCTTGATGGCAAACATCAACTTAGCCTCAGAAATTGATACATCTGTCTTGGATGTCGATTTGGTCTCAGACAGTTGATCACAATCTTGTGCAGCAAAGTATTTGTTGCATTCATTCTGGAGTAGGAGAGTTGACCTTCGCACATTCCGTCCCTTGCTAGTTCAAGAGTAGCATGGCTTACGACACACTGATTGATTGGAAAGCCCCTCTTTCCACACAAAGTACATCAGCCAAAATGTCCTTATCAACGACATACTCTTTATCCCTCACGCTGAAAGAAAAGCTGTTTGCATCAATGAAACTGAGATTGGAGTAGAAATACGCCGTTAATTCAGAATGTGCCATGTCACAGTCTGTGCAGAACTGATAAAGTTACAGTTTTCAAATTTCTCTCACGATTTATGCTCAATAGGTCCGTAAAATCGAAATCCACGGTCGTGGGTTCATCACCCCACGCTTCAGCAATTTTTCATACTTCTTTCTGTGTCCGTCTGAGCGGAATAGTTCATCCTTCTTCCCTCGAAGGTTTGCAGCCACACCCATCCATGGTTTAAAGTGTATGAACATCTTTTCGTCATCATCCTTTCCCTCAGGCTGATTCATACTACCAAACCTAGGGTCACTAGGAAAATTTGCAAATGCTTTTGCAGCCGTTCCCTCAGGCACAACTCCAAACCTTTCCATGACAGTAAGAAAGTGCATCTCGTTTCTATAACCCTTCTCTTTCAGAAACTCATCAATGAAGGTCATCGTAGAACCTCCTTCCTTTAATACAGAGTAGAGCCTATAAACAAAGGCGGGCTTAAGAGTTCTTACTTGGTTCAATATCTTCAAAACTGTTTCGCATTTTGAGGACGAAGTTCTTGAGGTCTAGTTGGGGAAGACCGCAGTTGAGATCGTTGAGGAGTTTGCTCGAAGGAAAGTCGCTTTCCTCGTCCGATCGAAGTGCGTAGGCCCCTCACTAGATCCTTGTGGTCCCCCGTTTGCTATTCCGGGATGACTTCCGTTGATACGACATTGTGCTTTCTTTGGAGAAGCTTTCTCACTTGTGTCGCAAGAAAGTTGAGAATTTTGAAATGAAGAAGTTTTGGAGAGAAAAATACAGAGCAGTGAAAAGCTTTTGATCTAGGGTTTCGGGTAATGTAAAAACGAAGGAGAAGGAGAGTATAAAAGATAACGAGATACGGGGGAAATCCAAGCGCCGCAATTTTTGGAAATCTTAAGAATTTCCTTTTGAAAAAATAACCGCCTTAATAAATCGATAACCACCCTTTTTAAATAAAATTGCCTTAATAAGTCAATTAGAGATAAACAGACGATCTTACCTTTTCGATATGAACTTACAGTCGTGTCGATTGGTATTCTCAGTCTTCAACCTTTTGAGTCTGATACTCTGTTAGACTTTAGTTTCTAAGTCTGAGCTTCAACATTCTTCAAGAGATAATATATTGAGTCTTGAGCGAATAGACTCAAATGAGCTTTTCTCAAGTGGCTTTGTGAAGATGTCTGCCAGTTGATTCTTTGAGTCTATGAATCGTATCAAGACCTCTTTGTTCTGAACATGATCTCTTATAAAGTGATGTCGAATCTCAATATGTTTTGCTCTTGAATGTAGGATAGGATTCTTTGTAAGATTGATTGCGCCGGTGTTGTCACATCTTATTTCGTGCAAGAGTCTTCAATGCCAAAGTCTTGCGGTTGTTGTTTTATCCACGGTATTTGAGAACAAGAACTTCCAAGGGCTACGTATTCCGTCGGCCGTTGAAAGAGCCACGTACTTTGTTTCCTTGAAAACCAAGATACCGCCCCCGTTTCCAATCAATTGACAAGTACATGGAAGTGCTTTTTCTTTCAACTCTACAACCCGCAAGATCTGCGTCGAATAACCAAGAAGTGTAAAGTCTCCTTCTTTGGGATACCAAAGACCGATCTTAGCATAGTAGCAACATATTTAATAATACGTTTAACAGCACTTAGATGAGATTCTCTAGGATCGATTGAAACCTAGCGCATATGCAAACACTAAATAATATGTCGTCCGGACGCAGTAAGATATAGAAGAGAACCAATGATACTCCCGTATAACTTTTGGTCGATTTTCTTCCCTGCTTCATCTTTGTCTATCTTCAAGGAACTTGACATTGGTATGTCAGTCTTTTTGCAATTTTCCAGACCGAACTTTTTAACAAGTTCTTTTGCATATTTCTCTTGATGAATGAATATTCCCTCCTTTAGTTATTTGACTTGTAGACCAAGGAAAAATGATAGTTCACCCATCATGCTCATCTCGAATTCATCCTGCATAGACTTAGAAAATTTCTTGCACAAAGTCTCATTAGATGATCCGAATATGATGTCATCAACATAAATCTGAACAAGTAGAAAGTTTTTACCTTCCTTTTTAATGAACAAAGTAGTGTCTACCTTTCCTTTAGAAAAACCACTATGAATTAAGAAATTACTTAGCCTTTCATACCAAGCTCGAGGAGCTTGTTTCAATCCATATAAAGCTTTCTTCAATCCGAACACGTAGTCCGGTTTCTTTGAATCTTCAAATCCAGGAGGTTGTTCCACGTAGACTTCTTCTTGAATAAATCCATTCAGGAAAGCGCTTTTGACATCCATTTGAAACAACCTGAAATTCTTGTAGCAAGCAAAAACAAGTAGTAATCTGATTGCTTCTAACCTTGCTACTGGAGCGTAAGTCTCATCATAGTCTATCCCTTCTTCTTGTGTGTATCCTTTAGCCACGAGTCTTGCTTTGTTTCTTGTTACTTTGCCCTTTTCGTCAACTTTGTTCCTGAAAACCCATTTAGCTCCAATAACTTATTTACCTTTTGGTTTGGGAGTCAATTCCCATACGTCGTTAATACCGAATTGTCGAGCTCTTCTTGCATTGCTTCAATCCAGCTTTCATCAGCCCTAAAGCTTCTTCAATATTTTTGGGTTCTATTTCAGAAATAAGAGCAACAAAGACTAGACTTTTCTCGCCTTTTGGATCTTGTTCGAATTCCCTCATTAATGTTCCCAATAATGAGTTCTTCAGATGACTAGACTTGTGCTTCCGATTCGGGTCGTCGATAGATTGTTGATCTTCTACTTGAGTAGATTCTTCATCGCAGCTTGTTGTACCGATTTTGATTTAGTAACCGCTTCGGTGGAGTTAGATCTATCAATGTCCGGAGCAGATTCCGAATCTTCAATCCGCATCTCGCTGAACTTGTGGAGAGTCTTGAAATTTGACATTCATTGATTCTTCCACGTCCGAGTCTTCTTGTTGAAAACTCTGTAGGCCTTGCTTGTAGTTGAGTAACCAAGAAAAATCCTTCATCCGATTTCTCTTGAAACTTACCAACACGATCATTAGCATTCTTTAGAATAAAGCATTTACAACCAAATACTTGAAAATAAGAAACTATTGGTTTCTTTCCTTTAATAATTTCATAAGGGGTTTTCTCAAGAATTGGCCTTAAAAACACTCGGTTTATAATATAGCAAGCGGTTGAAACAGCCTCCGCCCAAAACCTTGAAGAAATTTGATTTCTAATTAAAAGTGTTCTTGCCATTTCTTGTAAAGACCTATTCTTCCTTTCCACAACCCCATTTCGTTCTGGTGTATATGGAGAGGAGAATTTGTGTTGAAAACCAAATTCATCACAAAATTTAGCAAAGTCTTGATTTTCAAACTCACCTCCATGGTCCGTACGAATGCTTGAGATAGTGTGACCTTTCTCATTTCGCACCGTTTTAGCAAATTTTGAAAAGAGAGAGAAGGTCTCGACTTACTTGAAAGAAAGTAGACCCAAGTGAATCGTGAATAGTCATCCACTATTACTGCATACGTAACCTTTTACCACCAATGCTTTTCGCCGGTAGGTCCAAACAAGTCCATGTGCAAAAGCCGCAATACATGATTAGTGGAAACTTTATTTATTGATTTGTAAGAGTTTCTCACCTGTTTACCCAAGACGCATGGTGTACAAAGATCGACTTTGAGTAATTGAGAATAGGCAATCCTCGAACAAGTTTCTTTGAAGAGATCTTGTTGATTTGCTTCATATTGATATGGCCTAGCTTTTGTGCCATAGATTTGCTTCATCTTGTACGATATTAAGCACTGTGATCTTTCTTGGTTTACATCCGAAGATAGATATTTCCATGTCTTCGACCAAGTAAAAGATTGAGTAAAGTCTTTACCGATTCCGAGCACGTTTCTTCCCGAAAGTTGATCTTGAAACGAATCACACAACCGACTTATGCTAAGCAAGTTGTAGTTTAATCTTTCAACTAAGGAAACATTATTGATAGACAAACTTCCAATCTTTTCTTGTTCCGCGACCAAGTAATCCTTCCTTTGTTGTTACCACCAAAAGAAACTTTTCCTCCGTCTATTTGGATAAGTCTTATGAAGCGTTTGAGTCTCTGTCATATGTCTTGAGCAGCCACTATCAAGATACCATTTAATCTTCTTTTTGATAGTAACCCGCAATTAACAAGAATTCAAGCTTTTTTGGTACCCACACCATCTTGGGTCCGTAATTGTTAGAACAATAGACAGTCTTAGCCCAGCTCTTTTTAACAGTCTCTAAACCAAAGGACATTCTTTCTCAAAATGTTCGAGCTTTTACACTTGGAACATTTCAAGGCATTTCGCAACAGATTTTACAAAGACTTTCTGAAAATGATTCTTATAGACAGCTTTGGCTGGTCTCTGTCCGATTCTTTCCTTTACCTTTGGGAAATCAATTAGTGGAATAGTTTCGAAGTCATACCAAGACCTAACTTATCAAAGTATGGTCTTTGTATTGAGAGAATCTTATCCAACTTTTCAGAACCATTTGAAAATCTTTTTGATATATTTGTAATATCATTTTTCAAAAGACTATTTTCATTTGAAATAATATCTGAGTTTTCTTTCACAGCAACAAAATCTTTTTCCAGCTTTTCAAACTTTTCTTTCATAAGTTTATCCTGTTGCTTCAATGTAGAATTTTCCCTTTTCAATTCGGAGATCCTCTTAAGAGAGGTTTTCAGACTAAGACAAAGTTCATCAATATATTTAGAAACTTTAACAGGAATTTTCAAGTTACTAACCTCGAGTTCGCTGTCTGAGTCTGTGTCTGAATCAAGGTCTCGAGTCCGAGTCCGATTTTGCCATTAAACAGATATTGGCATAATCATCGTCACTTTCTTCAAATTCAGTATCACCCAAGTCTCTCGCTTTGAGTGCCTTCCCCGTTTTTCTCGTCTTTCCTTTTTCTTCTTTAACGAGAGGACGGTTGGGTCCGATGTGTCCCTTTTCTTGCATTCAAAGCAAGTCACTTCTTTGTTAGAATCATCTTCCTCTGTCGACCTGTTTTGAAACCTTTGAGAATTTTGTTTCTTCCAATTGAATTTCCTTCCTTTTCTGTTCAACTTTCGAATCTCTTTATCATGAGTGCAGTTCTTCATCATCTAGATCTTCTTGAGTCCGTAGCATCGAATAGTCATTAGACTTTAAGGCAATAGATTTCTTACCTTTTGAGTCTTCCTCTTCGTTGGTCTGTTCTACTTCATAGGATTGAAGAGTCCCAACCAATTCATCTACGTAAAATGGAGCAATCCTCTCGTGTCTCTCTTATTGAGGTTTTTATATAATTCCAGTCTTTTGAGAGTCCTCGAAGGAGTTTGTTGACCTTCATATGTCCCGAGATTGGATGTCCCCGATATTCAAGACCATTCACAATTTCAAGAAAGCGACTAAACATGTCGTTATTGATTCTCCCGATCTCATCTTAAAGACTTCATATTGTCCCAAGAGAATGTTGATCCTCGTTTCTTTCACACGATCGGTTCCTTCATAGGTAATGTGAAGCCTATCCCATACTTCTTTTTGCTGTATCACAAGAAGATATTCTGTTATACTCGTAGGGGATAAAGCACAATATAAAGAGTAAATAGCTTTTGCGTCAAGAGTCTCGTCTCTTGGTGATTTCTTCTTGAGTCGACGAGTAGAAACATCGTTTCTTTTCCTCTCTCTCGATTCGATGCAGAAAAGAGGGAATGATTCCCTTATCAACCACTTCCCATTCCAAAGGATCTTTTGATCTTAGGAATGCCTTCATCTTATTTTTCCATATGTTGTAATCTTTTCCATCAAAGTATGGAGGTCGGTATTGCTTTGACCTTCAACCAACCCCGTAGGCAACATACTAGCCATAGATCTTTTACTTAGAAGTAAAGACACTTCTTATAAACAAGTACACAAGCTCTGATACCAATTGTTAGGACTAGAATTAGCACCTAAAGGGGGGGTGAATAGGTGTTTAAAGCAATTAAATCCAAATAACTTAAAATCAACAATTGCAGCAAATGAAAACAGTTAACGATATAAAGGATTAGGGATAGAGAATCAAGACTCTAGATTTATAGTGGTTCGGCTTAGATCAAGCCTACGTCCACTCTCCCGCACGGACAGCCCTTCCGGGCCGGATTTCACTAAGAATCAATAAGAGTGATTACGGTCTCATGCTCTTGAGTCCACAAAGTGTAGAAAACTCTACTACACTTCCTCAAGGTCTCACTACAATATGATCTCTCTTTTGATTACAAATATCGCCCGAAGAATGATATCGCAAAATAGAAAAAGGAGATTCAGACTTTGGAATTCTTCTATCCGCACCCTTCAACAACTAGAGCATCTCTCTTATATACTTCTTTATGCCTTCAATACCGTTGGCACCTTCCAAAGAAGTTCTTCCAATCAACCCGTTGGACGAGAATCAATTAGAGAGATCTCGAGCTCTTTAAGGTAAGTGTTGATAGCCCAACAATCCCGCTCGCCCATACAATCGGGATCTCGGTTTCCATAAGTAGATCCTTCCAAATATAAGTTGCGAAATCTTTAGAGAATTTAAACATATTCCATATGAAAGTAAGATCGTTTAGTGCTGAATCCAAGTAGAAAGATATCCACTAGTCGTTATAATAAAGATCATATAAGATCGAATAAACGTCGTCCCGGAAACTGTCCATGTGAGTAGACTTTGAAATATAAGTCTTGAGTCTTGCTAGCTTCAGACTTTGATCTTCAGACTTTGTCAATAGAGTCTGTAAGTCTTCAGACTAGACTGATAAAAATGTTTTGTCAACTTCAAAATACTTTAAGAGAATTCATCCAACAAATGTGCAATTGAGCATTGAACTATGACATTGAGTGAATGCATACATGACATGAGAATCTGTCACAAGCCTTTGGGGCCGGATGATGCTCCTTCGGGAATGCCCCAAGTCAACGGATGCCGGTCGCAGTGAATGCTAGACCGATGCTCCTAATCGGAATGCCGTTAGAAATAGACATTGCCACGCTCGACGATGCAAGGCGATGCCCGGTTATGCCGGAAGACTGTTATCTGTTGGGTTGGCCATAACCAATGAATGGAAATTGTGAAACGCATGAATGATCGAAGATCGAGGGACCGAATTAAGAGATGAAATTGTATGGTGTAGTATGGGACGTACCATCACAGTTTAGTCTACTAATTGGGGGCCCGTATAATTGTATTAATATGTACATTCTTGAGCATTCATTTGTGAGAATATTATTATGCTACCTAATCTTGATACCATTATGTATGACTTGATTTGATCGAGACTAATGTGCAGGGCAATGCTATAGAAAAAGGGGTTGTGAGAAACGTGATTAGATTGCATGTAGAGTGTACTTTTCTCCTAATATGGATTTAGGGACTAAACTCGCTGAAAAGTGATCTCACCCCATAGTGGGCTAAAAATTTCAAGTCCCTAGATGGAGGAAGGCTAGGTTGTGTGCAGTCGGTTGCAAGAAAGGAAGAGTAGGACTCTCGTTATCTCATTCCAGGTGATGACGAGTCTTCCGTCAAGGCTGGATGTAGGGTGACGGCTCACCCCAGAGAGAGTCGAGAAGTATGGTAGTGTAGTAGTGAACCCCAGTCTTGTAAATAGAAACTTAGCTCATGGGTAACTGAACAGCTTCGATCTTGGGGTGTTAAACTGGTCTATGTACATAAGTACTACGGTATTGTAGGTGTGGCTTGTAAAAATATTATCCTATGTTTCTATTCCACTACTTTGTTGTATGGAGATTGTTTTACGTTTCTACATGCGCAAAATAATGAATGGGTCGGCAACAATTCTTGGGATGTTGCAAATTTATATCGACGATTGAGAGATGTGCATGTGCCCGAAGTTCGGGTCGTGACAGGATCTGGTTTGGGCGAAGGGTGAAGGGAAGAAAATGGAGGAGGAAAGTGTTGGGGTGTCATGAAGAAGGAAGGAAATGATGGTGAGGTGGGAGAGAGGGTTTTAAAAAAAAAAAAAATGATGGCTTTATCATAGGGACAAGGCTGGATTGACCCGAGCCTTGCTGTGGATGGGCAAGGCTCGGCCTTGCATTGGCTAGGTGAGGCCTGTTATAGATGAAACCAAATATTTGTTTTTAGGGGCTTTTTTGTCTTTTCTGTCAAATTTGCTTTTAGGTTAAAAGTGATACTTTTATATTAGCGATAGCAAAACGCTAGCCATTAAGACACTGAAAAAGAAAACAAAGAGACAAGAAAAAGAGAGAAGAAAAAAGTGAGTTTTTCTTTATAAGAGTTATCAATCTCTTTGTACCCTGATCTTGAGAGAAGATCATCATTGTATTCCAACTTTTTCCGAAGTCTAGTGGATTCGCAAATTGCCTCTGCGCAGATATGTAGCCCAAGTTTGGGTGAACTTCGATAACAAATTTGCTAGCGTGTTCTTCTGATTCTATTCATTTATTATTATATTCTGCCTGGTGAATTGTTTGTGAGCGTTATTTTTCTGGAATCGACGTGCGATTTCGTAACAAATGGTGTCAGAGCCTAGGTTGGCTAATCGAGAACATCGAGGGTTTTTCGGTGACGTTTGATTGAAAGCAAATAGGATGGCAAAAGATAAAATCAAAATCGATAAGTTCGATGGGCAGGATTTCAGATGGTGGAAACTACAAATCGAGGAATATTTATTATCAAAAAGATCTCTATGCACCACTTGAGGGTTGGAAACCCGAGATGGCGGAAGTGGATCCAACAGCAGAAGCTGGATGGAAAATTCTCGATCAAAAGGCATTAGGTGCGATTTGTCTAAGGTTGATGAAAAAGACAGGGTACCACATCACAAAAGCAAAAACTGCAAAAAAAAGCCATAGATATTCTAACAAATATTTATGAGAAGCCGTCCACATCAAATCAGGTATTTTTGCTGAAAAAACTGGTTAATATGAAGTTATCTGATAGAGGTCCTATAGCATATCATATTAATAGTTTCACGCAGGTCACGGGTCAATTGGAATCCGCAGGCATAAATTTAGATATGAAGCTTCAAGCTTTATTATTTTTATGTTCTCTTCCAGAAAGCTACAATACTACTGTGCAGGGAATTTTGAGCACTATGAAGGATGATTTAACTCTTGATGATGTTGTGAGTAGTATCATGGATGAAGAGATGCGAAGGAAAGTCTCGGGTGGAGATAATTTTTTCTGCATCTACATCTTCAACGGCACTTGCAGTGGAGAACCGTGGAAGAAGTAAAAGTAGAGGAAAATTCAGTGGGCGTGGCAGATCACAATCATGGGATAAGAGACAGGTTGCAAAAGATGAGTGTTGGTTTTGTCATAAAACCGGACACCGGAGGTTTCAGTGTGAAGCTTACAAAAAGAAACGGCAAGATGAGAATCAAGAAGCTAATGTGGTTAGCGATGAATCTATGTTAGATAACTTGTGTTTGTTTGCAGGGTTTGATTTGACAACAAATAAATGATTTATTGATTCTGGTGCTTCTTTTCATTGCACCTCGCAAAGAGACATATTTGATGGTTATGCCAGTGGAGATTTTGGACAAGTGGTTGTGGGAAACGACCGCATGTGTCCTTTGTTGGGAAAGGAACTGTGACTATGAACATCTCAGGTGGAGGACGTTTAGTTTTGCGTGAAACTAGACATATTCCGGAATTAAAGAAAAATATGATTTCAAATAGTAAACTTGACCAAGAAGGTTTGGTAACAACCTTTGGATGCGGAGAGTGGAAGATAACCTCAGGGGCAAGAGTAGTAGCAAAGGGAAAGCATACAGGTACACTTTACCTTCTCCAAGGAGACAATATCAGTGATATGAACTACAATGGCTACAAGTAATTTGTCTACTCTTTGGCATTATTGTTTGGGACATCTTGGTGAAAAAGGTGTAAAGCAGTTACACTCGAGGAAATTACTTCCAGGTTTGCAAAAAGTTGAGTTAGAATTTTGTGAGAGTTGCATTTATGGGAAACAGAAGGTTGTTAGTTTTCAATTGAATGGGCGACAAAATAAAGGCCAGAAGCTAGAGTTGATTCATATTGATGTATGGGGACCTGCTCAGGAACTCTCTTATGGCGGTAAGAGATATTTTGTCACCTTCATCGATGATGCAACAAGGAAGACTTGGGTCTATGCTCTTAGAGAAAAATCAGAAGTATTCGGGATGTTTAGAATGTGGAAGACCATGGTAGAAAAAGAGATAGGTTATCAAATTAGAGCTTTGAAGTCTGATAATGGTGGTGAATACATGAGTAAGGAATTTGCAGAATATTTGAGTCGAGAAGGCATACACGGGTTAAAGACTGTTCCTAGAACTCCTCAAGAGAACAGTGTAGCTGAAAGGATGAACAGGACTATTCTAGAACGTGCGAGATGCACGAGGCTACACGTGGGTCTCCTGCTACACTTATGGGCTGCCACAGTTGATGCAGCTGTTTATTTTATTAACAGAAATCCATCTAGTGCGTTGGACGAAGAAATACCACAAGAGCGGTGGTCAGGTAAAAAGATTAATTATTCACATCTAAAGGTGTTTGGTTGTATTGCATATGCTTTGATTGATAGGGAAGATAGGAAAAAGCTTGATGCTAAGTCCCAGAAGTGCGTCTTTATCAGATATGACAACGACGAGTATGGCTATAGGCTTTGGTATTATGAGAATAACAAAGTCATCCGCAGTCGGAATGTGGTATTCCATGAAGAAAAGATGTACAAGGATCGTCAGACAGAGCATGAGAAGGTAGTACAACCAGAATATATTGAATTAAACACAATGCCCGTGAAGATGTTTCCAGTAGATCAAAGTGCATTTGAAAGAGAGGTTCAAGATGAGCCTATTATCAGTGAAGAGGTAGTTCAAGAGGAATGCAGTGAGTCGGAGCAAACTAACAACCCTAAAGTACCTATCTTGAGAAGGTCTACACATGTGAGAAAGCCAAAGGTAATTTTTTATCCATCAGCTAATACTATTCTGAGTCATGTCTTATATATAGATTCAGGGGAACCAGAAACTTACGATGAGGCAAAGGTAGACACGTCTCACTTGCAGTGGGAGTGTGCTATGAAAGACGAGATGAGCTCATTACTTCAGAACAAAACTTGGGAGTTGACCAAGTTGCCCACATGTAAAAAAGCTTTGTTAAACAAATGGGTATACAGGATTAAGAATGAAGCAGCTGGTAGTATTAGATACAAGGCGAAGGTTGTAGTCAAGGGCTTTTCTCAAAAAGAAGGGATCGACTACTCCGAGATATTTTCACCTTTAGTGAAAATGACATCAATTAGAGTTCTGTTGAGTATAGTTGCAGTGGAGGATCTTCATCTTGAGCAGTTAGACGTAAAAACAACGTTTTTACACGGTGACTTAGATGAAGAATTATACATGGCACAACCTAAGGGTTTTGAAGTCAAAGGTAAGGAGCACATGGTATGTTGCTTGAAGAAAAGCTTGTATGGCTTGAAACAAGCTCCGCGGCAATGGTATCTAAATTTTGATGGTTTCATGAAAGAAAAAGGATTTGCACACTGTGAGTTTGATCGCTGTGTTTATTTTCGCAAGTATAATGATGGTGACATTGTGTATCTCTCTTTATATGTGGATGATATGCTGATGGCTAGTTCCAATATGAAGAGAATCGTAGAAGTGAAGATAATGTTATCATCACAGTTTGCTATGAAAGACTTAGGAGAGGCCAAGAATATTTTAGGCATGAAAATCATCAGGGATAGGAAAAATAAGAAATTATGGTTGTCGTAGGAAGACTATGTGAAAAAGGTATTAAAGAGATTAAACATGGACAAGGCAAAACCGGTTGCAACTCCTCTAGCGAGTCACTTCAAACTTTCCAAGGATATGTGTCCGAGCACTTAGGCTTTGAAAGATGAGATGGCCGTAGTTCCATATGCATCAGCAATTGGGAGTTTGATGTATGCCATGGTGACCACAAGACCAGGCATTACACAGGCAGTGGGAGTTGTGAGTCGATATATGCAGAACCCAAGCAGAGAGCATTGGAATGCAGTGAAATGGATATTGAGATATCTAGTAGGTACTTCTAATTACTCACTTTTTTATGGTGGTACATCTCTAGAGTTGCAGGGTTATGTAGATGCAGATCATTCCGGTGATCGAGATAGTGGTAAAAGTACCCTGAATATGTCTTTACAGTTGCAGGTACATCAGTGAGTTAGGTATCTCAACTACAAAAAGTAGTGGCTTTATCGATGACAGAGGCAGAATATGTGGCGATCACAAAAGCTTCTAAGGAAATCATGTGGTTACAAGATTACATGGAGTAGCTACATCGAAAACAACCAGTCAATACATTGTGGAGTGATAGTCAAAGTGCAGTGCACTTAGCAAAGAATGTAGCTTATCACTCAAGGACTAGACATATCAAGAAGCGTTATCACTTTATCAAGTCAGCATTGAAAGATAATGAGTTAAAGCTACAGAATATTGATGGCTTGAAAAATCCAACTGACATGTTGACTAAGGTAGTAGACAGAGAGAAGCATATTTTCTGTAGTACTACCATTGGTATTACTCCATGTTGATTGATGAGGAGTATCACAGAGGCACAAGTTTTTCAATTAATATTTTTTGAAGAAGATGGATGCAAAGTTGCTTGGTGCTTGGGTATATTTGTCTTCAAGTGGGAGATTGTTATAGATGAAACTAAATATTTGTTTTTAGGGGCTTTTTTGTCTTTTCTATCAGATTTGCTTTTAGGTTAAAAGTGATACATTTATATTAGCGATAGCAAGACGCTAGCCATTAAGACGCTGAAAAAAAAAAACAAAGAGACAAGAAAAAGAGAGAAGAAAAAAGTGAGTTTTTTCTTTATGAGAGTTCTCAATTTCTTTGTGCCCTGATCTTGAGAGAAGATCATCGTTGTATTCCAACCTTTTCCGAAGTCTAGTGGATTCGCAGAGTGCCTCTGCACGGAGACGTAGCCTAAGTTTGGGTGAACTTCAATAACAAATTTGCTAGCATGTTCTTCTGATTCTATTCTTTTATTATTATATTCTGCTTGGTGAATTGTTTGCGAGCATTTTTTTTTGGAACCGACGTGCAATTTCGTAACAAGGCCGATCTTGCGCGGCATAGGCAAGACCGACCTCACCCTGAGCCTTGCCGGTGGCCTAGTGAGGTCAAGGCTTGCCGTGGCCAAGCGAGCCTCTAGCGAGCTCACCAGACCTCACTGGACCTCACCCAGTTGGTCACTGGTTATGGCCGTGGTTGGCGACCAGCCACAAAGAAGGAGAAAGAAGAAGAAAAAAATAATAATAAATGAGAAAAATATAATTAAAGTATTGAAAAATTAAAGAAACAAAAAAATTTAAAAATCGTACCAAACGCATTTCTATCTCGAAAAAGAAATTTTGTGCAGTTACCAAATGCATACTTTTACTCAAAAACTATTCTCGGGAACATAATTGGAAAAAAAAACGATTTTTGACCAAAAATTGTTCTAGAGAATAGAATCATTACCAAACGTGCCTTAGGAGTCTTGCGTGGAGAGAAATGTCGCGTCGCAACGCGCGCATGGGCTAAGTGCTGACACAACGAGACCATTATGCAGGCCAATCAATTTTTTTTTTTTTAAATTACAGTCCGAAATATAAGATTCCCAAAAATAAAATAAAAATTAATGGAATTTAATTAAAATGAACATTAAGGCACTATTCAGAAATAAATCAATAAATTTTAATAAAGAAAAATCGCAATTATTTTCCATTAATGAAAATAATATTTTTGCTAATTAAACAATACACCCAAATTTCCATCGGACTCGAAGTTAAAATATCCCAATAATATATAACCCAGGTTAGTCGAAAATCAGGGTGTCACAAAAAAGGCTCCTAATGGATTTAGGAGTCTATGTGTGAGCCAAGTGCGGTATTTGGTGAGAGTCGTATGGATGGTAACAAGGGGGGTTCACGTCAACGTGGAGATGCATTATGTTCTCCTTAAAGGGTTGTAATATTCTTTTATGGGTCGATGGTGTGAAACAATTGAGAGGATTTCATTTTTTTACTGAGCCCATGTTCTCCACTAAGTAGTGGCCTTCTTTTGGGTTCATAGCTAACCCTTTTCTTAAAGAGCAATTCACACATACAATGTTGAAAACCGATGGTTTAAGATCGACAGGGTGACAATATATAAGATGAGAAGTAAATCTTTGTTGTAAAATTAATGAACACAGAAGCTAATAAGGATCTTACAATTAAATCAATGCAAAATCACTGAACAAATAAATGAGGAACAATAAAGGACCTCAAAGATGTACGTAATTCAGTCTGAGTATTGGTACTTACATTCACAAGTAGTGCCAACACCAAAAATATACTATATTCAGAAAATCGAAGTTACAAATCGCTCAACATGCTTGGGTGTTTCCCATGTCTAAATTAAACCCAAACCCAAGGTATTAACAACTTATTTTGGATGTGAAAAACTCAAAGCACAAGTTACACATTTTGACCGTGACCAAATAGGAACTCTCTTTGAAAAGGCCAAAAATCAAGGATCTCGTCTGTTCTTGATTTCCTTTCTTTGCAGCATGGCTTTCCAGTTGCTATGAATATAAAATTAGACATGTATGTGTATGCCTCTTTCTTTGGTTTGGCCAATATATAGTACTTTTAAAGTTCAATTATTGGTCTGGGTTAAACTTGCATATTTATCCAATCGGCTGGGGTTTTGTCGTGTAAGAAGGTGTCTTGATCAATGGAAAAGCATATGCTTTCAAAGGTCCACAATAAGTAGTTAAATAACTAGGAACTCAGGATCATGCAATGCTAGCTAAGTACAAGGAAGAGGATTAAAAGAGTGTTTTCAAGGCTCGAGGTCACTATTTTGAACATACAAAATTCTTGATTCTTCATGATTAACTGTTTCTTTTACTTCGCAAAATTTGAAGTGCTAGATATTTTATATACAGTGGATTCTATATCTTAATTGTGATCTATGTGTTAGGGTTGGCACGGATGTGGTTTAGGCTAGGCCAGACCCTTTTATCTTTTAGCAAGTTTCACTAGAAATAATCCATTTATAGCCGTGTGGTCACACTGCTTTTCACTAACCTCAAAACACAACCCAAAAACTATGAAGTAAATCAAATAAGTTAGAGAAGGGTTCCAATTGCCTATCTCATGCATATCTTATGAACTCTATATCCCTCCAAAGAAAGACTGTCGTCAGAAGTTCATTACCTCATGATTAGTAAAGCAGCCTCCGAAGAGATAAAGCCACCCCGGAGGGAATCGACACTTGCAAAATCTTTTCCATATTGAGATTGATTGGCCCTCTTACGTTTATTACTCCAAGGGCTTCGAAATATGATTAAGTGAAGAACAAATTGTCACACCCCGATCCTCGGACACGCACCCATCCCTCACCTTGGTCGATTTAATAGCGACGTTCCAGGACGCATTGCCAACCCTTTCGTTTAATATGCGCATGCGGAAGCATATAATAAGAATCCCCAGACAATAAAGCAATGTGATAGACAAGTAGGACTAAAAACTTGAACTTGAAAATCAACACCCTTATGTACATATATAACAACTCAGTCATATATATATACATATTCAAGCCATACTAAAAGGTCGGTTTCTACTCAAACAGGTTCCACAGCCAAAGTCATCAGACAGGAGTGGAGTCTCAATCCTCATCAGGATCCTACTCTGGATCATCCTTCGGGTTCCTCCTCCAGGTACTCCTCTTCGAGTTCTTTCTCCTCAGGTTCCTCATCAAGGTCCTGAAATATTTTCCCACAACCGGGATGAGACTACATCTCAGCAAGTTCTACCCCCTAAGACCCGATTAGGAAGTCAATACACCTTAGGCTGCCTAAGCACAACACGAGTTAGAGGACTTACTTTGGCCTAAGTTCCCTCCCGCAAGTCAGTATATATATTATATACATGATCACATCACATCACCCAATCAGATCGAATCATCGATCAATCAACCTTGTCAATTATATGTCAGACAAACCACTTCTTGGTCATTTCAATCAATACTGTTCATTCTCTAAAATAACCCATCGGGTTACCAAGCCAACATTTTAAACGATTCATTCTTTGAAATGACATTATAAATCACCAAGTATATTCATCATAACGTCCATTCTACAAAATGACTTGTTGAGTCATCGAGCTGTTATGGCATGTTGTCCATTCTACAAAATGACTTATAGGGTCACCGAGCCGACATTAAATACCGTCCATACAAAATGACCTATAAGGTCACCAAGCCGATATTGCATATCGTCCATTCTTCAAAGTGACATATAGAGTCACTGAGCCGGTATAAAACATGTTATTCCGAACGTTCAATCGAATTGCCATTTTTATCATTTCCAATAAAAATACACGTGCGTGGGCACACGGTCGGCCTTAGCCAAAATATTATAATTTCCTTTCCACAAATCCCACCATTATCTGTAGTCCACCAAAACATTTTTGGCGCTGTCAACCAACGCCCGATTATTTTCCAATTAATTATCAAAATTAACTAATTAAGGAAAATAATCTTATAATCACAAATAATTCATTTCAGCATGAAATAAAGCTCAATTAAATAAACGGATTGCACCATGATAATCAGTATAAAATCCAATCATCGACCATCTTGGTCTAATTTCCGGAAAAATGATTAATTAATTAAATAATTACAAAAATTATTGAATAAATACCAATAAATCCAACTTAGGCCCGTATTGCCTAATTGGAAGCCAAGACAGACCCGGAAAATTACCGAGACCCGTTCAATAATTAATAGGACTTGTCTACTTGCTAAGTATACTAACCATTCTCTTAACATGCATAGGTAAATGCCTAATTTAATTATTCTACTCTAATCTAACCACCTAATTGCACTTAATTAAATCTAATCACCCCTAAGCATCATTAGCATACTAATAAAGGCTTAGTGAGCAAAACTCACTTGATTAAAAGCGAAGACCAGATCACCGCGACGACTACGCGACAGCGGCCGAAACTCGGGTTTTCAGCGACGTTGACAAGCACATGGACCGGGCCTAAAAGGCCTTGCAAGCCCACAGCAAATGCTGGGCTTGACTTCGGGCTTAGGTTGCTTTGCGGACCTCAAGACTCGACTGACCTCACTTGGGCTTTTGATGAACTTCAAATCGCTTAGGCTTCAGCTGAGATGGGCTTGACAAATTCGTGTGGGCTGAAGAAGAAACTTTCATGGACTACTGTAGCTAAAGCCTCGACTTGGCCTAACTTCAATTGGGTTGAAGACAGGCTGATCTCACTGACGTGGGCTGGTTTCTTAGGCTGGTTGTGGGCTTGTGTTGTGGCCCTAAGACACTGGATTTGCTGGTCAAAGATGGAGCAAAATTCTCAAGCAGCTCGCTGGCGTGTGGACGAGCTTCGCTGGAGATGCTACGGCCTTCGTGGCAGCTGCTTCAGTTTGAGGCAAGACAGCGTGAGCTGCTTCGGGCAATCTGCTGGCACGAGATGTGGGTCTTCGATGGAGGGATTGTGGCTTCACTGGCAGCTGGAGGATGGCAACTTGGTGGAGAACAAAACCGATGGAAGCCGCATGGAGCTTCAATCAAACTTTGGTGGGGTTGCAGCTGGTTTGTTGACCGGCGTGAGTGGGGGAAAGATGGAAGGAAATCGATGGTGGGGCAGCAAATAGAGAGAGAGGGAGTGGAGAAAAGATGATGATGGATAGGGCATGGATGAGGGATGAGCGAGCGGTCTTCGAAGGGAGCCAAAAAAAGAAATGAAAGCAAAGACAGAGGCTGACAAAGATGGGGTTGATTGAATGAGGAAGAAGATGGAGGGGACGTTGCAAGCGTGCACGAGAAGCCAGCTGAGAGGGGAGCAAAAGTCAATAACCTCAGCCAATATATTGAATGCTTGGTCCCCCAAAGCCCACACACATATCTCTAATGTCCCAAATACTTTCTAGCATGTAATTTTCACATATTAATCCACTTTGGTGCCAAACTTCCAGCCCTCATATTAGCATCCGAATTTCACAATTTAAGCTTCGATTTCTTCTCCGATTTCCCCAATTGGAGGTCCAATTTCGTCGAAGAAGATGCCCATACCATTTTTGCAAGTGCCCATCGCCAACAAGCTCGACTTAGAAGTCAAATTTTCCTTTAATTTGACCCATCTGAATTTCTGCTAATTTCTGCAATATCCGAAACGATTTTCCGCAAA
The DNA here is from genome assembly GCA_014182715.1 of Eucalyptus cloeziana. Taxonomy (NCBI): domain Eukaryota; kingdom Viridiplantae; phylum Streptophyta; class Magnoliopsida; order Myrtales; family Myrtaceae; genus Eucalyptus; species Eucalyptus cloeziana. The sequence goes on from CM024639.1 coordinate 31,500,230, forward strand.
AAAATCCCAGAATCTCTTAAAAATCTTCGGAGGATGAGTCGACGTTCCTAAAATAGATCGTGACACGACAGAATCTTCAATTTTTGAAATCAGACATGAATTCGCGGTTAATTTCACTCGGGCGCGTTTTTAGCGTGACATAGGCTACCGGGTAACTTTCAGAAATTTTTAGTGCAAATGACCCGTGGTCAATTTTCTTCAAGCTACAATGAACCCACTCAACTCATTAGTGACTCTCGGTTGTCGTGAAAATCTCGAGGATTCAAATACGGACACAGAGTACCAAAACGATAGTAAAATCAATCTAGTACCGGTCAACGAGAATTTTCCAATTTAGTGATGTCAACCACGATTAGCCACACATCTCAGTCGAACCAACCTATATCTGATCTCAAATCGATTTATATATGTGCTGTAATGATCTCAACAGATGAACACAGTTGAGAAGCCGATTCTTGGTCGAATTCTCAAGTCTATTTACCTTAAAATCCTTAATAGCTTCCCTAGATAGTCTAGTTATCTCGAGAGTGATCAGCTCTGAGAACAACCCTATAGGCGTGTCAATGAAATGCCCGATTTATTCAGTAGAAGACAGGATCGAAAATTTGGGATGTGACAACTCTTCCCCTCTTATAAAAATTTCGTCCTCGAAATTTAAACATTTACCAATCCTTAAACAAAAAGGTGGGGGTATTGTCGTCTCATCTAGTCTCACTTTCCCCGGTTGCTTTTTCAGTCCCGTGGTGTTGTCAGACTACTTTAACTAAGGGACTATCTTGATTCATCGAATCCGATCTTTCTGATTCACGATCTGAACCGGGCTTTCCACATACGACACTCTGTTGTCCACATCTAATTCTCTAAGATTTAGCACGTGGGTCGAGTCAGGCTCGTACGTCCTCAACCTCGACACGTGATAGACGTCATGCATTTGTGCCTACCTCGGCGACAACGCAAGACAATACGTTAGGATCCCGATTCTTTTCAGAATCTCAAAGGAAACTACGTACCTCGGTTTCAAATTTCCCTCCTTGCTGAAACGCAAGGTATCCCTCATTGGTGACACCTTCAAAAAGATGTAATCACCAATTTGGAACTCTAAGGGCCTTCAAAGTTCAAAGATACAACTTTTATGGCGGCTTTGAGTGGTCTATGATCTGATTCTGATCACGACAACTGCGATCACTGACTGCTGAACTGACTCTGGGCTTGTGATCTTTCTTTCTCTGAACTCATCTCAACAAACTGAAGTTCTGCACACTCTGCTCTATTCTACCTCAAAAGGAACTATATGACTGTTATGCTGAAATTGGGAATCTCGGTTCTAGATCTGATATAAGTTCGTCACTGGTACTTCACACAGACGAACTGTCTGACACACATACACTTCTACATGCCCATTCCAATCAAGATCCTTCCATACGGCGATAAAGTGGGTCGACTTCATCAGTCTGTCGACCACTACCCCAACTGGAGTCATTATTCCTCTGACTCCTTGGTAAACCTATCACAACATTCCATTGTGATATACTTCCGTTCCCACTAGGGACTCTCGAGTGATTGTAAATGTCCTCTTGGCTTGCATTACTGAACTTTCACTTACTAGCACATCTGACACTTGCAACCTGTCCGATGATAACTATCTTCATATCAATCTACCAATCGAGCTAACGTTGATTCTGACCTACCTCGCACTGTATGGTCAAATACTGCTACTATTATAGTGAATTCCTGACAAGGTCTCCTCCTCATGTTCCATACTGTTTGACATCTATTGTCACCCACAACACTTCGGCATTCCTTTTTCCGAAATATGAAAGTTAATCTTTCTTTTACCGGTATCCTCTTATAGGATTTCTTGAACATTTGGGTTCGTTAACTAAAATGTCATGATTCTAACTTAAATATCCGGTTCAATTTTGAGGGCGGCTATAAAGTTCAAAAGGTAGCCTACCTCAAACTTGAAAACCAAATCTCGAGCTCTCTCAAGTAAATTCCACTCCTTGATCACCATCTATGCAACTGAAGACTTTCGACTCAGTGCACTTACGACTTAATTCGTCTTTCCAAGGTGACACAAGACATCACAACCACAGTTCCTCTAAAATTCTAACTCATAACGCTGTCTTTGATATAACTTCCTTCCTGATTCTCAACTGATGACATCCTATTCTCAAGTTGACCCTTGAAAGTATCAACACTTTTTGTAACTGATCACGCACTTCATTGATCTTCGGCAATGAACACTTGTTCTTGATTGTCACTCGATTGAGTTAATGATTGTCAATGCATACTCACAACGAACCATCTTTCTTTCTCTCACAAACAAAACTAATGTTTCCCCAAAGTAATGCACTGATATGCATGAATTTATTATTCAACAATCCTCACCTCTTTATCCTCGGTTCTATCAATTCAAACAACAACATTTGATAAGAAACCATAGAGAGTGGCTCTGTCTCGGGTGTTAATTCCATCACAAGTTCTATCTCTTTTTCTAACGACAGATCTGGTAATTCCTGTGACAACACAACTATAAATTGTTGGACTACTGAGATGTCCTCAACCTTTAGTTCTCTAATTTGTCTTATCTATGAAAATCACCACGTAACCTTGGCAACCTCCGTCTAACAAACGAGTTGCCTCTTGTGATGAAATTAGGGAAATTGAGGGTCCTCCTCGACTTCTGATAAATTCGAAATTTTCCTTCGTCTATAGATTAAACTGTATCACATTGGAACAACAATTCATTACAACAAAAGCTCATCGAGCCAAACCTTTTTATATATGGTATCAAAGTTATACATAGGCCAAGTATTCAAGTACAACTATAACCAGTGATTCTCCTTTCTATGACTTCATTACAACAACTGAAGTTCCATAAACTTAACCAAAATTCTGCTGTGCCACTCTGATAACATTGTTTAGGGAACACTGCCCTTCCTTCTCGGTGCATAGCTCGATTCATCTCTAAGCTGGCGGTCCATTCAACATAACCATACAAGTGATCACGCCAGGCACAGCTTCGGTCTGACCCTGTGTAATTGCATACACAGTGCCCTAAACTGGAGGTCTCAGCAGTCCTCCTTGTGGCACATTCTGAGGGGCATATCCTCTTATTTGTCCCATCTGCGAGGGTGGCGGTAATTGTGGTTGTCCTCTTGGCCTTCTAGGACAATCTCTGGCCAAGTGACCTTGCTGGCCACACTCATAACAAGAGCTCGTCCTTCGATGGCACTAATTCGTACCATGCCGTCTTCCACATAGACGACACAGACCATTCAGGTTCAATCCTGACTTTTCAATTCCGTCATTCCTGTTAGGTGGAACTTGGAATCTATTTCCAGGCATGGGCCTCTTTCCCTGGCGAATGCTGTCCCTATGAGAGCTTAACCTCGATCCAGATGAGGTAGCTCTCTCATTCTGATCCTTCTCAATTTTCTGGGCTCTCCGATATATGTCATTATAAATCCTTAGATCTAGGGAGACCAGTATGCTCCTCAAGTCTGGTCTGAACCCATCCCTAAACATTCTCACTCGGTTCGCTGGGTTTTCTATTAGCTCCGAGGCATAACGTGAAAGTTCAGCGAACTTCGCCTCATACTTATCAACAATTAGGGAACCTTGGCGAAGACGTTGAAATTGGGCTTTTCCGCCGCTGGTTAGGCCTCCGTTGGAGAAACGGTTGCCTCGGATCTTCACCGTCTTCGTAGGCCGTCATTGCCGTGAACCCGCTACCATTGAATTCCGGTGAGTTAACGCCCTAATCTCGGTTTAGGAAGTTAATTACACTTAGTAGGTTAGTTTAGCCTTAATTAGGATTAATGTTAATCTAGTTAGAGTAACTAAGGTAGTTAGATTGGTTAGTTATCTAGACTAGTTTAGTTAGTAGTCTACCCTAGGTTAGTTAGTTAACTTGGGTTAATTTAGTTAACCGTGGTTAGTTAACCAGGGTTATTTTAATTAAATTAGATTAATAAAATTCAATTGCAATTTATTTAATTAATTATAATTAATGTAAATTGTTACGAGATAGCCATTTATCATAATTTTACGCTGATCGTCGTGGATGAGTTTATATGTGAAATTGATTGCTTATTTGTGCAATTGAGGGCTTGGTGGTGATTATTGGCTATTATTGCAAAAATTGATTTTATGGGTATTTAATTAGAAAAATACCGGGTGTCGGTTTTTGGCGCCAAAATATTTTATGTACTATATAAAATCGTAGGATTTTGAAATAGGAGCGTACCACGTTTATTGGTTCAATTTAAATGTATGACCACACATAATTATTTTACCGGAAATTTTTCATACAAAGAAAATTAGCCAAGTCCATTATTTGAAATGGAAGTATTTGAGTGCAAAGCATGGTGTTCTTGCTGAGTATAGATGTGTGTGTGATTGCTATCAGAACTTGTCACCTAATGAGAGTTGAGGAGGCGATGCATGATTAAGTTCGGATGCCCCATGTCAACGGATGCCGATTGTAGTGGAGGCTGGGCCAATGCTCTTTTATGGAATGACGTCTAGATGTAGACGTTGTCGTCCCCGCCGAAGCGAGACGACACCTGGTTATGCCGGATGACTGCCGACTATTGAGTTGGCCGTGGCCGATGGGTCGTAATAATTGGGACACGCCTGAGTGGTTGAGATAGCTACGCCTGATTATGGGGCGAAATTGTGTGGCACGGAATGTGATGTGTCATAACGGTTTTACCTTATAATCGGGACCCTTGTGATTGTTTGAAAGATAAATTGAGGTGTTCCAGTTATTAAATGAGCTTGATGTATTCATATGATATATGTGGCATACTAATGTGTAGGGAGGTGCCGAGGCGAGGTAAGTTTGTGTGTGACATTTGTTTAGGCTGACTTTGAGTGAATTCTTGTCCTAATTGGGGTTTAGGGTCTTGACTCGCTGAGATTTTTATCTCACCCCGTCGTGGTTTAATATTTTCAGGTCCCTAGTATGGAGATACGTTACGTCCGTTTTGGGTGCCCATGGAGGATGGAGTCTGAGTCTACCTTCTTCCCTATTCTTGGGACCACCTGGAATCGTGAGTTAGTGGTGACCACTCTTTGGGTCGATGAGGGCCTACCTCACTTGGTACCTCATCGCTTCAAAGCGTGGTTCCTTAACGGGCCTAACGAGGTTCGGGAGGGTCCTTTGCAGGGTTTTGACGAGCCTACCATTGAAACCGAGAATGAGAAGGTAGCTCGCCCCATGGACATTGATATATCGGACGGTGTCGTGGAGGGCCTAGAGCCTGAGGCAGAAGGGTCCGGAATATAGGTGGCATGGTAGTTTCTTTTTGAAACAAACTTATGTGTATAGACATGTAAGACTAACTTTGCATGTATATAAAGGTGGTTTGTCTTTCTATTATCCCTGTGTTTGATTGTTGTCTAGGTGTTTATTTAATTCGCTTCCGCATGTGCTTAATTGAAAGATAAAAAGAAATGGTCGGTGACGCGTCCTGGGAACATCGCAATTTCAGTCGACCATTGAGGGATGTGCGCGTGCCCAGGGTTTGGGGTGTGACGGGTGGCGTACGCTGAATACCATGCATGGAGAAGATGTGGTGTATGAGGTAATCGAAAGTGCTAGTATGAACACCTAGATGGGGTGAATAGATGTTTAAAATAAACATTGGCAAATAAATGCGAAATAAAATAAATTTCGAGTAAAGTCTGAATAAGGATCAGAGTCTGATAAGCGAGCCATTAGACTTCTAGTAGATGTTCAAAATCAATCATGCGATGAAACAGACTTCTGAAATAACCTGTAAGTATGCAACAGACTTAAATAAGAAGAGTTTAGGAAAGAGAATGTTGCACATGAAATTTATAGTGATTCAGCTTAAATCAAGCTTACATCCACTCTCCCACGTTAACAGCCTTTTGGCTGGATTCCACTCTATGATCAACAAGAGATTACAACTTTGAGTGCAAACACTTAGTGGTAGATCACACTATCTCACTAAGTCACTCTTTTGGTATTTCTTTCACGATCACAAATGTTTAACCTCACCAAAGACAAGTGTATGATCGAAGTTCGCTAAGACTTTGAAATTATAAATTCTACGCTCCGTCTCTTACTTGCTCATCGGTCCTTGGTCTCCTTAAATACTCTTCCACTTCCAAACTAGCGGTTGGACAGTATCTAGAGGATCGTCTTCCAATCTACCCATTGGACAGATCTGTATCTAAAAGATTTGGTAGCCGTTAAGTGACAAAAGTAAAATCCCAAGTTGATTCTGATCGCCCATACAAACAGAATCTTGGTTTCCATAAGTACAGCTTCTTCGTATAGAAAGTTCTTGTCTTCAATATCCAATTGTCAATCAATTAGATTGAGTCAATCAAATCTATCTTAATATGAAATCCAAACCAGATCACTAGCCGTTATATGTTTGGGGCTTGTGTTATGTTCTGTTAAGTTGTTTCATTCTGAATAGCTTCGTTCTGAATCTGCTATGTTCTAAACTCGTGTCTCGTTCTAGACCTTGTCACGTTCTGGACTTGTGTCTCGTTCTGGATATAAAGTCTGAGAGTGTTCTATTGAAAGTAAAGTTTAAGTATCTTCCGTCTGAAGTAGAGTCTGAGTGTCTTCCATCTGAAATAGACTTTACAATCTGGACGTAAGTCTGAACATATTCTGCTTCTAAACATATTTAGCCTTAAGGTCTGGACACAGTCTGAATAAGTTCAGCTCCAGCATAGAGTCTGTCTTATGGTTCTTTCAAGTATAGACATTGACAATATCCTTTATACGTTCTATCATCTGCATAGTCTATTACTCAACCATTAAACACATTAGTAACCTTTGATTTATTTTGTCATATTCAAAACATCATAAGGGATTTCTCTAACAGTAATTATGGAAACACATGTGTGGCGAGCCTCGATGCCTAGCTGTGCCGGTTATGTGTGTTCATTAGCCAAAAAGGTGATAGGAACGTGAGAGCTTTTATGGAGAGTTGACTCTTTTTGAACACCAGTTTTGTTTCCTTATCATTCGATTGATGCACAGTGTTTTATAAGTTTAATCCATGGACATTAACGTATATAAAGGGAGAGATGGATACATGAGGAGATGGCAGATTAGACGTCGACGTAAACAGACCACAAACAAAATCATCATATTAATGAATACCAAGTCATCATGAACTTAGTGTTTGGACTTCTCTCCGATTTTGTGAAGCGAAACCAGATTGGACTTCTCTCCGGTCGGTTGTTGCCGTACTTGTTTTGTCATTTTTGAGTTCACACTCTTTCTGGGTCGCTTGGAACTCAAATGATCGAGGATTGGAGAGGAGAGGTGAAAGAAAAGGCTTAGGATGAATTCAGGAGTTTTTGTGTGAGCCATGTCCCATTTGTGGTGAGAGTTGCACCAACGGTAACGAGGGGGGATCCGCGTCTATGCTGAGATGCATTGTCTTCTTCTCAAAGGGTTGTACAATCATATCATGTACATCTACTTTTATGGGTTGATGATGCAAAACAATTGAGAAGATTTCACTTTTTACTAGGCCCATGTTTTCCACTAAGAAGTGGTCTTCCTTTGGGTCCACAACTGACCCTTTCTCAAAGAGCAATTCACATGAGATGAGATCCACGGTAAGCATCCACCCATTTTTTCTTCATCTCTTCTCTTCTTTTTCTAAAGCAAGACCTGATTTGCCATATGTTAATCTGCCAAATCGATAGCTCTTCCCTTTCCTGAGTAGTTCCTTTGGGTTCACAACTAACCCTTTCTCAAAGAGCAATTCATACCTAAAATGTTGAAGACCAATTGTCACGAAGTGACAATATATCACATAAGAAGTAAACCCTTGTCGTAAAATTAATGAACGCGAAAGCAAATGAAGATCTTACAATTAAGTCAATTTGAAATCACCAAAGAAATAAATGAGGAACAATAAGAGCCAAAGATTTACGTAATTCAATACGAGTGTTGGTACCTACATCCACAAGGAGTGCCGGTAGCAAAAATTCACTATAATCAGAAAATCGGAGTTACAATCGCTCAACACGCTCGAGGATTTCCCATGCCTAAATTAAACCCAAACCCAAGGTATTAATAATAAACAACTCATTTTTGGATGTAAAAAACTCACAGCACAAATTACATGCTTTGCCCGCGACCAAATAGCAACTCTCTTTGAAATGGCCGAAAATCAAGGACCTCGTCTGTTCTTGATTTCCTTTGTTTGTGGCACATGTTGCTTTTCAGTTGCTGTGAATATAAAATTAGACATGTGTTTGCCCCTTTCTTTGGTTCAGCCAATTTTCATTACTTTTAAAGTCCAACTCTTGGTCTTGGTCTTGGTCTTGGTCTTGGTTAAACTTGCATATTCATCCAATCAGGTGGGGTTTTGCCATGTAAGAAGGTGTCTTGATCAATGGAAAATCATATGCTTTTGAAGGTCTTCATTTCTTATTTGGTTCAATCTAGAAGAGACTTCACTTGCAGCTTGTGAGAACACGGAACCTACTCACAGTGGAAAAATAGGATTTTGTAATAAGTCAATGTGAAATTACTAAAACAATAAATGAGGAATAACAAAAGATCTAAAGGTTTACATGATTTAATCTGAATGTCGGCATTTACATCTACGGGAGAGCCGGTAGCATAAATCTGCTATAATCGAAGAAACGAAGTTACAATTGCTCAACCCGCTCAAGTGTTTCTCATGTCTAAAACTAAACTAAACCAAGGTATTAACAAATTGCACGCTTTGCCCGCGACCAAGTAGGAGCTCACTTTGAAACGGCCGAAAATCAAGGACTACATATGTTCTTGATTTCCTTTCTTCGCGGCACGACTTTCCCTCATGTCACTGCGCAGCCATCAAATCCTCCATTTTGACGTAAGTGTATGTGCCCCTTCTTTGGTTCGGCCAATTTGTAGTACTTTTAAAGTCCAACTCTTGGTTTGGGTTAAACTTGCATATTGGGTCGGGTTTCGCCCTGTAAAAAGGTTTATTTTGATCAATGGAAATGCATATGCTTTTGAAGGTCTTCATTTCTTATTTAGTTCAATCTGAAAGAGACTTTGCTTGCAACTTGTTAGGACACAGAACCCACTCACAATGGAAAAGCATATGGCAATTATGATCCTATTTTTCTGCGCCCATCTCCCATTGTGGACAAGTCCAACGATGGAAAATAACCAGACCGATCGGCTCACTTTAATCTACTTTAGAGACAGTGTGGATGAGGATCCACTAGGAGTCCTGAGCTCGTGGAATGCTTCTTCTCATCATTGTGAGTGCAAGGTATTGTATGCAGTAGACGGCATCCTAAAAGAGTCATGTCCCTTAACCTAAGGTCGAAAGGCTTGGGTGGTCTTCTATCACCTCACGTTGGAAACCTCTCTTTCTTGAGAAGCCTCATTCTACTGAGCAACAGCTTTCACGACGAAATTCCACAAAGCATTGGCCACTTGTTTTACCTTCACCATCTCATTCTTAGTAATAACTCTTTTGGTGGGCCAATGCCTACTAATCTTTCTCAGTGCTCAAACCTTGAGATTTTGAATCTCATCGATAACCAACTTGTGTGAAAAATTCCTGATGAGCTTGGCTCTTTGTAAAAGCTTTGGTATTTCTATTTGTCTGAAAATAGTCTTATAGGATCTATTCCTCATTCTATTGGGAATCTTTCCCAACTTTTAGCTCTTTCCGTTGGGGCAAATGGGTTGCAAGGAGAGATTCCCAAGACATTGTCCAAGCTTCGTGGCTTGAGGTTTGTTCAATTGGCGTTTAACCAACTCACCGGCGAGATCCCTCTAGCAATCTTCAACATGTCTAGCATTATCCATTTCGGCGCCGGTGACAATCAATTGAGAGGGAGCATTCCCCCTTGCATCGGCGACACTCTTCCTTCTCTCTATTATCTTGATTTTCATAATAATTTGTTTACTGGCATTATACCCCTATCCTTATCAAATGTCTCTTGCCTTCAGTACATCTACTTTATCGATAATAGTTTTCATGGACTGATGCCTGCAAATCTTGCAAGGCTAAAAGCTCTCAAACAAATGATACTTTCTTTTAACCAGTTGCGAGATGACTTCAGTTTCATTACCTCATTGACTAATTGTTCGAGGCTAGTAAATATTGAGGTGGGCCACAATTTTCTTGAAGGTCAATTACCGGATTCCATCGGCAATCTTTCCAATAGCATTACAGATATTGATATGTCGTCCAATCCAATGTATGGAACCATTCCTCCAAGTATTGGCAATCTCTTCAACCTGTCTTTTCTTGACTTGTCAAACAATTCGCTTAGCAGCCATGTTCCTTCTTGTATTGGAGCACTCTATAACTTGCGCAATTTGTACTTAAGCATTAACACACTAACAGGAGAGATCCCGTCGTCGATTGGCAATTTGACGTTATTGAGTCTCCTTTACCTACCATTCAACAACTTCTACGGGGAAATACCACAAAGCCTTGGTAACTGCAGGCAACTAATCAAGCTTGAGCTTTCAAATAATAATCTGAGTGGTCCAATCTCGAGGGAGGTTCTTAGTCTTTCCACCATTTCGATTATCTTCAACTTGGCGCATAACCAGTTGAGTGGATCTCTTCCGTCTCAAGTTGGGTCCTTGACCAATCTCGTGGAACTAGATCTGTCTTACAATAAGCTAACGGGACCAATTCCTAGCTCCATCAACAAGTGCTTGTTATTGGGCCAACTCAACTTAGCAGTCAATTCCTATCATGGTGAAATACCTCCGGCTTTAGGCACATTATGAGGCTTACAAGAGTTGGATGTTTCCCATAATGACTTATCTGGTGAAATCCCGAGCTTTCTCACTCAACTTACGAATCTAAAGTACTTGAATCTATCTTCAAACAATCTTGAAGGAGAAGTTCCGAAGCAAGGAGTATTTCTCAATGCTAGTGCAGTGTTCGTCTTTGAGAATAGGAATCTCTGTGGAGGTATTGCAGAACTAAACCTTCCTTCTTGCAAATCGAATACCTCTAAACCATTTTGGAACAAAAAAATTATAGTACTTCCCATAGTGGCAGTCATCTTGTCAAGCTTCATCCTGTGTCTTTGCTTGTTTATCTTTTGGTACCGGAGAAAGAAGTTGAAAAAGATTACATCTTCGACTGAATTGCCATTTGAACACAAATTTTCAATGGTCTCTTATGAGGAGCTCTTTAAAGCCTCAGATGGATTCTCTAAGATCAATGTGATAGGTAAAGGGAGACATGGTACCATCTATAAAGCAACTGTTTATAAAATTCTAAACGCAAGTGAACGTGTCGAACAAGTAATATAATGATGAGAAAAAGTATCGTCCCACGGAGATCGATGATTAATAAACTAATTAACTACTAAAATATATTAATTCTAAAATTTATCTAACAGATCAAAATATAATTGAGAATAAATTAAAAACAAAATTTGTAGACTAAATGCAGTAAATCGATCAGATAAATATGTTAGAGCATCCGATTTCACCATAACCACTAGATATGAATTTCAGATTGTTGTGAATACAAGAACGATATCAAACATGTGATAGCGGAATTTCCTAACCTATTTACTATCCTATCTCTAGGTATAGCAAACCTACTCAATTTATTAATCCACTATATCTCTATGTGAATTAAAATAAACATGAGTGCATTAAAAACTATGAATATTCCCGGCTTACAATGAGTCTTTTGGATCACCTTATCACTGAAAGCTACACAAATAACGCAGTATATTTCTATCCACATTTAATTCATGGTTATATATTATAATGAGCAATTGCATATTATCACTTCTCAGTCTCAAACATGCACATCAGATCATTCAAGTGGTGGCCAGTCACTCAAAAGCATTAAGCACAATAATATATAACTCACATGAATGAAATCAATTATAAAACATAAAAATCATGAAATTCACATCATCATGGTTAGGCTACATCGTAGCCCTAACAAAAGAAAATTAAAACATAGTAGATGAAGAAATATAAATATAAATTAAACTCAGCATCTTGAATCAAAGAACAAGAATTCTATCACCACTTTTGTCTTCTCTTCAAAATACTTGAAAAACTCTTTGAACAATGAAAAACGATCTCATAGAAAAACTATCTAAAACCTAGCTGCTCTCTCTCTCTCTTTATTCTCCTCTTCGCAGGATATATCCAAGATCCTTATCTCCAAGCAATTGCGCACAAAATCAGGGAGTAAATCAGAGGATTTTGATTTGATATCTATCTCTTGCTGCTGCTTGATTTAAATTCCTCGGTTTTGCCATCGTTTTCCTTATCTTCTCCATATATCATTATTTTGCATAAATAAGGAAAATTCAAATAATCAGAAGGAAATCCAAATATTTTCTCATAGATATTGCATTAATTGTTGCCTAAAATATGTAAAATAACTCTATTTTTATAGAGTTATCAAACCCCCAAACTTAACCTTTTGCTAGTCCTCGAGCAAAATCAAGACATAACACATACTTAAGCTAACAATCTCCTCCATGACATCTTTCCATAATTGCTCAAATTCACAATTCAAAGAAAAACACAAATTTCATCCAAACATTGAAATTGATTTATAAGTTAAGACCAATTCTAACTATGTGATCCAAGTGTGTGTGTGAGAATCCTCATCTTTTTCGAATTATATGCAATACAGATAAATTCACATTGACATGTAACCTCCCAAAAATTCTCAATAATTATGACCAAATCTCATAGGTTTGCTTTTCATTCCTCTCTCCACTAATGTAAGCTAATTATCCAACCAAAAATCAATAGGACTTTTCTCGGGTTGTAATGTAAGGCTAGGCTAAAGGTGAGATAACGGGAATTTTAAGCTCAAATCACCCATCAACATGTTGATTTCTAGGATCTAATTAGAGCCAATGTCACTATCCAATTTCACTCCTTCAAAATAATTATTTTTTTTTTGCCACCATATATCATCATTCCTTTTTTTTTTCTTCTCCTTTTTCTTTTCTCTTTTTTTTTTTCTTTTGAATTGCTTTATGGTGGAGTTTCTCCCAAAGTCCCTCCTAATATAACATGAAAATTTCCAACCCATTGAGTATCCAAAAGGCTCACTCAATTGAAAGTTGGATAGGGAACCATAAAAGCAATTTTTTTTCACAATACACCCCAAACAACTATAGCAATCACTTTCTTTTTTCTTTTTTTCATACTCCATCCTTCATCCCAAATTTCTATCAAGCTCAAATAATTTTTTTATCCCAAAAGAAAATCAACGTGTTCATAAGGCATGGGACAATGATATAATTTGATAACGGCTAGGCTAAACATATATGGGTGCCAATGAATAATTGGGTAATAATTAAGGCTCAAAGAGGTGACTAGGGGTAAATAAACAAGGTTAGCTTGAAAGGCTCAATCGATCCAAAAATTGCCTAAATCATTTTCTCAGTTAGATTTAGCTTAGGATTTCGCCTCAAGAGAAAATCAAACAAATTCTAAGATTTGAGTGAAATCTAAGAAAATCACATACTTCACATGAATGTTTTCTAGATTTACACACAATCCAAAAATTAAGGACTTTTAGTGCTCAGTAAGTGGATCAACACAATCAGAATTAAGATTAACTCACACATCAATTGCAAGTTTAAATAAAATTTAAATTTTCCTAAGAATCGCAAAAATTCACAACCAGGAATGTAATCATGATAAAAAAAATTTAGCCAAAAATTTTGTCTCCCCCCCAAACTTGAATGAAGCAGTGTCCTCAATGCGAATAATAGAAATAGGAAGAAGAAAACTCCCCTGGTTGTAGGATAAGTTCATCGATGACCTTGATGATTAAACTCTTGAAAGATGATCCCTAAAAAATTAACCTGGATAAAACAAAGAAAAGTTAATCTTTTTTTTTTTTTTTTTTGCAAAACATAAAATTAACAATAAATAAAAACATAATTAAAATGCTTGGGTTGCCTCCCAAGAAGCGCTTGCTTTATAGTTTTCAGTCAAACTATCTCAGATGTCGCTATTTTGAAGGATGAAGTTCAATTGTGGTCTTCTGCTTGTTGTAACCACCTTCAAAGTAGGGCTTCAAACGTTGACCGTTCACTTTGAATGTGCTCTCAGTGTCATGCGCAACTTCAACTGTTCCATATGGGAATACATGTGTAACTGTAAAAGGACCAGACCATCGAGACCGCAACTTTCCTGGAAAATGTTTAAGACGAGAGTTATAAAGTAAGACTTTTTGACCAATTTTAAACTCTCTTCTGAATATGTGCTTGTCATGCCATCTTTTTGTACGCTCCTTGTACAACTTAGAATTTTCATAGGCCTCATTGCGAAATTCCTCCAATTCATTCAGTTGCAATAATCTTTCTTCACCTACTGACTGCATATCAAAATTCAGAAATTTCAATGCCCAATATGCTTTATGCTCTAATTCCACTAGTAAGTGACAAGCCTTTCCAAACACTAGCCTAAAAGGAGACATCCCAATTGGAGTTTTGAACGCTGTCCTATAGGCCCAAAGTGCATCATCAAGTTTTATTGACAAATCTTTTCTAGAGGCATTCACTGTTTTTTTTCTAAAATTCTCTTGATTTCCCTATTTGAAATCTCTACTTGACCACTAGTCTGAGGATGATAAGGGGTTGCAACCTTATGTGTGACTCCATACTTACTCAAAAGTGCTTCAAATTGTTTGTTATAAAAATGTGTCCCTCTATCACTTATGATTGCCTTAGGAGTGCCGAATCGAGTAAAAATATTTTTCTTTAAGAATTTGACCACAACCTTAGCATTATTTGTTGGCAATGCTACAGCTTCTACCCACTTAGACACATACTCCACAGCCACTAAAATGTATAAATTTCCATAAGAAGGTGTAAAGGGTCCCATGAAATCAATACCCCAAACATCAAATAATTCACACACAATAATGTTGTTTAAAGGCATCTTATTTTTTCTTGAAATATTTCCAGTTCTCTGACACCTATCACATGAAACTACATAGGAGTATGCATCTTTAAAAAGTGTAGGCCAATAAAAACCAAATTGTAAAATCTTAGCTGCAGTTTTGGTGGCACCAAAATGGCCACCTGCCTCTCCATCATGACAATGATGTAGAATGTTTGCCTTTTCTTCGTCTGAAACACATCTCCTTATGACCCTATCTGCACATACTTTAAACAAGAAAGGTTCTTCCCAAAAATAATTTTTAACATCAGAAAAGAATTTTTTTTCTTCGTTGATATGATAATTCAGGAGGAAGAACATTACTTACCAAATAATTTACAAAGTCTGCGTACGGGGAATTTTTGTGGACTTAATGGAAAAATTTTCTCATCGGGAACTCTTCCAAAATTAGTCTTACCTCTTCCTTTGAATTTGGAATTCTTGATAAGTGATCTGCAATTAGATTTTCAGTCCCCTTCTTATCCTTGATTTCCAAATCAAATTCTTGCAGCAATAGAATCCACCTGATCAACCTAGGTTTTGATTCTTTCTTTTCAAGCAGATACTTAAGAGCAGAGTGGTCAGAATAAACTATAACTTTTGAGCCAATTAAATAAAAACGAAATTTATCAAAAGCAAATACTACCGCCAAAAGTTCCTTTTCTGTTGTTGAATAATTCAATTGTGCACCTGATAAGGTTCGACTGGCATAGTATATGGCTCGAAAAATTTTATTCTTCCTTTGTCCCAAAACAGCTCCTACTGCAAAATCGCTAGCATCACACATCAGTTCAAAAGATAAATCCCAATTTGGTGCTGCCATAATTGGTGCTGACGTTAACTTCTCCTTTAAAGTGTTAAAAGCCTGCATGCATTCAACAGAAAAATTAAAAGGAGCATCTTTTTCCAAAAGATTAGAAAGAGGTTTAGCAATTTTTGAAAAATCTTTTATAAATCGCCTATAAAATCCTGTATGCCCCAAAAATCCTCTGACAAGTTTCACAGATGTTGGCGGAGGTAATTTTGCAATAACCTCCACTTTGGCTCGATCGATTTCTATTCCATTTTGAGAAATTGTATGCCCGAGCACTATTCCTTCCTGCACCATAAAGTGGCACTTCTCCCAATTCAAAACAAGGTTAGTCTCCTCACATCTTTGTAAGACCAAAGCCAAATTATTTAAACAAGAATCAAATGATAAGCCAAAAACAGAAAAATCATCCATGAAAATCTCAATATATTTTTCAACCATATCAGAGAAAATAGCCATCATTCATCTCTGAAAAGTAGCCGGTGCATTACAAAGACCAAAGGGCATTCTTCTAAAAGCAAAAGTACCATAGGGACAAGTGAAAGTAGTTTTCTCTTGATCTTCCGATGCAATAGGAATCTAATTATACCCTGAATATCCATCCAGAAAGCAATAAAACTCATGCCCTGCAAGTCTTTCTAACATCTTATCAATAAATGGTAAAGGCAAGTGATCTTTTCTAGTGGCATCATTCAATTTTCTGTAATCTATACACACACGCCACCCAGTAACTGTTCTAGTTGGAATCAATTCATTGTTGTCGTTTTTCTGAACGGTCATACCACCTTTCTTTGGCACAACTTGTACAGGACTTACCCAAGAACTATCAGAGATAGGATAGATGATACCTGCATCAAGTAGCTTAATTACCTCAACTTTCACTACTTCTTGCATCTTCGGGTTCAAACGCCTTTGAGGTTGGATAGTGGGTTTATATTGCTCCTCCATCAAAATTTTGTGCATGCAAATTGAAGGACTAATTCCCTTGATATCAGCTATTTTTCATCCAATTGCACCCTTATGCTCTCTTAATACTCTGAGCAATTTCTCCTCCATCAAATCTATCAAAGAAGAAGATATAATTACTGGTAAAGAAGAAACTCCATCTAAATAAGCATATTTCAAATGAGAAGGTAGGGGTTTGAGTTCAAAAATTGGAGGTTCTTCAATTGATGGTTTAGGCTTTGTAATGTGTTGTCCCAACTCCTCAAATTTAATTGCCTTTTGCCTTGAATATGGTGGAATTGCCTCCATAAAATTTGCATACTCCTTTATCTCCTCATTCTGAATATCTTTGTCCCTTGGTTGAATCAGACATGCTTCAAGTGGATCTTTAAAAATATTTTCCTGAGAAACTTTATTCACCAACTTGTCAACTGTCTCAATTCTAAAACAAGAATTATCATCAGATGGATATTTCATTGCTTTAAAAACATTAAATGAAACAAGATCATCTTGAACTCTAAGGATCAACTTCCTTTGTTGCACATCAATAAGAGCTCTTCCTGTTGCTAGAAAAGGTCGACCTAAGATAAGTGGTACCTCAAAATCTTCCTCCATGTCAAGAACTATGAAATCTGCAGAAAAGATAAATTTGTCAACTTTTACCAAAACATCTTCCACAATACCTCTCATATATTTAATCGATCGATCAGCCGGTTGAAGTGACACTGTGGTTGCTTTTACCTCGCCTAATCCTAATTTCTTGAAAATTGAATAAGGCA
Organism: Eucalyptus cloeziana; assembly: GCA_014182715.1. Classification (NCBI taxonomy): domain Eukaryota; kingdom Viridiplantae; phylum Streptophyta; class Magnoliopsida; order Myrtales; family Myrtaceae; genus Eucalyptus; species Eucalyptus cloeziana. The sequence goes on from CM024639.1 coordinate 31,517,694, forward strand.
TCAAATTAATACTTGCACCTAAATCACATAATGTCTTTTCAAAGTAAGAATCTCCAATAGTGCAAGGAATAGTAAAACTCCCCTGGATCTTTTAATTTCGGAGGCAATTTGTTTTGTAGGATGGCTGAACACTCCTCATTTAACTTCACAGTTTCATAATCCTCCAGCTTCCTTTTGTTTGCCAAAATCTCCTTCAAAATTTTGCATAACTAGGCATTTGCGCTAAAGCATCTACAAAAGGAATGTTAATGTGCAATTTTTTAAATACATCAAGAAATTTAGAAAATTACTTATCTATTTTGTGCTCGGAGTCGCCGAGGGAATGGAATTGGCGGCACATATGGCTTGGGATTATCTGGAAAAAGTTTACTCTTGCTTGTCTCCTTTGATTGTTTATTGATCACATCTTCCTTGTCTCTGACAATCTCTTCTTCCCCCACTTGTTTACCACTTCTCAGGGTAATAGCCTTTATGTTTTCAATTGGATTTTTCTCTGTGTTGCTCGGCAAAGAACCTTGTTGTCTCCCTGACATCATGCTTGCTAACTGACCCACTTGCATCTCCAAATTTTGAAATCTCACATCGGTGCTTTTGATGAAGTCATGAGTTGTATTAGCAAGTTTGGTGACTATATCTTCTCAATTTGACTTTGTCTCTTCTGATTGTTTGAATCCCGGTGGTCTCGTCACATTCTGATTATTCCATGAAAAATTTGGATGATTGTGCCATCCCGGATTATACGTGTTGGAGTAGGGATTATTCTATGACCTGTTAAAATTCCCAACAAAGTTAGAATTTTCACTAGATTGTTTAAAAGTATTACCTACCTGACACGCTGTGCTAACATGTCCTCCACCACAGAAATCACATGTTAAATTCTGAATTTTCATGACTGAAACACTCATATTATCAAGCTTTTTGTTGAGTGTTTCAAATTGTGCAGCAATTGCAGCAAAAGCATCCACTTCGTGAACTCCGCTAACTTTTCGCATTGGTAGTCTCTCAGTAGGCCACTGATAACTATTTGATGCCATCTCTTCTAATAAATTGTAGGCTTCTTCTAGTGTTTTATTATTTAGAGTTCCTCCTGCAGCTGCATCAATCATAGAACGAAGATTTGTACTAGAGCCATTATAAAAAGTTTGTACCTGCATCCATACGGGTAGTCCGTGATGTGGGCATCTCCTAAGAAATTCTTTGAATCTTTCCCATGCTTCATATAATGATTCATTATCCATCTGCATAAAATTAGTAATATCGTTACGCATCTTCGCAAACTTTGCAGGTGGAAAGAACTTACCAAGAAATTTATGAGCCATATCATTCCATGTAGTGATTGATCCTGCAGGAAGAGAAGAAAGCCAACTTTTAGCTTTGTCTCTAAGAGAGAATGGAAATAATCTCAATCTAATAGCATCATTTGTAACTCCATTATATTTAATGGTGTCGCAGATTTCAAGAAAAGCATCGATGTGAGCGTTTGGATCATCGCTTGGTAGCCCACTGAATTGCACTGATTGTTGAAGCATATGAATGAGTGATGGCTTGATCTCAAAATTGTTTGCTTGAATTGCAAGTCTTCTGATACTTGATGTGGTGCCTTGAACTGTTGGCGCAGCATAATCTCTTAAGAGTCTACGTGGATTTTCATTCTTACCATCTGCCATCTTAGCGTGATTTCTATTTTCTCTCAATCGCCTTTTGAATGTACGCTCGATTTCTGGATCAAGCTTAACAAGTTTCCCTTGTTGGCTACGTGTCATAAACCGATGTACACCCTGAAAAATAAAACAAAAATAAAGCTAGATTAAACTTAGAATTATCTGGTATCAATATTAATTAGTATTAAACAAACGATCCCCGGCAACGGTGCCAAAAACTTGTTTATAAAATTCTAAATGCAAGTGAACGTGTCGAACAAGTAATATAATGATGAGAAAAAGTATCGTCCCACGGAAATCAATGATTAATAAACTAATTAACTACTAAAATAGATTAATTCTAAAATTTATCTAACAGATCAAAATATAATTGAGAATAAATTAAAAACAAAATTTGTAGACTAAATGCAGTAAATCGATCAGATAAATATGTTAGAGCATCCGATTTCACCATAACCACAAGATATGAATTTCATATTGTTGTGAATACAAGAACGATATCAAACATGTGATAGCGGAATTTCCTAACCTATTTACTATCCTATCTCTAGGTATAGCAAACCTACTCAGTTTATTAATCCACTATATCTCTATATGAATTAAAATAAACATGAGTGAATTAAAAAACTATGAATATTCCCGGCTTACAATGAGTCTTTTGGATCACCTTATCACCGAAAGCTACACAAATAACGCAGTATATTTCTATCCACGTTTAATTCATGGTTATATATTATAATGAGCAATTGCATATTATCACTTCTTAGTCTCAAACATGCACATTAGATCATTCAAGTGGTGGTCAGTCACTCAAAAGCATTAAACACAATAATATATAACTCACATGAATGAAATCAATTATAAAACATAAAAATCATGAAATTCACATCATCATGGTTAGGCTACATCGTAGCCCTAACAAAAGAAAATTAAAACATAGTAGATGAAGAAATATAATATAAATTAAACTCAACATCTTGAATCAAAGAACAAGAATTTTGTCACCACTTTTGTCTTCTCTTCAAAATACTTGAAAAACTCTTTGAACAATGAAAAACGATCTAATAGAAAAACTATCTAAAACCTAGCTGCTCTCTCTCTCTCTTTATTCTCCTTTTCGCTGGATATATCCAAAATCCTTATCTCCAAGCAATTGCGCACAAAATCAGGGAGTAAATCAGAGGATTTTGATTTGATATCTATCTCCTGCTGCTGCTTGATTTAAATTCCTCAGTTTTGCCATCTTTTTCCTTATCTTCTCCATATATCATTATTCTGCATAAATAAGGAAAATTCAAATAATCAGAAGGAAATCCAAATATTTTCTCATAGATATTGCATTAATTGTTGCCTAAAATATGTAAAATAACTCTATTTTTATAGAGTTATCAACAACCACATAAGAAGACGGCCGGGTGGCAGTTAAAGTGCTCAATTTGGGCCATAGAGGTGCTTCGAAGAGCTTCATCTCAGAATGTCGAACCTTAGGGGCCATAAGACACCGAAATCTCGTGAAGATATTGGACGTGTGCTCAAGTGTGGATTATCATGGTAATGATTTCAAAGCTCTATTGTATGAATACATGGGTAATGGGAGCTTAGAAAATTGGATACACCGAGGAAACGAAGAGGACGTTGCGCATGAACATGGACATGGAAAGCCAGGACACTTGGGACTAATGCAGAGGTTAGACATTGCCATTGACATAGCTTATGCAATCGAATATCTTCACAAGAATTGCAGCCCAAAGATTGTACGTGGAGATCTGAAGCCGAGTAACATCCTTTTGGACAACGAGATGGTGGGACAAGTTGGGGATTTTGGGTTGGCGACAATCTGCTTTGCCGCAACAATAGAGGCCATGGACATTGACAACCGCAGCAGCTCAGTGGCAGTGAGGGGTTCAATAGGTTATGTCCCTCCTAGTAAGAAAATTTTCTCATTAATTTATCTAAGTTTATTTGTGTTGGCCTTTAGATGAGATATTTATTTTCACTGTCTTTTTCTTGATGTACACTATTTTAGAGTATGGCATGGGGGATGCGGTATCCACACGAGGTGATATGTATAGCTACGGTATTGTTTTATTGGAAATGTTAACTGGGAGGAGACCCACGAAAGAGGCTTTCAAGGACCATTTAAATCTCCACAACTTTGTCAAGGTGGCTCTGCCAAATCGAGTGATGGAGATCGTGGACTCGGCCATTTTTAATGGAGAAAGTGAGAATGATATTGAGAGATTGAGAGACCGTGTCGCCTCTGTCTTAAGGATTGGAGTTTCGTGTTTGATGGAGTTGCCACAAGATCGGATGGACGTGGTGGATGCCCTCAAAGAACTGCATGAGACCCAGGCTAGGTATGGATTCAAGTAGAGGCTTGGCTGAAGCAAGTTTTGCTCCCAAATGCCTGCACTGGACTTTGTCTTAGGATTAATTTTCCTTTTTGAACAAGAAAATTCGGAGGGTTCTATTCTTCCTCTTGGTTTTAACTCTTTTCCATTAGGCCTGAAGTCAAACTCATATACTAGTTAAATGTATGTAATCTATCTCCATCTCTATTCGCCCTCCCCTCTTTATGAACTCACTATTCTCTTTATATGAATTTTCTGTTACTAATTTTTCCTCTTAAAGTCCATCTCTAATAATTTTCTTTAGATGCATAATTTTAATAAATATTTATAGATTTATAAAAGTAGAAGAATATAGGGTGAAGGTGTATCTTATAAAAGGTAATAAATTATGTCAATGCCAATTAATTTTTTAAATGATAATTGATATTGAGGATTAATAGGAGAAGTAAAAGTAAAGTCAATAAGATTATTAAATTTCACCAAGGTTGATTTTAGGTGGCGGCCTCTTTTTTTTTTTTTTTTTTTTTTTTTTGGTAATGGGAAGATGGTCATTTTAACAATACAAAATCTTAGGTCATACACTTAGATGTTAAAAATCTGAGAATTCAATTGTATAATTTATATAAGTTGAAGAACTACAAATGAGATTATTAATTAATTTAATATCACGAAACATCTCAAATTGATTTACTTATGATAAATTAATCCAAACCAATTTTTTGACCACTAAAAATCCCAAATTATACATATATTAAATTTATTTTCCATTTGTATTAGTGTCAAATTATTGATTTGAATGACATGTGACAATAGACACTTGTACCAATTTGAGGTTTTACTTTTTGTTTATCACATGTGTACCAGTTTGTAACTTTTGATGATATTAATTTAATTTAACGAAAATTAACCAAAGATAAATTTGTCATAAATATACTAATTTAAGATTTTTGATAATTTATCATAAATGTACTTCGAAATTTTTCGTGGTATTTAACCCTAAATTTTATTATCGCTTTCTTATCACGCACCACCGTCTAGAAGAGCTTTGCAGTTTCTCTTCATCTCTGAGAGCGTCTGTCCATCTCTCCCGCTCTCACCATTGCGCTTCTGCTCAGCCTGTCGTCGCCATGTCGCCTCCACTCGTCGCCGTCTAACCGTCTGAGTGCTGAATTCTCCTCGCAACGGAAGGGAAGAGTGAATTGAAGCAAGGACTTTTCCCTCATAAGGGGGGAAAATGAGAGCGTCCTTATTGAACGGCAACAGTTCATGTCTTTTTCTTAGAAGCATCGTCCGTACTTGCAATTCTCTTGCTTTAGGAAGCGTTTGGAGTCCTCTTAAGGCGCGAGACCTGACTAAAACGGCAGGGCTCTCGAGTTGCAAATCGATGTCGACGAATTCGCCGGTGGTGCGGGTGAAGGAAAATATCGATTTGACAGAGAAGGAGAAGATGATCTCTGAGAGGCTTCTCGCCACCGTTCGCCATTTCGATCTCCCTACCCAGCTGCGGGTGGCTGGTTGCTGGGTTCGCTTCGATGTGCCTTTAAGTTCTTTTGCAGTACCAATCGTGTAAAAGCATTTCGATCTCGCTACCCAGAATCGTTTATCACATTCAAGCTGGAATGTTTTGAAGAGAAACGATACAATTATTGTACTTGAATCGTTGTGAATGACATTGTGAACAATGGTGGATTTATTGTGTTAAACCTATTCTTTGAAGAAGTTGCTGAACAAGCTCCCGTTATCTCATCTTTACAGCTTCTAGGGAAAGAGTGTTATGATATTGATATTGCACTTGATGACATGTTGGGTAGTACATTCGTGGATAGGGTTACCCAATATTTGGCGTCAACAGGGGAAGAGGCACGAGGTCTAGCTGTTATCCCAAGGTGCATTGAGTTTTGTACTTGCCTTTTGCCTTCGAATATTGGCTTTCCATATTTTAATGTGTGAATGTATGATTTGACTTAGAGTTTATGTGCGAGTGTTGGTCATTTGTTTATTCTGCACCGGAAGTTTATAATGTGAGCAAAGAAAAAGAAGAAGAAAAGAAAAGAGAGGAGAGAGAAAAGTTGGTGGTTATTTGTTTCCAAATGTGTAAGCATTTGGAATCCATTTCTTGGAAATTTTGTGATTTCCTTGTCCATTTCTTGGATTGTGATTTCCTTGTCAAAAAAAAAAAAAGACTGGAAAGGAGCGTTCACTAGAGTATAATATAAAGAGGAATAGGTCCACAGTACCTAGTCAAATAACTAAGACCTCGGGATCAATCAATGCTAGCTAAGTGCGATGGAAGAGGATTAAAAGAGTGTTTTTAAGGCATAGAGATTGCTATTTTGAAGATGCAAGTGTCACGGGCCGAGAGTTTCCTTGGCCTCGGAACGACCCGTGGGCGCCTGGCGAGCAGAATTCGCCAGGCCAGCCTTTCTTCTCTAGCTGTTCCACAAACGATACGGTGAATGATTCTTCGGGCGAGATCCTACCACGTTCAGCTTCGCTCGGGCGTCTGGTCCATCGAGTAAGACAGCAGATCCATTTAGGTTCGACAACTGGTTTCGACCTGCCTTGGCCTCGTCAGGAGAGCGGCATCAGCTCCCGACCAGTTTGTGCACGGGAGGCCTACCCCGTCTTCAGAGCTCCTAAGTGATATAATCCTTCTATTCTAGAACTCCTAGCACTAACCGTCCTGACGCCACTCCCACAAACCAGTTGTGTTCTACCCTTCTGCCTCACACTCTTCACCCGATAACCCCAAGCGCCACTCACAAGTGTCACGAGTACGGGAGGATTCACGGACCGTGACATTCTCCCCCACTCAATTCGCAACGCCCTCGTTGCGATCTACTCTATCGCTTCCTTGCGTAAATTAACCACTGATGTACCACTTTTGGGAATTCACATCGAACGGTCACGCTCGCCCAACAAAACAGGTTTTTGCTCCATCGGTAGCCTCTTTTGATCTCAGCTGCTCGGCCATTCTTGGTCACCTGCGCTTTTCGGCAAGTGTGGCATTCTTCGCCAACTGCATCTTTTGGCAGCACCGTATTAGCCTAACCAGCATCTTGACCCCAGCAGACCAATGGAGGTTCTTTTCTTGTTGAAAACGTGATAGTAGACCTCTTCTTTGAATTCACCGATCGATCCAGGAACGTTATCCCCATTCAGCAAGGGTTCAGTTCTTCTCGAACTCCCTATCGGCTCGGCGGTAAACCGACTCGTCCCAGTACCCATTGTCATCCTAGGAGCTGAGAGCCCCTACGTTTGGGCATCTTTTCTATTCCTCTCTCGCCCACTAAGACCGGTCCCACTAGGACTTATCTATTCAACCGCGTTAGAGCGAGAAGCTCGATTCTCCGACTCGCTCACTCGCTTCTTTGGAGGGATTCCAGCTCGATACCACTTGTCACGGGCCGAGAGTTTCCTTGGCCTCGGACGACCCGTGGGCACTGGCGCGAGCGGAATTCGCCGGGCCGGCCTTTCTTCTCTAGCTTTTTGTTCCACAAACGATACGGTGAATAATTCTTCGGGCGAGATCCTACCACGTTCGGCTTTTTACGGTCCATCGAGTAAGACAGCAGATCCATTTAGGTTCGACAACTGGTTTCGACCTGCCTTGGCCTCGTCAGGAGAGCGGCATCAGCTCCCGACCAGTTTGTGCACGGGAGGCGTACCCCGTCTTTAGAGCTCCTAAGTGATATAATCCTTCTATTCTAGAACTCCTAGCACTAACCGTCCTGACGCCACTCCCACGGACCAGTTGTGTTCTACCCTTCTGCCTCACACTCTTCACCCGATAACCCCAAGCGCCACTCACAAGTGTCACGAGTACGGGAGGATTCACGGACCGTGACACAAGACTTGATTCTTCATGATTAACTGTTTCTTTTACTTAACAAAATTTGAAGTGCTAGACATTTAATATACAGTGGATTCTATATCTTGAATGTGATCTATGTGTTAGGGTTGGCATGCATGTGGTTTGGGTTGTGCCAGACCCTTATAGCTTTTAGAAAGTTTCACTAGAAACAATCCATTTCTATCCCTGTGGTCACACTGCTTTTCACTGACCTCAAAGCACAACCCAAAAACTATGAAGTAAATCAAATAAGTTGAAGAAGGACTCCAATTGCATATCCCGTCCATATTTTATGATCTCTATATCCCTCCAAAGAAAGATTGTCATCAGAAATTCATCATCTCATGATTATCTAAGCAGCCTTCCAAGAGATAAAGCCACTCTGGAGGGAATCGACACTTGCAAAATCTTTTTCACACTAAGATTAATTGGCCCTCTTATGTTTATTTCTCCAAGGGCTTTGGAATATGATTAAGTGAAGAACAAATGATTCACTATAAGTGGAATAAGGAGTGTGTGCAGGGTAAGTACGTGCTTTTGAGAATAACCCTTTTCTGCTCCATCTTTTGCCCCTTGATATTTCTTTCTTGGGTCTTATTATCTGGTAGGTCTATTGTCTTCATGAGCTCTGTAGAAGGGCTTTTCTTTTTCATCTCCTGCAATTCTCTCTTAACTTGTTTTTGTATGTTAGTCATGAAATATGGTCTCGTCGGCATAGTTGAATTTGGAACTTCTTACTGCATGAATATTTGCCCATATTTTCTTTGAATTAGGTTGTGGTATGTTATTGTGGCATATGCTGTCTCCATTCTGATTGGGTATTTGAAGACATTTTTACATAAATTTAGTTTTGCAGCAACCCAGACCAGTCAAAACATCCGGAAACAGAGAGAATGCGTCTCTATGATATATGAATAGATTTTGTGAACTCAAGGTCTGAAAAGTACAGTGACAATAGCCACATTCCCACGCAGATGGTATGCAGTAGTACAGCTGTTAATTGATCTGTCATATGTTTTCTTTCCACCTGTATCTTATTATCTTGTTTAGGTGGGGCTTACTAGACGGTATCATTTCCAGTAAATAGCAAAAATAGTTTTTAGCTCTTTCGTGAACTTTCTTTTTTAGGGAAAGAAAGGCAAGCAAATTAGTTAGGTGGTATCAATGGGGCAGCCGCTTGCATGCTCTGTGGTGGTACTCATACTTAAGGAATGCAAGTGTATAAATGACAATTATGTAGCTCATAATCAACAGTAAAGTGACTTGAATCCTGACAGTCACATGTCTCTTCTTGAACAGTCTCAGTCCAGGGACTTTCTTCTAAACTATTTTTCTTTCTGTTGCTAATTGAGAGACTTGTTGAACAAACATTATTTTCTTATAAGTGTCGAGTATATCATCATAGACAAGAGGGCCTAAGAATCATCATGAGCGCTAAATGCAATGAGCTCAAGGCCTTTTACATTTTGTGTCCATGGCCATTCATTTGCGACATTAGCACAGTATTATCTCTTAGATTGTCAATGATTGGAGCAAATTTTTGTTTATTTATTGCTTTGTCCTCTCTCTCCATGCACTGGTGCGTCCGATGTGATTGCGCTGTTGTTCAACTATTTATCACCCGAAAATCTTGCTATTTTTTGGTAGTTGCTTTTGTGAATGGTCGTCCAATTTGACTTCTCTTACAGGATTTTGGCACTACAGAAGAGGATGCTTACAGAAGGGATTTAACTATAAACAGGTATCTCTTCTGCTTTATGTATCTGATAAATTGTTCTCAAACAATTCATTGCTTTGTTTTGGGTGGTATTTGATCTAACACCCATTAGTTAAATATATTTTGAATGAATCAAATCATTCTATTACTCTATAATTGATACATAACAAATTTTTCCGTTACCCTATCCAACCTTATTTCCAGTTACTAACAGTGGACATAGTCTGCTCTTCTCCGAAGCATATGTAGCTCGAAACTTACTGCCTGTTGATCATTTAATGCCAATTAACTAGATGACAATTAAAGAGGAATTGGTGGTCGTTTTGATTTTCTGTCAGCTGGCAAGAAGTCATGGAATGTATAGTCTTACAAATCTTTATTTGGATATTGCTCTCTCTCTCCACATGCCTTTCATTAATTTGTGAAATTTGTATGTTAATCGAGGTAGGATTCTGAAGACTATAGTCCACTCTCTATTTTAGACATGACTGGACATCCACATAACAGTTGCTTCTTTATATGTTTAAAATATGAAGTTTGTTTACTTCAATCCATTACTTCAAACAGCTTGCTACTCTTATTTGTATCGTTCCTCTCTACATTGGTCCAGTTGTTTGATGACCTAAATTTTTATCTGAAAGCATGTTTTACAATATCAACACCAGCTCAGTTGAAGATGTAACTGGGAGAGGTTAGAATAGATCTTTTGACTTGATTTTCTTTTCGTGAGACTTTTTGGGGAACTACACTATTAATTCTTCTGCTTTTCACTGTACAGGGATTGATGATCTCAAATCAGAAAAAATTGTGACACCTTTAGCCCCAAAGGAAATGTTTCGGGGTGATCCTGTTCGTGCTCTTTGCGCTGTTTGCTTTGGTGCTGTTTAATTGGATTTTTTGCTGAGCTTTTGTTTCTTATGTATATTCAGTTCTGGATATTCTTATTCAGTGTGCCTGAGACCATTTATAATGCGACCCATTGCAATTCGTTTGTTAGTAGAATAAATGGACGTGTTATGTATGTAAACATGGGAAGTTTTATTGTATCTCCATCAATTTCATAGCTTATTGCCTTTGGACTAGTTGCGTGAAATTGTGTTAAGAGTTGCGTGTGACAGTTTGAATACACATGCATGCACCAAATACTGTCTTCCTTCCATTCTCGTCAATGCCATAGCTTGTTGCCTTTGGACTATTTGCATGAAATTGTGAAATTTCTTCACAAGCTCTTTGACATATTTTTCTTGGAAAATAAAGGTTCCTTCTTCTGTCTGCTTGATTTGCATAAAGCATTTCTTCTGTCTGCTTGAAATCTGTTCAATCTATTTACCAAGCAGTACCTTTTACCTCCTAAATTTTGCGATTTTGTAGGATTGAAGATGTCCATATGAAGAAGTTGCAAAGCTCTGTTAGTACTAACGGAATTAATGGGTTTGAAAGAACTCCTTACCTGTTTACCAAGGGCACAAATTGAACAAATTTAAGATCTTTCAAACTTAAGATCTGGTAATCCTCGTACCAATTTCTTCGAGGAGAGTTTCAACATTTGCTTGGTGCTTATGTATCTAAGCTTCCTATGCCAGAGATCTGCTTCGTCCTTGATGGAGATCAGACACTGAACGTCATCAGTAGTTGTATTTAGTAAATAGATATTTACATGTCTTCTTCCAGTAAACGACTGTTTCGGATACTTACTCGTGCCTCAGCATTTGTTTTCTTAAAAGCAAATTTTGTAACCAGCATCACATAACTGGCTGATGCTGATGAGATTATAGTTCAAACCTTTGAAAGAGATATATCTCTTATAGTTAGATTTCCAATCTTAACAGTTATTTTGCCGATGATCTTTCATTTGTTGTTCCTTCCGAAGGAAACACTTCCACCATTGAATCTTGAGAGTTCAATAAACTTGCTTGGATCACCGGTCATATGTCTTGAGTAGCTACTATCGAGATAACATTTGTTTCTCTTTTTCTTTGGTACCTACAAAGATTAAGACAAATTCAAGTCTTCTTTGGTACCCAGATTTGTTTGGATCCTCTTTGGTTAGAAGGATCGGCCATGCTCAAAAAGTTTCTCTGAATCGGCTTCCAACCTTTGGAACAGTCATTTTCATAATGATCATGGTTGCCGTGGATTGAACATTTAAGAAGGTTTTGACCAACAAGTTTTACAAACTATTTTCTAAAATGATTTTCATTGAAAACTCTTATAGGCTTTTGCCTTTTGCTTTCTTTGTGAGTTGGAAAATCATTTTCTAAAATCTTTTTGTTGTTGCATCCAAGTCCTGATTTGTTGTAGTATGGGATTTGGATGGACAAAATATGTTCCAAAGTTTTCGAACCGATTGAAAATCTTTTTGCAACTTCTGAAATTTCCTTTTTCAAGGAATCGTGTTCTTTTAAAATAGGATCACGATTTTCTTTTGTTTGAAAAAGATCCTTTTCAAGATACTCAATCTTTTCTTTTTGGAAAGAATCCTATTGTCTCAATCTTGAGTTTTCCTTCTTCAATTCTGAAAATTTTCTAAGCATGGCCTTGTAATCAATAAGTAGTTCTTCTATATAATTAGATATTTCAACAGGAACATCAAAATCTCTAACCTCAAATTCTTTTTCAGAATCCGATTTTGTCATGAGATAGATATTCGCATATTCTTCATTGCTTTCTTCTCACTCAGTGTCACTCCACGTTTTGGCCTTCAATGCTCTCTTTGTCTTCTCATACTTGTTCTTTCTTTTCTTTTGAAGAGGACAATTCAGTTTGATGTGTCCTCGCTTCTTGCATTCAAAGCAAATAATATCTTTATTTTCCTCTGTCGTTGAAGTTTCTCTTTTGCTCAGATGATTTGAAGGATTTCTTTCCTTTGAACTTCCTTCATTTTTTGGCCATTTTTTGAAGCTTTTTCACCATAAGGGCTATCTCCTCATCGTCCTCATCATCTTCATCTGAATTTGAATCACCAAAGTTAAGATTAGATTTTAATTCTATTGCTTTCTTACCTCTAGTGTCACGCCCCGAACCTCGAGCGCACACACATCCCTCGGTGGTCTATAAACTTTTGCGACATTCCCAGGACTCGTCGCCGACCCTTTTCATTTTATTGCACATGCGGAAGCAAATTAACTAATCCCCTGACAACAACAAACATGGGATAGAAAAGTAAGACAAACAGTTTCAAATTAAATACGCTTTCATAAACACCTCAAGCTTATACGAAATGTCTATCTCACAAAGGACTACTAAGCCACCTATGCTCCTGACCCTTCCGCTTCAAGCTCCGGTTCTTCACATTGGGGACCTGAAACTGTTAGCCCACTAAGGGGTGAGATCACATCTCAGCAAGTCAATCCCCTAAATCCAGATTAGGAGAAGGGTACACTCAACATGCAATCTAATCACCTGTCTCACACTTTCTTAATACTAGTACTTTTCTGCATGTTAGTGTCAATCAAATCATACATAAGATATCGAGATCATATATCATCAGAATACTTTAACACGTACATATGTAAGGATATAAATGTCAACATAATTACACGGGCCCCCAATTACCAGGCTAAACTATTATGGCACGTCCCATACCGCACCACATAGTTCCGTCTCTTCATTAGGTCCCTCGCTTTCACCCATTCATGCATCACAAATGATTTCAATGCACAGATAACAATCTTCCGACATGACCGGGCATCATCTCGCTCGATCAATCACATTATCACATACGAATCGCGTTACAAGTAATCTCACCTGGCCATTGCCACACGAACGCATTGTCTGGGGTAGAGGCGTGAACGCACTGCCATCCCTAATCCCAACCCAGTATTGTCCTCTTTGGGCCCCACACTGGCGCGGACGAACCGCCATCCCAGTTGGGTCACCCCTCAAGGCTTTGTTCTCAGCACAGCAGAAGCATGTGTGAAATGTGTTATCGGTTCATGCGTGCATGCCATAAATAGTGTACTCAACTGATGCATGACCAGAACCAAAGATGCCACGATTCTCACAAATAAATGCTTAGGAATGTATATATTAATACAATCATACGAGCCCCCAATTAGTAGACTAAACTGTGATGGTACGTCCCATACCGCACCATACAATTCCGTCTCTTAATCAGGTCCCTCAATCTTTGATCATTCATGCGTTTCACAATTTCCATTCATTGGTTATGGCCAACCCCACAAATAACAGTCTTCCGGCATAACCGAGCATCGCCTCGCACCGTCGAGCGCGGCAATGTCTACATCTAGACAGCATTCCATATAGGAGCATCGGTCCAGCCTCCACTGCGACCGGCATCCGTTGACATGGGACATTCCCGAAGGAGCATCATTCGGCCCCAAGGCTCGTGACGGCATCTCATATCATTCATGCATTCATTCAATTTCGGCCTAGGACACCGTGCATTGCACTCAAATACCTCAATTAAAATGGTGATCCCGGCCTATTTTCTTCATATTAGAAATGCATGATAAAATAATCGTGTATGGAGATACGGTCAGATCGAACCAGAAAATCTGTGTTGTCTCTTTTAAAATCCCACAGTTTGATATAGTATTTAAAAACACTTTCGATGTCCAGAACCTGACACCCGGTATTTCCTAATTAAATATCAACAGTTTTCAATCACCATACAATTGCACAAAACATCACCCAATTCATGCGAATGCCCATGCATTGGCGCATCCATTCACTTCATAAAATCAATACACATGAAATTAGACCACTTTTCATTCTCGGGTGAACAGTGCGCGTGAACAGTGTTTTCGTGAACAGTGTCGCGTGAACAGTAACTCGTGAACAGTGCGTCATGAACAGTGAAATTCCAGAATTAATTAACTAATAAATTAAGTCCACAAGTTATTACAAAACACTAATTAAAGCAAGCAAAACATCAAGAACCATCACCAAACTAATAAAGATCCTAATTGGTAGAAACCGGGCCTTCGCGCGTCTCCAAGTTTAAATCCATAAACCTAACCAATCGAGCTTAGAAAATTCCCAAATTTTAATATGTTGTAAAGAACACATAAACAAACATTTTTTATGAGACACTGAGGCCCAGATCCTTCTATATTCGGCCCAGTAATTCACTCAACCCAGTACTAAAATCAGGTCCAGTTCCAGAGAGCTTAACTCATCAAAATCGGTTCTGTTTTGGGTCGAAATCTGGTCCCTTTGATTTGAAATTCGATTATGTTAAACTAGAAGTTGTAACGAACAACTTTCATGAAGAAACCGATTGGAAATTCGACCTCTAAAGGTCAGTAACAGCCCTCGGAATCATAACAGGTCACGGTTTACAGAACTGTCCGAATTACTGTTTCAAGGATGACGTCATGAAAATCGTCATCTTTTTAAATTCTTAAAATTCTGAGAAAAATATATGTTATTATTTAGGATGTCTAAAACATTTCTTCAGAATGAAATTTCTTCAAAATCGCAACACAAGGTCGTCTACAAAATTAGAAAAACTCCCACATTCTGGAAACTGTTTCAGAAATCAGCTTCTGTTCTTGTCCGAAACTTCACCTACTTTGGTTGTCTTGCTCTCTAAACCTTATCTAAGCTTTTCTATGTCTATCCTAACATCCCTAACCAACATCCATCCATATATAACGTCATCTACATCTTTCATCTACATAGAAACCCCTAATTCATGTACTCAGCCCTTAATCCAGAGTTAGGAGACAACTTACTCAATTTGTGTATTGAAGAACTCCCCGCGACGGATCGTCGAAGCTGAGCTCAAAGCCAAGGGTGCTCGGCTTGCGCGGATGGCGTGCAACG
This sequence comes from Eucalyptus cloeziana, assembly GCA_014182715.1. Taxonomy (NCBI): domain Eukaryota; kingdom Viridiplantae; phylum Streptophyta; class Magnoliopsida; order Myrtales; family Myrtaceae; genus Eucalyptus; species Eucalyptus cloeziana. The sequence continues at coordinate 31,533,066 of CM024639.1, forward strand.
GTGAGGATGATGGTGAGCCGAGTGGATGATGAAGCTATAGAAAATGAAAGCAAATAAATGGAGATGAAAGAAGGATGGGGGTGCTACGGTAGAAATGGAGAATGCGTGAGGGGGGAGAGAAAGAGAGAAGGGAGAAACAATAAAGTAGAGGAGGGGAAATTGAGGGGGAAAATAATCGGAAACTGCCACTGCAATTTCCATCTGCTTTTGGCCTATTTTTCCATGGAATTTTTGCTCACCCATCACTATCATATACCCCACAACCTTTCCTATGCTTATCTCCACCAAATGAAATGAAGATTGAAGTGAAATTCATGGGGGCATGCCTTCTTACGAATTTTCCTTTCTTGTTGAGACTTTTCCTCCTTTCCTATTTACCAAATTAACACTTAAGTTAATAGGGTCAAGTCCCCAAGTAGTCACTTATAAATCCTCTCTAATCGTTCCACATTGAAGGTCCTAAAATCCTATTTGATAAGTGGCATTTCCTTTGTTCTTTTAAATTTGCTGCTCTTGTATTTTTCTCAAATAATTCCCGTCGTCAACAATTCTTGGAAAGATGTAACAACATTCCTAAAATTAATTGTGACACCTTAAAGTTCTCAATTTCTGAAATCGGCATCATTTCCTCGGTTAACTTCAGTCATACGTCACTTTAACGCAACCTAAACCGTCGGGTAGTTTTTGGGAATTTTCGGTGCAATGAACTCGTGGTCGATTATTATCGAACCACAACATGTATCTTCGACTCATTAGGGACTCTCGGTTGTCGTGAAAATCTCTAGATTTCAATTACAAGCACAGGGTACCAAAACAACACAAAAATCGGTTTAGTGCCGATCGATGAAAATTTTGTAATTAGATGGAATCACCCATGCCTAATTATATATCTCTATCGAATCGACCTATTTCCGGTCTCTGATAGATTTCCGACTGTGCCGAAATGATCTTTGCAGACTAACACGGTCGAGCAGTCAATTCCTGATCGAATACTCAAGTCTTTTGCATTAAAATTCCTTAATGACTTCCCCAACTAGTCTAGTTATCTCACGAGTGATCAGCTTAGAGAATAGCATAATAGGCACGTCAATGAAAAGCCCGATTTATCCAATTGAAAACAGAAGTAGAAAATCATACTGTCACATCTAGTGTCTTCCTTGTTCAGATGTTCTTCTTCATAAGATTAGAGTGTTCCCACGAGTTCATCCACAGAAAGAGGTGAGATCCTTTGAGTCTCTTGGATGGATGTCTTGATGTTGTTCCACTCCTTTGATAAGCCTCAAAGAATCTTGTTTACTTTCATTGGGTTTGATACCAGTTGCCCTTGATATGCTATTCCATTGACAATGTCAGTAAATCTACTAAACATGTCGATTATAGATTCTTCAGGTTTCATTTTGAAGGCTTCATATTGCTAGAGAAGAATGTTTATCTTCGTTTTCTTGACTCAATCAATTCCTTCATAAGTTGTGTAATCTATCCCAAATTTCTTTTGCTGATTCACATGAAGAGATTCAATTATTTTCAAATGGAGATAAAGCGCAATATAAAAAGTAAACAACTTTAGCATCTAGTGCTTCTCTTTTAGTGATGTCTACAGAGTTGAGGTTTCTGGCTTTTGCCTTCTTCCTTGATGAAAGAAGCCTCTAGTCTTATGCCTTTCAGAACAACATCCCACTCCAGGGGATCCTTGGATTTGATGAATGCTTTCATCTTGTTTTTCCAAATGTTCAAGTCTTTTCCATCGAAATATGGAGGCCTTGTATCGCTTTGTCTTTCCATAAGACCTGGTGAAATATTGCTAGCCATAGATAGATCCTTAACTCAGAAGCAGTAAAGCACTTCAATAAAGAATGACTAGGCTTTGATCCCAATTGTTATGGCTATAACTATCATCTAGAGGGGGTGAATAGGAGATTGTGCGGAAATAAAAAAAATATAAATAAATATTGTAGCAAGACAACTTCTGATGAAGTGATAAGATCTTACCGATATACAACTCTAACACAATTAATAAAAAGAGTAAGGGATACAGAATTGCACACAAAAATTTATAGTGATTCAACTTTTGCAAGCCTATGTCCACTTTCCCGCACTACAGCTTATTAGCTAGAATTCACTAATAAGAACAGATCAAAGGTTACAAGTCCTTTGCTATAAGTACTCAAGTTTGTGTGAACAACTCCTCACACTCTCAACCTCTAAAGAGTTACACAGTATCACCCAGCAAAGACAAATACATGTGATCACAAAAACACTCTTCAAACTCTCAAAATTAAAAGTTTCAAATCTTGTTAATGCGAATTATATTCCTTCAGCTTTAAAACCTCCTCTTATGCTCTTCCTAGTCCAAGCTGACCGTTGGACATATCTCCAGGAGGACTTATCCAGCCAATGGATAGATTGGCTTGGATCTATTTGAGAAGATGTGATGGTTTTAGGATCGCCAAGGTTGATGCTTCCCATAATTTCTACCGCCCATATAACAGTTCAGGTTTTCAAAAAGTTGAGTGTTTATGAATGGAAATAATGTTTTGCCTCTAGAAAGAAATTCCAAGAAATTTGAATCTCTGAAAGATATTAGCAAGGCTTTCTTTTTGAAACTCTTTATAAGTATGGTAGGAAATTCAATCAATCGCCACTAGCCACTGCACGGGGATATTTGACTCATTCCTAACCGTTTGACAGAATCTATAAGGAAGGAAATAATTAAGCCACGACTCCGGTTCTAATTGATAACGTCTGATCAAATCCCATCAGACTTTCCACCTGAGAATACTTTTTATCATAAACAAAGTTTCTAAATTAAAAGATCAAGGATGACATTACACATTAGATTAAAGTTTGGAGATTGCATTGAACAAATTAAAAGCTCGGGGTGTTATTGTGCATTAAATCAAAAGTTCTTTGACCATTTGTGTCATTTTCCTTTATGAATATTGCAAAATTCTTATTACACTTTAGATGGTTACCATCACGAGAGATCATCCCCATTTTTTTGGCACAACACGAAACAACCCCCTAGGCATCCACCTATTATTGCTCTTTTTTTTTTTTTTTTGTCTCTACTCTTCTTTTGCTAAGCAAGATCCAATTTGCCATATGTTAATCCGCCAAATCAACATCTCTTCCATTTCTTAAGTAGAAGATCTTTCAAGGGAGGTTATTCACATTTCATTTGATGGTGAGAGGGAATTAAAAGTTAAGCGGTGGTCTTCCTTTGGGTTCACTGCAAACCTTTTTTTTTTTTTTTTTTTTTTTTTTGGTAAAAGTAAGAATATATAAATAGCTTTGGACAAATATACAAAAGAACGGGTCCAAACTTTCACTCTAACCAAGAAAGAAGAGTGAAAGGGAACCGTTAGAAAACCTAGAAAGCCTGGGAGCTACAAAGAAGAGAAGAAACACCACCATTACAACAGAAACCGAACCTCCTCCTACTTCTACGAAAAGGAAGAAAGAATGGAGAGAGCGAGTAGCACAATGGTAGTGAAGACAAGCAAGACGGCACGCAGCTAGGGAGGCACATCCGCACGAGCAAAAACAGCAGCATCAAAACCCCATTGTCTTTGAAGGCGGAAGTTCCTAGGAGAAGGTGGAACGTCTTTAAAGGTAGTTGCCTTATCCCTGACAACCTTGATAAGGTGATTTTTGAGAGTCGAAACCACTAAGGATTCGCCACGGAATATGATACTATTCCTCTTCTTCCAAATTAAGTGACATAATGCACCAAAGGAGAACCGAGCAATAGAGTGGAAGAAATCTTAACCCATAAGAAACTTGAAAGCCCAGGAAAGAATTTCGGTCCAACATCTGTTGCGCCAAGGAAGGTTACACCTTGATGCCCAAAAAAGGCAAGAGATGCGGAGGTATCACAACCAAAAAATAAGTGGTCGATTGAATCGGGAACATTGTTGCAAAAGGCACAAACTGAATAGTCAATCCTCCCATAGGAGAGGAGGAACATCTGAGTGGGGAGCCTGTTCCTTGTGATCAACCATAAGTGAAATTGAAACCGAGGAGCCATAGCACTATCCCAAACCAAAGACGCCCACGGCACACGGTCTTTTTGGCTCTAATAACATTCCAAGCCGAAGCAATTGAGAAGGTACCTGACGGGTCATGGCACCAAGTGAAACGATCCAAAGCTTGAGATAAAGGTGGAATGGGTAAACCGAGCCCGTCCAAAAAGGCTTTCAGATTGCAACCCAGAGGAGAGAAGAAATCAGCAACCACAGCATAGCTGGGAAGGTGCGAATTTTCAAAGACGGCCGGCGGCACTATAGAAATAAGAGGGCCACAAGCAAGCCAATGATCGTGCCATAAGGAAACCGATAAGCCATTACCAATGCCGGGAAAGGATAGTCTAAAATACCTCCTTAGCTGTAATAATTTCTTCCAAGCCCACGAGCAGACAGTCGGCTGAGAAGAATTCCAGAAATAATCCTTTTTTAGGAAGATAGAATGAATCCACCGGCACCATAACGATTCCTTGTCAGTAAAGAGTAACCACAAGTATTTAAGCATCGAGGCTTTATTGCAATCTTTAAGTTTCCGGATTGCCAAACCACCTTCTTCTTTCGGGAGACAAACGTCATCCCAAGAAACTTTGGCCCCACCCTGACCGAGGGAAGTGCCTTTCCAGAGGAACTGTCTCAAAATCTATTCAATTCTGTCTAGAACCGAAGCAGGCAAGGTAAAAACACTAGCCCAAAAGGCCTGTATGGAATGTAAAACTGACCTTATCAATTGTAATCTCCCAGCGAAAGATAAGAACCGATGGGCCCAAAACTGGACCCTAGCTTCACTGCAAACCTTTTCTAAAGTGCAATTCACACGAGAGAAAAGACCTGTGGTAGGCATCCACACATTATTTCTTCGTCTTCTCTCGTTTTTCTAAAGCAAGATCTGATTCACCATCTATTAATCCACTAATTGATAGCTCTTCCCTTTCTTGAGCAAAATACCTTTAAAGATGGGTTATTCACATTTCATTTGATGGTACGAGGGAATTGCAAGCTAAGCAATAGTCTTCCTTAGGGTTCACAACTAATTATTTCTCAAAGAGCAATTCACACGTGACAAAAGACCCAGGTAGGCATCCACTTGTTCTTTCTTCGTCTCTTCTCTCTTTTTTTTTCTAAAGCAAGATCTAATTTGCCATATGTTAATCCCCCAAATCGATAGCTCTTCCCTTTCTTGAGCAATTCCTTTGGGTACAAAATTGACCCTTTCTCAAAAAGCAATTCAGACCTATAATGTTGAAAATTGATTGTTTAGGACCCATGAAGTGACTATATATTAGATGAGAAGTGAACCTTGTTGTAAAATTAATGAACATGGAAGCTAATCAAGATCTTGCTGTTAAGTCAATGCGTAATCACCCAAGAAATATATTAATAATAAAGGACCTCAAAGATTTACGTGGATTGAATGCAAAATCAATGAAGAAATAAATGAGCAACAATAAAGGACCCCAAAGATTTACTTGATTCATTTTATGTGTCGATAGCCATAGCCATGAGGAAAGCCGAGGTATTAGCCATGAGGAAAGCTAGTAGCAAAAATATGCTATAATTGGAGAATCAGAGTTATAAATGCTCAACATGCTCGAGTGTTTCGCATCTCTAAATTAAACTCAAACCCGAGGTATTAACAAATAAACAACACATTTTGGATGTAAATAACTCAAAGCACAAATTACACGCTTTGACCGCGACCAAATAGGAGCTCTCCTTGAAACGGGCTCAAATCAAGGACCACGTCGTTCTTGATTTCCTTTCTTCACGGTAGGGCTTTCCAGTTGTTGTGAATATAAAATTAGACGAGTATGAATGCCCCTTTCTTTGGTTTGGCCAATATGCAGTACTTTTAAAGTCCAACTCTTAAGTCTTGGTCTTGCTTAAACTTGCAAATTTATCCAATCAGGTCAGGTTTCACCGTGGAAGAAGGTGTCCTTTGATTAGGGAATGCATATGCTTTTGAAAGTCTTCATTTCTTATTCAATTCAATCTGGAAGAGACTTTGCTTGCAACTTGTTAGGACACAGAACCCAGTTACAATTGGAAAAGCATATGGCGATTATGTTCCTATTTTTCTATGCCCAACTCCCATTATGGACGAGTTCAAAATAAAGATTCATCTTTCTTTTTTTCTTTCTTTTTCTTGTCAAGTGCTACTCGTGAACCATAGCAGTCCAGCGTAAAGACTTTTCATCAACTTCTTCTTGTTTTTTTTTAAAAAAGAAAATTGGTGCTCTTCAATAAGAATGCTACTGGTTAGGTTCTTTTACTAAAGTGTGACACATGGACATTGCAATGAAGCTTGAAAAATAAGCACATGGAACCTGTCCCTTGAAGCTTGTTTTTGTTCGGTACAGCTCCAATTTTGCACAATTGGAGCTTACCAATTTTCTTGGAAATACTCAATCATATCCTATTTTCATGTAATGCGGTGGCCGTTCTAGCTCTTTTTACTTTACTTTGGTCCATAAAAACTATCTGGCCTCATCTTTGTGCCTGCTAAACTCTTTTTTGGTCCCACCCATCTGTACATGCATATATGATTGAAATTAGGGGTGAGCATGGTCCGGGTTGGTCCGGGCTACCCCCTAACCCTAGGACCAACCCGTACAATGTCGGTCCTCAACTTTTAGGACCGAGGACCGACCCTATTGAGCCTGGGACCAAGAACCGGACCGACCCAATGGGTTCGGTCCGGTTCCAGGGTCAACCCGGGACCGATCGATAATTTTTTTTGTCTTGTTTTTTATATTCCCTAAAAAATCAAACCTACAAATTCAAATTACACATCCATCGACAATGCAGCATGTGCAACTAAACTATAAATACCAATACATATTCAGCAAATTTAAGATGACGCAATAATAGAAATTTCATACCTGCTAACTGCTCATTGAGATATGGGATAAGATAGAAAGTTCTTGTAATCATCTATCTTTAATATTCATAACACCATATGCAAAAGCGTTTTCTTGCATTTGATCATGTAGAGTCCACTCAACCAAAAAATGAGCTTCACACCACTTGACTAGCAAATCACCATAGCAACTGCGGTACTACTCTACTCTTCAAAAACTTCTACCATTTGACACAAATTGAAAAGCAAAGTGCGGTTGAAATTCATTAGTAAAATACAATTAAACCATAAAAAGTTCAAAATACTTAATATAAACCATGAATATATAACTTCACATCTTGTTAATTCACTTGAACTTCTAAACACTGAAAACAAAACAAACGACACATAATTAATACTCAACAAAAGTTTTAAATTGAAATTACTATTAGTGCTATTGATAGAATATCTCACCATAACTCTTAGGTTTTATAACAAACATTTTACTTAGGTTTGAATATATAAAAAAATTATAAATAACATAATGTAATATAATATATATACAGGGTTGGTCCAGGGTTGGACCGACCCAAAACTCTTAGGACCGAGGACCAACCCGCACAGTGTTGGACTTGGAATTTCAGGACCAAGGACCGACCCAGTCCCATTGGGAACCGGACCAGGACCGGCAGGGTTGGGCCCGTCCAGGGTCGACCCTAGATCACTGCTCACCCCTAATTGAAATGCCAATATGTGACCCCGGAAAAAGAGACTAGGTAGTTCTAGCTATTGCAAATTGTTTTTCCCCATTGTTTCGACTCTTTTCTCATGAAATCTTTGACTTTTTTTTCATCACTTTGCCATGTTGTCGTCATAGTTAGGTCCCCCAATAAAAGGCGGGAAGAAATTGCCCTACTGTCTAGACATTTGTTGTGGAATAGGAAACAGTTATTCATGAAATCCTTACGTTCAACTGCATCAATTTCTGTAGCAGATTGTTTTTATTCCTAGTCAGATGGATGGTTCATGCTTTTACATTTATAGATTATTCATGTCCCATTTGCATCACCTTGTTGGCAATAATCACTCTACTTAAATTATTTCACTGGCAGTGGTATTCCTTTGGCTATCTTTTCTCAAAGGACAATTCACACGAGACAAAAGACCCGCGCTAGTTGTCCACTTGTTATTTCTTCGTCTCTTCTCTTCTTTTTCTAAAGCAAGATCCAATTTGCCATATGTTCTTGATAGCTTTTCCCTTTTTTGAGTGGAAGACCTTTCAAGACGGGTTATTCACATTTCATTTGATGGTTAGAGGGAATTGAAAGCTAAGCAATGGTCTTCCTTTCGTTTCACCACTCACTCTTTCTTAAAGAGCAAATCACATGAGACAGAAGACCCGTGGTAGGCATCCACCATTTCATTTGATTTGCCATCTGTTAATCCCCCAAATCGATAGCTCTTCCCTTTCATGAGCAGTTCCTTGGGGTTCACGACTGACCCTTTCTCAAAAAGCAATTCACACCTATAATGTTGAAAACTGATGGTTTAGGATCCACGAAGTCACAATATATCATATGACAAGTAAACATTTTTGTAAAATTAACGAACGCAAAAGCTAATCAAGATCTTGCTATTAAATCAATGCGAGATCATTGAATAAACAAATTAGGAATAAAAGGACTCCAAAGATTTATGTAAATTTAATGCGAAATCAACTAATAAATAGATGGGAAACAATAAAGGAACCTAAAGATTTATGTGATTCAGACTGAGTGTCGGTACCACGACAATGGGAAGAGCCAACATAAAAAAAATACTATAGTTGGCGAATCGAAGTTACAATCACTCAACTCACTCGGGTGTTTCCCATGCCTAAATTAAACACAAACCCAAGGTATTAACAAATAAATAACTCACTTTAGATGTAAAAAACTCAAAACACAAATTACACGCTTTGTCCGCGACCAAATAGGAGCTCTCTTTGAAATGGCCGAAAATTAAGGACCTCGTTTGTTCTTGATTTCCTTTCTTCGTGGCACACATGGCTATCTAATTGCTATGACTATAGATTAGACAAGTATGCGCATGCCCCTTTCTTTGGTTCAGCCAATATGCATTACTTTTATAGTCCAACTCTTGATCTAGGTCAAACTTGCATACTTATCCAATCAGGTCAGGTTTTGTCGTGTAAGAAGGTGTCTTGATCAATGGAAGAAGGATATGCTTTTGATGGTCTTCATGTCTTATTTATTTCAATATGGATTCAGGTGTCTTGATCAATGGAAAAAGGATATGCTTTTGATGGTCTTCATGTCTTATTTATTTCAATATGGATTCACTTGCAGCTTGTTAGGACATAGAACCCACTCACAATGGAAAAGCTTATAGCGATTATGTTCCTATTTTTCTATGTCCAGCTCCCATTATGGATGAGTTCAGCGATGCAAACCAATCAGACGGATCAGCTCGCTTTAATCTACTTCAGAGACAATGTGGATGAGGATCCGCTCCGAGTCCTAAGCTCATGGAATGACTCTTCTCATCACTGCGAGTGGCAAGGTGTTGTATGTGGTGGACGGCATCCTAAAAGGGTCGTGTCCCTCGACCTGAGGTCGAAAGGCTTGGGTGGTCTTCTATCGCCTCATGTCGGAAACCTCTCTTTCCTTAGAAACCTCATTCTACAGAACAACAGCTTTCATGGGAAAATTCCACAAAGCATTGGCCACTTGTTTCACCTTCGCCATCTCGATTTTAGTAACAACTCTTTCGGCGGACCAATACCCACCAATCTTTCTCAATGCTCAAACCTTGAGATTTTGAATCTCATTGATAACCAACTTGTGGGCAAAATTCCTCATGAGCTCGGCTCTTTGTCAAAGCTTCAAGCTTTCAGCTTTTCTAAAAACAGTCTTATAGGATCTATTCCTCATTCTATTGGAAATCTCTCCCAACTTTTCTCTCTTTCCATCGGATGTAATGGGTTGCAAGGAGAGATTCCCCAGACATTGTCCAAGCTTCGTGGTTTGAGGAATGTTCAACTGGCATTTAACCAACTCACTGGCAAGATCCCACCAGCAATCTTCAACATGTCCGGCATTATCTATTTTAGCGCCGGTGACAATCAATTGAGAGGGAGCATTCCCCCTAATATCGGCGATACTCTTCCTTCTCTCAGTTATCTTGATTTTTCTAGAAATTTGTTTACCGGCATTATACCCCCGTCCTTATCAAATGCCTCCAACCTTCAGTACATCTACTTTAACCATAACAGTTTTCATGGACCGATGCCTGCAAATCTTGGAAGGCTAAAAGCTCTTGAAGGAATGTTTCTTATGTCTAACTAGTTGCGAGATGACTTCAATTTTATTACCTCATTGACTAATTGCTCAATGCTGGAAGTTATTGGGGTAGACCAAAATTTTCTTGAGGGTCTCTTGCCGAATTCCATTGGTAATCTTTCAAACGGCGTTAGACTAATTGCTATGTCATCCAACGCAATGTATGGAACCATTCCTCCAAGTATTGGCAATCTCTTCAACCTATCTTTTCTTGACTTGTCAAACAATTCGCTTAGCGGCCATGTTCCTTCTTGTATTGGAGCACTCTATAACTTGCGCAATTTGTACTTAAGCATTAACATGCTAACAGGAGAGATCCCATTGTCGATCGGCAATTTGACGTTATTGAGTCTCCTTTACCTACCGTTCAACAACTTCTACAGGGAAATACCGCAAAGCCTTGGTAACTGCAGGCAACTAATCGAGCTTGAGCTTTCAAACAATAATCTGAGTGGTCCAATCTCGAGGGAGGTTCCTAGTCTTTCCACCATTTCGATTATCTTCAACTTAGCACATAACCAGTTGAGTGGATCTCTTCCGTCTCAAGTTGGGTCCCTGACCAATCTCGTGGAACTAGATCTGTCTTACAATAAGCTGACGGGACCAATTCCTAGCTCCATCAACAAGTGCTTGCTATTGGGCCGACTCAACTTAGCAGTCAATTCCTTTCATGGTGAAATACCTGCGGCTTTAGGCACATTACGAGGCTTACAAGAGTTGGATGTTTCCCATAATGACTTATCTGGTGAAATCCCGAGCTTTCTCACTCAACTTATCGATCTAAAGTACTTGAATCTATCTTCAAACAAGCTTGAAGGAGAAGTTCCAAAGCAAGGAGTATTTCTCAATGCCAGTGTAGTGTCCGTCTTTGGGAATAGGAACCTTTGTGGAGGTATTGCAGAACTAAACCTTCCTTCTTGCAAATCAAGTACCTCTAAACCATTACTAACCAAAATAGTTATAGTAATCGCCATAGTGACAACCATCTTGTCAAGCTTCATTCTATGTCTTTGCCTATTTATCATTTAGTATCAAAGAAAAAAGTTGAAAGAAAATATCTCTTCAACTAAATTGCCGTTTGAATACCGATTTCTTAGGGTCTCTTATGCAGAGCTCTCTAGAGCCATAGATGGATTCACTAAGAACAATGTGATCAGTAAAGGAAGATATGGTACTGTCTATAAAGGAAATACAGAGGAAGGTAGTTGGTAGTGGTTAAAGTGCTCAACTTGGGTCATTGAGGTGCTTTGAAGAGCTTTATCTCGAAATGTCAAACCTTAGGGGCATAAGACACCGAAATCTCATGAAGATATTGAATGTGTGCTTAAGCATGGACTATCACAGCAACGATTTCAAAGCTTTCTTATACGAATACATGGTTAATGGGAGCTTAGAGGATTGGATACACCAAGGAAACGAAGAGGACGTTGAGCTCGAACATGAACATGGAAAGCTAGGACATTTGGGACTAATGCAAAGGTTAGACATTGTCATTGACATAACTTCTGCAATCAAATATCTTCATGAGGATTGCAGCCTAAAGATTGTACATGGAGATCTGAAGCCAAGTAACATCCTTCTGGACAATGAGATGATGGGACGAGTTGGGGATTTTGGGTTGGCGACAATCAACTCCACCGCAACAACAGAGGCCATGGACATTGTCGACTGCAGCAACTTGGTGGTGGTGAGGGGTTCCATAGGCTATGTCCCTTCTAGTAAGAAAAATTTCTCATTAATTGTCTAAGTTTTATTTGTGTTGGCCTTTAGATGAAATATTTATTTTCATTATATATTGCTTGATGTACACTATTTTAGAGTATGGCGTGGGGGACATGGTATCCACACAAGGTGATGTGTATAGCTATGGTATTGTTTTATTGGAAATGTTAACCGGGAGGAGACCCACAAAAGAGGCTTTCAAGGACCATTTAAATCTCCACAACTTTGTCAGGATGGCTCTACCAAACTGAGTGATGGAGATCGTGGACTCGGCCATTTTTAACATAGAAAGAGAGAATGACATTGAGAGGATAAGAGATTGCATTGCCTCCGTCCTAAGGATTGGAGTTGCATGTTCAATGGAGTCATCGCAGGATTGGATGGATATGGCCGAAGCACTCAAGGAACAGCATAAGATCCGAGCTAGGTATGGATCCAAGTAGAGGCTAGGTTGAAGCAAGTTTTGCTCCCATACACTTAGGGCGCGCATGATAAAATTTCTATTTCTCTGTCCCCGGAATAGGTTTAGAACATAAATCCGTTTGGTAACGCAATTTCAATTTTCTATTTTTGAAACAGATTTCTATTCCAAAAATAAATTTGGAGCAGAAATTAGAAGTTAGAATTTTTAGCTTTTCAATTTCTAGAATAAAAGTGAGAAATCAAAACTCTTTTCATCATTCACTCTCATCATTGCCCGTCGCCCATTCGCCACCCATGGGACGCCGGACGCCCATCGCCCGTCGCTTGCCACCGGTCGCCGGACTCACCACTAGCCGTTGGTCACCAGCCGCCCATTGCTGACCAACCACCCACCAATGGACGCCGAACTTCAACCACCCATCGCCGGTCATCAGCCACTAATCACCGACCACCAGCGGCCAATCATCGGTCACTCACCACTAGATGCCGGCCGCTGACCATCGGACACTCACCGCCGGATGCCAAACATTGCCGACCAACCGCCCACCGCCAGATGCTGAACTTTGGCCGCCCATCACTAGTTGTTGGCTGCCAGACGCCAAACGCATGCTGCCTACAGTCGATTATCAGCCACTCGCCACCAGACGCGGCCATCGACCGCTGGACACTCGTCGCCGAACACCAAACGTCCCGCCGAACCCTCGTCGTCGGACACCCGTTGCCGAACACCAACCGTCACCGCCCATAGAAATAGAAATTTTATTATGTTATCAAATGAATTTCTATTCCAAAAATGAAAAATTTGAATTGTTATCAAACGCGTTTCTTTACTCAGAAACTCGTTCGAGGAATAGAAATTAATTTTTATTCATAAATTTTATCATGCGCGCCCTTAGACTAGACTTTGTCTTAGAATTAATTTTGCTTTTAACAAGAAAGATCCTAATGGTTCTATTCTTTGTCTTGGTTGTAACTATTTCCCACCAGGCTCAAAGACGATGAGTTCAATGTATGTAATCTATCTCCATCTCTATTCCCCTCCCCTCCTTACGATCTCATTATTTTCTTTATATCAATTTTCTATTTCTAATTTTTCCTCTTAAAGTCCATCTCTACTAATTGTCTTTAGATGCATAATTTTTATATATAGTTATAGATTTATAAATGTAGAAAAATATAAAGTACAGGCGTATCTTATAAAAGGTAATAAATTATGTCAATGCTAATTAATTTTTAAATGATAATTCATATTGTGGATTAATCGGAGAAGCAAAAGTAAAGCCGATAAGATTATCAAATTTCTCCAAGGTTGATTTTAGGTGGTGGCTTTTTTTGTTCTTTCTTTTTTTGGCAATGGGAAGGTGGTCATTTTGACAATGTAAAATCTTAGATCGTGCACGTAGGTGTTAAAAATCTAAGAATTCAATTGTATAATTTAAATAAGTTGAAGAACTACAAATGAGAATTAATCTCAATTTGGTTCACTTAAAAACCCCAAATTATATATTTAAATAAATTTATTCTCTGTTAATATCCTTATCAAATTGCTAATTTGAATGAAATGCGACAATAGACACTTGTACTAATTTAGAGTTTTACTCTCCATTTATCACATATTTATTAGTTTGTAACTTTTGTTGATATTAATTTAATTTAATAAAAATTAACGAAAGATGAATTTATGATAAATATATTATTTAAGATTTTTGATAATTTATCATAAATGTATTTTGAAATTTTTCGTGGTATTTATCCTTCAAAATTTATTATCGCTTTCATATCACGCACCACCGTCTAAAAGAGCTTTTCGCTCTCTTCCTCTCTGAGAGCGTCTGTCTCTCCCTCCCGCCCTCGCCGTTGCGCTTCTGCTCAGCCCGCTGTCGCCTCTTCGCCTCCACTCGTCGCCGTCTAACTCCTGCCTTCGCCTCCGAAGCAGCTGCCATATTCATGCTGAGTGCCGAATTCTCCTCGCAGCGGAAGGGAAAAACTGAGTGAATTGAAGCGAGGACGTTTCCAGCATGAGTAAGTGGGGAAAATGAGAGCGTCCTCATTGAACGGCAACAGTTCATGTCTTTTTCTTGGAAGCATCGTCCGTAGTTGCAATTCTCTTGCTTTAGGAAGCGTTTGGAGTCCTCTTAAGGCGCGAAACCCGACTAAAACAGCAGGGCTCTTGAGTTGCAAATCGATGTCGACGAATTTGCCGGTGGTGCGAGTGAAGGAAAAGATCGATGTGACAGAGAAGGAGAAGATGATCTTTGATAGGCTTCTCGCCACCGTTCGCCATTTCGATCTCTCTACCCAGCTGCGGGTGGCTGGTGGCTGGGTCCGTGATAAGGTTGGTGTATTTGGTAGTGCTGTTCGCTTCGATGTGCCTTTAAGTTCTTTTGCAGTACCAATCGTGTGAAAGCATGTTGTTTTGTGTTTCTTCTGAGATATTTTGTCTAATTACATGTTTAGTTATAATTAGTTCAAGTTCTTACTTTTCCCTTCCCATAAAACACAGTTTTTCTTTGTTTGACTGGGGGTTCTTGTTTCTTTGGAGTGCAAATTGTAGAAAATGCCGTGCTTTTGTTATTACTTATGAAGTTTTGTTTCTACAATCAGTAGGAACATCAACTAATCGAGGTCTTTATCGTTGTGGTTCCATTGTTTGTTAAAGTACTGGGATTGAGACTGCATTCTTTTGATTATTTAGTCATTGGGCGTTATTGTTGCCCCAATCATAAATAGATAAAGCGACGAGTGGGATAGGAACCTGATTCTCCACCGATGGAATATGACCAAAAACCACTGGGGAGGGGGGGGGGGGGAGGTGGTGGGTTTAACTCTATGGCGATGCAAGTAACAAACCTTTAAGTTTAAGAATGCTAATGGTTGATTCGACAGTCTTTTTTTAATAGATTTAGTGTTACAAGTTACAACAGTAACGTGAACTTCATAATTTCGAAGGCTGTTTTGGGGAAAAATAGGCATCTGCTAGTTTTTCCGGCAATTGCCTCGGCAGTCGACACTATTAGCCAGTGAAGTAAGATGTTTTCCTAATCCACGTGAAATTTACCTAAATACAAAACAAAATCAAGAAGATGTACTCTTTTAACAAGTCTATAATAGCCTATTTTCCATGATTACTCGCTGCTTTTGGTGGTTTATTACTCTCAGCCGCTGCCATCTTGAGCCAGTTGGGTGCCCTTACATGTTATGTAATATTAGTGACTGACATTTAGACAGGTGAATTACTTCTATGAAGAGTCAGGATTCCCTTGGCACCACATTTATGAGTTACTCTCTTGTGTATATGCACACATTCACATTATATATGCTATTGATTACTAAATTTGCATCCCCATACCATCATTATAACCTGTTATTGGGTGGTGATGCCCCTTTGCTACAACCCTCAATAAATAGGACCTTTCCCAACCTTCGACGAGCTGCCAGGGTAATTATTTGAGTAGAGAATGATCATATGTTCCTGGAAAGCCCCCGATGCTTTCAAACTGTTATAAATGATTTATTGTCTGTCATTTATAGCAATTTTTTTGCTCAGAATCATTTATCATGTTAAAGCTGGAATTGATTTGTAGAGAATGGGTACAATTATTGCACTTGAATCAATGTGAATGACATTGTGAAATTGGTGGATTTATTGTGTTAAACCTATTCTTTGAAGATGATGAACAAACTCACGTTTTCTCATCTTTTCAGCTTCTAGGGAAAGAGTGTTATGATATCGATATTGCTCTTGATGACATGTTGGGTAGTACATTCGTTGATAAGGTTACCCAATATTTGGCGTCAACAGGGGAAGAGGCACAAGGTCTGGCTGTTATCCCGAGGTACATTGAGCTCTGTGCTTGCCTTTTGCCTTCAAATATTAGCTTTTCATATTTTAATGTATGACTCTGTGATTTGACATGAATTTTATGTGTGAGTGTTGGTCATTGTTTATTCTGCACCAGAAGTTTGTAATGTGAGCAGTGGTTATTTGTTCATTGTGCACTCTATGTCTTACACAGTGATTTCTTCATCGCTGGAAAGGAAAGAAATGTTGTGTTCACTAGAGTATAAATTAAAGAGAAATAGGTCCACGATACTTAGTCAAATAACTAAGACCTTGGGATCAAGCAATGCCAGCTGAAAGTGCAAAGGAAGAGGATTAAAAGAGTGTTTTGAAGGCTTAGAGATTGCTGTTTTGAAGATAAAAGACTCTTGATTCTTCATGATAAAACTGTTTCTTTTACTTCATGAAATTTGAAGTGCTAGACATTTTATAGATAGTGTATTCTATATCTTGAATGTGATCGATATGTTAGGGTTGGCACGCAGGTGGTTTGGGTTGTGCAAGACCCTTGTGGCTTTCATCAATTTTCACTGGAAACAATCCATTTCTATCTGTGCGGTCACACTGCTTTTCACTGACCTCAAAGCACAACCCAAAAACTATTAAATCAAATAAGTCAAAGAAGAGTTCCAATTGCCAATCTCGTGCGCATCTTACAAAATCTAAATTCCTCCAAAGAAAGACTGTCGTTAGAAGTTGATCACCTCATGATTTGTAAAGCAGTCTGCCAAGAGATAAAGTCACTCTTGGAGGGAATCTACACATACAAATCAATATTAATTGGCCCTCTTAAATATTTCACTTGGGGATTTGAAATTTGGTTAAGTGTAGAACAAATGGTTCACTCTAAGTGGAATAAGGAGTGTTTGCAGGATGGAGACATCTTTCAAGAATACCCCTTTTCTGCTACATTTTTTGCCCCTTGATTTTTATTTTTTGGTCTCATTATCTGGTAAGGTCTATGGTCTTAGGAGCTCTGTAGAAGGGATTCTCTTTTTCGTCTCCTATAATCTCTTAATTTGTTTTTGTATGTTAGTCATGAAATATGGTTTCGTTGGCATAGTTGAATTTGGAACTTCTTATTACCTGAATATTTTCTCATATCTTCTGATTGAATTAGGTTGTGGTACATTATTGTGGCAGATGCTGTCTCCATTCTAATTGGGTATCTGAAGACATTTTTACATAAATTTAGTTTTGCAGCAACCCAGACCAGTCAAAACATCTGGAAACAGCAAGGATGCGCCTCTATGATATATGGATAGATTTTGTGAACTTAAGGTCTGAAAAGTACAGTGAGAATAGCCGAATTCCCACCCAGATGGTATGCAGTAGTACAGCTGTTAATTCATCTGTTGTATATTTTCTTTCCACCTGTATCTTATTATCTTGTTTAGTCATGGCTAACTAAACGGTATCATTTCCAGTTTATAGGAAAAATAGCTTTTAGTGCTTTCATGAACTCTTTCTTTTTTAAGGAAAGAAAGACAAGCAAACTAGGGAGGTATTATCAATAGGGCAAGGGCTTGCTCACTCCACTGTGGTACTTGTACTTAAGGAGTGCAAGCCTACGAATGACTAGTACATCGCTCATAACAACAGTAAAATGACTTGAATTCTGACAATCATACATCTATTCTTGAACAGTCTTGATCGAGGAACTTTCTTCTAAATTGTTTTTCTTTCTTTTGCTTATTCACTTGAGAGACTTGTTGAACAGGCAATAGTTTCATATAAGTGTTGAGTATATCATCATAAGATAAGAGGGCCTAAGAATCATCATGAAAGCTAAAAGGAATGAGCTCAAGGCCTTTTATATGTTGTGTTGAAGTCATTGTTGACATTAGTTTAGTGTTTTCTCTTAGATTGTCAATGCTTGGAGTAAACTTTTGTTTATTTATCGCTTTATCCTCTCTCTCTCTCTCTCTCTCTTTCCATGCACTGGTGCTTCCAATGTGATTGCGCTTTTGTTCAACTATTTATGACCTGAAAATCATGCCAGTTTCTCCGTTGTTACTTTTGTGAATGGTCATTCAATTTGACTTCTCTTACAGGATTTTGGCACTGCAGAAGAGGATGCTTATAGAAGGGATTTAACTATAAACAGGTGTCTCTTCTGCTTTATGTAACTGATAAATTGCTCTTGGATCAAAATGTTAATTGCATCAGATTCTGTTTATCGCAAAACAATTTTTTTGCTTAGTTTTAGATGGTATTAAATCTAACACCTGTTGGTTAAATCCATTTTGAACATATCGTCATTCTATTACTCTATAATTGGCACATAACAAATCATTCTATTACTCTATCCAACGTTATTTCCGGTTATTGAGGTGATTGAAATGGTTGTCAATTGTAGCAGATAGTGGACATGGTCTGCTCTTCGGTGAAGTATATGTAGTTCCAAATTTACTGCCCGTTGATCATTTAATGCCAATTAACTAGATGACAATTAAAGAGGAATGACTGGTCATTTTGGTTTTCTGGTCAGCTGGCAAGAGTCATGGAATGTGCAGTCTTTCATATCTTTATTCAGATATCTCATTTTTTATAGCTTATAAAGTGGTTTAGCACCACTTGCCGTTCATTAAATTGGGAAATTTGTATGTTAATGAAATTGGATTCTGAAGACTATAATCCTCTTTCCGTTTTAGACATGACTGGACATCCAGATAGCTGTTGCTTCTTTATATGTTTAAGAAACGAAGTTTGTTTACTTTATTCTGGTTCTGTACTTCAAACAGCATGGCTTCTCTTATTCATACCATTCCGCTCTATATTGGTCCAGTTGTTTGATGACCTAAATTTTTATCTGACAGTATGTTTTACAATATCAACACCAGCTCAGTTGAAGATTTAACTGGGAGAGGTTAGACTAGATTTTTTGACTTGGTTTCTTTTTAATGAGAACTTTTTGGGGAATTAAACTATATTAAATTCTTCTACTTTTTGAATTTTTGTTCACCGTACAGGAATTGATGATCTTAGATCAGGAAAAATCGTGACACCTCTAGCCCCAAAGGAAACGTTTCTGGATGATCCTCTGCGAGTTCTTCGTGCTGTTCGCTTTGGTGCTGTTTTATTCAAATTTTGTTAAGCTTTTGTTTCTTGCGTTAATTTAGTTCTGGATATTCTTATTCAGTGTGCCTGAGACTATTTATTATGTGACCTTTGTCAATTCCATAGCTTGTTGCCTTTGGAGTAGTTGCATGAAATTAACTGCTGCATGTCACTGTCTGAGTACACATGCATACGCCTAATGCAGTCTTCCTTCTATTCACATCCTTTTTTTATGTATAAATGGATGTATAATGTGTGTAAACATGTGACTGCATAAGTAGGGAAAAGGTTCTGATCAAGGAAGTAATGACTGCATGAAACACATATCTACAATAGTGTGTGCTAGAACCATGAGCCTACCGTTTGTACTTTATTTATGATTCTTTTCTTTCAAAGTCTCTTGGATCCTCTTGCATCCCCACAATCCCTGAATTGAGAGAGCTTAATGCCTTATTCTTAGACGAGCTTCATAAACCTTGCTTTTTTGCAGCTCATCTTACAAAGAAGCTTTCTTTTTTTCATTCTTTTGCCATGCAATGCAGATGCTCAATTTCTTTGATTTTATACAAAATTTTTGCGAGATTAAAAAGGAGCTTTCTGCTACTTTATCTATGGTCTAGTCATCTTTGTGCCTCCATGTTCATAATCTTATGTTCATTTCAGGCGCAAGGTTCAGTTTTACATTGAATGAAGAGCTGAAGAGAGCTGCTGCATCCAATGATGTCAAAGATGCACTTGCAGCTAAAATCAGTAGAGAGCGCATTGGAACAGAAGTATGTGTCTAGAACATTCCTCTATTGGCTGCTTTATCTCAATAAATGTTTTTTGGTGGGAGTTCTTCTTGTACATGTGTTCTTTATCTTTTCTCTCAACTTCTCTGTATGATTTGTATCTCCCATTTGTTGTTACTTATCATTGATGAGATGGGATCAATGTTTTTCCCTTTCTTTGGTATGGCAGGTTGATCTGATGGTATCGGGCAATGAACCAGTTAAAGCTATTGCTTACATCTATGAGTTGCAATTATTTTGGGTTGTCTTCAGTCTACCTCATGAACATGAACTGACATTGCCACAAGAGTGCGATAGGTTGGTTTTGTGGATTGTTTCTTTTGATCATCTAGCTAGACATGATTGATATCTACATATTTGACGCACTGTTAATAATGACTGAGCATTCAGCAACATTAGCCTAGGATATCGGCTGTGGCAATCTAATTTATTCCACTTATGTGAATTGTATCTAGTCTTTAGTTATTAGGAAGAAGAAAATGAGATTTGTGCTTATGAATGTATTGGGGAATATGTTACAATTTTGACAAAACTGGTTTGGGAAGGAGACACAGTGGAAACTTTTTGTGACGAGAAAAAATAATAAATATTACTGCAACTTATAGAGGGAACATTTAATGGGCGTAAGAATTTCTGATGCTTTTCCATGTGAAAGATGACTGTTTTATCTTCATCCTTCTTTTGGCCCCAAGAGACTGGTGAGTGTACACAATTCCTATTTTTTTATGGTGGCGTCTTCAAAAGCTTCTATGTCCTAAAATCTACCCAACTGGGTCTAGAGACTAGAGCCTTGTTATTTTCTATAGGACGAACAATTCAAGTGCACTAATGTCTCTTTTGATGTAAGTATAGAAACATTATTAAGAGAAGAAGGCGCACTACTAAAGCAAACTAAATATACTGTTAAAAGGAAAGACAAATTGATGACATTGAGATAAGGAAGCAAGCTAAAACGATATGAATTAAATCCAAAAGGGTCATGTGAAAAGCATCAAGAAAGGCTAACGTTCAAAGTGCTATTCACCTCCTAGAGCTCTTCTTGGTTTAGTTGATAATATCTTTCAATTTGTTCGGAGGGATTGTAGTCTCTCCACTTTTCTCATGTTTCTTTCCATGATAATTTCAATCAAGGTTGTTCTGTCCTTTTTCTAAGTTAGCAATTTCATTTCTGCACAAATTTCCCTGAGCTTCTACTGCTTTTAGTCTTTGACTGTAGAAATTTGTAGTTTCTCTTATTCTCATTGTTGTGTCAGTGCATTGTTGCTTACAGATCACATCTGTTGGTATGTTTCTAGGCTTTGCTTGGCTTATATGGATGCTGCATGGAGCCTTCTGCAGCTAATTGGATCGTTGTCTCTTACCGTGCGTGATGATCCTTGAATTTATGCTATTTCATGTTGGTTCATGCTTGATTTTTGTGTTTTTCATCCAAAAATTTACATGCAGTTAAGTGGCTTTATGGTATTTAAACTACTCTTTGGCTTATAGACTCATGATGGGACGCTTGCTTTTGGTTTCCCAGTGACAGATGAAATAAGCTATTCATGAAACACTCTATGCTTAATCTTTAGGAGAGCTGTGTGATTTTCATTATATTTTGGATGGAAGATGTCATAATATGGCTTTAGAAGTTTTGACTTGATAAGGATCTATTTGAAGCATTTGCTTGCTTGATTATCATAATGATCTTTTACTTTAGCAAAAATAGGCAACTTGAGTGGTGATTCGAAATTGGCTATATTTGTTGGCAGGAGATTAGTTTACTAATTTTAATTAGCTCCATTCATCCTGTATGAACCAAATTAAATTTTTCAGAATTTATTATTTGCTCAATTATTTTGCTTCCTTGTAGTTCTCATTTATTTCTTTCTGAACCTGCGCTTGGTTGACTATTGCATTATGTTGCGGGTTTACTGCAATCAATGTTTCTTTGAGAAAAGAAAATTGTAGAAACATGCAAAGAATTTTTTTAGGCATGCTGATCTCCTTCTGCATGCCCTAGCTGCTTGAATCTTATAAGTTCTGTCCTGTATTATAATACGATTACTCTATTATATATGGCCACGTTTCTCTTGTTTAGATTTCGTTACTTCTTTCCAGTGACAGGCATTCTCATCGTGATTGGTTGACTAGATTTGTTCTTTTTTTAATGGTCTAGTTGATATAGTTAAGTTCTTGTCTTATGCTTAAGGAAACCGTGTACTTTCTGTAGTCATTGCTTATGCTACCTATTGTTGCATATTCTTCTTGAACTTTCCTTGGAGTAATATGCTTTTGATTACTCAATACGTATATCTATTTCAGGATGAACAAAGAAGATTGTCCTTGTATGCAGCTCTGTTTTTCCCATTCAGAACCATCACATATGAAGATAGGAAAGGAAAGAAGGTACCTTTGTCTTTCCTTTCTTCAATTTGCATGTGCACATCTCTTTTAATTGGATTGATGGGTCTTCTCCTTTTACCTAAGAGCTTTAGCTTTTGGATTGGTCTTAAATTGGGAACATAAAGTTATCCCAGTTTTCAGATATTGTTCCCTTTCTATTGCAATCACAGTTATTTAATGTCTTTTTGCAGATTCCAATTGTCAACTACATTTTCCGGAACTCTCTCAAGCGAAAGGCTAGCGATGCTGAGACAGTTAGTTCATAGACACCCGGCAAATTTTGTACTTGATGAGCTGTTTATCTTTTACGCAGCTGTGAATTAATAGTAGTTAAAGTCTTTCTCCTTTTAAGGTCGTCAGTGTACACTCTGCTGTGGCGAGACTGCTTAGCTTGATTCCTTTTCTTGAATCAAATGTTGATGGAGAGCTGAATGAAGATGGTATGGGCACTGAACTTGTTGATATCCCTGCTTCGTCAAAGCTGCGGGTATTAACAGGTAAGAATATGTAAGAGCAGTTTTTCTCTGGTTACTTTGAAATTTTTTTGGTCTGCTATCTTTTCACTCAATGAAAGAACAAGAGTAATGAACTAAGCCATCAGGATTCTAGATCTGAAATTTCTTTAAGTGAAAGCACAAGAGATGCAGGGCAGTTATTAATTGACTTATACAGTATTTCCTAGGCATCACCAATCGAAATGATGATATGCACGGTGTTTCATCATGTATTATTTGAAATTCTGTAACAGAAGGGGGAAAGTTCCAGTTGAGGGTAATGGGGAATCATGGATATGTCCTTGGAAATGAGAAGTCCAACTGTATTTGGGAATTGGAATCTTCATCTGTATGTAAAATCTTGGCTGAGATCATCACATTCACATCAAAACTGAAATGGTATTTTGTATATCAATATCTTTATACTGTTCTACCAATACTTACGCTGAATCTATTGTGAACCCGTTGTGCTTATGACATCAAATTCCTTACCTTTTCGGTTTTGGTTTTTTTCTTTGCCTTTTTAACCTCGAGATTGTTACTAGACTGTTACCTCCTAGTATGAATGAACCACATGGATTGTCCACAGAAAAGGTCAAGCATGTTACTTTTGGTGTTGAAGTAGTTTAAGAGGAGGATTGTATCTACTTGGTTCACCTTCTTTTTGGTTTGTCATATTTTGTCAATCTGTGCATTATTTTTTAGCGTCATTTTATGGATACTTATGCAGTATTGTTTCTCGTCTATGTAGGATTTCTCCTGCGAGAAGTAAAGGATTTCTGGCGAGTAGCGTTATTGATTTCTGTGCTGGCTTATCCCTCTCCTATTGGCTGCTCTGAAGATGCCATGTTAAAGCACAATGAATTAGACAAGAGAAAAGAGGTGTTCCAGGCAGTTGAGAATGCTATTCTCAAATTAGGTATGTCTAGAGGTCCTTTGCTTCCTTTGTCTTTCAAAAGTTCATCCATGCGTTGTGGATTGCTCAAGGATTTATGCTCTGACCCCTCTCTGTACCATTGGTATTTATGAGAAAAGACACCCAGAGAATTTGAGTTTGCATGTGTACTTTCTGCATGAATTCAACTTTAAAGAGTTTCTGTGGAATCTTTTGGAAGTGTAGTCTTGGGATTTGTTTTGAGCATTGTTCTGATATACACTCCATTTGCATGATATGCAGGCCTAGAAAAAATATGGGAAGTGAAGCCTTTAGTCACTGGAAAGGACATTATGAATATTCTCCAGCTCAAATGTGGAGGTCCATTGGTTAAAGAATGGGTAAGTGATACTTTTCCGCACCAATCTACTGAACTATGAAATTGAAGCTGACTTGTTATTTCTTTTTCAGCAACAAAAGCTACTTGCATGGCAGCTGGCAAACCCAGCCGGTACTGCAGATGAGTGCCTCGAATGGATGAGGCAAACTCATTTGAAGCGAAAAAAAATGGAGTGAATTGAGGGAAAGGTCTGCGCAAGCTATGGCATTTTTTTGTAGTTCAAACATGTTTCGCAAGGTCTAGAACTCACCATGGTTTGTCCTGAAATGCGTGGAAACTTTACAGCATACGACACCAGAAGACTAGTTTCGAAATTACGTTGATGACTGGCCGGTCTAGGATGTAAATTCAAAGGCTGTTGGTGGAATTGTCTACATTGAAATTTTGACTACCAATATCCGGTTTTACAGGAGAAAGATTATGCGTCTGTTAAGGTTAGATACATCATCTCCAGTTAATACCAAAGAGCACACCGTCTCCTCCTGCGCGAGCATGGATTTTGTGTAACACGAAAAATTATGCTTGCATAACTGCATTGTATGAGCAGTGGTGAAATTGAAAATGGCAAAACAAAATGATTGCGTAATGGCTTTTAGCTTCTTGTTATTCTGACGACCGTCCATCTGGGTCTTCAGCTTGATCAAATAATCTACACGATCCATTCCCTTGTGCTTAATAATATCAGAAAGTAAATTTTCTAGCATATGCACATCTCCAGTGTGCGGCTTATGTGGTTCGCTCCATACTAATTCGTAGTTTCTAAAGACCGACGGTGGAGATCTGAGAACTATGATACAAGATGTCAACCTTACGTGCTGATGATCAGGTCGGCTATACGTGTTTGCAGGTCGCGTTTGTATCGATTATAAGGGCATATTGAGAATTATTTTATTAATCGTGTTTAATTTGACCACGTATAGGTCATAACAACACTTACTGGTTAATTGATTATATAAAACTAATTTTGTATGTCACGGGTTGTCACAAACGCAATATGTAATTAGTCTCTTGTAGGTCAAGACGAAATTGAACGAATACAATAAACCTCATTCCAAGTATGCTAACTTTTCGTACATGTTTGAATAATGTTATTGTGTCAGTATGACAAATTGCCACCGTTACTCATGTCGACACTTGCAGCAGGTTTTTGGCACTTTTTAAGAGGGGTGGTTTGGCTTTGGTTGTGATCTATTGACCAAAGTCAACCTCAATTGACCGCAAAGAGGATTTATCAGTCAGGAAACAAGCGGCAACCAATCCACACTAACATTTATCAATTATAGCTTCGTGTCCTCAAACGTACCGCCGATCTGTAGAAAATGTTCATTGCTAACAACTGATGCTGACAACTGATGCATTTAATAATATACTGAATTTACTGCACCTTCGATAATTTACAAAATATACTAGACATTTATCATCGTCAACCAATCCACACTAACATTTATCAATTATAGCTTTGTGTCCTCAAACGTACTGCCGATCTGTAGAAAATGTTCACTGCTAACAACTGATGCATTTAATAATATACTGAATTTACTGCACCTTTAATAATTTACAAAATATACTAGACATTTACCATCATCAATTTTCAAAGGTAATTGTCATATGTAGTACAGGAAGGGTAATTGTCGAATGTAGTACAGGAAGTAGTACAACTACCGTATTGCGAACTTTTCCAACTTAAAGTAGTGCCATCACTATAGAAACATTTGCTTACATACTCAAATCAGCTAGACGTACTAAACTTGCTTCTATAGCATCAAGAAGCCGGTGTTTTTTGGGGGCTGAGCACGCCTTGAACGGTACCAAACACCAGACTCTCTCCTGACTTTCACAGTGCGGGTATTGCAACCAAAAAAAATGGAAGAAGAAAGAAGAAGCAGAGAAGCACCAGATGGGTAATTTCGTAGATCTGTGAGTATTGCTTCACAAGACAAAATCAGGAAAAAAAAAACAACAACAAAACAGGCAGTGAGATTCATGAACATAGCAAAGAAGGTTATCAGGGGGGAAAAAAGCTCAGTGCTGATTTAATATTAAGTGCATCTCTCTGAGTAGAAGACTCCAGTAGGTCATAAGACCTGTGAAATTAGCAGTTATTCTATACAGAAAGAGACTGGAAAACTACATCTGCACAGCCATCACACGCACACACTTCGTATCAAAATTCAACGAGCCTCAATGTGCATGGATCATGTCGGTCACTTCCAACAGATAACAAAAGCTCAAAACTCATGGTAAAATTTACAATGGGAAGGAAGCTGGTGACATTCAGGTTCAAACCTAATCAAGACATGTACTGATGTATGAACTGAATCCAGTATAATTTAGCAATACCGTTGTGTTATTGCTAGAGACTTGGAGACTGGATTGGATAGCAAGCAGCAAAAGCAGTCTGTCATGAACCAAATATCAATCAACACCCTGGAAGGGACTGAGCGGACACAAAAGGTGAGATACTTGCAGCTGATTCACTGTGGTGTAACGGGTGATGCTGGTGACTAGAACTGATGAAATTTGCAGAGGCGTTGCTCGGGCTTGGAATGTAACTTGAGATGTATCTTGAATTGACAGGTGATATAGAGGGATAACCCATCGAGTGGGGAGAAACCAAGTATGATCCTTGAGACCGGTAAGACGATGCATTCCTGAGGTCAGCTGAGCTACGGCTAATGCTCAGAGGAGGAGATTGTCTATAGGACCTAAAAGACTGCTGCATGTAAGTGCTCGAGAAAGATGGAGTACGAGATGCGGATGGAGGACGTGACGCTCTGGCTATTTGGATGGCTGATGATGATGCCACCGATGATCTAGCAGAAGACAAAGCAGAGGAGGAAGCCACAGACACAGGGCTTGATGAAAGCAATGGTGTACTCTCAGATGCTGGGGGTTCACCTGTGCAAGTTCTTGCATCACGCTTGCAAACTGGGCAGAAAGTTCTCCACGATGTAAGCCATGAGTCGACACATAATGCATGAAACTCTGTCCACAGTTGAAGATACCATATAAGATTGTGTGAGTGAATAGCAGCTAAATCTAAACAAAGACAGACCTGAAACAGACAGCTTAAATTGATATAAAGATATTGAGCAGCAATGCAGCATCTGCAGGCAATAAGAATACTACCAAATAGAAACTCCCTAAGTTCTATGAGTACCGTGCAGAGATGGGAAACTGAGAATGAGAATCGTACAAAGAAAAGTTTTGTATGCCACTCGTGTGATTTAAACAAATTGCTGTTGAAACATACGTAATCGGACTCCCAAGCACACTAGAAATGGAGCCTACACTATAGCCCAATGAAAAGACACCGCATCCACATTCTCTCTTTGCTATGATTAGCCAAGTTGACCACCTTTTAGGGTCCTTTGCCATGACTAGCACACTGGAGGAAGAGACAGGCTATGTCTCTTTCTGCACATTCCGTCAGAGCCATCCATTACTAATGACTAAGCTTTACACGGCAAAAATATTTCAGGTAAAAATCATGAGACTGACGCCCAAAGATTTACTATGTCGAGCTTGAAATTGATAGTGCTTCTGATGCTTGCTAGAGAACTAAGATAATTCCCAACGATCAGCTGACATAAAACTCGATTGACTATCGTATTGGCAAGGAAACCCTTACTGTGACAACACGGCAAAATCCTGAGCTTCTCCCCAACATTGTAGTCTTCAAGGCATATGGCACATGTCCTTGATGTGGATTTATCCTCTAAAACAGCAGTAAATATGAGACTTGGCATTGCTTTAACCAAACGACTGCTCATTCCATGGAACTCCCTAACACGTGGAGCTCGAGGCCTTTCTCGTCTTATGCGATGCCTACGGACAAAGAAGCATGTGGCAAGAACTGCTGACATGGCAAGCAGGGAAATAAAAGAAATAGCCATGATTGACCAAGCTGAGTCTTCAAAGCTTGGGATTATCCACAGCTCCACATTAGTTGAACCAGCATAGTTTTGAAGTAATTCCCCCGAAACTTTAGAAACAAACACAGCATGGATCTTTATCCCAGCTGAATTTCCAGCCACTGCATGTAGCAGGCCACCTTGCATTAGAATGTACCTCGATAGTGAACCATATTCAACACTAGAAAAAACAAAGGAACATGAATATTTGATAACATCACAGCAAACTTTGGAGAAAATATAACATCACAGCATTATGTGTCGACTCATATTCTAGGTTTCTTGTTATTTAAAGTACGAAAGAGGAGTCATTCAACGGACAAGAAATAAAAAATCAAAACCATAGTGAAAGCTGCTTGACATCCTAAGTATCTAACTTGCAGTCACAGGTCTCTAGAAAGCATCATAAAAGCAGAGTGATAAACGATTAAGAATTATCCAGCAACTATATAATTTTTCTTTCCAACTTAAGTGTATTAATCCAGTAGCAAGCTAATAAAATCAATCAGCATAGAAAAGGTCACTACTTGGCACCAAGTTGCCATCAGCTTCGTTGTCATAGACAATAGCCGCTTTGAATCCGGCCTTTTGAGCTCTCCTAACTTTATCTTCGAAACTACATCCTCCTCCCCTAACAATTAGGGCGAAAGGGGAGCTAGCATTCGGCAACCGGTTGACCTCATTCACCAATTGAGAGCACGCATCGATCGGGTCCGCAAGATACAGCACGCCGCAAACCCCAGAACCCTTAATCGCCGGAGCTAAGATGACCAAGAAGGGCAAAAAAAAAAAGACAGATTTGTCAATCAAAGGGGGCCAAAAGACAAAAATTTACAAGCTCACCTAAACCCAAGTAGTAAAACAGTTAGTATCACAACAAAGCACATACTTTTTGCAATATCACGGATGAAAAAAAAAAGACTCTTTCCGCCGGTACAGTCGCCGAGAAGAAACAGAGACAACCGAGAGTCCTCTAGCGCTAAACAAAGGACTAAACCAAACGCAACGCCCGCACCCCGCTACAAATTACTCGCCTTTCCTCAGCGACCAAAACCCCGCCGAACCAGAGAAGAGCGGGAACTCACCGAATTGAGCCTCGACGGCGGCGAAGGAGAGGGTGACGTTGCTGCCGATCAGGACGACGCTCGCCGACGCCGTGCAGCCAACCTCCAGCAAGGCGAGCCACAGGAGCGCGCCCAGCACACTAGCACGACTCGCGGCATCCATGGCTTATCATCAATCGAGGACCCCCAAAGGGGAACAAAATCCGGAGCTTTTGCAGAAACCCTAATTTTCCCGGGAGGATTCAGGCGGAGCGGATGGGGAGTGGGATGATCACATCAGCTTCCATGGGGATTACACGAGTTCGGAGAGAAAAGGGGAATAATTTTTGAATCTAAATTTTTGATTCTATCTCTCTGTCTCTCTCTAATCGCTTCCTATTTGGAAAAGAAATTCTTAAATTATTCATGAGATTGAAGACAGGAGAGTCATTTCATGCCACGGAAAGGGAAAGAAATAATGCCTTTTTATTTTAAAATAAAATAAAATAAAAACCGGAAATGGGGATTTTATCTCTTACTTTTTCGGGCATGACAATGCTATTTCTTTGTGGGGATAAAGTATAAATGTTTTCGAAAGCTCGTACCATCTACAGAGTGCTTAGCAGCAATTAATGAGGAGGTGCTTTTTATTTTTTGGCTCTTCCCCAATCCGTACCATCCATCCCGGCCCCCCTGAAAATTATACATATATAGATATAATGATAACCAACATAATTCGTGATAAATCCGAACATCATAACCGACAACACGGGTATAAGGTGACGGTGTGATTACTATACAAGGAGGATTAATATTTACGCATTCGTAATCCAACCCACTTCTTTTTCATAGATATGAAAGGATACTTGAAGGGCCGTTTAGATACAAGCAGAAGACAATTGTCGATAACAGGTGTATGCAGAAACTTTATGCGGCGGCAAACATCGATGATGTCCGGACCGTCGATGATGGTGTCTCTTCGAATTTAATTATTATTATTATTATTGTTATTTTTAGTGGAATGTAATCCGATAATTGCTGGCCACGAATTAGTGCATTAAGGAGGGGGTGTCGATGAGCATGGATTAGTGGGGATGATATTTATCCAGAGCCACGCCCGCCCACCCGCCGCGAGAAGTCGCTATTCGATTATTTTGGAAGGGGGTGGTGGAGGTGGTCCGTTCATGATGGAGAACGAGACCAATTGGGTGCACTTGGCGTCCGACCATTTGTGGGTTCATCATCGGACATTATTCTTAGTTTTATTTAGCGTTCATCGTTGTTGTTATTTGGTTCCACCTGCGTTGCATCCACCGGCCTGTGGTTTCCATCCAAAACCGCCACACGAATCGGCACATGAAAAGACAACGCAAGACCGTGCCGTGTTCATCATGTGCTTCAGATTTAAAATCAGGCCCCTCGTCATATGATTATAATGTTTACTTGAATGTCATACCATAATTGTCTCTAAAAAAGCCGAAGTTGTTTGATTTGAGGGTTTCGGTAACTACCATGGAAAGTTCAGTAATGGATGACACGACACACCCCATGGTCGAAGATTGAAGAAGTTGAGAGAGAGAGAGAGTGCGCGCGCGCATGTGTGTGTGTTATGCCATGCCAGCCATGTTGGGCTTCACTTTTGTTTTAAAAGGTTGCGTCCAAATCAAATTTTAATTTAAAAAACCACGCAATACAGGCCCTAAAGTAAACAAATTTTCATCAATTTGATAATTGAGTGATCGAATAAAAAGTTATAACAGCATCATACAAAAGTTATAGCATTTATAATGTCTTTATCCATATATATTTGCACGATTCATAACAAGTTTCTCTTGTACTAGCATATTGAGTGTTGACAAAGTAAGGGAGAAATATGAGAATGAATGCTTGGAGGAGCAATTCAGAATGATGAATGAACATTGACTTGTATAATATTCACGTGATCATTCAAATGATTGGTTTTGGTTTTTTCTTCTTGGGATGTACTATCGAGGCCATCACTTGACAAAATTGGAAGTTTAATCGACTCGAAAGGACAATAAAAATGCTACAACGTTCTTTAGAGCCAAAACTTTTCATCATATCATTTCAGTACTACATTGGAAAAAAGAAAAAAAAACATCACTTAAATGAGGCTATATCACTCCTCTGTCCTTGAGCAAAGGTTGACGATTGCTAATCAATACCTTCATTGCAATGAATTCGGTGCAACAAGGGTAGAGAGTGATTGTCGAGGCACAAGGGCCGGTTAAGGAGTGGTTCTTGACGGACTTCTAGTATGGTGAAGGATAAAAATGAATTAAATTACACACTCAACCGGAGAAAAAGCGTTTTAGATTATATGTGTGAACTAGAATCGACTCACGAGATGCTTTTTTAGCAAAACAATAATGTTGAGCATTGGAAGTTCCAATACTCAAATATTCACTGTCTCGCCTTTTAGTAGAAACAATCTTTTTTCTTTTGATTTTGACAAAAGAAAAGAAAAGGAAAGAATGGTTAGGCAACCATGTGCATGACTTAATGAAGCGACTTCATACGCTGTAACCTCAAAATGGAGAAGTTGGATTTGCCCACATTAATTGACTTTGAGTAGTTACCCTACGTGCCCCACTAATTCACTAATAAAAATCAAGCAATCAGTCGACCTTTGGACATAAAAAATCCGCAAATTATGCAAATCCTATATATACTTGTCAAGCAGTCCTTCGCATTTAATAATTCACATAGTAAATCTATATTCTAATCATTTAATTAGGTCCCACTAAATATATAAGATATTTCGTATTATTTCCCAATTGTTTTTGTCGGCAAAGAAATATCATACCTACCGTTGATAAAGTGACTATATTATTTAATTAATTTCTAATTTTTAGCGTTCAGAGAAGATCATGATGACTAGGCTATGATAATGCTTTCCATTGCTATTGAAATACACGGCCCATAATTTTAGGTCCAATTCCAATCTATTTTCCACCGACCCATTATCTTAGGTCTAGTTCCCATTTGTCTAAAGAGCTTGTTGAGCAATGCACATTGGCCCTGTAACTTTTTTTATTTAAAAAGCAAACCTCAACTTTAGATCAAATTCCAATCTGATCCCAAAATTTATTTTATATCATAAACTTTTTTTTGGGTCTTAAACAAAAAAAAAAAAAAAAAAAACCTCAACTTCAGATCCAGTTCTAATCTTGTGCTGAACTTTATTTTATCTAAAAAATACATACAAATTTAGATCCAGTCCCAAATGTTGAATTGACAGGTGATATAGAGGGATAACCCAGCAAAAAGGCAGAAACCAAGTAGGATCCTCGAGACCGGGGAGCCGATGCATTCCTGAGGTCATCTGAAGATTCTGAACTACGGCTACTGCTCAGAGGAGGAGATTGTCCATAGGACCTATGAGACCGCTGCAAAGAAGTGCTTGAGAGAGATGGAGTCCGAGAAGCAGAAGGAGGATGTGATGCTCTGGCTATTTGGATGGCTGACGAGGAGGCCACCGATGATCTAGCAGAAGACAAAGCAGAGGAGGAAGCCACAGACGCAGGGCTTGATGAAACCAGTGGCGTGCTCTCAGATGCCGGGGGTTCGCCTGTGCTAGTTCTTGCATCATGCTTGCAAACTGGGCAGAAAGTTCTCCACCATGTAAGCCAAGAGTCGACACATAATGCATGAAACTCTGTCCACGGAAGAAGATACCATATGAGATTGTGTGTGAGTGAAAATATCACTATAGACCCAATAGCAGCTCAGTTTAAATAAAGATAGGCCTGGAATAGACAGCTTAAATTGATATAAAGATATTAGCAGCAATGCAGCATCTGAAGGAAAATAACAATACTACCAAATAAAAACTCCCTAAGTTCCGTCAGTACCTTGCAGAGACAGGAAAATGAGAATGAGAATAATAGAGAGAAATCTTGTGTGCCACTCGTGTGAATTAAAGAAATTGCTGTTGAAACATAGGCAATAGAACTCCTAAGCACTCTAGAAATGGAGCCTACACTATAGCCCAAAGAGAAGACACATCATTCGCATTCTCTCTTTTCTGAAATTAACCAAGTTACCACCTTTCAGAGTCCTTTGCCATGACCACCAAACTGGAGGAAGATACAGAGACCATCTTTTTCTGCACGTTCCAGAACTGGAGCTAGCCATCCATTACAAAAGTCTAAGCATTACACCAAGAAAAATTTCAGGCAAAAATCATGCAACTGACGCCCAAAGATTTACTATTGTCAAGATTGAAATTGACAGTGCTCATGATGCTTGCTAGAGAACTATGATAATTCCCAGTGATTAGCTGACATAAAACTTGATTGACTATCGTATCGGCAAGGAAACACCTACTGTGATGACATGGCAAAATTCTGAGCTTCTCCCCAACATTGTAGTCTTCAAGGCATATCGCACATGTCCTCGATGTGCAGTTATCCTCTAAAACAGCAGTAAATATGAGACTTGGCATTGCTTTCACCAAGTGACTGCTCATTCCATGGAACTCCCTAACACGAGGAGCTCGAAGCCTTTCTCGTCTTATGCGATGCCTACATGCAAAGAAGCACATGGCAAGAACTGCTGAAATGGCAAGCAGGAAAATAAAAGAAATATCCATGATCAACCGAGCTGAGTCTTCAAAGCTTGGAATCATCCACAGCTCCACATTAGTTGAACCAGCATAATTTTGAAGTAATTTCCCCGAAACTTCAGAAACAAACACAGCATGGATTTTTATCCCAGCGGAGTTTCCAGCCACTGCATGTAGCAGGCCAACTTACATTAGAAATGTACCTCAACAATGAACCATATTCAACACTAGAAAAAACAGGGAATGTGAATATTTGATGACATCAAAGCACACTATTGGAGAAAATAGAACACAGGGCATAAAACAGCTACAAGGATCACTCATAGGCAAAGGTGTAAATGGCATCAAATTAATTGTCATGAATAGACAACATATCTAATATCCAGATAAATTATCCATATGACTTCAGAACTCAACTGATGTTGCTCTTGATGCCCCGCATGGTTCACATTGAAGCACTAAATCTCCCAAATCAGCTCTATCGAAAGGATAACAAAATGAATAATCCAACAAATCAACCAATCATTTTCATCCAACAAGTTTCCACCTAGGCTAGGAAAACATCGCTAGGAGCGCTAGCATAGAAACATGTGCCATATTCACCAACACAACCCAATATCCCTAAAAAGATTTGAGATTTTAGAATCTTTGGTTGCATGTCTTGTACTCTTTTATTTGGCTTTGGACATCTTGTTTTGACTTCTCATAGTCTTTTGATGTTTTCCTTTATCTTTTGACTTTTCTTTTCCTTGTACATTTCTGATGTACTTGAATTTCTTACTCTTAACAAAATGACGGACAGCTTTAGATATATAGTAAAATAGTGCAATGCCACCTCCCTAGTGACTTGACACAATTATCTTAAGATTATCATTTAGTCATCCATCCATCACCAATAAAAGTTGGCCCAAGGAGCTACCAGTAGGTACAAAATGAAAGAGTGAGAAATCCCCTTTCCTATGCCAGATTCTGGACAGGTTGTGTCGTTTCAGGATCCATATTGGGTTTAGGCTGAGTCATATGTGAGCCACCTCTGGCTAGGAAGCCAGAGGAAGTTCACAATTGACCAAGCAACCATGTCAGGAACACATCTTTCTCTCAGTAAGTCCAGATCAAACCTGACCAAGTAGACTCCTTAAGTCTCTAAAAGACATCTATGCAGGAGCAAAATTTCTAGGTTTCTTCTCATTTAAGGTATGAAAGAGAAGTCATTCAACAGTCAAGAAATAATAAATCAAAACCATAGTGAAAGCTGCTTAACATCCTAAGCATCTAACTTGCAGTCACAGGTCTTTAGAAAGCATCTTCAAATCAGAGTGATAAATGATTAAGAATCATCCAGCAACTATATATTTTTGCTTTTCCACTTGAGTTTATTAATCCAGTAGCAAGTTAATTAAATCAACCAGCATAGAAAAGCTCACTACTTGGCACCAAGCCGCCATCAGCTTTGTTGTCATAGACAATAGCTGCTTTGAATCCGGCCTTTTGAGCTGTCCTAACTTTATCTTCGAAACCACATCCTCCCCTAACAATTAGGGCAAAAGGGGAGCTAGCATTTGGCAACTGGGTGACCTCATTCACCAATTGAGAGCACGCATCAATTGGATCCGCAAGATACAGCACACCACAAACCCCAGAACCTTTAACCGGCGGAGCTGAGATGACCAAGAAGGAAAAATCGTCAATCAAAAGGAAATAAAAAATTAGAATAAATGCATTGAAAATCCTAAAACTTGTCACAAAAATGCAAAATTTTCATATCACGAAAGTCTGATTAAGTTAAAAACTTTCAAAAAGTACTGATTGGTGAAATGACTTGATTGAACTAATTTAACGAGTTTTTCGTCCTAAAATTTTCAAAAAATACAAACAAACCGTAAAATTCGTTAAATTAATTCAATCAAGTCGTTCTATCGATTGTACTTTTGGAAAATTTTATGATTTGATTGCACTTTTGTTATAAATTTTCAGATTTAATTATACTTTTAAAAGTTTTATGACTCGATTACAATTTCTTGATAAGTTTTAAAATTTGATTTCATTTTTTAAAGATTTTAGGATTAAATTACACTTTCATGATGAGTTTTTAGATTTATAATGTAGCTATCCAAGAAAAAAAAATGAAATACAAAAAGCTCACCTAACTCAAGTAGTAAAACAAAATAGATATATACAAATATATAATCTCAGTTATTCTGGCTAGCTTTTTGCAATATTGTGGATGAAAAAAGCTCTTTCCGCTGGTCCAGTCGTCGAGAAGAAACAGAGACAATCGAGTCTAGTGCTAAACAAAAGACTAAACTAACACAACGGCCGCACACTGCTACGAATTCCTCGCCTTTCCTCAGCAACCAAACGCAAGAACCAACTACAGAACAAGGACGTAGCCAACACAAAAGCCCGCCAAACAAGAGAAGAACTCACCGAAATTGGCCTCGACGGCGGCGACGGACAGGGTGGCGTTGTTGCCGGTCAGAACCACGCTCGCCGACGTCGCACAGCTAAATTCCAACGAAGCCATCCACAGGAGCGCGCCCAGCGCGCTGAGGCGATTCGGGATGCCCATGGGTTATCATCAATCGAGACCCCAAAAGAAGAGAACACCCGGAGCTGCAGAAACCCTAGTTTTCCGGGAGGAGGCAGGCGGTGGACGGAGGGTGGGGCGATCCCATCAGCTTCCATGCGAGTTCAGGAGAAAAGGGGAAAAATTGAATCTTTCTCTCTCGAATTGCTCTCAAATCGGGAAAAAAAATTAAACTTTTTCCGAGATTGAAATTTCTTTTTCAATATACGGAAATAGGGATTTCATGTCTATCTTATTTTTCTTTTTTTGGTATGAACAATGCAATTTCATTGGGGGGAAAAAACATAAATATTTGAAAAACCGGAACCATTGAAAAAACATAAATATTAGAGAGTGCTTAGCTGTAACTAATGAGGAGGTGGCTTTTTGGCTTTTTGACCTCATCCGTTCATGAAATTATATATATAGTAAAGACTCAAAGAGTGATGAATTTAATCTCGGATAACATTTTTTTTTTTGGTCGGTCCTACTCTATTCCTATTTTACACTCTCTCTCAAGCTTTTCTTTGCGCCCGCTCTTACGGGCGTGGGAGTCAAACCTTCTTGAAACTTATGCGTCACCCCATCCCCACGAGAAGGTGTGGATTTGAACCCTCCTCCCCTTCCATGTGTTGGAAGGGTGGTGTGGAAATAACCCCAGTGGTTATCTCGGATAACATTGAAAGACTACTATGACGGACAATATGCGTATTAAATGACGGTGCAGCTACCAGATAAAGAAGATTGATATTTACATATTTGAATCTTCAGTACATTTCGAGATCGACCCATTTAATAATGCTCAAATCTTTGTACATACATGAATTGAAATTCTGGGGGTTGTTCTTTTACAAGTGGAAGATGATCATCATCGATTCAAATGATGGTAGTCGAAAATGGGCGTTTACCGGACTTTTATGCGAAGGGTATATGCTTTAACTCTGATTTTTTGGGACTAATTTAATAATTTTGGCCACTAATTTGTGCATAAGACTGTATTGATAGGCTTTGATAAGTGGATGATTATCCTCTACCGCACAGCCAAGAAGTGGCTATTTTATCATGATCATCATTGTATATGGAGACAATACGAAATTACATCATTGTGTTCATATGATCTAGATTTAAATGAAGTCCCTTGTCGTATTTCTATACTTTTTGTATGATTCATAATGAGTTCTTCTCATAATAACATCTTTGAGCACTGGCGAAGTGGGGAAGAAATATGAGAACTGGATGCTCTCGGGAACCAATTCCAGAAGGGTGAATGAACATTGACTCGTATGATATTCGCATGATGATTTGATAATTGGAAAGATTGCCAATGAAATTCGGCAACCATCCTTCAAGAAAATGGAGGCCCGCCACAAAAGCTTCCAACCTTGAACAATTAGTCAATGAAGTAATGAAATTGAAGTCATCTCGCAACTGGCTTTTAGTAATAAACATTACTATAAGAGCCTTTAGCCTTCCAAGATTTGCGGGCATTGGTTTGTGAAAACTATTATTGCTAAAGTAGATGTATTGAAGGCCTGTGGCATTCGATAAGGACGAAGGTATAATGCTAGTAAACAAATTTCTCCTTAAATCAAGATGAGTGAGAGAAGGAAGAGCATCACCAATAGAAGGGGGAATGCTCCCCGTCAATCGATTGTTATCGACATTGAAAAAGAAAATGCCAGAGATGTTGAAGATTGCCGGAGGGATCTCACCAGTGAGTTGATTAAACGCCAATTGAACAAACATCAAACCACGAAGCTTGGATAATGTCTCAGGAATCTCTCCTTGCAACCCATTAATTGCAACGATAAAAGCATGAAGTTGGGAGAGATTTCCAATAGAATGAGGAATAACTCCCATAAGACTATTTTTAGCCAAAGCTAAAACTTGAAGCTTTGACAAAGAGCCGAGATCATCGGGAATTTTGCCTACAAGTTGGTTATTGACGAGATTCAAAATCTTAAGGTTTGAGCATCAAGAAAAATTGGTGGGCATTTGTCCGCCAAAAGAGTTGTTACTAAGAACAAGATAGCGAAGGCGAAACAAGTTGCCAATGCTTTGTGAAATTTCATCGTGAAAACTGTTGTTCTATAAGAACGAGGCTTCTCAAGAAAGAGAGGTTTCCAACATGTGGCGATAGAAGACCGCCCAAGTCTTTTGACATCAAGTCAAGGGGCACAACCCTTTCAGGATGCCGTCCACTACATACAACACCTTACCACTCACAATGATGAGAAGAGTCATCCCACGAGCTTAGGACTCCAAGCATATCCTCATCCACATTGCATTTGAAGGAGATTAAAGCGAGCCGATCCGTCCAGTTGGTTTGCATTGTTGGACTCGTGCATAATGGGAGCTGGGCATAGAAAAATAGGAACATAATAGCCATATGCTTTTCCATTGTGAGTGGGTCGTGTCTAAACAAGCGACAAGCAAAGTCTCTTCCTAATTGAACTATATAAGAAATGAAGACCTCCAAAAGCATATGTGTTTCCATTGATCAAGACACCTTTTTACACGGTGAAACCTCACCCAGTTGGATAAATAGGCAAGTTCAACAAGGACCAAGACCAAGAGTTGGACTTTCAAAGTATTGTAGATTGGCCAAACAAAAGAAGGGGCATACATGTACTTGTCTAATTTTATATTCACAGCAACTAGAAAACCATGCTGTGAAGAAAGGAAATCAAGAACAAATGAGGTTCTTGATTTTCGACCCTTTCAAAAAGAGCTCCGAGTTTTTTACATCCAAATTGAGTTGTTTATGTGTCAATACTTTCGATTTGGGTTAAATTTATGCATGGGAAACACTTGAACATGGTGAGCAAATTGTTACTCCGATTCTTCGATTATAATATATTTTTGCTATTGACACTCTTCGTGGACGAAGGAATGGACACTTAAATTGAATTACATAATTCATTGGGGCCCTTCATTGTTCCTTATTTATTTATTCGGTGATTTCACATTGACTTAATTGTAAGATTCTCATTAGCTTCCATGTTCGTTAATTTTACAATAAAGGTTTACTTCTCATCTAATATATTTTCACTTTTACCATCTATTTCCAATGTTATAGGTGAATTGCTCTTTGAGAAAGGATCAGTTGTGAACCCAAAGAAACTGCTCGGGAAAGGGAGAAGCTATCGATTTAGCGGATTAACAGATGGCAAACTGGATCTTGCTTTAGATAAAGAAGAGAAAGACGGATCTTGCTTTAGAAAAAGAAGAGGAGAGACAGATCTTGCTTTGGAAAAAGAAGAGGAGACGAAGAAAGAAAAGTGTATGCCTTCCGTTGGTATTTTCTCTTATAAATTGCTCTGCGACGAAAGGTCAGTTGTGAACCCAAATGAAGATCACTGCTTATTGGAAAACATGGGCCCAATAAAATATGAAATCCTCTCAATTGTTTGGTATCATCAACCCATAACAGTAAATGCACATGATATGATTGTACAACCCTTTGAGGAGAACACAATGCATCTCTGGATGGGCATGAAGCCCCCCTCTTTACCATCCATGCGACTCTCACCACATACTGTACACGACTTGCATGAAGACTCCTAAATCCATCCCAAGCCTTTTCATCCACCTTTCCTCTCCAATCCTCGATCATATTAGTTCCAAGCGACCCGAAAGGATAGATCTAACTCAAAAATGACAAAACAAGTTCGGCAACAACCGATCGGAGAGAAGTCCAACCTAGCTTTGTGGACAGAGAGCTCCTATTTGGTCCCGGGCAAAGTGTATAATTTGTGCTATCATTTTTTCACGTCCAAAATGAGTTGTTTATTTGCTATTATCTTGGGTTTGGGTTTAATTTAGGCATGGGAAACACTTGATCGTATTGAGTAATTGTAATTCCAATTCTCATATTATAGTAGATTTTTGCTGCCGGCACTCCTTGTAGATATATGTACAAACACTCGAACTAAATGATGAAAATCTTTGGAGTCCTTTATTGTTCCTCATTTATTTCTTTGATGATTTCACATTGACTTAATTGTAAGATCCTCAAAGCTTCTGTGTAGTTAATTTTACAATAAAGGTTTACTTCTCATCTAACATATCATCACTTTGTGGGTCCCAAATCATCGATTTTCAACACTATAGGTGTGAATTGCTCTTTGAGAAAGGGTCAATTGTGAACCCTAAGGTTATATGCATAACTCGTCTTGAAAGATCTTCTCAAGAAAGGGAAGAGCTATTGATTTGGCAGATTAATAGATGGCAAATTGGATTTTGTTTTAGAAAAAGAAGAGAAGGGAAGAGATAAGAAAGAACAGGTGGATGCCTAGCACGAGTCTTTTGTCTCGTGTGAATTACTCTTTGAGAAAGGGTCAGCTGTGAACCCAAAGACTGACCAATGCAATGCTTAACTTCCAACTCCCTTTGACCATCAAATGAAATGAGAATAACCTACCTTGATAGGTCTCTTGCTCAAGGAAGGGAAGAGCTATTGATTTGACGGATTAATATATGGCAAATCGGATCTTGCTTGGAAAAAGAAGAAAAGGAAAAAAAAGAAGAATGAGTGTATGCCTACCGGGTCGTTTCATCTCATGCCCAAAAATGTGGGGATGATCTCTTGTAATATTAACCATCTAATGTGTAGTAAAAACATTGCAATATTCATAAGGGAAAATGACACAAATGGTCATAGAACTTTGGTCTAGTGTACAATATCATTTATGAAGTTTTAATTTGCTCAATATGGTCCTTGAACTTTGGTCTAATGTTCAATATGGTCTTTAAATTTTTCAACATTTTCACGTAATCTAGGGATTATATTAAATATTTATCAATAGTTTATGAACCATATTGAACAAATTAAAAGTTTAGGGACAATATTGCATATTAGGTCAAAGTTCACAAATCACATTGCACAAATTAAAAATTCATTGACGACATTGCACATTTAATTAAAGTTTAGGGACTATTTGTACTGTTATCTCATGTTCATAACAACTAGACGCATGCAAGTATTGTCTATTGACAATGCAGTAACAACTAGATGCATGCAACTAAATTTTGTGACTAACGCATTTCAAATGTTTTATTTGGAAACGTCCGAAACTTTCGCAAGAGGTGATATATTATCACATAAATTCCATATATAATTCGTTATATATATTTTCCTTAATCCTAATCAAACAAGGCCTAAGTTAACGAGAAAGAAATAGCAATAAGCTTTGGTAGTGGTATATAAACTATGTTCCTCTTTGAATCTTTTAATTTCTAGGTAAATTTTAAAACCTTAAGTGGAGTATTAAAAATACATAATGGGAGTTGGGCATAGTAAATCGGGAACACAATTGCCATATGCTTTTCCATTGTTATAGGGTTCTGTATTCTACCAAGCTGCGAGCAAAGTCTATTCCACATTGAACCATATAAGAAATGAAGACGGTGATCGGCGGCAACAAATGAAGGATCGGTTGACGAACAATGAGAAAAAATTTTATTTCTCATTTTTGTTCCAAAAATAAAGAAATAGAAAATTTCTACTTCTAATTTCTATTCCAAACCTATTTCTGGAATAGAAATCTATTCCAGAAATAAAAAAACGAAATAAACTTATCAAATGGATTTCTATTCCAGAAACAGGTTTGGAATAGAAAATTTGTTTCTGGAACAGAAATTCTGGTTTATCATGCACCCCTAGGATGTTTGGCAATGAAAATGCAAACACTTTTTGAGGCAAAGCTAGAATTTCCAAAGGCTCTTAATTCAATGCGAGCTCTACTCAATACTGGCATTTGCCGTTTTCCAGAATGCTGCTTTTCAAGCTGAATGACCTTTTTTTTACTTTCAATCTTGCCCTTGCCAAACTATCTAAATTCTCGTTTTACCTTCGCTAGCTTTCTTGCACGAATCTAACTAGCATCGCGCTTCCACTAAGTGCGAGCTCTAATCTAAATACCGACAGCCCCGCCACCGCGCAAATGCATATAAAGCCGAAGGCCCACCCTATCTTCAGTTTTGAATCTATGTTTTCCGAAAACTGAACCGAGTTATACTAAGCCACATTAATACGCAAACAACTAAAACCTTTCTAGAATTTACAAATATTAGTTTGTTTTCTTTTCATTGTTATTGTTCATCTCATCTTCATTAAGGAAAAAAAGGGAAATAAAAATGAAAACTTAGATTTCATGAACAGGTTAAAAGCAAAACATATATGATCTATCATACCCAAAAAAAAATAGGCATACGACCTACAATGATCTTAAGAAATGTGTCTCGGAAAGCCTCTTTCTTCTCTCTCTTTCTTTTAGGGTGCAAGATATGTGAAAGGCTTATGAGATGTGATGTAAGAGAAAATGTTGAGATTTCGTATAATTTATTTTATAATTTCGCAGAAGCGCATCATGCTTTATGAAAGCCTAAGATTATTACGTGGCATAGAAAGCCGATGCAATGTAAAGTTTTCCAAACACACAACATATAAATACAAATGACTTTTTAGTGCACAATAAGAAAAGCTATATTTGAAGAAGCCGGATTGAAATGAATATTTTTTCGTTGTTGCAATGTAAGCAAGATATAACGATCTTTTTAACTAAGTTACAATGTAATTTTTCTTTGTTTGGATACTTTATTGCTAGTTTGAAATAAATATTCATATTTGTAATATTAAAGTAGCGGGAGTTATATGAAATATATTAATGTCGATTTCACTTAGCTCATCTAATTGACCAATATCGTTGTTCATATCTAATTCTTCTGCCATGAAAACATTTCCCA
This sequence comes from Eucalyptus cloeziana, assembly GCA_014182715.1. Classification (NCBI taxonomy): domain Eukaryota; kingdom Viridiplantae; phylum Streptophyta; class Magnoliopsida; order Myrtales; family Myrtaceae; genus Eucalyptus; species Eucalyptus cloeziana. The sequence continues at coordinate 31,576,113 of CM024639.1, forward strand.
ATTTTATTGGAAAATTACGCTTGCCAATAAGAATAGTTGATCATTGAAATATGTAAGTGCAATTTTATATCTGGCTCAAAAATTTTCTGTTTATAAAGACACTTAAGAAACTAATTTGACCATAAGTCATATTAGTGAAGAGTAAAATTTAAAGTAGTTTCCTTAACTTATCCTTTTAAAAGTTTAAACTGAATGAAATGTCGAATCTTGGAAAAAAAAAATTATCCATTTCTAACATTTCAAAATAAGTAGAATATAGAAATAGGGAGATGATAGAGTGTAATCGGAAATACTTTCTTTAATTTGTCCATTTTTCCCAAGTTTAAACTAGATAAGAAACATAATGTTCGTGTCATTTCTCTTTATTTATCTTTTGAAATTTAAATCAAACGAGATAAGAAGTTCGCAAATGGCAAATCATCAAGTTATAAGTTTATTGGTCAAATTTGCGCCACGTCCCAAAATTGTCCCACGTCATGCCAAGTACCAAACATGGAGGCAAACTTAAGTGCTTGGTAGATAGTATTGAAATGGCGAGTACCCAAACAAATGTTCTCTCTACTCTTAACTATAACTAATAGACTAGTATTGAAATGTGCGCCACGTCCCAAAATTGTCCCACATGTCATGCCACATACCAAACACGGAGGCAAACTTAAGTGCTTGATAGATAGTATTGAAATGGTGCGTACCGAAACAAATATTCTCTCTGCTCTTAACTATAACTAATAGACTAGCCCCGTCTAAGACACTTCGACAGCACCATTCGAGACAATTATTATCTGTTGACTATAATTTGATTGTTGCTGCAGCGAAAATGGATAAAAATACGTTGACTTAGGAATACCCAATGTTCTGCCAATTTGATTGAATTAGAGAAGCAAGGAACTTAACCACAAATCGAAGGGAATACATCGTCAAACTTCAACGGATGGAAGTTGCTTGTTGAGATTTTGACCCGGAAAACAAAAGTTGCCGTTGAGAGAATCTAGTATACTCCACCATCTCCACCACATAGGGCAAAAGGGAATCCAATTTACAGTTTCATTTATTTTGATAAACATAAATAATTTAGAAAATATTTTTCTAAAACAATCGTTGAAAATAATAATTTAATGAAAAATATTTCTATTATCGATAGCAATTGATGTGTAGATGTTTTTACATATTTTTCTCATTCATTTTTTTAAGTGATTTAAGTAATCACTTTTACAAAAAATATTTTGCCAAATCATTCTTAAACTTTTCATGAAACAAATACATTCTGTGAATCAAAATTATATTAGAACAGTTTAATTTGATAATTAATTGTCTACAAAAGCTTATTAATACATATAATTCCACTGAGTAAAGTCGTAGTTTATGTTCTTGGTCCCCTAAGCACCCAATTCCAGCTGCTGAGAAAAGCATCAGCATTTAGAGCGGATCAATTAGCTTCAGCTTCAAGGTTACTCTAATCTGCTGAGCGTTAATCAGGTGATTGGTCCATTTTTACAAGGATGCCACTGTCGGTCGATCTAAGGAAGCAGAAATCACATGTTTTCCGAGATATTCGGGACGCCACCACATGTGTACATCTACCCTGTCTAGACAATCAATGTCTCCTATTGCCTATTGGCTACTCATAAGATTTCATTAAGTGACCTGAATGGACTTCAAAAATTGATAGATTGCGAGCGAACGTCGTACGTACAAATACAAATGCAAGGCTGGTTTTGAGTGATGAAGGTCATGGATAGCTACTCGTTCTATATTTAATGAATCGATCGAATAGCTTGTTCGCGTGAGTTGATACGGATTTCTCTGAGGACCTACCGAATATATTTGGTAAATTGACAAAGCTACTCCAGTAATACTTACCGTAATTCATAGGAAGCAAAGTGAGCTATACTGCTATGTCTTTGAGCATGGTTTGATTGTTACTAGTCAGTGTCTTTACTATTAAAAGCAGGTCCTACGATGTCGGGAAGTGATCGCTGAGGGAAGAGGGTCGAATAATGAGTGGCTCTCAGCGGACTTCCAAGATGGCGAAGGGCAGGAATGGATCGAATTAGGCATTGAACTAGATAAAGAGCATACTCAAATTATATATGTGGAATTGTAATTACCTTACAAGATGAGTTTTTCGACGTGATGACAAAGTCCAATACTAAGACATTTATGACCCCACTTTTTAGTGGAAACTGACATTTCTTTTTTCTATTTTGACCAAAAGAAAAGAAAAGTTAGTCAACCTTATGAATGCCTTAAAGCATTTTATATAATTTTATCTCGGAATTTTGCACCGGAAGAGAGCGTACTCACATAATATATGTGAAACTGTAATTAATTCACAAGATGAGTCTTTTTTGACGCGGTGACACCATCCAATTACCTCCCCGCTCTTTAGTAGAGATGACTTTTCCTTTTTCGATTTTGACCAAAAGAAAGAAAAGTTAGTCAACCGTGCGAATGCCTTAAAGACGCACTTTATATATTTTTATCTCAAAATAGATAAAGTTCAATTTGTCCACATTAATTGACTTTGAATGGTTTGCCCTACGGACCACCTCAAACCTTTTTTTGCCCCAATTCACTAACAAAAACCAAGCAAATCAGTCAACTTTGCACTTAAAAGATCCGCCAATTACGCAAATCCTATACATATTCACATGGAAAGTCAAACCCTAGACTACCTAGGAAATTGGGTTTTACGGAAATCCAGAATTATCTCACCATCTTTTTCAACCTCAAATTCGGTCCCCTCCTCCATTTTGGCCACCCCTTGAATTAAGAGTGACGCGAATCCGTATATTTAGCCTTCCCATACACACTATATTTTATTTATTCAATTAGGTCCCACTAGACATGTAAGATATTTCACGGCCACTCCTCAATTTTGGTCGTCCGCAAAGAAATTTCCATACTTGCATTTGATATAGCTGACTTCATTATCTAATCAATTTCTAATTTCTAGCACTCTGGTGAAGATCATGATTATGATACGATAGTGCCCTGCTATTGCTACTGAGATGCACGATCCATTATTTTAAGTTAGAGATTCTCTAGGCATTGGCATCATAACTTATTTGCGGCCTAACTTCTGCACGTTGCTAATAATTAATGTACACTCGCGTAGATATTGAGAAATAAAGGGAGGGTACGGTACATAATCATTTCAGATTAACCAAATGAATGGTGGAAATGTTAATTATTTTGTCTCACTAAAGGTTATGTCGACCATGAAGTGCCCGCCCAATCTGATATCGCACCACTCACCAAGCTCAATTGAGATTGGGAACTTATCGACAGTGTATAGTGAGTATGTGACTTTCATTTTCTTTTTTATTTCAAATTTATAAAAAAAGCATTAAGTATTGAAATTTCAATTGTTTGAATGCATCCACAATTTGTCGCACAACTCAACAAATCATTTGTCATCGACATTACTCCATCATATTTTTTTTTATCGGTCCTACGTTAATCCTACTCTAACACTCACTCTCGGAATTTTGCGCTACCTCCTTACAAGACGTGGGAGTCGAAACTCACTCTTGAAATGAAATCGTCCCCACCCCAATTCCCCGAGAAGGTAGAGATTTGAACCTCTAACATTTTCCTTTCCAAGATGGAATGGTGGCCACTGGGGGCGAACCCCCAGTGGTTACATTACTCCATCAAATTAATATTTGATTTTTCAATCGCTGTATTTAGTTCTTCCCTAACCTATTTCCCTAAAAAGCTCCAAACTTTAAGTCAATTCCCAATTTTACATCAAACTTTTTTTTTTGTTTAAAAAACTCAATTTTATGTCTAGTCTCAATCTTATCTCGAACTTTATTTTATCTATTAAAAAAATGTTAACTTTTCTATCTGGTCATAAGTCTGTCCCAAACTTTTTTTTTGTCTAATAAAATCACCAACTTTAACTATACTCTCAAATTTGCCCCCCATTTATCCTAATTTTCTTATCAAAAAACGATTTCGTTTTGGAGATTATTTTTCAAATCACCTTGCTAATGTGGATTATTACCAACATATAAACAACACGTCAAATAGTTAGTGGCGATTTTTGGATGGAAGGTTAACAGAGCTAAATTCGATGTTAGATTGAAAGTTTGTATTTCTTTTTAAATAAAAAAAAATTAGAGCAGATTTGAGATTAGAGTTAAAGGTTGGTGATTTTTATAAATAAAAAAGTTCCAAATAAAATTGAAGCTCGACTTAAAAGTTGTAATTTTTTCAGAGAATTAGGCTCTCTTTTTTCCCCTTAAGATACATGCGTGTGTATGGGTGCGTGGCGTGACATGACATTGTGATGATGAGTAGTGTGGCTCTAATCCCACGGCGTGCCACATAATCGAATGATGAAGATAGAGAAGTGGGTCTCTCTCCTAAGTCCTTATGGTGAGTGAGTGGACTTTGCTTTTTTGTGTACTGATTTCTCCTATGGAATTGACAAAAGGAAAATGCCCACAAAAGGCTCTTTAAAAAGTGGAAAAACACAAACTTTGTCTCTAAGACAAAGACCTGCAACATAGATCCACTCGTCACCTTTTACAAGCTTTCAAGAAATTGGAATTATTCAATCCAAGGCCCTATAAATTCCTCTTTTTTTTTGCAATCGATACCCTACAATCCTAAAGTCTCATTCTAATGAAAGTTTAAAATCAAAATATCACGAAATTGTATAAGAGATTCATTTATATTGATTTTTTTTTATCAGACATCTAAATTGATTGATTTTCTCTGCTATGTCGTTACTGATAAATATCATAACGAAATTGATTCGAATGAACGGAAATTTCGTGACTAAATAGTGTAAAAGAATTGAAAAGAAGGCAAAGAGGGAGGCCATGATGATTTCGAGTCATTGCTTCTTCTATAAGATTGTCTAGCCTAATTATGAGGACACATTTTCATGCTCATTAAGAACATGTCATCATCATTTCCAAGTATTCTTTTCCGGGCGCTTTCGGTACGGTTCTCTATATGTGAAAAAGTTAAGGTGGAGAATGGATCATGGACTTTCAGCTGAAATCCTGGCAGTTCTTGTCAGAGACTTCCTTACATCATGTCTATTAAATGATCTGGGCCCCGTTCGACCTTCCAATTTGCTAAGGGTTCAATTTTTAAAGCAGCCCAATAGTACAAATCCTTGCACTTAAATCTTAAAATCTTCTAACGCATGAATATTCAAGAGCTGAGCATCATCGCGCTTAGGAACATCCACCGACAAGCATCATCAAGTCCACTTAGTCGAACTATAGTGACAGTCCAACCAGAGTGACGAAGCCAAAAATAAGTGAACTAAATTCTTCTTTTTATCTTAAATTTCCATTTAGACCTGCCAAATGAATATTTATAATGGGGTTCCAAAAACAAATTATTTAAGAGTTAGATAAAAAAGAGTGATTTATATGTACAAGAAAAAAATAAATATTAGCAGGTGCCCCCTCAAGACAAAATTTTATGTTAATCTTCTTCAGTTCTCAGATCATAAAAGAAGAGCTAGACAGATGAGGGAGAGAGCGAGCAGGGTTGGTCAACAACCTCTCAGCCTAATCCCAATGCAGTTCTTATAAAAAATGGTCAGGCTCTGAACAGATGTTAAAAATTATATTCCTCAGAAACAGCAAATTGATGCTTGTCTTCTACTACACTGGTCTCTGCGTGCTTCCCACATGGAGGAGGCTCTCCAGCGAGCCTCACTCAAATCTGCTCCTCCTTGGAATCAAAGATGAAATTCACCCACATGATGTACAGCAAATAAACATTCAAAAACATCATGGACTTTTGTCAAAACGTGATCCACGGAATAAGGTTTGAAAAAAGAAAGAAAGGGAAAACAGTGCACCTCCACTTCATTCAGACTAGCACACTGATGCTTGTCTCAAGTCAATAGTTTATATGACATTATATGTAACTTAATATAAACATTGCAATTGGTACTCTCACAACGACATAGAAAATGGAGGTAACGAAAGAGGTGGTTGAACCATACAAGAGCAACAACAGAACAGTTCGATTTTGGAAATTTCAACATCATGTAGCACTTATCTAAGGGCAATGGCCCAGGCCGTTGGTGCACGCGCGGTCGAATTCAACGTGATCGGCGATCGATCAGGCCATAGGAGGTGTGGTTCGATCTTGGGAGGTAGATGATCGACTCCGAGACGGGGCATGCCCTCTTGCAAGATGCGTAGAGGCCGATGAGTCCGAACCGGTCGCTTATGCTCCGGGAGACCTTAGCGCCCGTCCAGAGATTATGATTTCCATCGTTGGGGGTCGCATCTTGAGCTTGATCATGGTCCTTCGAGCACTCGACTAATGCCGCCACGAACGGGTCCCACTGGTACCACTCCGCCACCGCCGTGGCGCCGTAGACCTTCTTCTTCAGCCCAGCTTCTTCGTTGGTGTATCGCTTCGACGACGGTGGGGTAGCGGAAGGCGGCAATGGGAGGAGATTGCTGCTCGGGGAAGAGGGACAATCTCTCGATCTCCTGGAGCTCTGCTTCTTGGGAATCCCCGGGATCTTCTCCCAAGAAAACGGGACTCCGGAGAAGCGGAGCGGCGTGGCGGGCCTGAACGAGGGCTCCTCGGGGAACTGGGAAGATCCGAGAGAGGAAGACGAGGAAAGGGAGGAAGAGGAGGAGGAGGAAGGGCTTCTCCTGCGAGGGCTTCTTCGGCGAGAAGACGAGGAAGACGGTGGTGACTTCGATAGATGCGATGAGTTGGTGCTGGTGTTGCCGGGGTCGCATTCTTTAGGGACGGAGCGTGAGGAATCCATTAAGGCTTCGATTCTGAGCCAGAGAGAGGAGACCGACTGTGGTTGTGTGGACTTTCGTTTCCTTCCTCAAACCCTTTATGCATGTGCCATATATAGATAGAGAGAGAGAGAGAGAGAGAGAGAGAGAGTAATATGATCTGAGGGCTTTGAAAGAGGGAAAAGAAATGTGTGGGCGTAATATGGTATTTTCGGACTATTGAATAGGGGAGGGCCCCATGTCACCCGTGGTACAGAGAAGGGAATAGAGAAGGAATTAGAGAGTGGAATGGGAAATAAATGGTGCTGCTGCTGCTGCTGATAAAGCCACATTTTATTTTCTTTAACGTATATGTTGATGTACTCTTGGGCTAAGTGGTATTATGCGAATAGGGCTTATTTTAACACGTCGGTATCTGCATACCCCAATCACCAAATTGAGGATGATGTTTTTCTTCTCCCTTTTTGGGAATATCTTTGAATTTTGCGTCAAGTGTGAGCATAGCAGTTTAAAGACATACTAAGGTTCAATTTTCTTTAATTTATATGTTAATGTATTCTTGGGCTAAGTGGTGTTATGCATATTGGGGGTGGGTGAGAGCATTACATGGTCTACCTCGGAATGGGAGGGTATGTAGTGTGACCTGGTTGATGATATAAATTTTAATTTTTGGAGGGTCATTGATGAAGCTAGTACGCCAATGTGAATTGAATGAGCAAATGTTTCTGTACATCGTTCAAGAAGAACAAGAGTTAATCGTACCATACCTAACTTTAAGTTCATTCCCAGTATGTTACCAATGTCTATGTGGATAGACCAGAATGGATGGAAAGTGCCGGTGCTTTGAAAGGAAAATCTCAATACATCCTATGGCGTAGGGTTGAATCAAAATTAGATTTATTTCATACGGCCGCTGGACACTTACGTACTAATAGATGTGAACATATAGAATTTTCTTCCACTTCCAAGTTGTACAACCAACTTTCATCGAATATGGCTTTTCAATATGCTTTAACCAGTAGAGATGCTCGCTCTCCTCGTCAATGGAACTTCATAGGAAGTTGAAATATGACTAAATAGGTTTGGATCTTTTTATTTATCGCCATCCCTGTACTTGGGCAGAAAAAAAACGTGAAGCTTTACAATTCTTTGGAATTGGCTTGATTCAATAGATAAATGAAAGAAGCAATGTTTACATCCAGACATCAATGAGTTAGATTGTTTCAAGATCTGATAAGTCCGACATCGATTCCCTCCGACGCGCTGATCAGGCATTACTCGAAGGGAGGAGAGTGAAGAAAAACATCAGTGGAACCCGTGGAAAAATTTGGCGGATGCGGTTAGATTACCTTCACCGTCCTCTCCGATTCGCGTTCATTGCTTCCGCTGCATTAAATTGAAGAACTCCGAGACACCCACGGCAGAGAATTAGGTCAATGTCCTGTACTTCTCCACAGCACAACCTACGTGCCTCGTGACTGGTCCTCATGTTCTGTCTCTCGCTTCCATGGAGGTTCTCGGAATAGACATTTTCTTTTCGGCTTTCTCTGTTCCGACAGCAACTCACCACCACTTTCGAGGAGAAAATAATTTAGTTGGACCTAAGCGTGGCAGGGAGGAAAAACTAATATCTGTCAGCTTGTGTGCTGCTACGATAGGGGCATGATTGGTTCTATTGTATTATTTCGCAAGAGAAGTCAGAGGAGAGAAGGCGAGCGAGGAGGGGGGGCAAGGGGAGGTAGACGTGAGGCTGTTCCAACAGCACACGATTCGTTTTCTTTACCAAAAGCATGCAAGATGGTGGTTATGGCGTCAAACACGCACGACCTAATTTTTCTTCGCGAATAAACATAAGGGTTTCAGCAATGAGTGCCCTTGAATTGAATTGAGTTACATATGTTAAGTATCGAGAAAACTTTACATTCTTCAATTCACAACTTTTTCTCGGGATATATATGTTATCGATGTTTTGAAAATCTTGAACATGCTTATTAAGTATGTTAGAAACATCCTCCGTGAGTGTCCTGCGTATTTGTTAAGCATACTTATTGAAATCTATTTTGGTTTCTTTATAAAGATACTTTTTTTTTCAGGGATGGGCCTTTGCCTTTTGAGCTTCAAAATCCCACGCACCACAAATTGTTGTGTATTAGCTCTCATTTAACTGTTGACTCCTTGACTTCCATCCAGCATGACTGAGAATAGGAGATGTGGCCCTAGTCACTGTTTACTTACAATAAGATACTTGGGCAAGGCAAATGAGAGGATAAAAGATTGGAGCTCAAAACTTTTTAAGTCTCAACACGTGGGAATTCTGAAACTACTAAAACTCCGAATGCTTGAAGGCATATTTGGTATGAGAGATATATCCGCTAGCTTTTGAAATTGGAAACTACAAAACCATTCTTTGAAGAGGTTTGTTGCTTGTTTTGTTCTCCTTTACACGAACAGTCGAGGAGATAACACAAAGGAAATTCTATGTGGAATTTCATGGGCCATAGGATATAACTACTACAAATTATACTGGACATCAAGTGGTCTAGAGGGCTCTCTTAGTCGAATTTGATCAAATATTTCCTTGTGGATGCGATGAGACCAAATCATGAAAATGTAGGTCTCTTAGGGGCTGTTTGGCAACGTGCCAAATAGTATCCGATTATGATTTTTTGTTCCCCGAGGTAGTTTTGGAATAAAATCGCATTCGGTAAAATTTTTGTTCTCGGGAACAAATCTGTTCCCAGTAACAGATTTGGAGTGGAATCAAGAATAAAAAAAAATTGATTCTTGTTTCGGGAACAAATTTGAGAATAAAAACCAACTCTTCTTCTTCTTCATCGACCGCCATCCTGCAATCGCCGCCCACCACCGACGGCAACTGGTCCAGCGAGCTCGTTGGAGGCATGCCAGGCCAGGGCGAGGTCCGGCGAGTTCACCGGAGGCAAGCCTAGCCACCAGCGAGGCTAGGTAAGCCTTGCGACGCCTAACCCCGCTAGTGGCCAGCTATGTAGCACCGACACGGACACGCGACATGCGACGCGACACGACACGCTAACACGTCATTTCTTAAAAATAGATAATTTCGACACGTTCCGACATGTTATATATTAAAATAAATACATACATAAATAATAATAAAAATAGCCTAGAATTAATTTACACGAAAAATATTAAATAATATCTTTCATTATTTTAATTTGTTACAATAATACATAAAACTTAGTGGAAAAAAACATTGTTTAAAGAAAAATGCTAAAATGATATTTTTAAATTTATTTATTTATCCATTTTTTTATTACTTCTTTCATAGTAAAAGACTTTTTAAAAACTAAAACAATTCTAAAAAAAAAAAACTGAAAAAAAAAAATTTGACCCCGTTCGTGTATATGTACAGCATTTTTATTACTTCTTTTATTACTTCTTTTGTGTATATTTATATTTTGACTCTACAAGTATTAGAAATTTTTAAAATTGACCCCGTGCGTGTCGAAATCGCGTGTTGGAATTCTAGACTCGCGTGTCAAAGCGTGTCAGAGAGAGTTGACCACGTGTCGGATTTTCCGACACTCGTTGACCACATTTCGGAGTGTGTTGGGACATATCGGAGCGTGTTGAACACGTGTCGGAGTGTCGGACACGACACGAAAACTTCCGGAGAGTGTCCGTGCTACATAGGTGGCCAGGCGAGCCTCGCCCAGCCTCATTGATGGCCAGGCGGGCCTCCCCCAGCCTCGGCGAGGCTCACCCAGCCCCGATGAGGCCGGCTTGGCCACTGGTGAGGCTGGGCAAGCCTCGCCCAACTGCCAACGAGGCTCAGCCTCACCAAGGACCGGCAATGCTCCGGTGAGGTTGCCAGCCCTCGCTTGGCCAGTCGCCGGTTTGGCAATCGGCCACAAGAAGAAGAAGAAGAATAGGAGAAAATGAAAAAAATAAAATATAAAAAATTTAAAATTTTAAAAAATAATTTAAAAATTGAAAGAAATTAATTTGGAACGTAATCAATGAAAGACAAGATCAAACGTAATTCTATTCCAGAATAAGAAATTTTGGACAGTTTCCAAATGGCTTAAAATGCTTAGAAATTGTTCCTGGGAACATAATCGTTACTAAACGCGCCTACTATATATTTTGTCTGATTTCACTCGACCTTAAGACACCTATATAAAGAAGAAGCTACATACATTGTATTTGCATGCATTGGTTGATAAGATCATTTCCCGTAATCAACACGAGAATGAGCGAACATCGTTAAATTTGCATAAAAAAAAGCAGCATATAGTGAGTAGACTGAGTAGATCGTACAACTAGGTTTACCATATTATATAATCGATAAGGTGAACGATGTAGTTTTCGCCCAGTTGATGCTAATCCAATCTACTAAATTTCGAAGCAAATTCCTAATGCGTAGCGTCGGCAAATTAGAGGGCAATTCATGGGCGTCCTAGCTCTAAACCCTAGGCCTTGCTCTCGAGAAAAGTAGAGACGTCTAGCCAAAAAAGCTCGTTGGAAATCGTCTCTCCTACAAACAATCTCATCCACGTATTGTGAATTCAACAATTAATGAAGAATGACGCAAAACTTCACTTGTACGTACCACAGGGTGTGCGCAAACCACAAGAACATCCAATCGCTTTCCCGATCGATGGGTTGATGTAGTGACCTAACTAAAATCATCTTTCTAGTTCATTATCCTTATCGATAGTCATCTAATATACTAGACTTCCCCGGGTCAACACGGCACAAGTCAGTCCAAAGTTAACATATGATGAAGAACATGGCACCACAAGATCATCCAATCGCTTTCCCAATCGATGGTCGACGGAGTGACCTAGCTAAAATCATCTTTCCAGTTCATTATCCTAACCGATAGTTATCTAATACACTAGACTTCGCCGAGTCAACACGGCACAAGTCAGTCCAAAGTCAATATATGATGAAGAAAATGACAAAAAGAAGAAGGAATTACCCCCCCAAATTCACCCCATCAAAGACGACCCATTCTTTATGCTGCTCATGAAATTCATTATTTGTCAAAATCCCAACTTAAGATAAGAGGAAAGATCACATCCGTGCCCACGAACGTCACGGTTTCCCCGATCATATGTGTGATGAGATTTTAATCCATCTCATGGATGGAAAAATTAATTAGGTGATGTCATAATTAGGTCACATATCCATCTTTAGCTACGATGATAATTTTTCAACTTTATGGCATGGGCACTCATGGCCTAGGCTCACGTTTTAATGATTAGATGAGGAACCCCTCCGTGTCTTCTCCTGCAGAAAAAGAGGCGTTTCCTTCCGAAATCATTATGCTGCCTCCCAATTAACCTTAAACCATTGATATTTTACCCAATGCATGATGCCATTTCCAATACCCATAATAGCAAATGGAAGTACTCAAACATAGGATAGCGACATCTCTTGATTTGCCCATGAAAGCAATCTCTTTTCTACTCCATTTCGTTTCAATCTACCAAAATATATCAGTAATCGATTTCCAAAAGAAAGATGCCGATAGAGACTAGAGCAAGAATTTGGTCAGTTGCCTACCTTCCAATCATGTGGTCTATCACCTGTTCATCTCAAGGCCATTACCAAATCCATTTTCCATTAAAGTCAAATTATTCCTCCTTTACCTCTTCATCATCATGTTATGAAAAGATACAAGTTGACTATGCTTCGGAGAGGTTTCGAGATATAATATGTACAGCATGTGTTAATTCGACACTTTCTGGGCTCTCGATCAAGTGAGCTACATTCATAATCTTATGGGACCAATGAATGGAATTTCGGTGATGTTTTTAGAGATGATATAAATAAGAGGAAGAGGAGAAATTGGACGGAAACATCTAGGAGGACCCGACCACCGCTAAGGAGCTCTTGTTGTGTCGAATGGTTCGGAGGGCAGCAAATCCTTTTAACGGCAGGAGAGACACCTTGAACATGTGATACAGTAATTGGCGAAGAAAATTTCTCCATCAGATTCTGGAAATTACCCGAACACCATCATACATAGGTTTAATATCTCGTTCTCGAAGAGGTCAAGATGTTGCGCTCCCGTCTCTTATGGACTTCCGTGAAGCCAGCCCTGAAGAGTTCTGGACAATGCTTTACTTCGTGGGCTTGTATGCCAATTCCCAATTATTAAGCAAGCCCAACGAGATCAAGCGCACCACGAAGTGTTTGTAGCCTTTTTTTCACATTGTTCGCAGATAATATGCCACCAGGCCTAACTCATTAGCCATGCGTAGTCTATGCTATTCATACTTTGTTGTATAAAGCAAGATAGAATCTTACTTTCAAGTAGACCTGTCAAAAGGATAGGTCGGGTCGAATCATAAATGGTTCGAACGAAATAAACCCATTTCTACATAATGCAAATCTAATGACCCATTCTCATCCCGATGTATACTTAATCTGACATATATTGCTAAAATACCTCAATATTTAAACCAAATTTACAAAAACTCATAGCCAAACTAAGGTAAGAGCGGAGAATGAGCGAATGCAAGATCGAGTGAAGATGAGAGAGACTAAAGAGAGAGTCATAGAAATATATTAGGTTTAAGTAAGTTGTAAATCTATTTATGATCCATTTAACACATATATTGTGTTTAAACTCATTTATGACATATTTACTTAATATAACAAATCCATTCAATATCCACATGGGTTTTCTTTTTGTTAGATCACTCATATGGGTTAAGAAATGGGTTTATGACCCATTTCAATGGATTTACCTTTAAGGATCTCAATCATTCTTTCGTCTTTCAAATACCTATAATGACTTGCTTCCGTGTATTCCATACATGGACAAATGCATGAATTTGTATATTTATTTAATCCCTTCAACATTTCATATCAAGATACATAGATTTTTCTATCACGCAACAACCTTCCTTGGAAAGATATCGGATCTTGTAATGCTCTTTCCTTTCCGCGTATGTCGTCCTTTTGTTATTCGATGATTTAAATATTTCATAATGAAGTGATTTGCGAACATGTTAAACTAAGTTACCTCCATCCAAATGTTCCCACTTCTCATTCCTTTTCATTTCCATGTATTGAGGAAACAAAAGAAAATGAAAAAGGAAAAATTGAAAGGTGTCCTCTAGGACCAAGTACTTTTTCTCTTTTATGTCCAAAGCCCTTAGACATCCACATCTGCAGTTTTCTCCATCCTCTAGCTCTAGCTTCAGCGTTGGCCCAGCAAGCAAGTTTAAGCAAGATTTGAAAATCCAAATAGGAATCATTTTCCCGATAAGCACCCCTTTAAGGGCGTCGCGCGGAGCGCGCAGAAATTGATCTGAGATCTGCTTTTTAGAACTTTTCATTCATATGACAATATATAATCTGCATGCATTCAACTATCCTTAAGGTTTAGAAACGAAAACCATACATTCGCGAGCTTCATGGAACATCGTATTGTCCAACTACCTTAAAGACAAGTAGCGTGGAACGTCTCAAGCGAGAAGAAGTCGCTTAAGAAGTAAGCCGGGGAGTACGTGGACATCGACATCTTGCACTTCACGACGACAGAGAATGAAATGATCATGTGGCTGAAGGAGAAAGCAAACTCCTGGAAGCGAATGCAGAGGGTTTACAAGTTATGAGACAACGCGACTAACGCTACCATTCTCCGAAACAGTGATGCGGTACCGAGCAGGCCCTGGCGACATCCATGCACGCACTGATAAGTAGAGGCGGGGAGAGAGAGAGAGAGAGAGCTAGTCAAATTCGATTCAGATTCCTCTGGAAACACGGCATCATTTATTAATATTCCAGCTGGTGATCATTACTTTTCGATTTCTATAGGGACAGTCCGGCTACCTTTCATGGTACAGTCCAAAGGAAACGAACGAAGAGGGAGAGGAAAAGCTTCTGTCTACATGCATTGGGTCTTGGAGAGACAAGCGAACAAACCCTTCACATGCCCACCTTCTTCTGCTCCGGTACGGGCTTTCCATGTCATGGCAGTCACCTTTTCAGGCATTATAAATACGCAGATTTTTCAAACTCTGCATTGGGATGCAAGAAAGAGAGATCTCCCAGTACAGAAGATTTAACAAGTCTTGCGTGCAATAATTTATTTGTGGAGGATGCTTTTTCAGTCAAAGGGGAAGTCCTGGTTATATATATTTGTGCTAGGTATATATGCTGAAACTCCTTTCCCGAATTAACTTTATCATATATTGCTATTCCAAGCGGGCCATTTTGATTGTACGATAAGAGACATCGTATCGCTTTGTAAATCAATTTCGTAAATCGATCTTACTGTCTCCAGCATCAGCATTCTTAGCTGGAGCCCCTGAGGATGAAGTTCTAGAATCTCTTTCATTTTCTCCGACAGATAGTTTTCTACAATTTTTAACATAGACCATCAGCTTGAGAAATGTTGTTCAGTCCCATCCTTGGCAACTGCCTCCTGGGTAATCTATGGTAGAAACGTGACTTGTTAAATTCGAATTGAGTCAATCGGAAACAAAAGTACAAACACAAAACTTAAAAATCAAAGGTCATTCCAAACGGGAAACATCTTTTAACTCATCTCTTATTATCCCCATTCGAAGACTGAACCTCAAACTCATGTCTCATTCGATTCCTCGACACGTAGAACGATAGGGCTTTGCAGATTAATTAAGAGATCTCACATGCTTTGGAGTTTGGATTAGACCTGCGTGTCCCATAATATCCTGCTCAGATCTTCCAAGATGATACGTGATCTCAGTTCATCTTGTAGGTCCACAACAAGAGTTCATAAAGAAAAGGGTTGAGATGGGAAAAGTGGAGACCAATCTGACTAGACAACACCACTCCTTTTCCTCCATCTCGCTGCACCTTTTCCCTGCATTTTCTCAAATTCAATCCCACACGCAGCAGCAGATCGCCAATCGAGCCATACATCCGTCCGTCTCTTCTTCACTGATCTCTCCCACCAATCGTCGTCGTCATGTGGACGTACATCCCGTGCCAAGGCGGACAGATACCTCGTCGAGCACGAGAAGGACATCGCGACAAATCTCGAACCCCCTTTTTCCTTTCTATTTCCTTTGAATCCGAGGGGTGGTGGGCAGAGAACTGGACATGAGGTGTCGCACGAGCTCCATTATCAGGAGCACATCATCTCCAGAACGAACGGAATGTTCCCCCTGTTTCTCTCCCTCTTCCTGATGACCGGAAATGCTAATCTGACGTATGACCTCGACCCGAAGGTGCGATAAGATGCGCACAATCCGAACACGAGATCATCTGATGCGTCACTTTGCGCTGTCTACCATGCAAAACAACATGGATATTGTAAAAAATATATCGACTCCATAAGCAAATTGGCGAGGAAAAAAAAATCTCCACCGTCGATTTTTCGGCCCTAGCTTCGATAGGGACCTTCACCTGATGTCGAGCACTTCGATTTTCGATTCGGAACGCGTACAACAGTCCCGAAAATTCCGAGAAAAAGAAAATAGTAATTTCCGCGGCGACGTAAAGGGGAAACTCTTTGGCGAGCCAACTCCGAAAAAAGGAAAATGCTTTCGACACGGATAAAGGAGTGGAAAGGGAAAAAAATAAAAATAAAGGGGAGGAGATGCAAAAGGACTTCTTGGAAGGGTGGCCCAGCAAAGGCAAAAAAAAATAGCTTTAAGTGGACTACGTGGTCGAATAAGTAGCTGACGAATTTCGACTCCGGGGGCCTTTGGGCAAAATAATTCGCTCGCCAGCTCCGACCATCGTCCACGCTCCAATACGGACGCCAGACTCTTCCACAGAAAAAAGGTGGAAACGAGGAGAAAAAGTTAATTTGGGAAATTCCTCTTCTTCTTTTTTTCTTTTGGCCCCCATTTGACCCGATGAGTAAATTAGAAATTTCGTAAAGTGCCGAAGTGGGGTCGTGATGACATAAATGTGTTCTCTGGGGGGGTGAAAAGAAAAGGGTTGGGGGCGAGAGGGATTGAGTGGGGTCCCTAAATATTTAGGGCAAAACTGAGTGGGCATCACGTTCTATGCCCCGCTTTGAAGACACGCGTCCCCCCTCTTTTCTCCCGGGCCCTCAAAAAGTAAAAAAGAAGAAGGGATGTTGAAAGGAAAGGCAAAACGAATTTCTTGATTTTATTTGGATTTTTTCAATTACTTTCCGTGATTTATTTACTCTTTTTGTGATGACGAAATGCATTGAAACACCTCACATCTCTTGATTAATGAAAAATATGACAGTTTTATTTATTTATTATGAACTTAAAAGTTTATTTTGCATCATAAAAAACTAAATCACACGTAATTATAAATCATTATGAGACCCACTTTTTTCAAAAATTTATAACTCACGAAATACTGTTATTTTACAGTAGTTTAAAGACTGTTATGCTAACAAAACCCTTAAATTTACATGAATCAATCTCCTTTCACCTATTAACTTTGGCATAAAGTCAAATTAATCATTTGTCATTCCTAAATTCAGTTGGCACTTGAAATTTATGTGTTATTTATGTATACAAGGTCTCTTTCATATGATGCTTTATTGATTTACTTAGTCTTTTTTTTTTTTTTTTTTTTTGGTCGGTGATTTACTTGGTCTTTGAAAAGTCATGAACTTATCTTGACGATCCAAAATGACCTGAATATATGGATTTTTATTATTATTATAGAGATTTAAGGGGTCCATGAGGGCTGTTAACATTACTTGGGAGAAGAAGAACAAAAGAAAAGGAAAAGGAATTGTTTATAGCGCAAAAGGAAAGCGGTCTCCCTAGTGGGAGGGACCACCACGGCAAATTTATTTATACGTGTAAATTTGAGGGACGTGAGAGTCAAATGCTTATTATAGTTTGACCAATGGAGCTCCGGCTTAATGGATAGGCACCGTCGTTTCGGGAAGAGCTTGGCAAAATTTTGCAGAACGCGACGTCTGCGAAGTGTTAACTTATCCGATCGCACCAATCCATCCACGTGACGCCGAATTAAAAATTATGCATATGTGTAATTGAATCTAATGCACCTCCAGAAAGACCGGACGTGGTTGGAAGGTTCTCTCGAATTGGACTCATACGAATAGAGATCATCCGATGTTGAACTTGATTATGAGTTTGTATTCAAGAGATAGCGATGATAGCATTTTATTTGAGACCCTTTAATGGATAGTGTATCATACTCTAGATGCATAAGCTTTAGATCCCCAGCACCTTGCGAGAGGCTGGCAAAGTTCAGAGTTGGCTTTTGTCGTTGGGAGTAGTTTTGAGTATTCATGGCTCCTACAAATCTTTTTGTTACGAGGTTTCACAAAAGATTTAATGATGAGCTGAGTTGCATAAATGAGTTTAAACATAATATGAGTATTCAATGGATTGTAATGGTTCATAAATGAGTTTTTTGTTTACTTAGATCCAACTTATCTTTACGATTCTCCCTTCATTCTCTTTTGCCCTAGCTCAATATCGCGCTTTTTTACTCCATATTTTCATCTCAGTTTCGATACCACTTTTCCTAGATCTAGTTAATTATGAAAGTATTTTAGTAATATAGATCGAGTGAGGTATGAATTATGTATAGGTCCAATTAGATAAGGGTCACTAGATTTGCATTACATTGAATGTTGTCAAAATGTGTTTAAAGAGTATCTTTGGGTCGGACCATTTTCACTTAACCCACTCATTTGATTTGTCCGGTTGAGAATTTGCTTAGGGTCTCGGACCTCAAAACTCTTCTGCTAGTCATCGTCGTGGTCTCCTCGAAGGCGGCAAATACAGGTGTTGAGAGGGAGAGGGAGATTGCAATGCAGAGGCCATGGCAGGGAGCATCCTTTGTGACAATATATCTAACCATATAATAGGTTGAGATAATATAGATGCTGGTACGTCGACAGGATGGAGATCCTCTACACTTTGATTACGCTCCCGTTCGGTACCTGAATTATTCCCATCACTAAATTATCGAAAGGGGTCGGTTCTGAAACTTAGGTGCAACTGGCCCGTCTCGGAAATCCAAGTTCACGTACACCCGTTTCTTTTTCTAGGGGCTTTACTGATGGGTTACGGACTTCGGCACGGCGAAGTTCTGCAGCAGAAAACAACTTGCAGCCGTATTTGTAGGCGTTAAAATTTCAAGGAGCATCATATCTTCTGATCCCTTTCTTTGGCCGACCTTGAATGTCTCGACACGCTTCTCCTGCGTCTAGAAAGGATTTCCTTCTCTCTCTCTCTCTCTCTCTTTCTCTCTTTCTCTCTCTCACTTAAGACGCAGGAAATCATGGGGAAACAACAGAGCCAGATGCATGAACTCGGAGACCGAGACGCCACGGGCTCCGCTTCGCTCACTCGTAATTCATTTGACTCCCTTTCCATGAATCCTCCCACCTTCAAGAGCCGCCACCTGGCGCCATCCCGCTCCACGTTTCACTCCTCCAGTGGGTTGCCCCCCGTGACGTGGCGCGGCACTATGTTGGCCACCTCCTATTCCTCAATAAATAGCCCCTCGCTCTACGACCCTCGGGTCTCTCTTCATCTCCTCCTCCTCCAATCTCTCTCTCTCTCTCTCTCTCTCTTGTCTTTGTTTCTGTCTTTTTCTTGGTGGGTTTTGTTATTAGCTCCGCGTCTTCACGTTTTCTGCAAGTGTTGCTTGTGTTCTTGCGAGACAAAGACAATAAAAGATGCCACTGTTCGGTGGTGAAGAAGCACCGACCGAGGACGCCTCCACGCAACCTCCTCGGGATTCACGTGCCTTGCCCGCTTTAATGTCTTCTTGTCACCCCATTTCTCTCAAGGTAATACTTCGCAGGTTCGAAACTGCAAAGCTCGGTCAAACTCTCTCGACTCGTTCCCATCTCACTTGACCCTCCATAGTAAAAAATTTCTGACCCTGTCTCTGTTTTTCGTGTCATGCAGTTCGTGGACGTGAGCTATAGGGTCAAGATAGATGACCACCGAGGGGGCAACATCAAACGTATCTTCGGCCAGTCAACACCGCCGCCTGACGGCAGAACTGCGCCGCCGCCGCGCGAGCGAACGATACTGAAGGGGATCACCGGCACAGCGTCCCCGGGGGAGATCCTGGCTATCCTCGGTCCGTCCGGGAGCGGCAAGTCGACGCTCCTCAACGCCCTAGCGGGTAGGCTCCGAGGTGGCCTCTCTGGGACGATCATTGCGAACGACCGAAGGCTTGGACGGTCGATGCTGCGGCGGACCGGATTTGTGGCCCAGGACGATGTGCTGTACCCACACCTGACCGTGCGGGAGACGCTCGTGTTCTGCGCGCTGCTCCGGCTGCCGCGGTCGCTGGGGAGGCAGGAGAAGGTGGCGGCAGCGGAGGCGGTGATAGCCGAGCTGGGGCTGGCCAAGTGCGAGAACACCATCATCGGTAACAGCTTTGTGCGGGGGGTGTCGGGTGGCGAGCGGAAGCGCGTGAGCATCGCCCACGAGATGCTGGTGAACCCTAGCCTGCTGGTCCTCGACGAACCGACGTCGGGGCTCGACTCGACGGCAGCGCACCGGCTGATGGCCACACTGGGTTCGCTGGCTCAGAAGGGCAAGACAGTGGTCACATCGGTACACCAACCATCGAGCCGGGTGTACCAGATGTTCGACTCAGTGCTGGTCCTGAGCGAGGGCAGGTCCTTGTACTTCGGGAAAGGGCGCGATGCGATGAGCTACTTCGAGTCGGTCGGCTTCGCGCCGGCCTTTCCGATGAATCCTGCGGACTTCCTGCTCGATCTCGCCAACGGTACGTACGCAAGAAACTTCGACTCTTTTGACTATTCTTGTTCTTCCCATTCTGCTTTCGTGAATGTTGATTTCCAGTCAATGATTGTCCATGTGTTGTTCTCGCGTCGTACCTGTTTGCTTCTTTAGAAAGGTCAGTGGGTTTGCTGGCGCAAATAATTCCGATTTTCCTTTTCGTCAATCGATGATTTCCGTTGCATGAATAATTAGTACACATCCAAGTTCTCGAGATCGCATGAATGGTGGCAAGTGTTCGGATTCGTGTCTTGGCGAGATCTATAAACTTAGCCAGGACTCGTGTCCACATATTGTAGTCAAGTAATTGTTCATGATCTGTGGCAGGATGGGTCTGGGCTAATGTGATGATTAGGAAGGTCTGAGAGCATTCATGAGAGTGATGGGGTGGGGGGTGGGGGAGGGGGGTGGGTCGTGATCATATCGAAGAGAGTTCGTGTCGTGTACTTCCTGCAAGACAGGTGTTACCCTCCATGGTTGGTGTGGTCATGTCCTATTTGGATCGAAATCAACGACGCTTCTTCTTCTTCAACCAGATGGACAAGGAAATTCAAAAGTTAGCATTAGTTTCCTTTAATGGTGGTTGATTCAAAGTTGCCAAATGTGGTTAGCTTGTTCAAAGTTTTGAAATAGCTCAGGATGAGTCGAAACCTTTATTAATCCAAGTGCGGTTGAGAGGTCGGGTTAGTGGGGGCGTTCAACTTATGTTACCCTGGCACGTGTCCTATTCGATCCAAGTGGAAGCCCCCCAATACTTTTTTTCCCTTTTTCTTTTCGACTTTTAAATTTATTCAGAAAAGTTTGATTAGCAACTGATTTAGAGTAATTGATTGTCGAGGACTCAAATGACTCGTTAATTAGAGAAATAGAACATGAGCCAGATGATTCTTAAAAATTGGAGATGATGGATGGCGATGGATCTTGGACCCTTAAAGTCAATGTCCTTTTTCATTTCATGAAAAGTAAGTACGTGTGGGCTGTGGCCAACATGAACTGATCGCTTCGAGTAGCTTTTTCCGGGAAACTTTTTGAAATGATAATTGAAGGTGCTTTTGTTTTGCGATCGGGATGTATGTGCATCTAGTTCAACTGAAATTTTCTCTCTTAGAAAGGGGTTGTACGAATAAGTCGTCGACCCCCGTCTCATAAAAGGTGCTCTTGGTGTTCTGTAGTTATGTAACTTTCAAGGCGCTCACACATTCTATTTTTCATTTAGATAGAATCTCTTCTTGATCAAATTTCTTAGCAAGGACAATGCCTTGAGTGTCTAATTAAGGAGGTATTGTCTTGATAGGAAGTTGTACCTACTCAATTCGCTTTGTGGGTGATGGGCATTTCGCATGTATGGTGTGTTTTAAATGAACTATATTGGGCACTTCAAAACTGAGTCTATACTATACAAATTGGCACACTAATATCAAGTAGACTATAAGTAAATAGGAGCAAGTTATCACGAGCATTTGAAATAATGATTTGTCACAAAATTTAATACAAGTCAATCTTACTATTTGTCACGTTAAATGTGGATATGATGTGCAATGTGTGCCTCTTCCTGTCGACATTATTACTTGTCCCTTATATAGGATAAACAATGTTGCCCCTCGCGCTTCTTTAGAGCCGTCATTCTTTTTTTTTTTTTATATAGTCAAAACTCTAAAGTTCTATCGAGTAAACAACCATTTCCTACTGACCAAAAAAAAACAACCATTTCCTAACCTCTCTTTAGAAGTCATTGACATAATGATGATCTTGTGGATGGAAGAGAAGGCACTTAACAAAGACAACGGTCTCATGAAAATCATTATGTTTTCCAAAAAGAATTTAATCTGATTCCTTTTCGAGAAAATTTTGGTCATCAAGGACGGTGTTTAATTAAAAATTTTCAAATAAGAGACATTTTAACAGATACCAGAGATCTTATTAGCATTGATTGTGGCTTATATGTAGTTTTTCACGTAATTTAACATAGCAAATTTATAGCCACCTTTTACCGTGTCTCATATTTCCCTTTCCTTTCATTCCTCGGCGCTCTTCAGTGGCTAAGTCACACGTCCAAGTAAGCAGCGGCAAATTCTTTTTTGACTTTTCAACATGTGCCATCGTCTTTCATCATCTTCTCGCCATCAAAGAAAGGAAATATTATATTTTACCAATAAAGAGAGAAACCGGATTCCAGTTGTCGAAGTTTTGACCCTAGAAACGAGCGAAGCTAATGTAGCAAGGGTGGGTTTCCAATCCAGAGAAAGCGCCTACTTTCCAACTTTCTTTCTCCCCTCCCCAAAAGACTCTTTCGATGCTCCGTTCGCTGCAGTAAAAACCGGGGGAAAAAGTCGAAGAGGGACACGTGTAGGTGACCTCGCCTCTTCATCCTCATCTTTTGAGGGCAGAGAGAGAGAGAGAGAGATGCAGATATCCATCTCATCTCATGCGTCACGCCATGCATCAGATAATGATCGTGGGTCGAGCATTAGATTATGGGGTTTCCAATGGGGATCCATTCTTCCTGTTGCCCCGGTCTGCACCTTTGGACGTTTGCTTTATCGGCCTTAATGACATGATTACTGGATTATTAATGCTGCTGAGTTTCTGAGTGGTGGCCCAAGCATTGGCCACAAGTGGCAGCACCAACGGGAAGTGGTCTCCCACCTGAGGCCACCAGCATCGGTCAGCTTTCAGCCGCTCAAGCAATCGCCTCCTCTTTTGTGCTGGAGGGGGAAAGGCGATGCCCAATCACGTTCTTAGTACGACGGGACATGATGGTCGATGAAAAAGCCTTTTTGATTAGCCCGATTATTATAATGGGTGGTGTCAACATTGTTAACAATCCCAGAGTGCGCGGTTTTTCTTTAATAAAAGAGACGCGAGCACGAGCTAGTGCCGGTAGAGATAAAGATCTGCCCACCATTGTGGGGTTGCGTGCGTGTGCCTGAATCATTGTGGCGAGTCTCCTTGGATTTAGGTGTGGAGGTGATGATGTTATTTCCGCGCCCGCCGCCCCCCCCATGCTTTTCTGATTGTCCTAGCTTGCAGTAGTGGCTTAGATGGTCGGGAACGGAAGATGATCGTGTAGATTCCATGTCCTTGGTTATGTGCTGTCTTACGTTGCTTGTGATGGAAGACCACTCGGCAATGTTGTATGCCATTCCTAATGCACTGCAAGAGCCGGTCGGGTCGCGAAATGTTTTTGTTGCCCAGATGATCCGGGTCGATGGGATGGGGTTTCAAAGTGGCGGACCAGACCCATCGACCCAGGCAATCCTACCCGCGTTTGCTTTGAAACAAGGAGGGATGTTTCATTCCTTTTGCCTGATAAGCAAATCACCGGTTGTGCTCCCTTACCTTAAAAGAAAGAAAGAGAGAAGTACTCAAAGACTAAAACACGTATTTTGAAGTTTGGAAGGATTGACCTGTTATCATATTCGATGTTCATAGCTATCACACGTCACATTAGGCACTGGCACGATGTTGACCGAGTGATGTGGAATTTTCGGGATGTGCATCGGATGCTAATTCATTCAGAGTGATGTAGTGAAAACATTTGCTGTGATGCTGATTGTTTTAGTGTTGATATTGATGCAGGGGTCTACCAACTCGACCGATCGATTGAGAGAGAGAACCCAAACATCAAGCAATCTCTCATCTCTTCTTACAACACCGTGTTAGCTCCCGTAGTAAAAGCAGCCTGCTTGGACAATTTGGCCATTCAAGCAAAGGGAAATATTGCCGACAGCGGCCATTTTCCGCCACACTTCCGAACAGGCAGTAGCTTCATCACTGGCATTTCCAATTGGTTCAACCAATTCAGCATTCTTCTCCAGAGAGGCCTCAAGGAACGCAAGCATGAGGCTTTCAATCGCCTCAGAGTCTTCCAAGTCATCGTAGCTGCGCTGTTAGCGGGCCTAATGTGGTGGCATTCGGACTCCCAGAATATTCAAGATCGACTTGGTCTGCTTTTCTTCATCTCGATCTTCTGGGGGGTGTTCCCATCCTTCAACTCCGTGTTCGCATTCCCCCAGGAGCGCGCCATCTTCATGAAGGAACGGTCTTCAGGAATGTACAGTCTCTCCTGCTACTTCATGGCAAGAATCGTTGGGGACATGCCCATGGAGCTCATACTGCCCACCATCTTCCTCACCGTAACTTACTGGATGTCTGGACTAAAACCCGAGTTTGGTGCATTTATTTTGACGCTGTTGGTCATGCTCGGCTATGTCCTCGTATCTCAGGGCCTTGGGCTCATGCTAGGCGCAGTCATAATGGATGCCAAGCAGGCCTCGACGATAGTAACAGTCACAATGTTGGCCTTCGTGCTGACTGGAGGATATTATGTGCACAAAATACCGTCCTGCTTGGTCTGGATCAAGTACGTATCGACGACGTTTTACAGTTACAGGCTTCTGATCAGTATCCAGTACGGGGATGGAAGAGGAATTTCTTCGATGCTGGGTTGTGGTCGAGATATGATTTCACACAACCCAAGCTGCAAGTTTGTCGAGGAGGATATCAGAGGGCAGATTCCGCCGGGGGCGTGCGTCGGTGTTTTGTTGTTGATGTTTTTCGGATACAGGTTATTGGCGTATC
The DNA here is from genome assembly GCA_014182715.1 of Eucalyptus cloeziana. Taxonomy (NCBI): domain Eukaryota; kingdom Viridiplantae; phylum Streptophyta; class Magnoliopsida; order Myrtales; family Myrtaceae; genus Eucalyptus; species Eucalyptus cloeziana. The sequence continues at coordinate 31,601,161 of CM024639.1, forward strand.
TCGCTTTGCGACGCATTAATGCTTGAAAGGACATGAATTACTGCAAAGACGGGTCTAAAAGCATTTCGAAGGGGATTCCGGAGGACATTTTAGTTTCTAGCTTCTCCTGAATTAGAAGGCTGATTGCTACTGGGCAAGCTTCAACCGCTTGCAGTTCCTCTTTTTCTTGTTCTCTTCTGCCCGTTCTTTTTCTTTTGGTTTTAATTAGGATTTGGATTCAAGCTAACAGAGATTAGAGGCTGTATGAGAACTGCTCTAAGGCCCAAGCAATTGTAAAGCATCAGGAACAATTCAAATGTCATTAGGCAATTTGAGGGATTGCGTAAACAAATGATTCATTAATCTTTATAGCATCCTCTTTCGTTCTTCTCGAGTGGTCCTACAAGAAGATCCTATGCACAAACAAATTGCCGAGTCGAAAATTCAGACGAGAAAATTGGTGCCAAGTTTTTATCAGTATCAGAAAAGCGAATACAATCTAAAGTTTTTTGAACTTAAAGTCTCAAGTAACTTTGATTTTCTCCTTCCTGAAGTCGAGTGCTCCGCATCACGGGACTTGGCTTGCTTGCGCCTAATCAGGTCTTCATATCCGATCCACTCTCTTGAGGAAGAGTCCAAGCACCGATCGGTAGGAAGTCCATCACGTTGCTTTTCAGTTTTCAGACTACTTCCCCGTGCCCCAGTACGTCGTCCTCGGCTTGTTTGCATAAATTCATTGTCGTTACTTTTCATTCACTATGCATTTTACGTCATGAAGCCACCCGTGTGCGACTGGTCGACCCTGTGTTTGTGACCTGAGACACTTAATTCCCTTTTCACTTGTTCTCCCCATTGCAGTTACATGAATCACTTAAACTCAGCCGTCCCCCGTGTTGAGAAAACTCCTATCAGGTTTTGAAGTTGACAAAACTTTCCTTCTCTTATTCTTACTCTTACTATGAAGAATACTAGACTTCTGTGGAATGCTGTCAAAGTCTATTTTACATCAGAAGTCTTTCCCACTCTGACGAAGATACAGACTGAACTCATGATTAGAACGGAGATATAATCAGACTCAGGATTATTGATCTTTCAACAAGGATTCGGTACGTGCAAGATTTATCCTTAAGATATGGCTTTTGGCGGAGAATCTCACTTACATTTTCTAAATATATTGATAAAATCGATCATGGATTGATAAAATCAATTTCGAAAACAAGTTCCTTTTTGGAAAGCATTTACTTATGAAAACCTAGATTCTGATTGTATGGGTGACCGGAATCATCGGATTTTCACCTCAATCTTCAAATGGCTATAAGATTTCCTTAATCAATTCTATTTAACGGGTTGATTGGAAGAAATTCCTCTAGAAAGTGCTAATGGTTAGAAAGGCGTAGAGGAGTATTTGAGGAGGTCATTCGGTCCATTTGGGAGAGTGCGTGAGAATAAAAATTCCAAAGTTTGAGGCTCTTCAATCACTTGTTCTTCATCGATAGTGCTTACAATTGTACTCAAGAGAGAAAAACACAAAAGGAGTGACATAGTGAGAGAAAAAGAAACTCTTCACTGAGTGATCGTACTCAAAACGTTGTATTTCTCTGTTGATTCAATAGTGAAATTCAGCCAGAAGGCTGTCAGCGTGAGAGAGTGGATGTAGGCTTGATCTAAGCCGAATCACTATAAATCTTGTGTCCAATTTTCTCTTCCCTTAACTCTTTTAATTTGTTTGTTGCAATTTTTTTTTTTTTTTTTTGAGTTCTACTAATTTCTAAAACATCTTATTTGAGTCTAAATTTATATAAGAAGTCTGGTGTCAGCTAGACTTTGTTTGAAGAAAATAACTTTTACTGCTTTTTCTGCTTAATTTGTTTTTACACATATTCATCCCCCTTCTAGGTGGTTATATTAGCACTTTCAATTTCTATCAGAGCTGTGGTGCTTACCTTATTGAAGTGTTTTTACTTCTAAATTAAAGATCTTCTATGGCTAGTATTTTGGCTCTAGGATTGGTTGAATGACAGAGCAATACCAGACCGTCCTACTTTGATGGAAAAGAGTACAATGTATGGAAGAATAAAATGAAGGCGTTCCTAATTTCTAGAAATCCTCTAGAATAGGATGTCGTGGAAAGAGGAATCAATCCGAAGGCATCAACAGCTTCAGACAAAGGAAAATAAGTGATAGACAAAGATGCTGAGGAATCCATTCAAGTAGAAATTACCAAGAGACAGGCTCTTGATGCTAAAGTTATTTATTCTTTATACTATGCTTTGTCTCCTATAAAATATAATAGAATCTCTTCATATGAAACAGCTAAAGAAGTTTGGGATAGGCTTCATGTCACCTATGAGGGAACTGATCGCATAAATAAGACAAAAATAAACATTCTACTTGGACAATATGAGTCCTTTAGAATGAAGCCTGGAGAGTCTATTAGTGGTATGTTCAGTCGCTTCACTAAAATTGTAAATGGTTTGGCTTATTAAGGTCAACCAATCTGTAGTCCAATGAAGGTCAACAAATTACTGCGAGGACTTTCAAAGGACTAGAATCATGTGAAGACTTCAATTAGGGAGACTTAAAGGATTATGCCTCTTTCTTTGGTTTAGCCCATCATCTCCATTTTTCTTTTCCCCGCTGCCTCCCCCCTTCATTTTCAACACCCACAATTTTCCCCACTCATCAAACTGCCCACACTTCAGCCCATGAACTCCATCGATTTCTTCTCTTCATGCACGACGTCCAATAGAAGACTGAAGCAAACCACTCGGTCAACACTCAATTGAAGCTCATCTGTTGACCCTTGCGTCTGCCATCTTCACTTCTTCGTGCGTCCAACAAATTAACCGAAGCAAGTAGCGTCCATTGAAGAAGCCAGCACTCCTCCACTTCGGTTCCAACAATCTTCACACCAATCAACAGCAACACACACCAAAACCCATCTTCGACCGCCTGCCAGTTCGATTTCTCCACAAGCTTACTTCCATTTTTTAGCAGCCTATCCCATCGGTTTAACAGCCCATCTTCGGTCTTCATTTAGCCCAATTCTCCAGCAGATTTTCATTGGCCTAGCAAAGCGTTTTCTTTAGCCCGTGAAGCCTAGCGAAATTATAAGTCCAGTAGCCCAAGAAGCCAGCATTTCCGCCCAAGTAAAACCAGCCCATCTTCAGTTCAGCTACATGCAAACTTCAACCCATCTCTAGTAGAATTTTAGCCCGCGAAGCAAGTCAGCCCAAGTTCGGCCCAAGCCCCAGCTTTTGCTGTGGGCTTGCAAGGCTTTTGAGCCTAGCTCGAGTGTTCGTCAACGCCGCCGAAAGTTTGGATTTCGGCCGCCGTCGTGCCATCGTTGCGGTAAACCGTTTTTTGTAATTAACTGGTGAGTTTATGCACTAAATCCTTCTTAGTAGGCTAATGAAGTCTAATGGGTGTTTAGTTTAATTTGATTAGGAATTAGGTAGTTAGTTAGATTAAATTAGTGATTTAATTATTAATTGTGCATGTTAAGCGGTTAGATTAAATTAATCAAGGCCTAGATAGGATGTGTTATTTATCTAGAAGGGTTCGAGAATTTACCGGGTCTGCATCGGTATTTAATTTAGGGACTCTGGCCTAGGTTGGTATTTTTAGTGTTTAAATTGCTTTATTTAATTAATTTTGGTAATTATTTAATTATTAAATATTTTCCGGAAATTATACCGGGAGAGCTGCTCAATAGAATTTCGAGCTGGTCGCAATGATGTGTTTAGTTTCTGTAATTGAATGCTGTATTGTTGAATTGAGTGATGGTTGTGAAATATAAATATTTTAATTAGAAAATATCGGGTGTCGGGTGTTGACACCAAGAGTGGTTTTTAAGTGCCATTTCAACTTAGGTGAATATTGATCAGCTTAGGTGAGCTATATAGATCTATAACAGCTTCAGGGAGCATTAACACCAATATAGGTCTATAGCAGCTTCAGTGAGCAATAATACATTAGCAGCTTCGGTGAGCACTTTAGATATCAGCCTCGGCGAGCATTATAGTGATCTAGCAGCTTCGGTGAGTAAATTTAGACATCAGTTTTGGGGAACAATGATATATGAGTATATCTATTTTAGCTTAGGCGAGCAGTATTCGAATCGACAAAATTTATAGATGGCGTCGATGACATGAAGTCGAATGAGTTGACTGATTGATGGTTGAATTGAATTGAATTGTTTTGTCGAGTATTTGATTGTACTGACCTGCAGGATGAAATTGAGGCGAGGTAAGTCCTTTGTGCTAAATGTATGATTGTGTGGTTAGGATGCTTCTGGGCGTATTTCCCTCCTAATCTGAATGTCTCACTGGTTATTGAATAACCATTTTTAGGTACTTAGAAGGTGGTCATGGAGGACCAAGGCACCGAAGTTTGAGGAGGTGGAGTATGGAGAATCGTTGGATGTGTCCTATTAGTATGTTGTAGGATAGTCTCTTCTGAGAGTCGACCTTTTTGTAGGCTTTCGACTAAACTCGTTTTGTACCTGAATCTTGTTGTTTATAAAAGTGTGCTTTTGTGAATTAATGTCTTGCTTTTCTATCCCGAGATGATTACTATAAGGGGATTTGTTATTCGCTTCCGCATGCGTGATAAAATAAAATGGTTGGCGACTTGTTCTGGAAAGTCGCAAAATATTATTGACTAGAGAGAGATGGGCACGCGTTCGGGGTTCAGGGCATGACATTCATCGTTAGTTGGAGAAAGAGCGAATGGTAGAGTGATTGGGAGAGATTTTGAAGAAGGAAGCAACATCGGTGGCTATAGAGGAAGCGTGTTAAAAGCGGATGAGGAAGCAGTGGTGGCATGGTTCGTCAAATGGTGGGCTTTGTCATCCGTCGGAGAAAGGGCAAAGAGTAGAGCGACCATGCGAGAGTGGAACGAAAAAATGGAGAGAGAGAAAGTCCCTCGCTTCTTTTCAAATTAATTATGGGAGGAAGGATTTGGTGGGCCCCAAATAATGCTTTCTTGCAGAGAGAAAGCTTCGCTTTTTCAAATTGATTGAAAAATAGACATGGATCTTTAGTGGCCCCAGTAGGAGAGAGAATCGAATTTCTCAATTTTACAAGATTAGCTCTGATTCCAGCATGACACCGGGTGACGTGTGTCGCCCGATGAGTGGATTTTGATTAGTTCATGCTAGAATCAGAGCTGTAGGCAATATTTTCTCATATCAATGACGAAATCCTTTCCCTAATTGATCCTCTGTCGTATTTGGGGAAGAGACCTAATTTGCGGGCCTAGATTGCGAATTGTAAAAGATGTTTGGCCTAGCTCAGTTATGTCCAAGCTGCCCATTGCTCTTGCGAGGCCAATAAACTGATTCACTGAATTGTCAAAGCCCATCCCAAGCCGGCCCTTTCTTCTAATTAGTTGTCTAACCCTCTTTCTTTCAAGCCTCTTCGAGATATTTTATGTTCATAAACTTATCAACTTGGTTCCAAAGGCCTGGTTGCGAAACAAGAAGGCCTTTTCGACATTAAAAATTGTATTAAAAAACCCATGCATTACCTTGACGTGTCCTTCACCCGTGCGGCCACGCGTACAGTTCGCCCACGACAGAGCTCGGACGGCAACGGCACAGGCGCGCGTTTTCCCGGTTTTGGGACATCCGATGAATTCGTGATAGCTTCGTACCTAACAATTCACGCAGGAAATCGCGACGATCCTGTGTTTCCGTCTCAATATAAAGGGCGACGCGGAGGGGATCGAAGCCCCCAACATGCTGAGAATCATCAAGGTCGCGCCGTTCCTCATCCTCTTGCTATCGATCTCGATCTTCTCCTCGTCGCTCGCGGTTTCCATGGCTGATCGGGAGGTGGCCATCGAAGGCGGGGAGCCGTCCAAGGCGGAGGTCCACATCGTCTACACCGAGAAGCCCGAGGGCGACGAGCCCGAGGCCTTCCACCTCCGCACCCTCGCCACTGTCCTCGGCAGGTCCATCTCCTCTCTCTCTCTCTCTGTCTTTGAGATCGCGTGATCGATTGTGTTTTTGCAAATGACCGAGGTTGAATTTGAGGGAATGATGATGGGTTCGCGCGATATTGTATCGTATTGTGTTGGATTGGTCGTTTTGCTGTTCCCCTGATTTGGTTTGAGGCACGGAACATCGATTCGGAGCCTAGTCATGATGTTGTTCCTAGGGTTTAGGTTTTTCTCCTATAATTCGTCTTTCCTTCCTGGAATTAACGTTGGTCTGCATGTGAATTCAGTGAAGAGGCTGCCAAGGAGTCGCTTTTGTATGTGTATAAGAATGCCGCCACCGGGTTCTCTGCTAAGCTCACCCCGGAGCAGGTTGCTGAGCTCTCCAGTAAGTGTACTTTACTCTGCCATTGTTTGTCGTGCCCCCCCACCCATTCTCTTAGCTTCTTTTGCCTCTTAATGAATTGGATTTGTATAGTTTATTTGTGGAAGAATGAGCTGCATTGGTCTTTTGCCTCTCTTGAGTGAATGCTTAATTTCTCTTTCTAGTCGTGATCGGCAAGGATATGGAGGAGCTGTAAAAATTTGGGATTGTGGTTTCTTTGGACTTCCTTTGCTTTAGATATGTTCTGGGATGTAAATGTTGGCAATGTCACAATTTGTTCATCTCTTTTTTTCTAGTTTGTTATTGGGGAGCAGAATCATTTCTTGTTGGGAGTTGTTTGCTGCTTTACCTATGCCAATTTGGTGGAAACTAAGTTCTTATCATAGCTGAGGTGGCCTAGTGAATTTGTTATTGTTGTAGATGTCATCTTGAGTGACTTGATTACTAATTAGATTCTAATAAGTCACGAAAGGTTCCCTCTTTCTCTTCCCCTTGAGATAATGATGGAGGATAGTGGCCTCACAATGTCAACACCGTTGTTACATAGTAATTATTTGTGACCATAGATTACTGTGGATGTCAAGATTCCCTAATTGCTGTCGAGGAAGAGAAACATCATATGTCCTCATCGCACTGCTCTGCCCATTGATTAAACAAGATGCCGCAGAATGGCTGCTATTCATTGTTTATGTTGATGACAAGAACTTCATTCTGCTGATGTTAGATCGATATTGCTCTAATGGCAGTGTTTAGAACATCATATACAGATATGTCTTTACTTGCCCTGTATGAGATGATACCTTTTGATTGATACTATCGGCTGTAGAGTTTGCATTGCGGATTATTTTGGCTTCATGCTGCTAAAAAGCATAATGCTGATTGCAGCCCTTGGTTTTATATGTGGTTTCACTTGTGGAAATTTCAGTTTTGCTTCTCCCAGCAAAAGCTTTGCCCATGACTCTTGTCAGTTCTTGAAGTAGCCTTTGGAAGCTCTTTCTCCCCCTGCTCTGTCTTGAATAAGAATACTGTTTCTTTGGTCTCAGCGCCTGAGAAATTCTTATATTTTAATCTTGTATGATTTTTGAGTTGGTAAACTCAGGGTGTTTGCACACCCACTTCAGTAGCCTTCACAAGGAGTCCTGGTAGAAGATGCTTTAAGAGGTAGAACAAAGCATCGATTTGACTTCTGCCTTTTGTTTGAATTCTGTGCTTGAGAAACAGAGCAACTGGTTTATTAACAATTTAATGAGATGTTTTTTGGGTATTTGGTGGGATTTTGTTGGTGTAAGTGACTATACAATCTCCCAATTTTGTGCTATAGGAAATAGCTGCTTCATACATTTAGTGAAATTTACAAGGTAAGAAGGTAAGGCAGGATACTTGCTGGAGTCCCTAGTACGATTCTGTTGCTGACGATTGCTGAGGAAATAATGTGTTTGGCAGGTCTAAGGGGGAAAACTTGTTAATGTTACTTTTTAATTTAATATCAATTCTTTGTTTGTGTTGTTGGGTATGTGGTTTCATTTTTATGGTCAAGGCGGTACAGCAAGTCTTGATTAGTGATGTATGACTGCTAAGCTTCTTGCGGTCAATATACAAAGACTTCCCTTCATTTTGTCATTGTTGGACTAGGGTATCAGAGCTCCATTTTCCCATCCTTGCTGATGATTATTGTGCTTGTTTTACAAAGCTATGCTTACACTACTATGCTTTCTTTGTGTTCTGCAGACCAGCCAGGTGTTCTTCAGGTGGTTCCAAACATGAAACTCCAGCTGCACTCGGGACCTGGGAGGCTCCACTAGAGCAGAGCGTATGACCTTTCTATATCAAGCCAAACAATGCTAAATTTCCTGACCGTTCTGTTTTATGTAAATAAGTGTGATGATACAGGTCATGCTCTATACTACCAATAATCTTTGGACATATTACTTGCTCTCTCTCTCTGTGTGCGTAGTCTTGCTGTTTATGATGTAGTCTGCTTGGTCGGTTCCTTAATTAGATGACTGGTTGCTTTTGTGCTTGGCCTATTGGGTTTTGCTTTGCATCGCAGTTGAAGGGATGACTTTGAGACGATGAGCATGATGCTGTAAACACATGTACTCATGCTCACACTCAGTAATGTCCCACTAAAGCAATTTGAAATTGGTTTAATGGTGTTTGATCACGTGAGGTTAGTCACCTATGAGTTTTCTGGCACGCTTTGTAGTGCGCACCGGTTCCCTTTTCCATTTTGCCGTGTACAAGATTTCTTTGTTTTCTTCTTTAAAGAATGCTTGTCTAGGACTAATAAGCGTGTACTCTTCTCTCCCTTCCCAGTGCCATGTGACCGACTTTGACGAGGAATTTTAGGCGTCGGATTCCGGATTTCAGGATTATTTTAGGTCACGCTTAAAGTGATGATGGACTTAAAGCGAAGCCATCAGCGATGAGATTTACACTAAACGGCTTTTTTGGAAGAAAAGACGAAAAACAGAGTATCGCATAAACTAAGCTTGTTCTCCTAGTTTGAGGACAAAAGGACAAGGATCTATGCGCATGGGCGATCCAGCCAGTGCACATGCCTTGTCCCTCTGATGGAATCTGTCAAAATTTTCGTGATACGATTCGAGACAAAGAAACGAAAAATAATGTGCCGTACAGTTGTTGGCGAAAGGTGTAACTTTTTATAACAGGATGATTTAGAAAGGAGCACGCCTGGCATTGTCTCCTTAGCTAAGGAGGGTAAATTATTTTTGTCAAATCAGGATTAGCCGTGTTAAATTAACAGTGAAGCCCGAGTCATGACTGTTTGAGTACATTCTCGACTGCTATGTGGCTGCCTCTAATTTTCAGTTCAATCAGGCAATTTCTCATCGGTTCTTTCTTGTGCCTAGAATCGCGATACCATCGGGAATATGGTTGTGGGCTACTCGCATTAGGTTGATGAGCTTGTCTAAATTAAAAAGGTCGAATTCATTTGAAGACCTTATCTTCTCTCGCATTTGGGTTATGAAAATTCCTCTTTCTTTGCTTCATTTGCGGTTCGCACGAGCTTTTCTATTTCTCTTGCTCTCACTCTCCCCTCCCTAAGGAAAATTATGCAAAGGCAAAAGAAGGTACGCGGAATCTTCAATCGGTGGTTGCGCGTTCAAAGCTGTTGGCGCAATATCCGAAGCGAGAAGCGTTTGGATTGGTCAAAAACAATTGAACTCCACACATTTCAGTCGTGTCTTTAAGTTGGCCGTCCCCGCCATATCAATCAAGACGAACCACCATCTTCTGGAGACGAGCAGATTTTCCAAATTTGCCTCCACATTGACTCCAACAGGAGCTTAAAAGCAGGACTTTTGATGGCAAAGTCAAGCTGGTCATTAATGGAGTACGCGCTTTAACGGGACGGGAAGTGGGTGAAGCGAGTGCGTGCTAGATGTCCTGTTTTTTTTTTTTTTCTCGATTCAAATTTTATTCAAGTTTCTCGTTCTCCATATGCCAAATTTCCACCAATATCTACGCTCGAAAGATAACGCGATTTCTTAATGCGATTCCTACCCCGCAAAAGACAGAGAGAACTATTTAAGCGAACAGCCATTGCTACTGTACATCCTAATAAGGTCAAAAAAGGCTCAAATAATGCTAAAAGGCGAGTTTCCTTTTGGGTCATCTGGAGGACTTTTGCCTCCTGCTCTGCCCTGACGATATTCCCACAAATAAAGAAAATTTTACTTCTTTTTCCTCCCCGGAAAATTATAATGAAAAGACGGAGCGTCTGCGAGCGGGGGCGGACGACCTGTCGATCTCGCCATCTAATCTAAAAGAGCGAAACAGGGGAGAGAGCTTCAAGAAGAAAAAGCGAACCGGTGAAGACGACGGCGGCCAATCGGGGAGACGGGCGTTCAACGGAAGACTGAGAGAAGTAGCAAAGCGGGATCTTTCCTTATTTTCGATTCGCATTTTAGAGAGAGAGATCCGGGGAGAGAGAGAGAGAGAGAGATCCAGGAGAGAGAGGAGAGAGAGAGAGAAAGGGAGGAGCTAAGTACGTTTCGGTTTCCCATACAGCCCCCGCAAAGGTCCGGTCTTTCTTGGCAATGAAGAAGAAGGAAGACCCGCCGTCGCAATCGGCGCCGCCGCCGCCGCCGCCCACGAAGCCGGCGAGCGCGGTGCTGCCGTACCAGACGCCGCGGCTGAGGGACCACTACTCGCTGGGGAAGAAGCTGGGGCAGGGGCAGTTCGGGACCACGTACCTGTGCACCCACAAGGCCACCCAGAACCTGTACGCCTGCAAGTCGATCCCCAAGCGGAAGCTGCTCTGCCGGGAGGACTACGAGGACGTGTGGAGGGAGATTCAGATCATGCACCACCTCTCCGAGCACCCCAACGTGGTCCAGATCAAGGGCACCTACGAGGACGGCATGTTCGTCCACATAGTCATGGAGCTCTGCGCCGGGGGCGAGCTCTTCGACCGGATCATCCAGAAGGGGCATTTCAGCGAGCGCGAGGCCGCCAAGCTGATCAAGACCATCGTGGGCGTCGTCGAGGCGTGCCACTCGCTCGGGGTCATGCACCGGGACCTCAAGCCCGAGAATTTCTTGTTCGATACGCCCGACGACGATGCCAAGCTCAAGGCCACCGATTTCGGGTTGTCCGTCTTCTATAAGCCAGGTGGGTTAAATGGGGGGTTGGGGAGGTTTTTGCTATTTGCTTTCTTAGTGTCGTTGTGATCGAATTGGAAAATGCTAGATTGACCGATTTTGGGTACTTGCTTATCGGCCCATTGCTAATTGTTTCTTGATGTTTTTTTTTTCTTTTGGAAAGATTGATCAAGATAGATAAGCACTTCTTGGGCAGATTGCCTTCTTTAACCGGGAATAGTAGTGCTGCTTGTAGGGTCTGTCGTGAAGATTGGATTTACAGTTCTGTCATGGTAAAGATTGATGGATTTGTTCTATGAGAAGGAGATTGGGTTTTCTTCTGTTGCCTTTTTGTCTGACATTTTCTAGATTTTGGCTATCCTTCCAATGATCAAATCTCCAAAGGGTAGCCTCTTGCTTGATGATGATGATGCTGATAGGAAGATAGGTTGTTTATTTTTGGGGGAGAGGATAGCTTCTGATTTGGTTGTGGAAAGAGAATACGCATGTAGTGTGAGGCTCCATATTTGCCCGATGTGCACTGAATAAATTCACACCATTTTGTGCTTTGCTCATCTCGATCTTTTAGGATGATATGTGCACTTGCCAACTGTAGAAAGACTGACCACAATGCTGTAGGCATCTGTGACTTAATTTATTTTGCGTCTGACAGCATCCGTGTTGAATTTATAAGTTACAATCCGCTGTTACGACCTACCATTTGGTGTGCATGAATGTGAAGGCTGGATGCGTGCTCGAAATGGCACATTTAGTTGTATTTATGTGGTACTTTGTGTGCGGTTTTGCCCTATAAGAACCTATATTTTGCAGGGAGCTTCACATTGTAGTTGTTATTGATACAAATGGAATCATGCAATTTTTTTAGTCTTTTAGAGGTCACATATATACCCCAAGTCACATATTTTTGCTTGGAGGCTCTTGCATGCTTTTATTGTTTTTTGGAGTCACCATATCCAAGTTCAAAATGACTACATTAATTCTCATGGATTCTGAAACTCTCCGTATGTTCCATAAATGGCACAAATCCTACATTGGAGATGCTATTAGCTCAAAATGTGCTACTGCCTTGTGCTTAGATATTTGTAACTGTATCATGCTTTACGATTTTTGCATAATATGCTCGATATGGTTTTGGCTTTTTGAGGGTGAGTTTATGGTGGGAGAAGTAGGCTGAATATATAGCAAAGAGATAAAAGAAGTAGAGGCATTGTAGTTCCCAATTACTTTTTAAACTGTTTATGTGGATCAAATTAGTGAGAGGCCGGATACTGGTTTTGAGTACCGTAGTGTACCAATTCTTCTATCATGGTGGAAAGAAGCTGAATACTGGTCCCTTTATCTTTATTTGACTTCTATAACTATCTTGAAATGACGTACCATAAAAATGGCAGCATGAAAGATATGACTATGCTGTGAAGAAAACTTTATATGATGTCTGTTGTTTTCTCCAAATACTGAGTTATGCTCTTTTTCTTAAATGAGTCGTCTTTAATTTTGCTTTTTTAGCATGCCAACCTTCTGATGAGATGTTGAGATCTGCTTAGCCCTTAGCACTTTCTCACATCTCACTAGTGTGTTGATTGGCCTTTTGGCTATACCGTCAAAGAACTATTAGCTTTTCTTAGATATACACACGCTCACCAATTGTGGTCTTTTCTCTTTGCAGGAGAAGCTTTTTCTGATGTTGTTGGAAGTCCATATTATGTTGCGCCAGAGGTTCTGCGTAAGCATTATGGACCAGAAGTAGATGTATGGAGTGCTGGTGTAATCCTTTACATTCTACTGAGTGGAGTTCCACCCTTTTGGGCAGGTATAATACAATGCAAAATGTTGCAGATATGCTCCTTCTAATTTCTATTATATCATCTGCTTACTCCACTGTTGAACTTGATACATATGCAGAAACTGAATCTGGGATCTTCAGACAGATATTGCAAGGAAAATTAGATTTTGTCTCTGATCCTTGGCCTAGCATCTCAGACAGTGCAAAGGATCTGATAAAGAAGATGCTTGAAAGAGACCCTAGGAAGAGATTAACCGCCCATGAAGTTCTGTGTAAGTTGTTTCATTTACATGGAGCCATGGACTTGTTTCTGCATTGTCCCTTTTTCTTTTGTAAGCCTTCAAGCATTCGGTTCAGTTTGCAAAATCCATGTTCCACTTAAATGGCAATTTGGCGTTTGTTACCTAGTAAATCAATCCCCAGAATTATTGGATCTCTCTCTCTCTCTCTCTCCAGGACCTTTATTTTGTTCCTCTAGGGCAAAAAGCGTGTTTAATCAATGTCCTCTTTGGTTGCAACTCCTGCTCCATTTGGTAATAACAGCATTATATTTCATGTCAGGTCACCCATGGATTGTTGATGACAGAGTTGCCCCCGACAAACCTCTCGATTCAGCTGTTTTGTCACGTCTGAAGCAGTTCTCAGCCATGAACAAACTTAAAAAGATGGCATTGCGTGTATGTTGTGGATGATAAGTACTCACTCTTCAATATGTTTTGCTATTTAACTTCTATGGAAGTTATGAGTTTCATAAATCAAGTTTAAGTTGCAAACTTTGAATATTTGGTAGTCTATTGCCATATAATAAGTTAGAGTTTGCGTTCAACTGATGAAAATGACAATCAAGTAGGGAAAGATTGTTAGATCTGACAGTCAAGTGTTTGATACTGATAGAATTCATGACTGATGGTAGTTCTGACAGAATATTGCTTTTAAATTTTATTGCAATTTTCAGATTTATCCTATTTCTCCTCTCATAGATTTCAATCTCCCCAGTGATGTTTTCTGAGCTTAACCTTTGGCAACTGGAAGATATCTGACTCTACCTAATCTGCGACTCTTTCTCTCCTGAGTCGGTCTTGCTTTTGTGTTTCAACCCTTGCATATGTGTTTTCATTATGATTGGTTTTGAGGAAAAGTTTATCTATGTTCAATGTAGGTAAGATGATAGAAGAGAAGCTAGTTGAGATGGTCTGGGCATGCGAAATAGCACCTTTTAAATACTATGATGTACATTCAACATTACACCAAAAAACATATGTATATTAACAGGATAGGAAAGCTTGAAAGGACGTGGCTGACAAGATTTTGAATTCTTGGACCTTTATAGACTGTACACGAAATAGAGTGAAGTAAACAGGGGGATCCACATGGCTGATTTCAATAAGCGCAAGGAGATTCGGTGGTGCTAGCTGTCGTTTTTGTTGTTGAATTGCAACTGTTTGGTTTTAACATTTTAGTCTATCGAATCTTATGGTAAATCAAATTGCTTTGGTATTTCCCTGCACGGTAATATCTACTCTAACAAATGGTGAATTTTGTTAATAGCAGAAAGTGCGTCATTCTTGATGTAGATGTGCAGAGAATGCTTTAAACTCACATCCAATCGACTACTACTAGAATATGATTACTGATAGCAATTTATGAAAAAATCTACTGTCTATTGCTACTGTTTGCGGTACTATTTAAGCAGTCTTAGTGAATTATCTAACGTACTAGGAGGATGGACATTTTATCCCCTTTGACACTTCTCTCAAATATTTTCCATATACAAGAAAGTGCCATCATGTGCTGTCAGTAGATGAGATTTTCTCGTCATCATCTGACGTTCCACAGGTGAATGATATCCACTTTCTTGGGAAGTGATGAAGTGATCAAACTTCATATGGTTTTGATCTCTCATGATAGAAGTCATGTCTTGACAAGTCTTGTTCTGTGTCATTTCAATTTTTGGATATTATTACCGTGATCGGAGTTATTGTTGCATACTGATATTTGTCCTATCGACTCCTCTTTACAGGTAATAGCAGAAAGACTTTCGGAGGAAGAAATTGGGGGCTTGAAAGAGCTCTTTAAAATGATAGATACAGACAGCAGTGGCAGCATAACATTTGAGGAACTAAAGGACGGGTTGAAGAGAGTAGGCTCTAATCTTATGGAGTCCGAGATCAGGGATCTTATGGATGCGGTAAGCCAGTTGGCAGTTATGGTTGGTTACCTCAAATATGATTTGATTAAGACACATTGCTTGCTGATTGGCAGGCTGATATTGACAACAGCGGAACAATAGACTATGGCGAATTTCTCGCTGCCACATTGCATCTAAATAAGATGGAGAGAGAGGAGAATCTTGTAGCAGCTTTTTCTTACTTTGACAAAGATGGTAGTGGTTATATCACCACTGATGAGCTTCAGCAAGCTTGTAAAGATTTCGGTCTTGGCGACGTTCATCTTGATGAGATAATCAAAGAAATTGACCAAGACAATGTAAGTATCTCTAGTTAGTCATGATTCTACTTTCAAGCTTTACCTTTCCCTGATAGGTGGTATAGTCATTCTCTTCTAGATTTGTCTGCTTGTTTTAATTACTATTGAAAAGGCATCAAATGTCTGCTGCAAACCCACATTCGAGAATATTTGCGATATTTCTCTTTGATATGAAGCCTGCACTGGTGTCAATTATGATACTGGAAAAATCATTTCATCTCTAGTGAAGAAAAGGTGAGGCCTATGTTATCCAAGCTCTCCTTTGTTTCTTCCTGAAAACAAACCAAATATTCGATGGACTCACCGTAAGCAGAAGCTCTGGATCACTTAATAAAATGTTGAACTTACGATTTATCAATTTGTTCTGTTGAAATGATCTCCAAAAGATTCTGGTTTGATTTTTTACTGTAATATGGAGAAGAAAGAGATCGTTTGAGGTGACCTTGTTTACAGACCTTCCAGGAGAGGAAGGCACTGTGTTCCACTTGATATGCTAGATTGCTATGGTGATAGTGTTTCACTCGGATCCTGTTTTATCGCCTTAAATCCAATGATCCATCGTGGTTGGCTTCTTGCTAAATATTTAGTGTCGCCACATATAAATATAAGGGGAGAGTGGTGGACCTTTTATTAAGAAATCCCTCTTACCCCTCACACCCCAACCCAAGAAAAAAAATCCAAAACTCAAATTTAAGATTTTCACTCAAGGTTTTGATGAAGTAATCATAAGGGCGCAACTTTATTAATCTATATTAACCATAAATATCAGAGAAGCATCATTAGCAATTACAAGCTTGAATGAAACTGACTTGCACATGATGGAAAAGCTTACACTTTATTAGTTACATAGACATTAAATGGTCACCTCATGCATCTATAAGGCAGATTGATGGCAACTCCATCTACTTTTCGAGGCCAGTGATGGGGATTCAATCTTCAGGCCATAAAGACGGGAACCATTCACATCAAATGATGTTTCTAGATGGGAGTTTGCATTGAGCAGTTGTTAAGTAATTTATGACTTCAAGAATAAATGATCTTAAGGACAGGGAATAGGGATGAGAATGTTTTATTGCTTTCGTGGTGAAAATCTTAACTGTGGGTAGCAGTGTGAGGGAAATGTACCTTAAGAAGGGAACTTTAACCTGAGCGGTGCATAATTGGACTTTTATGTGATTGGTGTGTACCTTTTCCTGTAGTTAAAAATCTTCTCAGGGGAGCATTTATGTTGATTATGCCACATCGTATGACTGGTCTTTCTTTTAAACTCTATGTACCTTTTCTTTGTTTGGGGATTTGATGCATTGCTAATGGCTCTTTTTGTTAGTTTCCTTTCATTTTCATGACTTAATAGACTTTTGATGCTTGACTATCCAAGGCATATTGTGACCGCACCCTATGCTAGCTTCTATGGTGATTTTCCTGGACTTGCCTCAACTGATCTATACACAATGGTGTTTGGCAGGATGGCAGAATAGATTATGGGGAGTTCACTGCTATGATGAGACAGGGTGATAGTGGAATGGGCAGGAGCAAAACCATGAGAGGCAACTTGAACTTCAATCTCGCAGATGCTTTTGGAGTAAAGGACTCGGCGTAAGGCACTGACATAACCATCTATTATATAGTCGAGGATGATGTGATGTTAGGACCGTACTGGTCATGATCAAGCTTTCTCAAAAGGTGGATGGTTTCTGAAATTTTTTTGAGAATCGCTTATGACGTCCCAACAAGTGATGAAGGGTTTCTATGCTCTTTCATGAATTGTAACATTGGCTAAAACAGATCTCATCTATCTTTTCTCCCTTTAAAAAAATTTGTCAATTTTGAAATGCGAAGCATTATCCATGCCACTCTCCTTTTTACAAGAAAATGCCTTCATTTTTCCGTTCTGCATCCTAAAAGTGGCTATAAATTACAATGGGACCTCATTGCCTTCTGTCTATACTTTACAATGATTTGGGTCCCTTCGCTTAATTGTGTTTTCAGTTCTTCTCAATGAATGAACCGATTGCTTCCCCTCTATGAAGTGCGAAAATAGACGAAATCAAGCATCAGGGTCTCATCAAAACAGAGGAACATTCTCATCTTTTGCGATCTAGAGGGCGAATCAAAATTCAGTTTCCACATTAGCAGATTTGCCGGTTTGTGATAGCCAGCATTTTGGATCTGTGGAAGCGGTGCTCTCCATCTTGTGAAGTTTCTGTTGAAGAAAAATGAAGTCGTCTAGTCAGGCGTGAAATCTTGCATCTTTATCATCTCGCAATTTCAGTTCGCTTGGCTCTCTTATAGAAACTGAATTCTGCTATTTAGCCAGGCCTTTTATGCCCTCAATCTGGGATTTTGTATGGTCAAGTTCATTTGAGGAGTTGTTGCACAACACAGCCTATTCTCGTGTACTTTTTTTTTTTGGTCGAAACCAACTCATATATTAAACTCTCAGCTTTGAGGTTACACTTAATATAAGGTCGGAGTACAAAAGATCCTGCATAAAAGGAGGAGGATAAAGGACCCAATTAGGAGGAAGAAGGATAAAGGCCCCATGGGCCTTCGCGGCCCGGTATGCAATAGTATTTGCTTCCCTTTTGCAAAGAGCAATCCAGAGATTAGGGCACTGAAGCTTCAATGCCGCATTTTCTTCGAAGAGGGATCTGAGTTCCCACGACGTCTGATCAGGGTTGTTGATGGCATCCACAAGGGTCAAGCAATCGGATTCCAAAACGAGTTGATCCAGTCCTCATCCTTTCTGAAGCAGGAATTGAAGAGTGAGATTAAGGCCAATCACCTCAGCTTACAGGGCCGAAGAGGCAGGGATGGAGCGCGTAAAGCCATCGATCAAGATGCCGGAGGAGTCTCTACATACACAAGCCGCCGAAGCGTCATTGCATTGGGACTTGTCTCTAGATCTAGTAAGCCATCCTTTTGGCCAATTATATCAACCAACCAGCTTTCTATTCTATGCACTCCTGTTAAATGATAAAGGCACGAGAATATCTCTTGCATCATAATCATAATTAGTTTTGTATGTTTTTTTTTTAATTAATGCCGAGGATCCAGCTTAGCTCACCTTCGGGAGCATAGCACCGACTATACCTCGGGAGAGATTAGCCTAGCAACCCACCGTGGGAACCCCCTGCCTAAATCATGGAACTACTTTGAGAGTCGTGACGACTCGAGGAGTCGAACCCCTGACCTGGTGCCAAATCAGGGAATACGCCTCAACCAGCGCAGCCATGTGTGGGTGGGTTAATTAGTTTTGTATGTTCATGTCTCCTGTATCTAGTTTTCTTTGATATAAAACCATCATCAAATTTGCATGTGTGAATATACCTGCTTAGCTTTAATGCACAAGGAAACATTATGAAGCATGAAGCCTACTGATTTTCGAAGGGAGAATTCCAAAAATTCCCTATGAAGTGGGGCCCGTATCTCGAAAATTTCTCACACGACTCGATTCCGAAATATTCCTAAACTTGATCATATCAATAACTTCTTGAAGTGATGCCCATATCTCGAAGTTCCGCTCATTCTTAATTATCTGAATTTTATCACTTTGACCCAATAAGGTTTGTTTGGTAACGTGCTACAAAGTGTTTGGTTCTATTTTTTTATTTGCCAAAAAAAAAAAAAAAAAGAACAATAATCCATTTAGTAACGTTTTTTTTTTTTTTTCACAGGAATAGATTTGTAATGGAATCAAGATGTATAAAAAAAAATTTACTTCTTTATTCCGAAAACAACTTCAAAATCAAATTCAAATCTTTTTTCTTTTCTTTTCTTTCTTTTTCTCTTCCTTTTCTTCTTCCCCTAGCTAGTTGTTGGCTATGATGATGATTAGCGATTGGCCAGATGAGGTTTGGTGACCTCGTCGGACCCTCGCCCTAGCTTGGCGAGGCCAACCTTGCTGGCTCTCGTCTAGTTGGTCGCCAGCTACCTGCGACCCTTACTATGACCAACTATAGGAAGAAGAAGAGAAGGAAAAAGAAAAAAGAGAAAAGAGAAAAAAAATGTAATAAAATAACTAAAAAATTAAAAGAAATTATAAATCACAAAAAAATTTGAGAATTATACCAAATATATTTTTATTTTAGAAATAGAAATTTCTGATAGTTATAAAACATTTTTGAATATTTGGAAATTTGTCTAGAGAACAAAATTTTAAAATTTCTGAGCAAAAATTGTTTTCAAAAATAAAATGATTATTAAGGACGCGTATGACAAAATTTATGGAATAGAAATTGATTTCTATTCCACGAACGAGTTTCTCAACAAAGAAACACGTTTGATAATGATTCAGAATTTCTATTTCTAGAGTAAAAATTCATTTGATAAGAGAATAAAAAATTTATTTCTAGAAACAACAACGGTTGACATTTGGTGGCCGAAGTCGACATTTGGCGATTGATGGCGGGTGGTCAAAGTTCGGCGTCCGGCGGCGACGTCTAAAGTTTAGCTTTTGGCGTCTGATGTTTGGAGGCCGGCGACCGGCGGCTAGTGACGGGTGGCCAACGGCCGAAGTCTAGCGGCTGGCGACGTGTGGCCAACGGTCAAAGTCCAATGGCTGGCGACGAGTGGCCAAGCCAAAGTCCAGCGGCCGATGGTAGCGGGCCAACGGCCGGCAACAAGGGGCCAACGGTCCCGCTACTGGTGGCGAGTGGCCAAGTCAAAGTCTGGTGGCCGGTGACGGGGGGCCAATGGCTAGAGTTCGGTAGCCGGTGGCGAGTGGCCAACAATTGAAGTCCGACGGTTGGTGACTAGCAATTGGCGCAGGTGGCCAACGGTCGAAGTCCAACGGTTGACATCCGACTGTCGGTGGTGATTGATGGGCGGTCAACGAGGGACGTTTGGTGGTTGGTGGTGGGCTTCTGGTGTCCGGTGGTTGGCGGCAGGTGACCAACGGTCGAAGTTCGATGGTTGACATCCAATGACTAGTGGTGACCGACGAGCGGTTGGCGAGGGATGTTTAGTGGTTGGCAGTGGGCCTCCGATGTCCGGTGGTTGGCGATGAGCGGCCAACGACCAACGGGCATCCAACATCCGGCGGCCGACGATCAGTGACGAGCGGTTGGAGTGGCTGACAGTCGACGTTTGGTGGCCGGTGATCGGTGGTGAGTGGTTGTGGCAAGTGTTCGGCATCCCACAGGCGATGGGTAGGCGACGGGCGATGACGAGAGTGAACAATGAAAAAAGTTTTGATTTCTCATTTTTGTTTCAGAAATAGAAAAGTTAAAAATTTTAACTTTTGATTTATACTCCAAATCTATTTCTGTAATAGAAATTTGTTCCAGAAATAGAAAAATGAAATTGTGTTACCAAACGGATTTCTATTCCAAATTTGTTTCAGAAAATAAAGAAATAGAGAAATAAAAATGTTGTCATGCGAGACCTAACTCTCCAACTCTTCAACTTTTCATCGTTGAAAAGAATGATCATGTGCTTGCGTGCACATTTCGCATCTTTCCCAAGAGCATATTGGTCCAAAAACAACCTTTCACCCTAGAACTCTAAATTGAAATCTTGTCAAGAAGTTATTGTATTGATAGTATATGGTACACACTCAACTTCATTAAATGACAGCCGTTTCCATGTTTAGTGCATTTTAAATCAACAATGTGAGGTGCGTTACAATTGGATTGCACAATTGATATGCTAATATCTAGTGGATTATAAGTAGACAGTAAAGCAAATGAATTCTGTTGAACACCTAATAATGATTTCTCATGGCTTTTAAAATAAGTCAATTATAATTGACCTATTATAGTTGTGCCAATTCAATCTTAAATTATTATTTTTTATCAATTCAATTCTAAATCTTTTGGATGCATGCCTTTTCATTTCACCTGCCCAATTTTGGACGATTGGTGTCAATGTTGATTTTTAAATAATATATATATATTTAATATCTTTCCCCTCCTCGTGGAGCTCAGTAAAAGCAAAAGAAAAGAAGGAAAATAGAATAACTGAAAAACTAAATAAAAATTCAAAAGAATTATTCACGTCAATGCCGGCGGTATCATGTAGGATGGTTGATGTACATATTAACGATTTTTGGCCAAAATTGACTATATTGACTAAATTAACAAAACAGCAAAAGGTTTAGGATTAAATTAGCCAAATTAAAAGGTAATTTAGCACAAATGCAACAATCTTAAGACTTATTTTGATAATTTCCCCAACATTATTTGAGACTTGAATTTAGGTGCATAGGGGATTATGTTTTCTTTTCTAATTATCCCATAGTTATTTGGAATATTGACATTGATGCAAAGGTTTTCCAACTCGATCGAATGATCCAAGGAGAGAACATCAACACCAAGCGATCTCTCGTCTCGTCTTGCAACACCACGTTAGCTCCCTTGGTAAAAGCGGCCTGTGTGGACATTTCGCCCGTTCGAGGGCTAGAGACGTCGCCAACCGCGGCCATTTTCCCAATGCTACCAAATCCGTGGTAAGAAAATGTTCTATAGAAAATTTTAAATATCTCCGACAGCCTCTCAAACTCAAAATATTTAAAAGTCAACTCAAATTTGGATTATAAAAATCCAATGGCTATTGTGGGTTGCAGTGGCTGTTGTGCAAGTTATATGGCAGATTGACGTGGAAGTTGATGTCATCTTAGAGATACGAACAATGTTGAAATCGATACTGAATGGAGCAAATTAGGATTTATTGATAAAAAAAAATAATAATAAGGAGAAGCGGATGCACACTTGGGTGTATATTACGATATATATTTATACACGAGCTTATTTATAGATTTTATTATGTGACTACTTAAGGTAATTAAATCAAAATATCCACAATTAAAGGGATATATATTTGACAATCTTAAGAGATACAAATAATTAACAAAAATAACATAATTATTTGTAATATTAAAAAGTATCCTAAATATCTCTCTAACACTAACAATTTTTTTTTTTTCGAATCTATAACAGTAACTTGAACGGTTGTAGTTTGAAAAAGGTTCAACAATTTGATTGAAAAACACTATGCGAAGCACAGGTCGACCTTGCAGTGGGTGTTTCACCCACTCCTCCACTTTCACTAGTGTGGGCGGCTATTATACCGACCTACCAGTTCTTCAAACACCTCTTACGAGTACAGTGAAGTCTACCCTTCCCACCTGAATGCCCCCTAATTCCTGAGTGTAGTTTTTTCTTCCCCACCCAAGAGGGAACACCCCCGATGTTTTACATCCTAGAATTTATAGAAATAATTTTAGGACATACTTGGATCCTAATATCTCTCTAACACTAACAATTTTTTTTTTCCGAATCTCTAACAGTAACTTCAGCACCTGTAGTTTGAAAAAGGTTCAACCAATTCAGTATTCTTCTCGAGAGAGGCCTCAACGAACGCAAGCACGAGTTCTTCAATCGCCTCAGGGTCTTCCAACTCCTCGTGGCCGAGCTATCGGTGGTCCTAATGCGGTGTCAGTCAGACTTCCAGAATATTCAAGGCCGGCGCGGCCTCCTCTTCTTCATCTCGATCCTCTGGGGAGTGTTCGCAGTCTTTCAACTCCATGCTTGCGTTTCCCCCCGGAGCGCGCCATCTTCATGGAGGAACGGTCTCCAGGAATTTACAGTCTCCCCTCCTGCTTAATGGCACGAATCGTCGGTCCCGTGGAGCTCATACTGCCCATCATCTTCCTCTCCATGAGTTGCTGGATGTCTGGACTGAAACCTGAGTTCGGTGCATTTGTTTCGACACTGTTGGTCCTGCTCAGTCACGTCCTCGCATCTCGGAGGCTTAGCCGCAGGCTAGGCATGGCCACAATGGATACCGAGCAAGGCCTCAAGGATAGTCAGAATCGCGATGTTGGCGTTCTTGCTAATCGGTCACCCTCAGTCCCTATCGCTTAAAAGGCAATTCACCTCTCTTGAAGAAAATCGAGAGAGCATTAAGATGCATATCACTAACAAAACAATGTCTTCCCTAACCAAAATCATCGATCATGATCTCGCAAAAGAATACGAACTGAAAAGATGTGAAGAATCCAGACCTGTAGAAATCTAATAACTACAGAATTTAACGTGTTGGACTAGCCAAGCGAAGCAAATCCGTCACTCTGAACAAATTGTATGGCTTCTCTCTCGACTTTATACGTAAGAACGAAGAATGACTCCACAGAAGATGCAGAATATGGCTCTCCAGGGCTACCAATCGAGGGGCAGTTTTCATGTCGGTGACGCTGGCCGCAGGCCGCACCTGGAGCAGATCCCGGCTGCTGGCTTGCTGCCCTTCCCCCTTCTCTTGGCGACCTAGTCCACTACTTTATTGGATTCTCTGATACAATGGGCCAGTTTAAGATTTGAAAAAGGGCAATAACATATCTCGCCCTCTCACGATAAGTGCCCACTTTCTAGTTCAACTAATATGTGCTTTAATGATGTTAGCAAAACAACTTAATGATGTTATAAATCATTGGGGGAATTTGATTGCACAAACCATAGAAAATCATTGGAGGTGGAGAACATAATATCGACTCATCTCATTTTGAAAGTTTCTTTAACTAGGGCAAGGCTTTTTTGGTCATGAAATAGAAAGTGTTACCAAGAGGATTAATACCCATTCGGTCCGAGGAGATATGTGCACGCCTTCGTCCTGATAACTCCGATGATCATCTTACTGTAGTCAAACGGTCTTTGATCAGAAATATACCTAAGAGGCTCGAATTCCAATGCAGTGGGAAACACGTGAAAAGTTTTAGTTCTGGCCCGAAAGTTCGTAGGAATCTAGGGATATTCTTCACCCATTTCGTTGACGAGGTCAAGCTCTAATTTCCCCGCGCCCTTCTCCATTTTTCACTAAAAAAAGTTAAGGGCGGCGGTGACTGGGGGAGTGATCTTGCCGTCCGACGAAAGAACAGATGGAGCTTGGCGTAACATTCACGCAGAATGTTTTTCTCTTTTTCTGCAATTGCAATGAGCAATATATACAGAGAGAGAAAGAGAAAGAGAGAGCGCTCCATTCATTCAGTTGCAGACAACCGCGTGGTCCATCGCTTCCCATTTCACCATCTTCTTGTTCTCGTTCTAGTTCTTTCCAATGGCGAGGCTCGAAGATCACTTTTCTCTCGGCGAGAAGCTCGGCGAGGGCCAGTTCGGCACGGCCTATCTCTGCGTCGACAAGGCCACCCAGAAGATTTACGCCTGCAAATCGATCCCTAAGAGGAAGCTCCTCTGTCAGGAAAACATCGAGGAGGTGCGGAGGGAGATTCAGATCATGCACCACCTCTCCGAACATCCGAACGTGGTCCAAATCAAGGGCACGTACGAGGACAGCACGTCCGTGCACATAGTGATGGAGCTTTGTGTTGGGGGTGAGCTCTTCGATAGGATCATCAAGAAGGGGCGTTTCAGTGAGCGTGAGGCCGCGAAGCAGATTAAGATGATCGTGCGTGCTGTGGAGGCCTGCCACTCTGCTGGGGTCATGCATAGAGACCTCAAGCCGGAGAATTTCTTGTTCGTCAATCCGGACGATGATGCCGAGCTCAAGGTCATCGATTTTGGGTTGTCCATCTTCTTTAAGCCAGGTGGGTGAATTGGGATTTTTGCAATTTCCTTTCTTAGTGTTATTGTGGTTGAATTGGAAATGCCGGATTGACAGATATAGGTACATGATTATCTATCGGCCCATTGCTGATTGTTTCTTGACGTTGAAATTCGACGAGATGATTCTGTTTTTCATAAAGATCGATCAAAAGAGATTCGCACTTTAGGGAGATTGCGTAGTGATACTGCTTGTAGCGTCTGTCATGAAGATCGTGGATGCAGTTCTGTAATGGTAAAGATCGACTTCAATGAGAACAATTTGAAGATGGACCCGCGCGAGAGTACACGGTTTTTCCAATCCTGTATATTCCAAACGGCTTTTAACACAACTCCGATGCATGCGCATGCATGCAGAAAGGTTTTCTTTTTACGAGAAAGGCCATCCAGAAAAATGAAACGGCCCATTCATGGCCGTGCAAAATCCGGGGGTGTGTGTTTTTATCTTTCAGTATAGAACCTTAGAAATGCCACACGTGTGGGGTCCTCTTAAATGTCGACAGGTTGTGTGGGGTCGGCGAAGATGATGGTGTGGAGAGAGAGGAGGGAGAGTGGGCCCCCATTCTCCCCCTCCCTAGCTCCCCTCGGTGTGGTGAAATTGTCTGTGCACAGAATAAATTGACATTGACACCATTCCTGTGCCTTGGTCATCTTGATCTTGGAAGATGATGATGCTTATTATGCCATGCCAACAGCAGAAAGACTAAACACAATGGAATAGAATTCTGTGACTCTATATATTTTGCATTTGAACTCGTAAGTTATCAGTGTATAGTTACTATCTACTCTTTTGTGCCTATAAACAATTGGCAGGAGTATGATCATGATGACTGCATGCCTGCTTGAAATGGCACATTTAGTAATATTTATGTGGTATTTGATGCGTGATTTTGCCCTTTTCAAGAGCCTATATGTATTTTGCAAGCAACTTCACTTTGTAGTCGTTATTTATACAAGGTGAATCATGCTAATCTTTTAGTCTTGTAGAGTTCTTATATATATTGGTTTGCATATGTTTTCTAGGAGGCTCTCATATGCTTTTATTGTTTGTCAGAGTCACCATATCCAAGGCCAAAATGACTAATTTAATGGCCATGGGTTCTGAAACTCTCTATATTTTGCATAAATGGCACAAATCCTACCTCAGAGAGATGCTAACAGCTCGAAATGTTCTTCTGCCTGGTACTTAAGTATTTTGTAAACGCATCACTGTTGATGCTTTTTGCATAATATGCTGGATATGGTTTTGGCTCTTGGAGGATGAGTTTATGATTGGAGAAGAATGCTGAGTATATATTAAAGCGATGAAAGAAGTAGAGGCATTGTAAGCCTGCAGCAATTATCAATTACTTTTGATTGTTTATGTGGATCAATGTGGCGACAAGCTGGATGCTGGTTTTAGTACCTCGATGTACTGATTCATCTATCATGGGGGCGAATACTAGTTGTATCATCTTTATTTGACTTTTATAACTATCTTTCAATGATGTATCTTACATGAGAAATACGGACAAGACATACCATCATAGCTAGTGATTGAAGGTGTAAAGAAAAATTTATAGGATGTATGTTGTTTTCTACAAGTGATTGAGTTATCCTCTAGTTCTAAAATAGGAGTCATCTTCCAATTTGCTCTTTTAGCATGACAACCTGCTAATGAGATCTTCAGATCTGCTTAAGTATTAGCACTTTCTCACATCTCACCAATGTGTGTTAATTTTGCTTTATAGTGGAGGAACTGCTCCCCAACTGTAGTCTTTTCCCTTTGCAGGAGAAGTTTTTTCTGATGTTGTTGGAAGTCCATATTATGTTGCGCCAGAGGTTCTGCTGAAGCATTATGGACCTGAAGTAGATGTATGGAGTGCTGGTGTAATCCTTTACATTCTACTGAGTGGATTTCCGCCCTTTTCGGCAGGTAGAATACATTGCAAAGGTTTGCAGATACTGCTCTTTCTCGTTTCTATTATTTCATCTACTTCCTGTACTGCTGATCTTAACAAAACATATGCAGCAACTGAATCTGAGATCCTCAGAGAGGTATTGCAAGGAAAATTAGATGTAGAGTCTGACCCTTGGACTAGCATCTCAGACAGTGCGAAGGATCTGGTAAAGAAGATGCTTGAAAGAGACCCAAGGAAACGATTCTCTGCTAAGCAAGTTCTGCGTAAGTTGTCGCATCTGCATGGAGCCATAAACTTGTTCTGCTTTGCCCCTTTTTCCTTTTGCAAGCCTTCTAGCATTTGGTTTGGGTTGCTTAATCCATGGTCTTCTTAATGGGCGATTGGCTGATCAATTCCTTTCGGCTTTTTTCCCAGTAAATTAAGTCCCAGAATTATGGGATCTCTCTCTCTGACCTTTGTTTTGTTTTAATCGACATCCTTTTTGGTTGCAACTCTTGCTCCGTGCGGTAATAACAACACTGAGTTTTATGTCAGGTCACCCGTGGATTGTTGATAACGGAGTTATCCCCGACATACCTCTCATTCCTAGTAAATCAACTCCCATAATTATGGGAGCTCTCTCTCTCTCTCTCTCTCTCTCTCCTTGTTCCTTAATCAATGTACTCTGTGGTTGCAACTCCTACTGTTGGTAGTGACAACATTCAGTTTTATGTCAGGTCACCCGTGAATTGTTGAGGACGGAGTTACCCTCGAGATACCTCTCGCTCCTAGTAAATCAAGTCCCATAATTATGGGACTCTCTCTCTCTCTCTCTCTCTCTCTCTCTCTCTCTCTCTCTCATCAATGTCCTCTTTGGTTGCAACTCCTTTTTCATGTGGTAGTAACAACATTTTGTTTTATGTCAGGTCACACTTGAATCATGGATGATGGAATTGCCCCAAACATACCTCGTCTGAAGGAGGTCTCATCTATTATACGAAAATTGGATGTACATTGAACAATGTTTCTGTAACTTTCAGATAAATTGTAAGATTCTTACATTAAGTTTAAGTTGCAAACTGTGCAGATTTGGTAGTCTATCGCTCTATAGTAGCTTTAAGGTTTGCTTCCGACTGATCAAAATGAGAATCAAGTTGGGACAGATCCTTAGAACTAAGGGTGCCAATGGTTCAGTTTGATTTTCTTGAAAACCCGAATTGAACTAATAAGGTGTGAATCTGAACTGAACCGAATCCAACCCGATCTAAATTGAATCTGAATTGAACTTCAGTTTGGTTCTTTGATTTTCCTGTTTTTGTCTTGCTTATTGAAACCAAGCTGAATAACTGGTGAGAAAAAAGAGAGAATTTAAGTTGAGCATGTAAGTTTTGTTGAGAATTTTGGTTTGACTCGGTTAATCAAACTGAACCAAGGAAAAAATAATAGTTACTTATCCAAACTGAAAACCTAACCAAAATGAAAATGCACGAAATTTCGGTTCGATTCGGTTTCGATTTCGATTTTTCAATTCAGTTCTAACAGCCCTACTTAGGTTTGACAATCCAAGTGTTTGATCTCCAAGAGAGACTTAGAGATCAAACCCTTCTCAGATAATTGTTTGATATTGATAGAATATAGGACAAATGAAAGATGATCAAACCCTATTTATGTCTGTTTTCATTATGAAAACTGATCGCTTTGACTGAACGAAGTGGCGTCTATTTCTTTGAAGTTCCACCCATATTTGACTTTGTTTCAAAATATCCTTTGAGTTTGATCATTCTAACCAAATAGCTCTCCCATTCATTGTCGTTTAAAAATAATGATCGGCGAACGAACATGTGCATTTTGCATCTTTCCCAGAGTCATTTTGGTCAAAAACCACTATTGCCTTGAAACCTTGATTTAAAATAAAGTTTAAAAAACACTCAATTGACCTTACCCCGTAATGCTCGCATGCAGAAAAGTGCGTGGCTTCGTTCACTTTTGTCCCCTATGTTCTCATTATAGTTGTCTTCCCACATCTATAATGATTCTTCATCTTCAGCTTTTCCATTAGATGCTCGAGAAATCCTAATTCTTTCTTTTCACCGGTAGAGTTAGTTCAAATTTACGGCTTTTTAGAGTTACGATGTGCACGTGAATGGCTTGGGAGAAAGGTATTTTCTAGGACTAAAATGCACCGTGGGAAAGGGGGCTGAGTACGCGTTTATTTAACTGTCATTAGCTTCAAAGCCGATGAGCTCAAAGGCATTATTGGGTCAGACTAAAGCCCCATTTAGTTCGACTTTCCCAAGGGGCTTTGGGTCCCCAAAGCCTCTTGGGGAAAATTTTTTGCATTTGGCAAATGTTTTTGAAAGCTCATTTGCCAAATGTGAGCATTCTCAATACTGGGCCCATTTGGTTCGGCTTTTGGGGAATGCATTTGCAGAAATACAAATACCTTTGGATGAAAGGGGTTTTCCGAAATGCAAATATCGTTTGGTAAAATTTACATTGAGATATAATTTTGGCAAAAATACCGTTTGGTAAAATTTCATTTGTAAATAACTTTTATTAAATTAAAAAAACAAAAAAATGTTTGCAAATTTTTTTTTTTAGAAATCCGGCCATCGGACCATTGGATCTGGCAGCCGGATGGCTAGATCTAGTCCTCGGACAGCTACTTGGGGTCGGGTGACCTCAGGCGACGGCCGCCTGGGGTTGGGCGACCTAGGCGGCCATCACCTAGGTCGCGCGATTTAGGCCATCAGTCTCTTGGTTCGCACGACCCAAGTGTCGCTTGAGGTCCGGCGACTGTCGCCGCGGTTGGGCGACCCTCAGGCGGCGGTCGCCGACACATCGTTGGCGCGCGCGACCCCTTTGGCCAGTGGTTGTCGACCTCCGTGTAGTGGTTTCCCTCGCAAATGAACAGTAATCGCGATATGAACAATAACTAGAACTTGCATTCCGAAATGCAAGTTCCCAAAGGACCTCCGGACCTATTTTGGGCTAAGGGTACGTCCTTTGGAGATGCAATTGCATCTTGCAAAAGTCGCCCAAAAAATCACACCAAACGCGTTTGCATTTGGCCAAGTGACTTTAGAGTCCCAAAGCCCATTTGCAGAGCTGAACCAAACAGGGCCAAAGATGAATGTTGTGGAGGAGGTGCTTTGGGCATTGGGCAGTTTGGAAATGCAACCGCGTCATTGTTAATCTTCTCTTCCCCCTTCGTCTTCTTCTTCCCCGCCCATCTTCTTCCCTGTTCAACTTCTTCTTCCCCGCCCATCGGGCTTCTCCAATAGTCGCCACCGCCGCTTGAGGGTGGCGTGTCCCCGGTGACCATTGCTTGGGGGTGGCGCGACCCGTGACCCAAGCGGCGTCGCTTGGGTCGTGCGGACCTCAAGCAACGTCGCCTGAGGTTGCGTGACCTCAGGCGGCTTCGCCTAGGGTCCACACGAGCCAGGCGATGCCGCCTGGGTCCGCGCGACCTCAGGCCGCTAGATTTGGCCTCTGCGACCTCAGGCGCCTGAGGTTGCGCCTCTAGGTGGCGACAACATCACGTGAGGTCACGCCTCTAGGCAGCCAAATTTGGCTGTCCGACAGTTGGCTAGCGGATAGCCGGCCGCCGAATTTGATTTTCAAATTTGAAAAATAAAATAAAAATAAAAGTAAAAGCCCATTACAAATGTTAGTTTTGCCAAACGGTATTTATGCTAAAGTTACATTTCAATTCTATTTGAGACTACAATTTACTAAACGGTGTAACATTTCGGAAAACCCCTTTACCTCAAAGGTATTTGCAAATCTCCCAAGGGCATTTACCCAAAGCCGAATCAAACGGGTCGTAAGTTACGGTAAACTTTGAGAAATAACTATGACTTCGGAGGTTAATAGGTCAAAATGATCTAAAAGAATGCTTTCGAACGAACGCAAGTTTGGGGGAAACCTTCCAATTTTTTGGATTCGCAAAGGAAATATATTAAAGGATGTGGAAAAGAGATTTCTTTTACCAATGGACAACAAATGGTAATTAAGCCCTGGTTTAGCTTTAGAGAAATGACTTTGGAAATATGCAAATACTTTGGGTTAAAGGGGCTTTTCGAAATGTTATAGTATTTGGCAAATTGTAACTTAAAAGTACATTGGTAAATAACATTAGCTTAAAAGTTGTTTGGTAAAACCTATATTTGCAAAAGACTCTTGCTAATTCTTTTTAGAAAAAAGTCGAAATTAAATCCAATGAAGCTCAGATACTGCTAGCCACATCTGGCCATTAGACTGTTTCGCCCAAGGTTGTGCAACCCTAGACAACGGTCACTGGGAATGCGTAGCCCATCGGCAGCAGTCGTCGGGGATGTGTGACTCCTTAGGCAATGGTCATCGACCTCTAACAACTCTTCGATGCAAATCAAGGAAGATGAGAAGTGAACATTGACTTGCATTTTTAAAATGCTGAAAGCTCAAAACAGGTAGGGATCTATTTTAGGTTTTAGCTTTCTTAATGTTGACATTAAGATCCCAAAAACACTCGTCAAACATCTTATATTTTCCTCAATCTCTTTGGAAGAATTGAACCAAACGGAGCCTAGCCTAGCCGGTAATGTGACTGAGAAGTAAAAATGACCCATGAAACAACCAAATTAGGGAAAATTACCAAAAAAGTTCTAAACCTATTGCAATTGTGCCAATTTAATCATAAACTTATTTTTTTGACCAATTGAGTCCTAAACATTTTACAATTATTCCCGATCAATCCATCCGGCTAAAATTGGCCAGCCGGCGCCGGCGAACTTTTTTTAATAATATTTAATTTTTTTGAAATAGTTTATTAATTTTATTATATATATTTTTTCCTTTTTTTCCCCTTCTCCCTCCTCCCTCCTTCCTCCTCCTTCCTTTGGCTCTAGTGGGCTTGTCTCGCCAGTTAACAAGCTCGCGCCCAGCGATGGCGGGGTGAGCCCTCGCCGAACTCAGTAAGGGGGCTTGTTGTTGCGTTTGGCAAGGGTGAGTCCCCCTCGCCGGATCCGGCGAGGGCTTGTCTCACCCGACGACCGCGAGGCGAGCCCTTGCTAGATTCGATGGGGGCTCGCCCCACCATCGCCAGGCGGCTTGCTTTGTGCGAGGCAAGCTCGCCGGAGCCAAAGGAAGGAGGAGGAGGAGATAAAAAAAAAATTAATAAAATATTTCAAAAAAAAAATATTATTAAAAAAGCTCGCCAACGTCTGGGTCTTTCAAATGTCGGCGTCCGTAATTTAATTTTGGATGGATGGACTGATCGCGAATAATTGTAAAAGGTTTATGACTCAATTAGTCAAAAAAATAAGTTTATAACTAAATTGGTACAATTACAATAAATTTAGGACATTTTTTTTTTTGGTAATTTTCCCCCAAATTAGAGGATCGAACTTTTCCATTTTTCCACGGATCATGTGATTTCCTCCAAAATATTTAGGAAGGATATTGCCACAGCACATCAATTTTTAACCACGATAATAACTGTAGATGAATGAGATGACTTTTTTTTTCCTTTCGAAAATTTTTAAACGGGTTGGGGATTAAAACAAAAAAAAAAAAAGTTAAAAAGAAGGGGGAAAAAAACAGAGAAGCAAGAAAAATTTTATGGGCTGAAACCTCCCCTTTGGTCAAATGTGTCCAATTCGACGAGTCGAGGATATCTGGATAAGCCTGGTGCAATATTATCTAGACGTTTTCTTAGGAGCAGCGCACTGGGGTGCAGAGCAGAGCAGTGGAGAAAATCCATGGCTTCCTCCTCGGCCCTCTCCCTCTGTTCTTCTCTCGCGTCTCGATGCAGGATCTCGCACAACCCCCACCACCGCAACCCTTCGTCCTCCTCCTCCGTCTCCTTCTCTCCTCCCTCCAAGGCCGGCGCCGCTCCTCTCCCCTCCCTCAAGCTCGCTCCCTCTAGGCCCTCCCCGCTCTCGTTTCCGCCCAGGTCCTCCTCCGAATCCGATGCTCCCGTGATCGAATTCGCCCCCGAAGCCGCCGAAGCCGCCGAGCCCGAGCCGGCCCCGGCGGCTCCGGGCCCCAGCGACGCGCCCAAGCGCGAGGAGGTGTTCGCGGTGGTCATGGTGAGTGGCGGCTTACTAGTCCGCCGTTTCTTGGTTGTTGGCGACGTGGGTTTTCGAGTCTGTAACTTAATACGGTCTCTGTTGTCCGGACAAGCAAGAGGGTAGTCGTTATTGTTGTTTTAATGCTCATTCTTACCGCCTGGTGGGCGTGTTCTGGAATTTGGCTAGGTTGGGTCTCGCCAGTACATTGTGTTCCCTGGGCGCTATATCTACACGCAGAGGCTTAAAGATGCCAATGTGGATGACAAGGTGAGGACTTTCTCTCTCCCGTTCATGAGCACAAGACTTAGCGTTGTTGAATTATTCTAATCATCCATTTATATTTGTAAGGAAGCATTCTTTGGAACTTTGTTTGGGTAAAATAGGACATTGTGCGTTTCTGGGAATTGGGTGTGCATTGGATGAATTTAAATTGTATTGTGCTAGTAGGACGAATCTTCTGTGGCAGCATCCTGAGGTCTAACTAGTGATTCGTGAGATCAAATCCTCTCTCATATGAGGAGCCAGGAAAGATATGCTCATATGCAATGCAGCTGAATATTAGAAGTGTGATTGTACTGTATAGTGGAAATTAAATGTGTTGTGGGGAATGACACATCCCAGAATAAGGAGTTTTTTGAAATGTTAGTGTTGCTGGTTGTGGGAATGCAGGGTGGCAGCACTTTCCTCTTGATCTTTCTTAGGCTTGATAATGAATGTCAACTTGCTTGGCTCATTTTCTTAGAGTAATTGTTTATCGGGTTCGATGGTGCCTATAGTAGGATTATGTCTTTTATCTTGCTCATCAGCTGTTGAATGATAGATTGTTTATGAGACATGGAGTCTGAATGGTTATATTGGGACAAAATCTCTTAGAACTCAATACCTTGTCATATGACCCCAGTATATTCTAGTCTGAGGGCTCACCTACATGTCTAGTTCTTCCCACGTCCTTATGGTGGCCTCCTATGTTGGAGACCATGTATGCATCCTTACATCTGGAAGAGATCATGTGCTGATAAGTGCCTCACCACCTGCAGATGTCGTTAGCTTTGGACACATTGAAGACTCTTTGAAATTACATTTTCCGTGGACTGAAAAAAATTGTGTTTGTTCATGTGGAAAGTACAAATTTTAGTTTTTCTTCTGATTATTTGTTCCCACTTGTGGATTTTAGGGATGCCAAACTAAAACAGAGAGATGCACCAATATTTACATCCCCGATGCATTTGTAGATGCATTCATGCATATCTGTGCCAAGGATGAGAGGTTGTCCAATACATATGGAGATTTGATCTTGGCCTTTACTTGTTCATGTTTAAATTTCTTGCTCAGAGGATTTCTTAGTTTTTTCAGAGTCAAGACATTCTCTATTTTGGCAAATAGGGCATGACTACTTGCATGTCATTTGTGTTTCTTCATTCGATTGAGGATGGAGATATTAAAAGGAATATTCAATTAAATAGCTCAGTCAGACATGAATGCTTCCATCTAATTTGTTTCTAATGTCCTTTACTTAATCCGGATTGTTTGTTCAAGATAAATGGGTGCATTTGTATATGTATATGCATCTGCGCATGGGTGCTGCTGAAATAAGATTGAAGTGTTAATATAGTTCAAGAGAAGATGAGAACGTAAATTAATTAGGAATTGGATTAGGACTTCCATCTGGTTTGGAGTACCAGAATCTCAAGGCCATGCTGTATTAATATTTTTCAGTCTATAAAGCATGCAGCATGATATGGTGGCCTCTATTTGAAGTTTCAGAAACATATGGAACCTGTAGTAAGTATTGCCTGAGGTCTTTCCAAAATGGGTGTTAAATA
Source organism: Eucalyptus cloeziana (assembly GCA_014182715.1). Classification (NCBI taxonomy): domain Eukaryota; kingdom Viridiplantae; phylum Streptophyta; class Magnoliopsida; order Myrtales; family Myrtaceae; genus Eucalyptus; species Eucalyptus cloeziana. The sequence goes on from CM024639.1 coordinate 31,635,673, forward strand.
AAAAAACAAAAAATAAAAACAAATGACCTCCAAGAGCTCAAGGAAAGTTTTATTTTATCTAATTCTTTAGGATTCTGTGTGTGTGGTCTCTATATGTATATGATATAAGTGAATATCCATGCCTACAAGTGCTTAAAATGCGTGGCTATTTGTCAAGTTTTCAGAACCTGTTTACTCTATTACGTATTATGATTATGATGGCCTTCCATGTTTAGAAAAATTGTTAACATTTTTTAATGTCAATATTAACATCTCCTGAGAGAGAGTTATTTTCCATTTTAGACCCATGCACCTTCCAAGGGTCCCTCTTGGAGCAATATTTGTCATCATTCTTTGAGCAAATTCTGATTCTTGTATTTTCTTCAGATAATTTTAAATAAGGTATTGCTTGTGGGGACCAGAACAAGTACCTATATTGGAAAGCCTGTGGTGCCTAATGCGGCAGTGCATGCTGTTGTCGAAGAGCAGGTTATAGATCCTAAAGTTAATCTGGAATTTTAATTAGTACTGCATTCATGAATCAATTTTCTCCCAATATTTACCAAAAAATGAAAAGAAATTTCTCCCAATTGATAGAGTGCATCCTTCTTATACAGGGTCTAGATCCAAAAGTGATCGTCTTCAAGTACAAGAGAAAGAAGAACTACAGAAGAAATATTGGTCATCGCCAGGTATGATACAGAATTGCATTTAAAGCAAGAAGGCTATCAAAACGGCCATATTTGTACTTACTTAGATCATCATGTTCTTTTGACCAAAAAAAAAAAGATTATCATGTTCTGATTTCCTTTTGGTTCAACTGTTCAGCCAAACACCAGGATCAGGATAACGGGCATCACTGGCTATCAAGACTCTCCAGCAGTCACCCTTGATTCATGAACTCCTCCAGGAGGGCCCAAGGTGTCTCAAGCCAACTTTAGGAAGTTATAATTTTTGTAATCCGCATAATGGAGTAAGGCTTCTTATTGCGTTTGTGCTTTTCCTCAACAAGGAACTGAATATAGTTATTTCTTGACCACCATTCTTATCCATTTGGTTCCTTGAAACAAGTCGTTACTGCTGTTGCTCAACCATTTCTTTCAGTTGTTTTTGGTACAGCATTTACTTGAGTATTTTGCTTTTGATATCCTGAAGATGATCCTTATTTTAACTTAGCCAGGAATTAAGGATTCGCTGATGTGTTTTTCTCACCTGATCCAAATAAGAACTCGTGAGAGAACTCTAACCTCCATCACCTGATCATCATTTTGCAGACTTAAATTACTCACCTGAGAGACCCAACTAAATTATGCATCCCAATGGCTTATGGTTGAGCCTTCTTAGCTCTTTAAACCCTCTACCACTTTACATTTCCCGTGATGGCAACAGTAAGAACTAGTCACTCCGGAGACGTTCAAGAGAGGGAAATGGTGCCGAGAGTATCCTGTTATAAAAACGATCTGGGGTTGCGGATTACTCAAAGAAAGCTACACAATGCTTTCTCTTTTGTTCTTAAGATGTGCCGTTACTTGTATACTCGACCCTTCCTTTGAAATGTGGGTTTCCGCATCTCTACCCAAGTCTGGATAAATTCAAAAACAGCATTCTGCACTTAATGGCATTGTTGAGCATCTAGGAAAATCATGCGGGTCATTTCATAAGGGAAAAGAATGGTGAAATAAATTAATGAAGGAGTCCCTGTTGCATCTCCACCTTTGTCATGGAGATCCTGATGCTATTACATTATAAGTCACTACCAAAGCAGTGGACAAACTAGAATCCTTAGCATCACAAAAGACCTAATAGGAGTAAAACAATGAACCTCTGCTAAAATGTGAGGGCTCCAATTGCCTCGTTACACCTTGTAATCATATATTGTTGGACAGACATAAAAGAAGCACTACAAATTACAATTTTACGTCTGGGTTTAATTTGTATTGCTATAAGTGTAGGGGACCGTAGTCAACTTGTGGATCAAAGATGAGGAGCTGCCTTTCTAGCTGAACTCCAACAAAGATGATTAAGACTTAAGCCGCTGGATCTTCAGTTCATCCCAGTCTCAGAAATCCCCAGTAGATTGGCAGTTCCCAACAACATTTTCCAGGGGGCTTATCACTTATGACTCATTCATAAGTTCGTTTTCTCTTGAAGAGGGTGGGGATTATAATAAGCAACCCAATCAGGAACAGCACCAACAGAGTCTTCGCATCATATAGGTCTTTAACTGACTTAAGATCTCCAAGAGCGAGGCCTGCCTGATGATGAAAAGAGCAACAGCAGCAGTAAATAATCATGAAAACAGGAATCTCATTAAGACCAACAAGACATAACAGCAATATAAAGATCTAGCCAAAGACATAAGACCAATTGATAAGATTCCTTCATACGCTCTACCCTTAATATGTTCAGGAAGCAAGAAAACCAAGGGGAAGCAGGCTCGGATCTGACATATATATCCATCAAATGTGCAATGCAGAATAAAAAAAAAAAAAAAAATTGACGCTGCCCAGTGTGCCACTCTATAAGGATCCATCTCCATACAACTTCCTATGTGAAAATTTTATATTTTCAGTGAGATATAGTAAGAGTCAATGGGCAGCAAATAAATCTTTTAGATATTATTCTGCTGAGTTGGAGAAACATAATAACAATACGAGGATATAGTCTTCCTAGTGAGAAGATCCCTAATTTATGGAAGTAACTTGACACCTGGGGATTACCCACAAAATAAAATGATGAGATTTTCCCTATGTGCATAGAATGGACTTAATTAATCTATGACTAGCTTCATTGACAAAATGAGTACATAAGCTTTACACCATGGTGTACTTTTCTTTTGGAACTGAGAAGAGAAAATGCATCATTTCTGGCACTGACCGACCAATTCACCATCTTTATAACCCCAAAAAAATAATGGATTGACCAACAATATTAAGGCACAGAAACTTTTCTGAGTATCAGAAATAATTTTGTTGAAAGTTCTGTATGGTTGCTGATACAATCAACAGAGTCGGCACCCATCATTTTCCCCAAACTAGATGTTTGGAAAACAATTTCATGAAATTTTGACAATATATTTTACTAGATATAAAGATGGATAAGCCAGCAATGGTCTGTCAAACTAAATGCCCCATCAGGCAGATAAAAAGAACTCAAAATAGAAGACAGCCACCAATAAGATCAATTTTTTTGTTCATCCACAGAAGGAACATCTGGATTTACAGTCGAATACAACAATAAATAAAGAAGGTTTAAAGCTCCTTCAAGAGTTAGTCACCATCCAACAATCTCAAGAAATTAACCATTAACCCAAATAGAACAGGTTTGGAGCACATATCATCTTGTTCTTGTACTAAATCAAAGAGAGTAGAACAGCCTCACTATTACGCCTCAGAATTCTAGCTACGTAATTAAGGAAGGTCCAATGTTGAAACTTACCCTGACAGTTATCAAAGAGGCTGGAAGAAGACCGATTACTGTTGCCAAAAAGAAAACATGAAAGGGTATATCGACAATTGGAGAAGCCAAATTGATAAAAAGGTTGGGCAGCGTTGGTGTTATCCTCAGAAATAACATATAATTCAACAACTTTTCCCGACGCTTTGCTATCTGCATCAACAGAATGTGCATTAGTGCCAACTTGAAGCTATTGTCTGAAACAAAATCTAGACAGAACAAACAATCTTACAACTCCATGATAAATTGAAACATACCTCTCCTTGGAAAAATCTCAACTTCTCAGGCCACAACCAACTCACTAAGGGCTTGCCTATCAATTTGGACAAAAAAAAGCAGGAAGATGCTCCAGCTGTGGCATTGAAGACAACTAGGAAAAGGCCTCTTATGACACCAAAAAGAGCTCCAGCAAGCAAGGACATGAAGATTGTTCCAGGGATCATGAAAGTTTGCATGAAGATGTAAGTCGAGCAGTAACCAAGAATGAACTTTGCTGGGTACTCTTTAGCATACTTTGAGAGATCATCTCTGGATCGACATGAGCATTAGTTAGAGAAGCTGAATCAGATAAGCAGTATTTGAGAACTCATCTGAATGGATCACTCTGTTCTTGGAATACATTAATACGAATGAAAGAACAGTTACCGAAGCATACATGCATTAAAGAATCAATGTTTAGTAAGCCATTCAAAGGCACCTACAGCTGTAAAATGGGTGCTATAACTTTTGTTATGTGTTTGCAGCTTTATAACATATCTGTCAGAGCATAGTCACCACAATATAGAACTACGACATGGCCACAACTATAACAAACATGTAGTATGCAGACAAGAAGCCAGAACACACTAAACTTCCAGATTTTCAAGAATGATCATCCATCCAAGACAATGTAGTCATCTCTATCATCTCAAGACTAGTGAACATGAAAGCAATGCCAGCGCTAAAGCTCCTTCCAACAAATGCTCCAGACTCTAACCTAGAGCTCAAACTAGAGCATGAAAGGAGCAAAACTCAGTAGACACCCCCATTTTCTCATTAACACAACCGAGCAAAACTCAAATATGGAGAAGTCGTCTTCTCGTTTCTACATTATGCCTTTTCCCTCTCTCATCACTTGTTCCCTCTCGCGAAACCATGAATACACATCAAACCACAAGAGTTTAAATTCAAGCCCCAAATCTCAGCAGATGCTCATTAATGGCGCACCACAGGCAATAAAATTAAGCGCGAACAGCGTTCGGCCACGCTCGTATCATGATCTCTCGTCACATTAGTCATTTAGTCGTCGAGCAACGCGCACATTGACCCATCGATTCCAAATCCATCCACAAATCGAAGCACAAAGCCGAAAAAAAAAAAAATAAGAAGCGCATAAAACAAACACCGACACAAGAAAACGCGGAGCGCGAGACAATCGAGCCTACTTGAGCACGCGGAGATCCGAAATCGTGCGGGGGAGCTTGATCCTGCCGTACTCGGCGGCGGGCATCGTCTTGTAAATGCAGAACAGCCCCGCGACGAAGAAGAAGAAGACGCCGACGAACAACGCGAGCTCCCCGTGCGACAGCGGGAACCTCTCGGGCTTAGGCCTCTTGCCGCTGGGGGAGTCGTCCTCCCCCCCACCCTTCGCCGCCTTGCCGGCGGAGGCGGCGGCGGCGGCGGCGTCCTCCTCGTCCCTCAGCAGCCTCGTCAGGTCCACGGCCACGCTGCGCGGCGCCGCCATGGGAGAACGCTTCCGAATCGGGGGCGCGGGGCAGCACGCGTCGCGGAACGCTCACGGAGGAGGGACCCGGAGGCTGATCGGATTCGCGATCGCCGCCATCGTCGGATCGGGATCGAGGGAGAGAGAGGGGGAAATGAGGGTTGAATCTGGAAGGAGAATCGTAGAGTTTCGCGAATTTTTTCGGGAATGTTTCGAATGGCGGATGGAAAGGAGTTCCCGTCGATGGAGCTCGAACTCGGGAGGGGCCGATTTTGACTTTCGGAGCTCGTGCGTGCGTCGGGGGCGTGGAAGTTGTGAATCGGGTTTTTGCGGTTCGGAATTGAGAAAACGGCAAATTTACAGCCCGCGGCCCTGGATTTACGCGATTTTGCACTTTCTCCCCCAATTCGTTGCATTTCGCGCCCCCCCCTCTTCACGTGAGCCGCACGTGCGGAGGCTTTCGCAGGCAATCTTTTTGGGGGGACTATTGAAGAGGGCTCGATGTTGTTGTCATTAGATCCTAGAAGTTCGAGATGTTAAGGGATAATTTATTTACGTGCTGATTGAAATTTAGTCATATTCATAATCATGCTTGCAGAATTTCGATTCTTGATTACCAATGCATCAATTTTTTTCGATTTATTGTAATCGATTAACTTTTAACTAGAATCTAATGGACTTTTTAGGGATTGTTAAAATGGTGAACGTGTGGCTAATTTTTTAAAGAAAATACTTCATCACCAGGTAGCCAACACACCGGCATCTATTAATCGACTTCTTCATTGAAGTGTATTAATTACAAAGAATCAGAAATCTAACTTATTGGATTGTTTTATGAATGTCCGTCTCAACTTATTGGATTGTTTTATGAATGTCCGTTGATCACACAAAGGTCATTAAAGTTAGCAATTAACAATCATTTCTAGCGACCAAATGTGAACATTTTGTGACCATGCTTTTTGGTCGCTGAAGACCCCCTTTCTTCTTATTGCAGTGATCGATGGAATTTACTACACCCCGAAGTTCCGATTTTGTTGCACTTTGGTCCGTGAGGATTACATCAGGTGAGATGTGACTTGTGACAATCTTTCTCAGCTTTTTGTAGGTTTCCAATTGATGGAAGCGTCGCATTAACCTTTTTGCATTAATGATGAGGAGCTTTTTTTTAACTTTTTATTTTGGGGTGGTGAGGAGCTTGAAAGGAGCATTTTTCTAAATGGGGTTTTAAGTAAACATTAGAGGTGCACGCCGATTTGCCTTTCATTTTCGCTCTTCTTTACTCTGAATATGACAGTTCAAGTAAAATAAATACAAACATTTTGAAATAGAATCACAAAATGGATAGTCATAATTAGGGGTGAGTATCGGTCCAGGATTAACCCTAAACTGACGCTAGACTGACTCAACCCGACCGATCCTGATTCAATTCCCCGGGGACTAGGTTGGTCTTTAGTCCTGAAACCCCTAAACTATACACTGTACAGATTAATTCTCAATCTTGGGAATTTAGGATTTATCCAACTCGGACTAACCTTGTACATAATAAATATTATATATTAAATGCTTTTGTTTACTCTAAATTCCAATGCTCCTTCTCTATTATCTTCGCAGTTCAGTTTGTCATGTGAATTGAAAAAAAGAAAGAAACCCAGCCCTAATTCAAAAAAAAAAAAAAAAAAAAAACCTCTTCACTCGCCTCGGCCTTGCTTGCCTCGATCACCTTATTCACCACTCACCTTGCAACTTACCTCTCTTCACTTACCTCAGCTCTCACCTCCCATCTCTGCTTCATTATCTTGCGTGTTTGTTTTCCTGGTCTGTTGTTTTTAGGAGGTATAAATTTCTATTGTTATCTTATTTTATATTCATGTTTAATACGCATTGTGTTCATAGTTTAATAGATATATAATTTGAAATATTATGTTTGTCATTTAAAGGAATGCAAAAAAAAAAAGAAAAAAAAGATTGATCCCGAGTTAACCTTGAAACCGGATTGGACTCATAGGGTTGATTTAGTCCTCAGTCCCAAGCTCAATAGAATCAATTCTTGATCCTAAAAATTAGGGATGATCTTGAATTAGGTGCTTGATCAGCACAATTCGAACTATAGTCACCCTTAATCACAATAATCCAAAACACAAGTTGTGAGGTCTCATCATGCACTGGGGAACTCATCATTGCAATACTAGTAGATAGGGAAATGATGTCGACCTATTTTTAAGCAATAGGTACACACACACACATATATATATATATATATATATATATGTATATATGTATGTATGTATGTGTGTATGCCATACTCCTACGGATTTGGAAGAGAGAAGGGTTGCAGTGGAGATTTGAAATATTAACAGGTATAAAGGCGTGGATAGTTTCTAACCCTTTACGACTTGTTTAATTTGGTCTTTACCTTTCTTTTAGTGAATTGGGTTCTCATATTGTATGTTTTTGGTTCATGTCAATCATTCTTAAAAAATACTGATCAGATAGACCACATCAGTGTTGCATTAATGCATAGATATTCATGTTGACGCCACATTGGCAATTTCTTTCGATTCATTGTCGACATCGAATAACCGAAAATTAAATAAAAGATACAAAAAGAAATTAAACCTAAGAGATAATAAAAGTGTAGCACTATGTCGACATGACATTAGCAATTTATTTCAATTCATCGTCAACATTAAATAACTGAAAAATTAAATAGAAAAACACAAAAGGAAATTAAACCTAAGAGATGATAAAAGTGCAGTGCTATGTCGGTATGACATTAACGATTTCTCTCAATTCATTGTCCATATTTAATAATTGAAAAATTAAATAAAAAACACAAAAAGAAATTAAACCTAAGAGACAACAAAAGTGCAATACTCGTGGATGAGTGGAATTAATCAAAGATTGAGGCGATGGCAGCGACGCCCCCAATTACAAGTGCTGGTCAATCGACTCTCGTCACTATCTAGGCTCATTGCATATATCACGTCATCTCCCTAAGATTTAAAACTTTTCACACCATAGAATCTAAGTTGATGAAGGCTCGAGAATTTACCAATATTAACAATAGATGCTTATCTTTAGACCAATAACTTATTACCTAAAATCATCAAACTGAGCTATAACTATAAACATGTACTTGTATAGGCCAATTCTAATGCTTTGTCCATGTGAAATGAAACTTCCTTATAGGTTGAATTTGAAAAAAAGAAAAAAAATAGTAACTAGCAGATTTATATACTTTCACTAAATAGCTAAAATCATTTTTTAAAATCGATCTCTCTATGAAAATACTCTACAAAACAAATCTGCCGAAACTTTCGTCGATAGATCTCATGAGAACTCCATGCTTTGTACAAGGTAAATCCCACTACTACTCTGACCAAAAAAATCAGTTATTATCCATGTTATGCATCCAATATTCGTCATTTTCCCGTAACATATTTGTATTTTCATTTTTCTTTCGATGAGCAAAGTGAGAACATATATATTTTATCTTTCTAAAAAGTAGCAAAAGTCATCACTGACCAAATGGCAAATGACAGGAGGGCCAATTCCTGTTACAAGCCCGGTTGTCAACGGAATGCATCAGGACACCATGAAGAAGAACGATATGGAGCCGACAACAACGAATGCGAAACAATATAGCAACAAACCCTCGACAGTTAAATGTAATCAAAGATGGCTGTTATCATTCAAAGCCAGTTTACAACGACTAAGAGTTTGAGGAGCTGTCAAACAAGTAGAACTTAACCTATAATCAGCATGATAAACTGGGTGGAGAACTATCTCCCATTTCTTCATATCACAAGACTCGGCTTCGCGGATCTTGCAGAAACCTTTTTATATGACAGACGACATTCGACGTTCCGTTCAAAAGCAAATTATTTGTAAAGCATGGCTACCTTAGTATCGGATTAATAGAGTGCGGGAAGTAAGGAGATGAGTTCTTGCTAGGAGTCTGGAAAGCACCCTAGGAAATGGCCGACCTGGCTCTCGGTTTCATGAGCGAAACCGAGAGAGCTCGACTGCATGTGCATGCTCGGCTCGGTTAGCCTCGTGGTGTAGTCGTTGCCACTGTTGTTCACGTGCGATGTGAGCAAGCTATCCAAGCTTGTCCACTCATTGATGAGCTGGACGCCGTCATTGTTGATGTTCTTGCTCCTCCCGTCATCATACTCTTCGTGGGTCGACACGTAGTTGTTAGTCGTTGTTAAGCTCGTCGAGAGAGTTGGGCTATCAAGCTGCGGAAGCTCACTGAGCTGACTGTCCCAGAGAGATTGATGATTCGAGACGGGCTCTTGACAGGGAGCGAATTGGTGCCGGCTGAAAGAGACGGCTTGGCTTGCGTCGGGGAGGAGCGAAGGGGGAGGCCGAGGATTCATGTAGTCTCGTACGTAGTACGCATGATTCCACGCTTCGAACCCTTGTCTTTGGCTGGGGCTGGGCTTCTTGAATGCTCGGCACACGACCCATCCTTCATCCTGCGGTACATTGAGTAAGTAAGGTTATGGATCATGAATTATATCAAGTCCGGCAGAATAAAATTAGATAGGTAAGTTTCTAATCTGAAGTTGCACATATGCCATGTGCGTACTCACCGTTAGAATTTATATGTGGCACAGAAAGGTACTTTCGTGAACGGCATAATATGGCTGATGAATGTATAGTTAAAGAACTTCAGGTGGAAGTATTGAATTCTGTAAATAAATAATTCTCTACACTGTTTTAATGGACATGATAGGCGCCTACAATTAAACCCATTTCTGATACTTCTTAAGTAGTTTTGATAATAACGTCAATGGCAAAGTAATAGAAACCGCTCTTCTTAATGAAAGAACTGATAACTTGCCTGAGGTGGTGCAAGTTCAGAGGTCTGGAGGCGATACTCATGCATGATCCAATCGCTCTTCCTTCCATTAGGAGCGCGACCCCGGTAGAAAACCAGGGTCTTCCTCATCCCTATTATCTTGTTCTTCGAGAGCACAGCCTTGTCCCTCCCCGTGGCCTTCCAGAACCCCGCCGTGGTGGCCCGGTTTGTCCGGGTTCCGGTCGGGTACTTCTTGTCCTTATGACTGAAGAAGTACCATTCGCTCTGTTCCTCATACCCTAGCTTGCACCTACCTGTACACAGGCGTTGATAAACATAATCACTCCACTCATGCTCATTATAAAAGAGAAGCATCAGGAATCGCATTAGCTTTATGGGAGGTTCTATTTTTCTTGGTTGTTGGCGGTGGCTTTTTGATGCAATATGTCTCATGCTTTCGTTGTGCTAGAACCTATCTGAATCGTTTTCCTACCACATCTTTTTGTCCTGTTATGCGGAACATGATTGATCTTTCGTAAAATGTCAGCGGCAAAAAGATGACACTCCACAACTTCTAAGTGGAATTGCATGAGGCATGATGATTATTGCTAGAATAGCATGCGCTAATTTGGCTAGAGGACATATAATTGGACATCACTTTCTTACAAGAAAGTTTTTCATGTGATAGTGATATCATGCGATATGTTATCGAAAGTCATGTGTCGCTGCCCTTAGCTTCTGCTATCAATCACCTTGTTGAAAAGTAGAATGAAAAATTGAAGTGCGTTTTACTATACCTTCAATGTCCCAAGGTTCCATCTTGTAGAGATCAAGCTCAGCTATGACATCTATATCCATCTTGATGGAGTTGATCTTTCTGCTGAGGTAGTAGCCTACAAGTTCTTCCTCTGTTGGATGGAACCTAAATCCAGGCGGTACACACGATTCCAACTCCATTGACGATGTTAGCCTGCATTTAAAAGCCACATTTTTCGCTCGATGAGAGATGAAATTGACAATTTTGTATAGGATTATTCACTCAAAAATTATATGATAGATGGAGCTAATGACATCAAAAGGTCACATGGAAATATTCATAGTTCTTACGTAACGGAGAAAGCCTTCTAAAGGATAAAATTCTTTTAAAACTAAAGTACATACAACATGATTTTCTCTTATGAATTGCTACATAAAAATTAAAATTATGATCTCCTTGTCTATTGGCCAATTACATGTCAAGAACTTGTATGATTTACACTTGATCCTATAAAAAGAACACAAGTTCACATATTATTCTTGTATTGTAATTAATTCTATCACATTGTTTATAAAATGAGTCTATGCATGATATTAGTGGACTATCGTCTCATATTGGATGAAATGCATTGAGAGACATTAATACATGGGAAAACCACTAAACAAGATGGAGAAACTAGATGTGATGCCACGGGCCTTGTAAAATTAAAGCTGGCTGTTGTCACTCACTGAATCAGCTCTAGATCTCTAGAGAATTGAGCACACAACACTGAAAAATCATCAATTCAAGAGTCAACTCAAAGGGTCTTTTGGACTAAGCTCTCTCTCTCTCTCTCTCTCTCTCTCCCCCCGTTGATGTTCTTTCCGTTCCTAGTTCTCATCAAATTATCATCAGAAAACAAGACTGGTTTCCTGGGATTCTCGTTCTCAGCTTCAGTTGGAAGCTGAGCATAGGCATTAGGAAATTGGTGAAGACAAAACAATGATGGAGGCACGTTTATTTGTGGTCCTGTAGGATAGATAAATATCGGGCAACTATAATATGGCATATATGAATGAATGGCAGACCAGGACTGGGATCCACCAGAAGGCATGACAAGACCTTATCCTAAAAGCCAGAGAAACTGTTGTCTAACAGCCTCTGGGTGCATGAACCTTTTGCAAACTATGTAAGCGTGTGATTTCTATTACATCTAATGTTGGGCAACAAAAAAAAAAAAAAAAAGTGGCCGCAAAGGTTGACCTTTTTCTGCCACAAAAGGGCATGTGTGCTGTAGTTGATGTTGTGTGTTTTCTTTGAGTGCAGTGCACTCCGAGTGCTTAGAGCCTAGGGACGTACTTTTCCTCACCTACCATATACATAGATCCTTATACACCTTTTCATTACTCCATATGTAGTATTAAATTACTCAAGCACCTAACACCTACGCGTATCCTCTCCTTTGCTCGTAAATTCATTTACTTTTTAGAATCTTTTTGATATAACAGCAACAATGAACCCTTCCCTTTGAATCGCTGGAATGGGTTGAAGGAAGCTCGGTGGAGCTTAACAATGAACAATCATGACATAAAACCATTGCTATTATGATGTGTGGCGCATGCATATGTATTCAGGAGGCTTAAACAGGGTATAATCTAGGGTTTGCATGAATAAACGTTTTCCAGAAGAGTCGAATTCAGCCAGTTCATTGCACAAACGGATCAAGCACCAAAAACAAACGAAATGAAATGAAACATCTAAGGAATTACGGTGCAACAGCAACACCCCCACTTCAGGACCGGTGTTGAACTCTTGACGGATCACGAAACTCTGTTGTTTCTTTCTGGAAAAATAAACAAATGGAAACATGTGCAGCCAGCAACCAATGCAAATGCAGCAAGAGATTTTTGGCACTCACAGTGGGATGTGGTCGTTTCTGTTTGTGTTCTTTCGTCCTTGGGGAGTCGAAGAACTCTTGGAGAGAGAAGGCTTTTGTGCTTTCGGATAATATGTTGTTGGCACAAAAGGACGAGGGAGCGGATGCGTATATATATATGTGTGTGTACAGGGAGGGGTGATAGGAGAGATGGAGAGGGGGAATTGATTGCGCGTGGGGTTGGCTGATCAAAACATTGCAATCGAAAGGTGTTTGTTTGGACGGCGGGACACCGAGTTTTTCACGCCACCTTCCCACCGTTATAGTGTGTTCTAAGATTTTATTTTCCACTGCATCACTCCCCCTTTAAGAAAACAAAGAAGGAAAAATAAAAGACAAGTTTGTTGGCTTTGCTTTGGCCTTTGTGGATTATTACAGGAACGCAAGACACATTGTAAATGCCGGATCGCGCACCCAACAATCCAGCGCCCCCTTCCCTCTCTTTCTTCTCTGTCTGTCTGTCTGGTGCGCCGCCCTTTGGCATTCCAGACCACACATCGGCTGCCACGTGGATTCCAGGTCCGAGTTCGCAGGTTGTGCTTCCGTCGTGCGCTGTAAAAGAGAAGCGTCTCGGTGAGTCGGACGTTTCGCTCGCTGGCCGCATCGGAACGAGAGATCTTGAAGCGTCCAGGTAGAGACAAGAAAGCCAATCACCTCACATCGGCTTCGAGGTTGATCTCCCGTCCTGTCTCTTTGTATTGTGTATTAAGGAATACAGATAACTCAACATGGTACGGATTGAATAATAAACTTTGTCTCCGCCCAACATGAAAATTCGACGACCGCAGGCGTTGGGTTCTTTGTTTTTCTCTCTACTAAAAGAACAGCCCGACCTTCCGCCTCGCCACACAGAAACTCTACTTGAATTTAGGTAAATTTGCGTAATACAATCAAAGCCGTTGATCATGTGAGATTCACATGAATGAGTGACTTTTCGACTCGTGAGAAATGTTCAGGAATGAATAGGTTGCCCTGCGCTTCTCCAAGTGAGACATGGGATGGACGTGAGGGAGCTCTAGTGCTTCATCCCACACAGCAAGGGAGGGAACGTGATCCGTAACCCGACCCTGTCCGATGTCCAATATCCACTGCTAGGGAGGAGAGCCGAGGATGTGAATCCATATCTATCGCGTCCAGGCATGTGAGACATCGACGGGCCATAAAAAATGATGGGCTTAAATGCACGCTCGCGAAGAGAATTGTTCTTGTAAGTCTGTTTACATGTGCTTAAAGTGCATGTGATTTTACAGCACAGGCTAGTGATCGGGGCTTGCCTATTGCAGTCCATAATTCGCACTAAAAAAATTTCTTCAAAAGCTTTGAATATAGAAAAGGTTCGGTTGCGTAAGAGCCTAATTTTGGTCCCTGAAATTGTACATTTCATCCGACCATAGCCTTTGAACTTTTGACTCGATCATTTATCAAAAGAGAACGAATAAAAAGAGGGTTAATTATTTCAACAGAGAAACTACGGACCTAGCGATGCCAAAGGCTTTTTTGACCTAGGACGTGTCTTTTGCTGTTTCCGGGGCTATGTCATAGATATGTGCATGCGGTCGGTAGTTAGCTTTGTTGACCCTGGGAAAAATGCGATCCCCAACCCCCATCGCTGCTTTAGTGCTTTATGGTTCAAGACGATCTTTCATCAAATCGAAAAGATTCATCACTAATTGCTAGACGACGAAAACAATGCTCGGAAAGTCTGAGAGAAATATCTTTGTTCCCCTACCAGAACTTATTTACTTTACGCCATGGTCCATCTTGCAGGTAATTCAATGTAAGGAGAATGCAATGCACCGATGCAGTCACAAAGGCGGACGATCTCAAGGGGTCCCAGTCCCACCTCACCAATGACCATGGACAATTAATTGATATTAGCGGAAATTGAGGAAATCATCACGATCTCATGCCAAATCTACCGACTTCCCCTTTTCTTACAATATTTTATTGCGTCCTTGATGACCCATCTATGTTTCTAGACCACTCATCGAACATAGAATTGGACGTTGGAGCTGGCTTCCTGGTCGAATAAAAGCTTCCTTACAGAGGTGCGCTTTGGGGTCACCATGACCTTTTTATACAGTTCACTAACGAAACAACAAACCCAAGAACAACATAGAACAATACCATGTAATGGATTGGAGACTATATAAGCCAAAAAGTAAAGGTGGAGAGAGAGAGAGAGGGAGAGAGGGAAGGAGGGAGAGGTTTGTGGGTAAAGCAAGGGTGGGTCGCGTGTAAAAAGGGGTTGCCTAGGATCTTGTGCGGAGATTCTGCCATCAAACTGAAGTTTGAAAGCGACCCTGTTCTCTTCTCTTCCCTTCCTCCTTCTGCTTCTTCTTCCTTCCTTGAAAGCTGAAAAGTGCGATTTGTTTATTCCTCAACCCTTTCCGTTTGGGACATTCTCTTCAGATGGAGGACACAAATGATGTTACCCATCTCCTGTCCCGACGCGACCCGACCCCTAGGGCACTTTCTCCTCGGGCAATCATCCAAATCTAGGGCTATATATTACAGTATTCTGCTTTTGACTTATGTTTTACGTACCTATGATTATGTACTAATTCCACTTCTCACTGTAATTGTCAAGTTATGCCCGGTAAGAAAAGACAGAGACTCGAACTTGGGAGGATCGCGGTTGCCGCATTAACTAGATGATGTGTGTTAAATATGCTTGAGTTTACTTGATACTTGTTAAATGGACGACATTGCGTTGAGACTCGAGAGCTTCTTCGTACACCGGCCGGGACCCTCTCGAAAGGATTGGATTCAGTAGAGAGATAGAGAGTTGCCCCAGCCATGTTCTTTTGGGACAAATCATGATTAATGGGGCATAGAATCGAATCCACTCAAATGTTGGCAGCCGCACTGGCTCGCTTCCTTATTCACATTTGACGGGTTCAGGTATTTCTGGCTCTTCTTTCGATTTCTTCTCCTTGATGAATCTGATGCTTCTCTCGGTGAGACCAGGTGCTTGGTTATGGCTGTGAAATTGTTGTGAGAACAGTCGAGTTTGGATCTGTCCATGTCCATCGCCTAGGGGTGAGGAATGTAAAGATGCATAAAACTTGATTACTATTCAAACGAAAGGTTTTTCAATTCACATGTAAAGTTAGTCGGAGCACATACCAATCGAGCAAATGATCTCTTGCATTACGTCAGCTCTTGTCAATCGATAAACTTAAATATTTTCTCGTATGATCGGGATGAAAGTATATATATGTTCTCGATATGAAATTCCTTTTCCAAGTTCATTGCTTCCTCCAATGATAACATCCCTCAATTATTTCCACCTTATCTTTGTTTATCTTCTTCGCTTCACCTTTTTGTGATTACCGAAAGAAGGGTAGGAGGGCAACATATAGGATTTCTATGGACCGTCAAAATAAGAGTATATAAGGTCACCATCGTGGACCTAATGGCCATGTCAATAAGAGTATATAAGGTCACCATCGTGGACCTAATGGCCGGTTAGTGACATGTTCATGTAATGGCTGGACGGTACCATGGATTTGATATGGCTCCGAAATGAATATGTTGCTGAATTGTCTTCTCCTTTCACAGCCATCATTGCCGTGATAATTGCCTCCCCATCCCGCATGTGAGCCACTAATCTCTCACGGAAACTCATGCTGCGGACCAAAACCACATTCTCTCACGTTGACAAGGAACTCTCCACATGGATTCAACTTGATTGAGTACCAAAAATAGGATTAAACTATTGTATTCCTGTTGATTAATCCATCTCGAAATTTCTTCTCACCATGACTATAGAATATCATGAGTTTGGTACGGGATCAAACTGAAGGACCGCTCGATTCGGTTCGCTCCGATCTACCAAACCGAACCCGATCGAATCGAATCAAGCTTACGCTATGGTGTGAACATGGTCCTCGGTCATTTGCCATTCAGATATCAAACCCCCCACCAAAGGAACATCCCATAAAAACGGTGGTGGAGGGAAGAGAGGTAGGGTATGCCTCAGCGACACCATAGATCGCCCTCATCATAATGAATAAAAAACCAAAAAAAGAGGAAGAAAGCGTTAAGGTTGCTTTAATTAGGAAATAGACAAATCCAAGAGAGGGACAGTGTAGATCACGTAAGTGGGGGTTATCTGGGGCGGTTTGTGGGACTGCCTTGAGAGAGAGAGAGAGAGAGAGAGAGAGAGAGAGAGAGAGAGAGAGAGATTGTGTTCTAACTTAACTTGATAGAGACTTCAGAAACCTTCTAGAGAGGAAGGAAAAGATTGGGGAGGCTTACAAACAAGAGGCTTTGATAATGACTCGTCTCCTCACACGCCTCGACCTGTCTCTCCCCCTCTCTCGTCTCCTTTTTTTTTCTCCTCGCACATCGCATGGAGGGATCAATCATTGCCCTCGGGGCCTTATTCGGTTTCTGTCTTCGATCATCCTGGTTTAGGAGTTATTAGTGAGAAGACAATCTATGTCTTTTTGGGTGGTTTGCCCTCGGATAACATGGGATGTCCCCGTTATCTTTGTCCTCTTTTGGCTTGCCTAAACAGCCATTACGTGTATCTAAAGTATCGCAAGAGAAAACAGCAAGGAGTAAATTACCATTTTTGGTACCTCCTGAATTATATAACAAAACTCTTGTGTAGCTTTCCTTGTCACATCATATAAGCATGTTTTTTTTTAATGGACTGGAATCCTCTAAAGTTAAGGGATGAGTATATTACATCATAATTTATCTTGCTAAAAAATTGATACGTTTCCACAATTAGAATTGAATGACTCACCTTTGCTTTGTTTTGTTTTGTTTTTTTTTTTTTCCGCCAATCCCCACCTTTTGCACGACGTCTATCTCACCTTTTTGAACCATGTGACCCACTACCCGTCACGACTAGCGCCACCACTCCTTCATCACCCCCTCCAAAAAGAATGGAGGTGTGACAACATGAAGGAGGGGGAATAACCTCTGTGGACCTATGCTCGATGTCTTTGGACTTGAGCTTGGCCTCGATGGATCCAAGCAAACTTGATCCCGACCTAGAGTTGTTATTTAGGGCTCGAGAACAAGCATTGGGGTTCCTGTGCCCATATATAGAGCCTTTGGTTCAAGTGCGCCAATATTTAGTCATATTTTGTAACATAATTTTTGATTTTTTAAAGAGGAAATTGATTTCCTAAATTTAATTGTAGATTATCCATTGACTAGGAAAATCATTTTCGTCAACTTATTTTCCTAAACAACCCAAACGCAGGAAAATGTGGAAAATATTTTTTCCAAAACAAACGGAGCCTCAATGTAAGGGTGATGTAATTGCATAGAGTGAAAGTGAATCATGCCAAATATTTGTTTTCTACGAAACAAATGGAATCTTAAATTTGGGTTTGGGCTGTGGTTTACTGAGTGAATTCTCTCCAAATCTAAGGCCATTTTCGTCTTTTAGACGTCATTGCATCCCTTCATCTTCGAAGGTCTTAAACTCTCGATCCCTATTGGAGATTACATGCGGTTTGTTTTGGGGGTCGAGGGAAGGAGAGTTATCCTCTTTGGGCTTTTGAAAAGGGATATGGTTTTGGGCTTACCTGGAGGTCTGTATTGGGTGGGTGTATTTGGTGAAAACACGGGCCCCAGAAAACCAGTTTGGGCCGGGCGGACCATTCCGGGCTTTCGGGCTTCGGCGCGGAGTTTGGACCTTCCCATGCACGTCGTGTCTCCGTAGTCATCGAACAAACCGAGCGAGACCAGATGCGGGCGAAAACGTCCATCGCTGTCCACAGCGTGTGCTGTGACTGCTGTCTCCGCATGACAGTGTGAAGCTTTTCTAGGTCCGACCCGTGCGAGCGGCGAACCGCACTCAGCCGGATAGGGTTCCGAAAGGGACGGGCGAGAGAGACATTCACGGTCGCCATTGAAGCTTGTCCCAGTTGGTGATTTGGTGAACCAGCTAAGCGAAATGCACAGGGACGGATGACTTCGAGACAAGTTCACGAGCCGTGTTTTAGCGGGGGGACCAGTCACTAATGCAGACACCCACCGGCCGATCCAGAGAATCATCACAGCTGGTCTAGCTCACGCTAAAGCGAATCGACAACGTAGATGAGTGAAAAATAAAAGCGAGAAGCTTCCAAAAAGCTTTGTCCTTTCTCTCTCCGTGCACTCATCCTCAACTTTTGCGATTTTTCCCTTGCGACATACGTCGTGCGTTCGCATGTGATTCTCTGCCGAGGACAAGGACTCGAAGCCCCCATATAAACCCACTTCCGTCGCGACTTGGCATTGAGGCGTCTCTCCACACCGCAGATCCTCTCCTTTTGGTTTACAAGATGAAGATGAAGCTCTTTCTTCTTTTTGTCGCCGCCATCCTTTTGTTCCAGGTACGTTCTTACTGCGTCTCCCGCACCCGGTTCTGACCTTCCCAGGCATTGTTCTCCGATGAAGAACGTGCAATCATTAGTCTGTAATTGACCAACGTCTCTGTTATTTTGATGATGTTGCTGGTTTCATCAAGACTTCAACATGTCCCCAATTTATCGACTCTGATGTTTTGGTGTCTGCGTTATGTACTTGTTCTAGGCTTTTGCAGAGGCTTCGTCGGCAACTGATGCCAGCCGCGCTGTCGCTAGTGTGAGTTCATTTCACTGCTTCTTACTCCATTCGTAAATGTTTCTTCTCATCCTTTCCAATAATTAAGAAGATATTTTGTTTTTGTTGTTCTGCAGCAACCATACAATATACTTGTTCCGGCTTTCACCTGTATATTTTCATATAAATCAAACCTTTTTTGATATTTGAAGATCAAAATGTAAAGTGGCCAGAAAGAAAAGAGGATTAAAAACTCAGATGAAGCTCATTCCAAATATACCATCTCTAATTTTAGTGTCAAGTACTTCCAAAGCAAATTTAAATATTCTTTCCTTGGCATGATTAGCTAGAACGTAGATACTTAATCACTGAACGAAATCCGAATTTAACAATGGTTTTCTCAGACAATTTTGTACGTGCGCTCATCTTATTCTCTTTCACGCAAGATGAAAAAGGGAAAAGACAAAATGGCTTGACGGCATGTCTTTTGCTTCGACCGCCCTTTTGCAGATGAACGGAGGAGGGAGTGAAAGTACCAACATGGACAAACGACATCAACATCATCCTCGCAAGATCAGTAAGTTTGATGGCACCAACAAACCTGACACCATTACTTGGAAGATGCTGTGTACAGATGATGATGTATCGATGCGTGCATAACCACAGAAAACGATAAAGAGCAACTGTATATGCTTGTATATGCTGCATTAACAGCATATACATAGCTATAAAAACTAGGAGCATTTCATACGCGGTGTTTCTGTAAGGAACACCGTCAATGGAAGGTTTTGTTTTCACAAGCGGCCTTAAGATCATAGCATGTTTATACTTAATTCATAACCATGATAACGTGCATGGTACACAAGTCATAACTGAGACCGCCATCTGGGGAAGTAAGACTTTCCAAATGTTAGTAAGCCGCAATGAAACCGTCTATAGGTCCTTCATGTGTAGTACGTACATCAGCGCTTGCGCAATTTGATTGCCGGTTTCATGATGTCTTCACACAGACTGCAGCTACGCATGCGCGAGGAGATGCAGCAAGTCGTCACGCAAGAATGTGTGCCACAGAGCGTGCAAGACATGCTGCGCGAGGTGCCACTGCGTGCCGCCCGGGACCTATGGCAACAAGAACGCCTGCCCGTGCTATGCCAGGCTCAAGACCCACGGAAACAGACCCAAATGCCCTTGAGATAGCAGCTCTCAACGTGTTTGTTCTTGGTTCTACCCAATTTAATATACGTGCTGTGTAATAATGTGAGTTGAGCTCTCCCTGATTTGTAGAGTGCTTTTGTTTTGCTGTGAATTGTCTTCTATTTGATTGATGATGCCATCAATAACTAAAATCGACCTTCTTTTTATTCCTTGTGCTGTACCATATGGCCCATTGATGCTTCTCCCGGTTTTTATATATATATTCATGAGATTACTCAGATCTCCCTCAATTTTTCATATTTATCGTGATAGTGTGTATACCTCATTTGATTGTAGCATGTCATTCTCATTTTCAATCACTACTAATATCCTTCTCTTGACATCGGTTCTCAAAATCATTTGCTGATGATGACGTCGGCAGCCTCATCATGCAGCCACGCTGACGTGTTGTCGCATAATCTGTACCACAGCCATGTCAACCTATTATCTAGCAGGCCACCACGCGGATATGTCAACTTATTGTCTCGTAGCTTGCGCATGTCAGTCGTTTCTGTCACAAATTGGAATTTCCATACAATTTGAACCTCAACTGAAATAGCTTAACCTCAAATTATGTACACAATTATATATAATTCAATTTCGTAGTGCAAAATATGCACCTCTACTTTCATTGCACACTTTGATCCCATCGTCAAAGAGATCTTCGGAAATGTTAATTTTGAAGGCCGTAGAACTCAAACTCGGCCAATGTGTGAAATATTTTAGGGTAAATTTGAGTTCAGTAAATGAACTCTCAAAGTTTAAGTAGGAAATCATTTCACAACACGACCAAAGAGCACAATACCGCAATAACAACCAACAAGTCATTACATATCACTATAGAAATTATTGTAATTCGAGAAATGTCATTCATCATTTGGCTATAGTACAATATATATCAACTTATTCTTTAATCAATTTTGTATTCATAATGGAATGTTTCAATAGATGAGAAGTCCAAGATGTATCATACATGATCTAAGGATCCGTTCGTTTTGCGGAAAATGACTTCCAGGAAAACGTTTTCCAAATTTTCCGGTGTTCGTTTCACGGAAAATAAACTATTTAAGGAAAATGTTTTCCATCATTGGAAAAACAACCTTCAAACATTTTCCATAACTTCTTTTCACCAACATATTTTTGTTTTATTTTTATGTTTTATTTTTCTTTTTTCGTCTTTCTTTTTTTCCTTTTCTTTCTTTCATTTTTATCTTTCTTCCTTTTAGACCAAAAAAAAAAAAAAAAAATTTTTTTTTTTTTCTTTAGCCTTGGTCGGTCGTCGGCCATGACGGCGGCCAGCGACCGGTCGCAAGCTAGCTCAAGCTCCGCCCTAGGTCGGCGAGGCTTCGCCTCGCTCGATCTGGGGAAGCCGAGCTCGCTTAAGCCCCGTGAGCTTGGGCCTCGCCGGCCGGGGCGAGCTCACGGCTTGCCGGATCTCGGCGGCGGAGCTCGGGCTCGCTTGGATCGGGAGCTCGAGCTCCGCCGCTAGATCCGGCGAACTCTCGGCTTGCTAGAGCCCGGCAAACCTCCGGTGAGCTTGAGCAAGGCCTAAGCCCCACCGGCTCGCCGAATCGGCGAGCCGCGCGCTCTGGATTCGATGAGCCGCGAGCTCCGCCTGGCCGTGCGGCGGCATGCGTGCGCGGGCAGAGGAAGGAGGAGGAAGAAGGATAAGGAAGGAGGAAGGAGGAAGGAAAAGAAAAAGGAAAAAAGAAAAAGAAAGATAAAAGAAAAAAGAAATAAAAATTTCGATTTTTAAAAAATACAAATAGTTAAAATTAAAAATTCATTTTTTTAAAAAATATAAAAAAATAAAATTAATTTTTTGGTCAATTAAAAATATTAAAATTCAATTCTTCAATAATTTTCCTAAATAATTAAATTAGCTAACGAATGGTGGAAAATATTTTCCATTCAAAGTTCAGGTTTCAGTCGAACACCAGAAAATATAGTCATTTTCCTAGAAAATGACTTTTCGGAAAATATTTTCCGGAAATGGCTCATTTTCCGCAAAACAAACAGACCCTAAGTACTTGTAATCAATCCGAATTTAACATATTAATCATTTCATCTTAAATGAGCATGCATCATAGCATAAATTCATAAATAGGTCAAAATCCACATCTTCAACCACATTCAAAAATTTTACTAAAGACGAAATTACCATGCCCTTGATAAACAATAATTATTAAAGTTAAATATAAGGCCCACTCTTGATTTAATACTAATGCTTGCCTTCTTTTTTTCTTTTTGGTTTTTTCCTTTCTTTCTCATTTGAAACAAAATTTCTTTACTTCTTCTCTGAAAAATAGTTTATTTGGCGGATAGTTAATTGATATTTTTATATTTCTTTTTTTTTGGGAAGATATTATTAAAAATATAACTTAAGCACAAGTGAGAGGAGGATAATCTTTAAGTAAAATTAAGAATGGGCGTAAGGGATGATATAGTCAATTTAATGTAATGGGGTGTCAGGAGCGCGAGCCTTAAAAAAATAAAAAAACACCTTATTAATTTTTTCCTTTTATTTCTATTTATTTCATTGCCACTCACACACGTCTGGATAAAATTTGTGTCCATCTTTATACTGGCTATATCTTTCCGTATAATATACCTTTGGCTATTTTAATCTCCGTTCGCGGTTCATAATACCAAAATTGGGCAAATGCGATGAGTGTAAATCACTGGGCATCTCTTCAATGTTTCATGTACTTCTCCTTTAGCTTACTTCAAGGGTTTACGCTCTTGGTCTCTCTTCGCCATGGCTGTTTACAAGGTCTTTCTCATATTGGCTATGGCGGGGGTAGTTTCTGCTATAGACAGCAATTGTTACAATGCACGTGCAACCTTTTACGGTGACATGGGGGGTCAAGAAACCATGGGTAAGTAAAATCTCTTAGCAAGGAGAAGAGCCTTGCCCCAATCTTATTATCCTTTCTTGCACTCCCTCGCTGGGATCCATATACAGATGGACAATTAGGCTATTTCATGATGTTTAATGTTTTGTTTCTCGTTCATGTTCATTACTTGTAGAGGGAGCTTGTAGATATGGAGATCTTCACAGACAAGTGTCACAGTCCGTGAATCCTCCCGTACTCGTGACCTTGTGGGTGGAGCTCGAGGTTATCGAGTGAAGAGTGAGGAAGTAGAGGGGACGAACACAACTGGTTCGTGGGAGTGGCGTCAGGACGGTTGATGCTAGGAGTTCTATGATAGAAGGGTTATATCACCTAGGAGCTCTAAAGACGGGGTAGGCCTCGCGTGCACAAACTGGTCGGGAGCTGATGCCACTCTCTTGATGAGGCCATGGCAGGCCGAAACCAGTTGTTGAACCTAAATGGATCTGTTGTCTCACTCGATGGACTAGATGCCCAAGCGAAGCTGGGCGTGTTAAGATCTCGTACGAAGGAGCATTCACCGTATTGATCACTAGGATAATTATAGAAGGAAGGCTGGCCTGGCGAATTCCGCTCACTAGGCGCCTCATGGGTCATTCCAATGCTAAGGAAACTCTCGGCCCGTGGCAAGTGGTATCAGAGCAGAGATCCCTTTAGTAGGTGGGTGATTCAGGGAAAAGCCTGTGGTCTTCCCGGTCCTATGAGAGCGAAGAGTGATCGCCGGGGCCAGGGGGGCTCGGACAACGTGCGGCTCTCGTCTAGCTTCTAGGATGGCAATGGGGGCATAAGAAGGAACCGAATTGCTCATTGAATGGGGATACGTTCCTGGATCAGTGGGTGAATCTTAAGAAGAGGTCTGCGATCACACTTCCACCAAGGAGACCCTCTGTTGGCTTACTGAGATCAGGAGGAGCTCAGTAGGCGGAAGAAGGTGCTGCCATAGGAGTGCAGTTGGCCAGGGGGCCACACTTGTCGGGAAGCACAAGTGACTGGAGTTTCGTGAACAACTTTGATCGGGGGAAGCAAGCAATAGAGGGGTGAGTCTGTTCTGTTGGGTGAAGCGACGGAATAGCCCGCAACGAGGGCGTAGCGGAATTGAGTGGGGGAGAATGTCACGGTCCGTGAATCCTCTCGTACTCGTGACCTTGTGGGTGGAGCTCGGGGTTATCGAGTGAAGAGTGAGGAAGTAGAGGGGACGAACACAACTGGTCTATGGGAGTGGCATCAGGACTGTTGGTGCTAGGAGTTCTAGGATAGAATGATTATATCACTTAGGAGCTCTGAAGACGGGGTAGGCCTCCCGTGCACAAACTGGTCGGGAGTTGATGCCGCTCTCCTGACGAGGCCATGGCAGATCGAAACTAGTTGTTGAATCTAAATGGATCTACTGTTTCACTCGATGGACTAGACACCCGAGCGAAGTTGGGCGTGGTAAGATCTCGTACGAAGGAGCATTCACCGTATTGATCACTGGGATAATTATAGAAGGAAGGCTGGCCTGGCGAATTCCGCTCACTAGGCGCCTCACGGGTCATTCCAAGGCCAAGGAAACTCTCGGCCCGTGACACAAGTGTCACGGGTCGGTCGATTACGATCGATCAAAACACTGTGAGGCCTTAGAATTATCGATCCCAAGTTAGCCTTACGCACACACGCTCGAACACAAGAGTTGGATGGGCAAAGAAAGTGTATATTTACTTGTGAACGAACTGTTACAATGAAGGGGAGGAACCCCTATTTATACAAGTGCGGGTCCGCATCTCAGCCATTGATTGTCCCTCCGATCCAACGGTGCATTTTGAATCCGTGTCATCATTATAAGGCTACACAGCAGGCCACTCAATGGCTGTACGGCAGGCCCTTGGGAAGACCATGGGTGTGTGTCAGAAGCAAAATTAGGGTATGTAGGGTTGTCTAACGCACCTGACACGAGAGAAGGTGAACGGCCACAGGTTGCACATGAGCCGGCCGAACATTGCTCACAGGTTGATCATGGGTCGCGCATGGACCTTTGTCTGTACTGTTCCTGGATGGATCGTGGGTTGGCCTTGGATCAGCCCTTGTGCGTGACACGGCCTATCACAAACGATCTTGGATCGTGCTCTGTCCGTGGGCCGTGTCACAAGGATATGGACTACATACTGCAACACTGAGCATAACCCTTTTCAATGACGGATTTAGTTGCGACGCTGGTTTCAAGATCTATTGTCATGACTTGAAATGATGCACACCGAACGCCGGTCCAATCTTAGTCTCCGGAACAAACTTTTGCCCTCCGAACTACGCTAAGACGCATGACGTATGGTGCAACCGTCCGCAAAAGCATTTTGACCTTGCTATGTCCATGTTCACGAAGATCGCATACTATAAGGACGGAGTCATCCCCGTTCGCTATCGCCGTATCTTGTGTCCCAAGCAAGGAGGAGTCAAGTTCATGATTAAAGGAAATCCGTACTTTACCCTTGTGTTAGTCTACAACGTCGGTGCTGCCGGCGACGTGCACGCCATGAAGATCAAGGGCTCAAACACACCATGCAATGACTCGTAACTGGGGGCAAAATTGGCAGACTGATACTGTTTTAACGGGCCAAAGCTTGTCATTCCAAGTCACTTAAAGTGACGGGACCACGTTAGAATTTGATAATGTGGCACCTGCCTGGTGGCAATGTGGCACCTGCCTGGTGGCAATTTGGGCAGACATATGATGGGGGAAGGAATTTCTAGTTTGTACCATTTTTCATTCACGCGCTTGTATTTTGTTGTTTATAGGGATCGGAGAGTTGATTTCAAGTTCATTTTTGCAGTTGTAAGAAAGTTGTGCAATCCATCGTCTCCATTTTCACTTTCCATTGTCTATCTGTAAATCTTACTGGCATTTAAACACCTTCATTTTGATTTCGATTGATCTATTATTGGAAAGTTCACGGTATACACATGTTTTTTCAAAGTCGTGCATCAATGAAAAAATTGTTTGAAATATATATTTTCTACCATTATCATTATTTATCACACGGCAACTATGATCGAAAAAAGACCGATCTCGTGATTAATATGATTGGACGGGGGAAAATTGGTTTAGAATGCACCGAACTCATTTTTTTCCCCTTTAGCTTGTAAAGCTAATTTTTCTAAGTCAAATCCTTGGCTAGAGTTTAGGAAAAATTAAGATTCTCAAGCTTTATTTATTTCAAAAGAATATTTTTCTAAAATCATTTTCCTCATTTTTTTGCCGTTTGGATTTTCCTAATCAAAAGAAAACATATGCACAACTTCGAAATTTATTTTTTCTTCCAAAAATTGTAAATCATTTTCAAAATATGACTAGATATCGGATCTTACAATGAAAACTCTAATATCCCAATGCTCATTCCCAAGTCTCTAGCATTTATGACCGGGTCCCCAGCACGGCACCGGGCTCAAGTCCATTAAGATTGGGCCCACGACCCAAGTGCTTGTGCTTAGGTCTCTAGCACTCATACCTATCTCCATCTTGGTCGGGCTCGGGACCCCAATTTCAATACCTAGGTGTCCAATGCCAAAGCCCAAGTCCATTAAGCTCGAGCTTGAGGCCCCAATGCCCATGATCAATGCCTTAATGCCCGAGCCCAGTTCCACAAAGGCCAAGCACAAGACCTCGAATTTCTCATGCTCGAATTCCTCATGCCTTGGTCCACAAAAACAGTGCTCGGGTCCTTGATGTTTGTGCTTGAATCCCCCGCACTTGGGCTTGAATCATTGAGGCTCGGCATCGGACCCCCATGGCTGAGCCTAAGTGTCCGATACCCATGCCCGGGTTCCTAACACCCATGCCTAGGTCTATAAAGGCTAGGCCTAGGACCCCAATGCCCATACTTGGATATCCCACACCCAAGCCCTAGTCCAACAAGGCCATGGCTTGAGACCTCAGTGCTCATGCTCGAGTCCATCGAGATCAAACTCAGGACCTTGGTGCTCATACCTGGGTCCTCGATCCCTAGGCTCATGTCCACAAAGGCTTGGCCTAGGATCCTCATGCCCATGCTTGGATTCCTCATGCCCAAGCTTGAGGCCTAGGTCCATTAAGGCCAAGCTTAGGACCCCATGGCTATGGTTAGGTCTTTGGTGCCCAAGGCCTTGGTAGGGCTCATGTAAGGGCCCATTGTTCGTAAAATTCTAAACGCAAGTGAACGTGTCGAACAAGTAATATAATGATAAGAAAGAATATCGTCCCACAAAGATCGATGATTAATAAACTAATTAAATACTAAAATAGATTAATTCTAAAATTTATCTAACAGATCAAAATATAATTGAGAATAAATTAAAAACAAAATTTGGAGACTAAATGCAATAAATCAATCAGATAAATATGTTAGAGCATCTAATTTCACCATAATCACTAGATATGAATTTCAGATTATTGTGAATACAGGAACGGTATCAAACATGTGATAGCGGAATTTCCTAACCTATTTACTATCCTATCTCTAGGTATAGCAAACCTACTCAGTTTATTAATCAACTATATCTCTATGTGAATTAAAATAAACATGAGTGCATTAAAAATTATGAATATTCTCGGCTTACAATGAGTCTTTTGGATCACATTATCACCGAAAGTTACACAAATAACGCGGTATATCTCTATCTACGTTTAATTCATGGTTATATATTATAATGAACAATTGCATATTATCACTTCTTAGTCTCAAACATGCATATCAGATCATTTAAGTGGTGGTCAGTCACTCAAAAGCATTATACACAATAATATATAACTCACATGAATGAAATCAATTACAAAACATAAAAATCATGAAATTCGCATCATCATGGTTAGGCTACATTGTAGCCTTCACAAAAGAAAATTAGAACATAGTATAAGAAGAAATAAAAATATAAATTAAACTCAGTATCTTGAATCAAAGAACAAAAATTCTGTCACCACTTTTGTATTCTCTTGAAAATACTTGAAAAAACTCTCAGAACAATGAAAAACGTTCTAACAAAAACCTAGATGCTCTCTCTAGCTCTCAATGTTCTCCTCTTCATAGGATAGATCCAAGTTCTCTAATCTCCCCACGCTTGTGAATAACATTAGGGAACAAAATCAAGGATTCCCTGATTTGATATCTATCTTCCACTGTTGCTTGATTTGAATTCTTGATTTTTGCCATTCTTTTCCTTATCTTTTCCATATCTCATTATTCTGCACAAACAAGGAAAATTCAAATAATCAGAAGGAAATGCAAATAATTTCTCATAGATATTGCATTAATTGTTACCTAAAATAGGTAAAATAACTCTATTTTTATAGAGTTATCACCCATGTTGATCAATGCATGCCCTTAGTTCTAACGATTAGTGGTCTTGGGTTTGGCCTTGATGGATTTGATTCCGAATGCTAAGGACATGAGCCTAGTCATCGGAGACCTGGGCACAAGTAGTTCCCAAGCCAACCTCGTTGGACAAAAAATGAAGTGTTAAGCACCTGAGCTCGATCATTGGGAACTTGGGTCAACGGGTCTCGAGCTCGACCTTTGTGGACCTAAGTCCATGTGCTGAGGAGCTGAGCATAGGGCACTAAGGCCGAGGCAGAAGAAGTTGTGCATGGGCATTGAGTTCTTAGTTTTGGCTTCTATGGACATTCGATTAATGCTTATGCTTTTGCTTGAGACCTAAGTGCACTTTCTTGAGTGCCAAGGTTGAGATCATCAAGGCTGGACCCGAGATCTTGATGCCCGTGCCTAGTCCTCGATTGCTCGTGCGTAGGTCACTAGCGCTCATAAATTATATGCGTATTTTGGAAAATCAAATCAAATTTCATTTCTAAACTATAGAAAATATTTTTCAATTCTTTTTCAGATTTTAGCCAAGCACCTTATTTTCCTAGAAAATGATTTATTGGAAAACATTTTCCAGACGTGTAACTTTTTCAGTAAAACAAATGGAGTCTTAGATTAAGAGTGTCCAGATGGAGATGCTTGACCAAGATATTGTTGGATAAATTCTCTTCAAATATTTTGAAGTCGACAAAACATTTCCATTAGTCTAGTCTGAAGACTTGCAGACTCTACTGGCAAAGTCTGAAGATCAAAGTCTGACGATATCAAGACTCAAGTTTCTAAGTATACTCTCATGGACAGTTTCCAGACCGTTAAGTTAAAAACTTCTATTCTGATTCTATCCAATATGGTTTTGGCTCCAACGGCTAAGGAATATCTTTCGACTGGATTCAGCACTACAAGATCTTATATTCATATCTGAATTCTCTAAGCATCTTATATTTGGAAGGTTCTACTTATGGAAACCAAGATCCTGATTGTATGGGCGAGCATGATTGATGGGCTATCTACACTTACCTTAAAGAGCTCGAGATCTCTTTAAATTGATTCTGTCCAACGGGTTGATTGGAAGAACTTCTTTGGAAGGTGCCAACAGTAATGAAGGCATGAAGAAGTATATAAGAGAGATGCTCAAGTTGTTGAAGTGTGCCGGATAGAAAAATTCCAAAGTCTGAATCTCCTTGTTATATTATTCTTCGAGCAATACTTGTAATCGAAAGAGAGACCAAAGTGTGATGAGACCTTGAGAAAGTGTAGTAGAGTTTCTATATTGTAGATTCAAGGGTATGAGATTGTAAACACTCTTTTTGATTCTTAGTGAAATCCAGTCAGAAGGGCTGTCCGTGCGGGAGAGTGGACGTAGGCTTGGTCTAAGCCGAACCATTATAAATCTGGAGTCTTGATTCTCTATCCCTAATCTTTTTATCTTTTATTACTTTCATTTGCAGCGATTGTTGTTTTTAATTCATTAATCTATCATTCGGGGTAAAATTTATAAAATCACTTTAGTCACCTATCCACTCCCCTCTAGGTGCTAATTCTAGTCCTAACAGATATGAGATGGGCTCAAACTACCTACATCCTTAAAAGTGTACTCATTTTTTTGAAAGTGTTACAAAGTATGAAAACCGCATACTTGCATCCTTAAAAGTATACTAATTTTTTTTGAAAGTGTTACAAAGTATGAAAACCGCACAGTTTGACTAGTGATTTATCTTAAGCTAAGTTTGTTTTGCAAAAAATGAAACATCTCTGGAAAACAACGATATTTTTCGATTTTTGGTTAAAATTTGAAAATGAACTAGAAAATATTTTCCCCTTTTTTGATATGGAAAATTTGATTTGATTTTCCTTAAAAAATGACCAAAATATTTGAATTTTTTTAAAATAATTTTCTTTCTTTTTCTCTTTTTCCTTCTTCCTTGGCCGGTTGTAGCCGAATTTAATTAAGCAACAATGAAACTATCTATCGGTCATTTGTTTTCCATGAAACAAATGGAGCTTTAGTTTTACTGTTTAATTAGGGCGTGTTTGGTAATGTTTTTGTTTCCAAGGACAGTTTCTTTTCAGAAACACTATTTTGTTTTTTTAATTCATGTTTGTGAAAATAATTTCTAAGTATTATAAGACGTTTGGTAACTATATAAAATTTTTATATTCCCATAACAAAAATATATTTGGTACTACCTCAAATATTTTTGTGACTTAAAGTTCATTTAATTTATTAATAATTTTATTACATTTTTCTTTTTTCTTTTTCTTCTCCTTCCTCTAACTAGTCGCCAACTTTAGCCATGCCTAGCCGACAACCAGCTAGACGAGGGCTAACGAGGTCCCCTCTAGCCTTGCATTGGCTCAACGAGGCAACGTCGCCTAGCCACCAGTGAGGCTCAACCTTGCTTGGCCACCGCGAGGTCGGCCTCACCAACTTAGGCGACGCCAACCTCATAGTGGTTGAACGAGGTCGAGCCTTGCCATGATCGGGTGAGACTCGGCCATGGCGAGGCACAAGGGCGCCTCACCCAACCATGGCGAGGCTTTGGGGGGCCTCGCTAGTTGCTGGTGAGCTTGGGCCGACCTCGCTGGGGGCCAGCGAGGTCGCCGGGCCTCGTTTGGCTAGTTGCCGACCATCACTGAGGCCAGTGACTAACTGGGGGAAGAAGAAAGGAAGAGAAAAAGAAAGAAAAGAGAGGGATGAAAGGAAGATAAAAGAAAAAATTGTTTCTTGAGTTGTTTCCAGGAATAATAAACCATTTTCTTTTTGTTTCTTGTTTCTATTCTAAATATATTCCGGGAACAAAAAAAATTACCAAACGTGTTTCTGTTCTAATTATATTTCGGTGAACAAAAGAATAGAAATAAGTGTTCCTCAGAGCGTTACGAACAACACCTTGCTTGTAGGAGATGTTGCGGTTTAGGTAGACATTTGTATGCAAATCACCGTGATTATTTCATGTCGATAGAGGTTTATATAGCCAAGAAAAGCAAGACAAAAGGAAAAGCAAAAGGGATTGTTTATGCAATTTGATCCTTCGACTTTTCTTTGTGTAATCAAGTTCACTGACATTTTGGATATATGCAACTTTGTCCTCTAAGGTTTATTTTATGCAATCGAATTCTGTAACTTCATTGATTTATGCAATCAAGTGTTCTGTTTACAGACTATGATTAACACTATTAATTTAAGAGTTAATTTTTTTTCTTGCTTTTCTCATTTGTTTTTTGCTTATTTAGTGACAAATTAGCATCACGTGCCATTTTATGTTTTATAAACATGCCTTGTTTTATATTAGTTTGATGGCTTACTAAGTAAGACCGGTTGATTGAAGGATTTAAGTGCAGAATTCAGAAAGTTAGAGAATTTAATTGCATGTAACAAAACTTATTACACACAACCAAAAGAGAGAGAGAGAGAGAAAAAAAAAAAACTTTGTCTTTTGAGCAAGTGGGCGTCGGTAGATCACCTTACTAGATCTCATCTTCTATCGGTTTACCTTTTTCAAACACGGTGACGTGGTTAGCCAAAACGCATGTCGTTTTCTGTCAATACACAGATTGTCTCGTTCTAAAACAACAGCCTTTTGCACTACCAAAACAAACCTATATTTATGAAAGCTGCAAACTCCATCAAGGGTTTCAAGAAAGCAAATATTTGTATGATTATCGCATGATCTTTCCTGTACTAACCAAAATTTATTAAAAGCCAGTATGAGATTTGAATATTATCGTACCGATATTCTTTTGAATTTCCATTTGCATCGAAGCAAGTCAACTTGATGGTTTTTATTTATGTGTTGATGGGCCTAAGTGGGTCCGTCCGCCCATGTTGGGCCTAAAAGCCCAGCCCGCAAGTTAAGGGCCCATGGAGGAACAGTTGCGATGTGAAATGTTGCGCTGTTTAAATACGAGGGGTTGGGTTTTTTGGAGGAACGTTTTACGTTGAAGAGATGCGTCCTTTGGAAGAGACGCTTCGAGGGAAAGTAAAAAGGAAAAGGAACGTACCTTTTGGCGTACATACGTAAAAAACACTTTTTCCCCCTCCAGATAACGTAAGACAACAGAACGGTCCAAGGAAAAAGAACATACGTCTTTTTCAGAGTTTTCTCCCCTTAATAGCAACAGCACACTCCTCGGTAGACTGGGATCAGAATTCTTCCTCGAACTTCAACATTGGTGTTTAAATCCGTGGACAATAAGGTACGCTTGATTCCATAGTGTATCTTTGATCGGTGATACATGTGATTCCTGGGCTCATCTTCCGTATTCGTTTTAGGGGTTCGATTTAGTGTTGGATCGATTTAGGGAATCCATTATTCCCAACATTAGTATAAGAGCCATAATTCATGTTTCCCGATCCCCTTCTTTTTATGTTATTGGATTTGTTTTTTGGTCGAATTTCGAGAAAAGCCGCCGCCGATCGATTGGGGATGGAAAATCCCAACACCGTACTATTCCCCTTAGTCTTTTTGATTTTCTGTAAATCAAAGTTCGTTTCTAATAACGTAGGGTAGAAGGTCTCGTCGAAACGAGAAAAACAAGTGACGGGTCGCTGCTAGAAGCCACCAGACGCGCCGCCACGCGTGGTCGGAAAGAACCGGTGTTGTCGTCGCGTGCGTTGCACACGCTGTTTCGGCCCAAGCATGTGCGATGCACACGCCAGCTGACGTCATCATGACGTCAGCCGTGCACGCGCATGGCACGTGCCGGGTCAGTCAGTCTGACCCGGCCCGACCCGATTTGACTCCAACTCGTTGACCCGTTGACCTCGACTCGTCTGACCGTTGACTGTTGACTTTGACATTGACGTTGACCGTTGATCGTTGACTTTGACCGTTGACCCAAAAAAAAAAGAGAGGAAAAGAATGTGTTTCTTGTTTCCAATTAAGTTTATGTGGATTATATGTAATCCCTTATTTGTTATGCATTTGTTACGGGAACAATGCCTCCCCTTAAGGCGCGCACACCTATTCGCGTAACTACCGATGAACAAAATAAAAGGCTTTCTAGGTTAATAGCTGAGCTGACTGATTATTGATGGGAGAGTGTCGACTTAATTGATCATGTTCTCGAAGTCAATAAGAAAATATAAGAGGTCATATGGAATGGTCGTACCATGCCACAATATGAGATGGTGCGATTATTCATGAACACTTTTCCATCGATATGGCAAGGAGTGTTGAATCGCCTATGGGAGGTCAACAGAGCTACTTGGTATAGGAGTCTAGTAATGACTTTTATAGATGAACATCACCGGATTAAAGCCACAAAGACTGCGACCCATGGAATGACTTCAATCCGGCGGGGGATGAATATGCAAAGGAGAAATCATAAGGGATACCCGTCTGTTTTACTGGGGCTACCTAGAATGTCTGAGGAATTTAATGAAGAAAAGATCAAGAAATTGAACAAAAAAAGAATCTTTCCCAGTTCATGTGTTGTCTTGGCGTTAGATGTTTTTGACTGGTCTTTGTTTAGTATACATTATGGACATCTTATATAAATGTTTTCTACCTAGTTGTTGTTGGTGTAACAACTGATATGTTAGTTGCATTACGTGAAAGCATTATTATTGTATCATTATTAGATGTCAAATATTATTTGCTTATGTTAATTGTTAGCTATTGTGGATAGTTCATAGAAGTTTTTGTAACTTCAAAGAATTTATTTTGCATAAAATATTATATTAATAATAATTCAAAGTTAGGATTTTTGGATGATGATTGGAAATATAGTGACATTTTGATTCTGAAACCTTACTTGAAATTATTCATTAATATGATGGGTTTGTGCAAAATGGATGCATAAATGATAATAATTCATGCATATGTGTCAAATATGTTCAAATTGATGGCTTCAGCCACAAAAAGCATAATCGCCGAGCTGAACAAAAGTGAGAAGCTTAATGACCATAACTATGAAATATGGCACATGAAAATCAATATGTGGTGGAAGAGCAAGAGGCACTAGAAGCTCTTAACCTGACCATGGAAGTACTTGAAGATGGAAACATCGCACAACATAAGAGAGATAATGATGCATTTGCTGCATGGAAAAGAAAGAACTCTCTTGCTTGCATTACATTGCTGAGTAGCATGGAAAATGACGTCATGAGAGAGTTTAGGCGTTTTGAGAATGCCAAGGAAATGTGGGAAACGTTGGCAGCAAGATTTGGTCATACTTCGGTGACCAAACTAAGACAACTTACTATTAGGTTTGACTCTTACAAGAAGCCTCATGATCAGACTATGAAGCAACACCTTAGAAAGATGTCAAACATGATTAATGAGCTGAAAGATGCTAGCCATGTCTTGACTGATGAGCAGCAAGTGCAAGCAGTGATTCGTTCCTTACCTTAGAGTTAGGAGCATATGAAGGTGCACCCACGGCTAAGTCGAAAACTGAAATTTATCATGCTGGTTTTAGCTCACATGGAGTTTCGAGCTCTAAGCGCAAACATGTTGACTGGTTCAATAAAAAGGAAAGGCAAGGGAGCAAGTGCTTCAAGGAAGAAACCAAAGATTGACCAACATGAAAGAGGAAAGTGTCCTCGAATGAAGAAGCCGATAAGGGTGAAATGTTACAATTGTGACAAGAAAGGTCACTATGCTCGCGATTGTTGCGAGCCAAAGAAGGTACACACCCCTTGTACATTTTAGAACTTTGCTCATGTGTCAAGTTCTGTATTCTTAACTGAGTCTAATCCTTTGTGGACTGTAGATTCAGTAGCAACAAACCATGTAGCAAAGGATAGAGAATCCTTCGTGAAATTTCGACAAATACCAACTGGAACTAAATGAATTTATGTAAAAAACAACTCAGGAGCAGAAGTAAAAGGAATTGGCATCTGTCAATTGAACATATGTAGTGGACACACTTTGTTCCTACGTGATGTGTTGTATGCTCTGGAGATTCGTCGGAATTTAATGTCTGTTTTAGTGTTGGTTAAGCTTGGTTTTAATATGAACTTTCATAATAATGGTATGGATTTGTATTTGGATACAAACTACTATGGTTGTAGTTATTTTCTAGATGGTTTTATTATATTAAATGTTGACTATAGTAATGCCAATGTTTATTATTCACTTTTCATGTCTTCTAATTCATATGATAATGATATGAATGTATGGCATACTAGACATGGTCGTATTGGCCAATAATATATGAATAGGCTAGTCAAAGAGGGCTTGTTGGGCAATATTAATAAAGTCGATTTGCCCATATGTGAGTAGTGCCTAGTAGGAAAAACAACAAGAAAACCATTTGGAAAAGGTAAAAGAGCTGAATTTCCTTTACATTTAATCCATTCTGACGTCTGTGGTCCAATGAATGTGAAAGGAAGGCATGTGGCTGTTTATTTCATCATATTTATAGATGATTATACTCGATTCGGATATGTCTATTTGATTTCTCATAAATCTGAAGCATTGAGCTGTTTCAAAAGGTTTATGAACTTGGTAGAAAATCAATTAGACGAGAAAATAAAAGTGTTGAGATTCGATTGAGGTCGTGAATATTTATCTGATGAATTCAGAAATTTATATGATAAAAAATGAATAGAAAGACCGTTGTCTATTCCATATACTCCTCAACAAAATGGTGTTGCAGAGAGAATGAACATAATCCTATTAGAAATGGTTAGGTCCATGATGACACATGCTAACTTACCTATCATTTTTTGGAGTGATGCGTTATTAACTGCTGCCTATATACTTAACCGGGTGCCTTTCAAATCAGTTACTTCCACTCCATATGAGTTATGGACATGTAGAAAATCGAACTTAAGTTTTCTTAAGTCATGTGGTTATGCTGCTTATACTCATGAGCCCTCTCACAAGTTTAGGAAATTGGGTCCTAGAGGAAAGAAGAGTATTTTCATAAGATACTTTGAACACTCAAAATGGTATGTGTTTATAGGTGAGCAGGAAAGTGAAAGTATAACTGAATTCGAATCATGAGATGTCACATTCTTAGAAAATGAATTTCCTAAGAAGGGCAAAATAGGTGAGAATTACTTCCTATTTGAAATTTTGGATCCAAATAATGAATTTAGTGGAGTTCGTCCAAGTGGGAGTAACATGAGAAGTGATGAATTTAATTCAACTCACTCTTAATTACAACTACATGATGAAATGATATCATCATTATCTAATCCGAGTGGGGGTATGATGGGGAATGATGTACAAAGTGTACAATCTCTCATACGGCGAACAAGTCGTAAAAGTATTCCTCGTTGATGTTTTGACATTGAAGTGGAAACTTTTATGGTTGCTCCACAAGATAAAGATGAGCCAAGAAATGTTAATGAGACTCTAAATTGCCCTAGTAAGGAAAAATGGATGCATGCAATGGAAGAGGAGATGGAGTCAATGAAGTCAAACCATGTTTGGGAATTGGTTAATCTTCCAAAAGGATGCAAAGTCATTGGGAACAAATGGGTTTTCAAAATAAAGCGTAAAGCTGATGGCTCGATAGAAAGACATAAAGCTCGCCTTGTGGCGAAGGGGTATAATCAATAGGAATGAATTGATTATGAAGAAATATTTTCTCCTGTAGTAAGATTTACCTCAATTCGCATTATTCTGGCAATAGTAGCTAGTATGGATATTGAGTTATACCAAATGAATGTAAAGATTGCTTTCCTCAATGGAGAATTAGATGAAGAAATATATATGAAACAACCTACTGGTTTCATTATGAAAGGCCAAGAAGAAAAGGTATGTCGACTTTTGAGATCGATATATGGTCTTAAGTAGTCGTCAAGACATTGATATATACGTTTTCATAATTTCATAATGACATATGATTTTACAATGATTAATGAGGATCATTGTGTATATATCAAAAGATCTAAAGATCAATTTGTGTCATATCATTATATGTTAATGATATATTAATTGCCGGAAGTAATATGAAGTTTGTTAATACTATCAAGAGTTGGTTATCTTCCAACTTTGAGATGAAAGACATGGGTAAGGCTGCATACATTCTTGGAGTTAAGATTTCAAGAGATTGTTCGAAGATGTCATTATCTCTTTCGCAAGAAACATACATAAATAAGGTTCTTGAACTATTTCGTATGCAAGATTGTAAACCCATAGATACTCTTATTGCAAAAAGTGAAGGATTGAGCCATAGACTGTATTCAATGACTCTACAAGAGAAGGAACAAATGCAACATGTTTCTTATGTTAGTGCTGTTGGAAACTTGATGTACGATATAATGTGTACAAGACTTAACATATGTTTTGCAGTTGGAATGGTGAGTAGATACCAATCCAATCCAGGTCAAACACATTGGAAAGCTGTTAAAAGAATACTGAGGTATTTGAAGAGAACTGCTGATTACAAGTTGAATTACCAAGGAAAAGATCGGTGACTTGAAGACTATTTAGATGCTGATTGGGGAGGAGATTTAGATGAAAGGAAATCTATCTCTGGATTTGTTTTTTTACTGAATAATGACGCCATATCATGGAGCAGTAAGAAACAAACGTGTATAGCCTTGTCCACGATGGAAGCTAGGTTCGTGGCATTATTAGCAGTAGTATAAAAAGGAGTTTGGCTTAAGAGATTTTTGGATCATTTAGGTGTTAATAGGAATTCTGCAAATCTATTATTGGTTAACTGTGATAGCCAAGCAGCTATAACGTACACCAAAGATCCAAAATATCATGGCAAGACCAAACATATAGATACCAAGTATAATTTTGTCAAGGATATGGTTGCACGAAAAGATATCAACTTAAACGCATAGAATAGTAGCAGATCCTATGACAAAGCCAATACCTAGAGATGTGTTTTGTGGTCATATAAAATCTCTAGAATTGTGTAGAGGCTGATGTACTAAATATTATAATTTCCCTGAAGTGTTCACATTTAATGAATTTGTGTTTTTTTCATCATTAATAAATATGAATCTTTGTGTGACGTTTATGCATCTTAGTGCTCAGTGCATTATATAAAGTTGAGAAAGTATGTCGAATAGATAAGAAATTAGCCCACTCACACAAGTAATCGCTTCTATTTACTATGTGATAAATAGATATGAGATGATTTTTTAAGCTTATTATCTAAGTGATAATCGAGAGCTCAAGCTTAAAATATATATGTCACCTTAACTAAGTGTTAAGATGATGATATAATATTTACTATGTCGAGAGTAAAATAACCTACATATTTTACTTTATCTGTCTATGATGCCAGATGTGAGTTATGATGAATTCCATGAAAGAGTAGATACGTGAACTAAAGTTAGACATTGGGTATGTTTGAACTATCATATGTATGGTACTGAAGGTGTAGACATACGCTCCATGGAAAAGAAGTTAATACCGTAATACGTATTTCATACTATGTATGCATGAGACGACTAATAAGAGTGGCAAAAGTTTGATCTCAACTTTTATGCCGTGTGAGACTCTTGAGGAAAAGAGTTCCTCAATTTAGTGCTCTCATGACTCTTAATTATTCTCAAAATTTCTATTCAGTATTTGTTATCTTAGGATGTTGCTAATGATCATGAATTGATTCGATCTAATATGACATTTCTAGAAAAGCAAGTTGAACTGAAATTGAGAGGTTTAAGGAAAGAGGAAGATTGAATTTGGAGAATCACATTTTAATTTTGTATTCACTGGTCAACCAATTGTGATTGTTTATGGGATAATTATAATACAATATATCATTATTTAAAAGAGATCAAGAGAGATATAAATGTGATCGATCGATCTATGATACTGCATACTAAATCTACTCAGAGTGTGATATTCATTATGAATTGCTATATATTCCTAACAGATGTATGGCAACGAGCTCTCAAAGTATACTGGTCGCACGGATTATTCACTAGTATGAATGTTGCAGAGAGGTAAATAGTAGGGGTGTGCGACGGAAACCGCCCGAACCGGAATCGGACTGGACCGGCCAGTTTTGGGCGGTTCTCATGGTTAGTGGTTCGGTTCCCGGTTCTTAATCTTGGAACTGGCGGTCGGTTGGTCCGGTTCTCGATTCCAAGGTGGGAACCGGACCAATCGGACCGGACCAAATTTTTTTTATAAATAACTTATATACATATAATATATAAACACATATAATATATGAATATTATATATGAAACTTATTGCAATTGGAATTGCAATTGAGGTAACAATCTCTTATGTGGCCAAGAGACCACCAAAGCTCTTGTTGTTACTATTTATTTATAGAGAAAACTTATTTGTTAGTTTCATCTTCTACTCAATGTGAGACAAGGCTCTAGGAGTTCCTCGTGCTCACACTCTCTCTCTTGCTCCTCTCACTTGCAAACAACAAGGCACTTCAAGCCTCAAAGAGCCTCAAAGAGTCTGACATCGACTAAACATTCAAAGCATAGAAGAGAGATTGTCTATAAAACCTAAATCAAGCACAACCTTTAATCAAATTGTTCATGGCTTTTATGCTTAAAATTAAGCATGCAACACATAAATTGTGATTGATATTCATGCAAGTGAAGTATGAATATTTTGCACGTGGCACATGGAAACATGTGTGAGTAGTTTTATTAGAACGCCCAGGAACCGAATTAGATTGATTGGTCCGGAGCATGGTCGTTCTTTAGTGAAAAAAGAAAATGCCAATTTTGTTGGATCGGATCGGACCGGAACCGATGGTCGGGTCCGGTCCATGGTTCCTAAAATTGGGAACCGGTTCTCAGTTCCACCTTGGAACTGGACTGAACCGGGAACCGATCACCCCTAGTAAAGAGGATCCTGTTCGGCCCACCGTGTGCGAGTGGGAGATGATGGTTTTTATTTATGTGTTGATGGGCCTAAGTGGGCCCGTCTGCCTATGTTGGGCCTAAAAGCCTAGCCTCCAAGATAAGGGCCCATGGAGGAACAGTTGCGATGTGAAATGTTGCGCTGTTTAGATACGAGGGGTTGGGTTTTTTGGAGGAACGTTTTACGTTGAAGAGATGTGTCCTTTGGAAGAGACGCTTCGAGGGAAAGTAAAAAGGAAAAGGAACGTACCTTTTGGCGTACATACGTAAAAAAACACTTTTTCCCCCTCCAGATAACGTAAGAAAACAGAACAGTCCAAGGTAAAAGAATATACGTCTTTTTCAGAGTTTTCTCCCCTTAATAGCAACAGCATGCTTCTCGGTAGACTGGGATCAGAATTCTTCCTTGAACTTCAACATTGGTGTTTAAATCCATGGACAATAAGGTATGCTCGATTCCGTAGTGTATCTTTGATCGGTGATACATGTGATTCCTGGGCTCATCTTCCGCATTCGTTTTAGGGGTTCGATTTAATGTCAGATCGATTTAGGGAATCCGTTATTCCCAACACAACTAAATATAATTTATGTCCAGATTTGTCGAGCTATATCTTCCCTAATAATCCATCTTTGGCAAGTTTTGTCTCTGTTTCCTTTTGAAGTCCACAATCCAAAATTGGGCGAATGCGACGAGTACAAATCACTGGCCATCTCTCCATTGTCTCATGCACTTCTCCTCTAGCTTGTATTTCAACGTTTGGCACTCTTTATCTCTCTCTGCCATGGCTGTTTACGAGGTTTTTCTCGCATTGGCTATGGCCATGGTAGTGTCTGCCATAGACAGTAATTGGTACGATGCGCATGCGACTTTTTACGGCGACATGGGCGGTGGAGAAACCATGCGTAAGTAAAAATCTCTTGGCAAGGAGAAAGTAGGAAGAGCCTTGCCCTAACCTTATCATCCTTTCTTGTGCTACTTTGCGCGAGGACATATGTACAGATGGATAATGAGGCTACTTCATGTCGCTAATGTTTGTTGATTTGTTTCTCGTTCGTGGTCATCACATGCAGAGGGAGCTTGTGGATATGGAGATCTTTTCAAACAAGGATATGGACTAGAGACCGCAGCACTGAGTACGGCCCTTTTCAATGATGGACTTACCTGTGGCGCTTGTTTCGAGATCTATTGTCACAACGACCCGCAGTGGTGCATTCCGAACGCCGATTCAATCACAATCACTGCAACAAATTTCTGCCCTCCGAACTACACTCCAAATAAACCGGACGCCTGGTGCAATCCTCCGCAGAAGCACTTCGACCTTTCCATGAAAATGTTCACGAAGCTTGCGGAGTACAAGGCTGGAATCATCCCCATCCGCTATCGCCGCATCTTGTGTTCCAAGCAAGGAGGAGTCAAGTTCGAGATCAACGGGAACCCGAACTTTAACCTCGTGCTAATTTACAACGTGGGCGGCGTCGGGGACGTGAAGGCCGTGAAGATCAAGGGCTCGGACACTCAATGGATCACAATGAGTCGTGTATGGGGGCAAAATTGGCAGACCGGAACTGTCTTGACGGGGCAAAGCTTGTCGTTTCAAGTGACCGTGAGTGACGGGAAGACAGTAAAATTCGATAGTGTGGTGCCTGCTGGGTGGCAATTTGGGCAGACATACGACGGGGGAAACAATTTCTAGTTCGGCCATTTTCATTCCAGTGCTTGCATTACGGGATTTAAATGAATCGATGCAATAAATTCCGAGTTTAATTTTCCATTTGTAAGAGAGTCGTGCCATCCATCCTCTCCATTTTCACTTTCCATTGTCTGTTTGTAATTCCTATTGGCATTCAAACAAGTTCAGTTCGATTTCGATTAATCTATTATTCAAAAGTTCATGAAGTTTCCATGTTTTTTCAAATTCATGCATTAATGAAAAAATTGTCCGAGATTATATGTTTTCCACCATTATCATTATTATCATCATACGAGGCTTATGATTGAAAAAAGAACGATCTCATGATTAGTATGATTGGACAAGGAAAATCTACACGTACTCAATTTTTACCCTTTAGCTGGTAAAGCTAATTTTTATAAGTGGAGATGCCCCACCGTGATATGAGATGGGCTCAGACTGTCCAGCATCGTTAAATTGTACTCGTTCTCTTGAATATGTTACAAAGTATGAACAACCCACGGTTTGGCCGGTGATTTCTCCTAGTTTCACCCGTGAATTACTTGTTTGTAGGAGATGTAGTGGTCTAGGTAGACATTCATATGCAAATAATTGTGATTATTTCATGTCCATAGAGGTTTATATAGCCGAGAAAAGCAAAATAAAAGGAAAAGGGTTTAGTACCGACTACGTCGGTTAAGTCCTCTTAGTTTCATATTTATCCAGTTTGGTCCTCCGACTTTTCTTTGTGTAATCAAGTTTTCTAACTACTTGGGTATATGCAACTTTGTCCTCTTTAAGTCTTACTTTGCGCGATCAAATTCTGTAACTCCCTTGATATACGCACTCTAGCGTCTTGTTTACGCACTGTTATTAACAATGTCAACTCAAGATTTCTTTTTTTCTTGCTTTTCCCGTTTGGTTTTTGCCTATTTGGCGACAAATTAGCATCTCATGTCATTTTCTATTTCACAAACATGCCTTGCTTAGACTGGTTGATTGAAGGATTTGATTGCGCAAATTCAAAGGGTTAGAGAATTTGATTGCACATGATAAAACTTATAAGATCTAATTGCACAGATTATAAAAATCAGAAAACACGATTGCATAAAGCGAAGTTTCGTTTCCGCAAGCAGCCTCGAGATCATAATATGTGTATATTTGATTAATAACTACGGCAACATGCGCAGTACACAATTGACGATTGATACCGCCATCTGGGGAAATGAAACTTTACGACCCTGATTGAGCCGCAATGAACTGTCTTATAAGTCCTACATGTGCAGTACGTACATTAGCACTTGACACAATCATTAGCACTTGCACGATTTGATTGCCGGTTTCGTGATGTCTTAACACAGATTGTAGCTACACGTGCGTGAGGAGATGCAGCAAGCCGTCGCGCAAGAACGTGCGCCACAGAGCATGCAAAACGTGCTGTGTGAGGTGCCACTGCGTGCCGCTGGGGACCTAGGGCAACGGGAGCGCGCGCCCGTGCTATGCCAAGCTCAAGGACCCACGTAAACAGACCCAAATGCCCTTGAAATAGCAGCTCCCGACGTCTTTGTTCTTGGTTCTACCCAGTTTTGTTTTTGGTCGAATGCCCAGATTAATATACGTGATAGGTCATAATGGTGAGTTGAGTTGGCGCTGAGGTGGGAGTGCTTTTGTTTAAGTCTGAATTATCACCTCTTTGATTCATTATTTACTCAATTAAAATTTGACAGTCTTATAAGTTCTTGTGCTGTACTCCATTGACCACTAATGCTCCTATTGGTTTCAAAACATGTTAAAGATATATTCAAGAAATTCCCCTGATCTCCCTTGATCCTCCGTATCTGTTATGAAAGTCCAAATATCTCATTCGAATTGTGCAT
This sequence comes from Eucalyptus cloeziana, assembly GCA_014182715.1. Lineage (NCBI taxonomy): Eukaryota > Viridiplantae > Streptophyta > Magnoliopsida > Myrtales > Myrtaceae > Eucalyptus > Eucalyptus cloeziana. The sequence continues at coordinate 31,679,555 of CM024639.1, forward strand.
ATCTTTAATTGATTATAGTTGATACTATAACATCTTGTTATGTTAGATAGCCATATTGTTGAATGAGATATTTGCACTTTCATGACAGATACGGAGAATCAAGGGCTATTTACAATCTTGACAGGATGGATATTTAAAATACCAAGATATTATACTATCAACTATAATCGATTAAAGATATGCACAATTCGAATGAGATATTTGCACTTTCCTGACAAATACGGAGGATCAAGGGTTATTTACAATCTTGACAAGATGGCTATTTAAGATAACAAGATATTATAGTATCAACTATAATCGATTAAAAATATGCACAATTCAATTGAGATATTTGCACTTTCATAACAGATATGGAGGATCAAGGGAGATTAGGGGAATGGGTGCAGTTTAGCTGACTATGTGACAGTGGAATGGTTAGCTAAGGACCGCATCATCCTTCACTTAAAAAAAAAAATCTTCTCCAAAAAAGAATTAGTGAGAATCCTACTAATAAAAAATCACAAGTGAAATATGAATGATCGAAGTGATAATTTCTTATGTTTGTGCGCATAAGACTCAAGACCATCCTCATAAAACCCTCCAAAATTCCAATACAATCCAAACATCGTTAATTACAAGTAAAAAATATTATCGCCTATTATAAAGAAATAGCTAATGTCATTATGTAGATCTATTAAATTTAAAAGATGAAAAACACTTGAAACATTGGTTTCGCAATTAATAACAAGATCATTGTGCAATAAATTGGCTTCTCAGTTCTTTCGGCAAAATCAAATTGCAAGATTCTCCGGTGACCTAAAATTAAGATGAGTGATATCAATTACACATAAAACAAATGAAGTAAGAAAAGAACAAAATAAGAATAATAAATTAGAAGGGAAGAAAATTTACGCTATTGATCCAAATCCCATGGATAAAGATGTGTTGGGACCTAAAACATTATAAAATCAATCTTAAGATCTCACGAGTCAAAACTAAGCCAAAAAATGATTTTTGATCAATTCGTATACAAATTTTACCTAATGTAGCTTCAACATTTGGTTCATTGAGAAGATTCATATGACCACGAGATATTTGACCCTATATCATTTTATATAGATAAAAAAATCAATTTGTAGTAAGGTATTTTAATTCAAAATAAAATAATAACATGTACTGACAATGATTGAAAATCCCGATTCTTTCCTGATTGCAAATCTAATTTCGAGAATAGCTATGGTGACTTATCTCATATGAATTATCAATTGTGTGAAAATTAATGAAATTCCTTATACCTCATCTTGGTAGATGTATACGTTAATTCAACTGGCAGACGCTATGATATAAATTTCCAAATAATTCTATATAATTATTGAAATTTTTTTTGGAAACTCCATACCGTACCATTCAAATTCACAGGAGAGTTAATGTGCATCAAGCAATCGGGGATTTCTTTTTTCTACAAGAAAGTTCATGTGCATTAGCTTAGCAAAGTACTATCAAGCTGATAACAAATATATGAGAAAATTACATCGTATTAACTAGAATTATTAGTGATAAATTTCTTAGTGTGCAAAAATAAGAAATTATTACTTTGATTGTTCATCCTTTACTTGTAATTTTTTTATTAGTAAGACTCTTAGTAATTCTTTTTTTTGGAAAAGATTTTTTTTTTTTTTTTTTTAAAGGTAAAGGATGGAAACCGGTTAACCCCTTGAAGACGTGAGGTCTTTAGCTGATCGTTCCGTCACTTGACTGAGGATGGTCAGCTAAGACTTATCCCACATGTGTGTGTTGCACAATTTTCTCTTTTTAGTAGCCAAGTTAGGTAATCCTAATTAAATTTTGAGTGTCGCACCCAGTCTACTCCTCACATATTGTATCACTCTCTTTTTCAATTACTACTAATATTGCTTTCTCGACATCAATCCTCAAAATTGTTAGTCTCGTCCAATTATGAGGTCAGCAACCACATTATGCAAACTACGACGCAGGCAGGGCTGTCAAAAAAAAAAAAAAAAAACCAAACCGACCTCAATAGAAACTTTTTGGTTGGATTTCTCCAGTTCAAATAATAGGTTTAAAACGGGCATTTTAAAAGTTTCGATTTGGATGGGCTACTGAATCGAACCAAAACATATCAAAGTTCAAACCACGCTCCCACAAATGGTGAATCCCCCAACCCGAACCAAACACATGGAAGTTCAAATCATACTCTCAATTTCTCAAAGATCTTGAATCTCTCCCAGAGCTGTCCCTCTCCGTTGTCATCCGTATCTTGATCTCCGTCTCCCTCTGTCTCGCAGTGGCTCCTCCAGCCCTTACACGATGTCGTCGCACCACTTTGTCTTCCATCGCTCGACCCCATCTATCTACTCGCGCCCACCCCAACAAGGAGTGACGCAACTAGACCCAAGATAAAAGGCCACAACAAGAAGCGAAGATCTGTGGCTAGCCTCCGATGAAGATGTAGGTCTCGACTCGGCATTGAATTTGTTGACAATTTGTTTGTAAAACAAACAAATGTGTATTGTCCCACAACAAACAGATGTGAGTACGTGGGCCAATAAATACTTGTGGAAGCATTTTAGGGGTGCATGACAAACCAAAATTTCTGTTTCAGAAATAATTTTTTTATTCTATACTTGTTTTTGGAATAGAAATCCGTTCGATAAACTTATTCCGTTTTTCTATTTCTCGAATAGAAATCTATTCTAGAAATAGGTTTGGAATAGAAATCAGAAGTAGAAATTTTTCTCTATTTTTGGAATAGAAATGAAAAATAAAAAATTTTCTCATCGTTCGAAATGAGAAATAAAATTTTTTCATCCGTTCGTCGACCATCCTTCATCCAGTTGCCGTTCGACCACCCCGTCCGCCGCTGCCACCGCCACCCGCCGGTCACCAAATAAATTATTTTTATAAATATCATTTTAAAATGAAATTTATTCGAATAAATAAAATGATATTTATTTTTATTTTTACGAATAAATTAAAAAAATCCCAAAAAATAAAATATTTTTAAAAATAAAATGAATAAATTTTTATTTTTAAAATATAAATAAATATCACTTTATTAATTTTTAATTTTTATTATAAAAATTATTTTTAAAAATTTTAATAAATAAATTTAATCGAAATAAATTTATTTTAATAAATAAATTTAATTAAATATCATTTTATTAAAAATAAAAATAAAAATAAATAAATATATTCATTTTATTCATTTATAAATAAAAATAAATTTATTAAAAATAAATAAATATATTCATTTTATTCATTTAAAAATAAAATAAATTTATTAAATAAATTTAAAATAAATTTATTAAAAATAAATAAATTATTTTTATTTATCATTTTATTTTTAATTTATTAAAAATAAATTTATTAAATTTATTAAAAATAAATTTATTTAAAATAAATTTATTAAATTTATTAAAAATAAATTTATTTAAAATAAATTTATTAAATTTATTTAAAATAATTTATTTATGATAAATAAAAATAATTTATTTTTATTAAAAAATAAATTTAATAAATTTATTTTTATTTGTCTTGAGTGTTTTGCCAAATAAATTTATTTTTATTTTTAATTTTTATTCATTTGAAAATAAATTTATTTGTAAAATAAAATAAAATAGAATAAATAAAATAAATTTATTTTTAAGGATATTTTATTTTATTTTTTATGATTTATTTTATTTTATTTTTTTCTTTATTTTGTTTGTTAATAAATCATTTTTATTTTTATTTTTTTTATATTAAAGGTCGCCGCCGCCGCCGCCGCCGTTCAAAAGGAAGAAATTTTGTGTCGTTATCAAACGGTTATTTTCTTAGAAACTCTTCAGAAAAGAAAAAGAAAAATCATTTCGTTCCAAACTATTTAACAAAATGGTTGTAAACGCACGCCTTTAGTCTCACAATTGAAGACCATGGGCTAAGTGGGTTGAACCAACAGTACCTACGTGTAGGTGCGCATATAATTGCACGACTTTGGCATTTATTAAGTGTTTTTTTTTTTTTTTCGTGGCGGGTGCGCATATAATTGCTGTGACTATGATGGAGCCAGCCTTCATTGCGGGTCATTGGTAAGGGCTGACCTAAGTTTGTTATTATTGAAAATCAATCGGGTTGCTACCTAATGGATTGCTCGATAAAATTTGATCAATTCCAAGACATAATTTGCTAAAAAATCCTAAACCTATTGCAATTGTGCTAATAAAGTAATAAATCTTTTTTTTTCTTATCACTTTAGTCATAAACATTTTGTTATTGTGCTTGGTTGGAAATAGCTGATGTGGGTGCGGGTCAACCGTTCTACATGACATCGATAATGCTGTTATTGATAATTTTTATAACTTTTTGTAATTTATTTATTTATTTTTTTAATCTTTTTTCCTTCTTCCCCTGTGGTCATTGGCAAGGGCTGACCTTGCCCACTTAGTGAGGCTTGCTTCGTCGGGGGAGGTCACCTTATGGATATCTAGCGAGGCTCGGCAAAGATCCTCTCTGGCTTCTTCCTCATTTCTCAATTCTCTTGAACCAAAGGATGACGAAGGCAACTTCAACCCCATGCCCTATGTGGCACCCCAACCCAATAAAGTCATCATAGTGCACTTTCCACTATGATCCTTGTCTTGAAGGACTATAAGTCCTGAGAGTTTGTTATTTACTTTTAACGGTCCCAGCGCAAAATAAAAAGTAGAGCGAAAGCGACTTCACACCTCCCCAAACCATTATATCGAAATGATGCACACAAACTAAATATTTTATAAGATAAACCAAGCACTTTTATTTATATAACTTGATGGGCAACATGAGTTGGAACTATAAAAGGCCAAGGCTATCTAAAACTTAGCTATAACCAAAATGCGTCCAACTCCATAACAACCATCATCTTCAGCCCATCAGATAGGGTCGGTAGTCAAAAAAAAAAAAAAAAAAAAAAAATTCTCCAACTACCCATCACCCAAGGTCGATCACACCCAGCCCGGTCCATCGGTTGGTGGCGGCGGCAGCATCCCCATCATGATCTCGTCGTGGCGAACGTGCACGGACAGGAACTCCTGCACCACAGGGCCTCCAGGTAGCCCCACATCATACATAACTAGCATATGGACGCGGACGAACACCAGCCCCCACACCCCAACACAAATGTGCTCTGAACACGAGCACTCGACGTCGACCGACATGCCATAGAAGGTGCCATGAGAGATGGGTAGCAAATGCATCTTAATCTAAAATGTTAGTTCCCAAACGAGGTGAGTACAGCCACTCAGCAGCAAAAGGTTCAACAAGCTATATCGAGCATAACCATCAATCTCTAACTATATACTAGATAAACAGGGCAGAAAATCAAGGGGTAATAATCATTAATGATATGGAAATTTTCAATATTAAGACAATTGCAATTTCATAAAAATCATGTGCCACATAATCAAATTACATATCATTTATTTAGCCTTTGAAAAATTTCATTCCCTAGAGGACCAATGTTTGCATCCCTCTAGGCATTCGCATCCACCCTGGCATCACGAAAACCTCCGACATTTAGCCACTAAGGCCACCGGGTATCCGGAGCATATCACACCTCCAGGCATCTTGTACCCCACCTGGCATCACGAGGAAAAATCTCCAAAGCTCACCATGAGGATGGTTGCTCGGCCATTTGGGTTTACATATCGACAAGCATACAACCGAGCATCCCGAAACTCCCAGGGCATACCTCCAGCATTCAGCCTCTTAGGGCCACTAGGCATCCACAAGGCATCGACTCTTTCGATCCTTTGGACTTCCCGACTCCCGGGGCATCATTAACCTGAGGGTTCAATGGATAACAATTCATATTTGTATTCACAAAGGCATCATCCTATGTCAAGCAAGATATCTCATGAACCTTTCATCAATCTCAATATCCCACCATCAGCATTATCATAATCATATAGCAATTCGAAAACTATACTTCATATAGGACAATTTTTATGGAAATCTCGAAACAGCAACTTAATTTCTACAATTGCGCAGTTTTAGTAACAATTCCAAATTAATTACTAACGGGCTCAGAAAATTATGAAATTTTGACACATTATCAATAAGACCTAGAGGAACAGATCTCCAGAAGGCCACTAGGTCAGATTCCGTATGTACCAAGGGTAAAACCTCGATTTTCTTCCTAACCATCATTCTGTAAAATTTCAGATTTCATATTTTCATAGGAAAATCATTTCGATGGTCATACCTTTTTATTTTTCTCTAAATTTTTGATATGTTATTCATGAAGATGTGCTCTAAAACTTTCATCAAGGGCTCGAAATCAAATTGTGGCCAGATAATTACAGAAAAATTAAAATGTCGCCGGGGGTCACACTGTTTTTCACAAAACAGTCCACAAGTTCACAAAACTCCTCCTATACCTTAGATTTCGACCTCCCACCATTATAATCTTTGTCTATACACAGATTACACCATACCACAGCATGATTATCACTGAAATTCCTCATGGTCAGATCTAAAATTCATTTGGTTTCACTTGCTAATTCAAAAATCCAGCACTCACACTTCATCAAATTCGAAATCCAGCACTTGCACCTCATCCACAACTAGCTTTCTTGATCTAACACCCTCCTACATATCAAAGACTCCACATGCAGCTCTAGTACTCCATCTTCCTCACCTATTTCACTTCTTTTCTAGGCAAAACAGCTTGCAACAACATAGATTGAAGAACAATTGCTTGCCTTGAACTCTCTCACACAAGGGTTGTCCGAAAATGGAGGTCCGGTGGTCACGGCTCGGCTGGTCGGCGACGGGGTCCGGTGACGTCGATGGTGGCTGCACGGACACGGCGAGAGGCGGCCCTTCCTTCCTTTCCCTTGCTGCCCGCACCCACGCACGACTCCTTCTCTCTTTGGCTTGGTTTCCTCTCAATCTCTCTCTTGGTCTCTCCCTCCTCTCTCCGTGCGAAGCCCCCTCCCCCTTTGTTTTGTTCTTTGATTAATTAATTTCCCCCATTTTGCATGTAGGAAATTAAACAATGGATATACAATGGACAAGTGGTCAATTGAGGAAGAACAAGTGGAGGCACAACAAGGACAAGTGTGGGAGGGCATGCAAATCTCCCCCCCCCCTTTTTGCTTCGTGCGACACCCTTGGGAGTGTTCTTGGGCTTGCTTGGGCCCAAGAGTCCATGAAAATGGGGCCCTAATCCCCCTTTATATATATATATTTTTTATATATTATTATTATTAATTAGTATTCTATCTCTATCCAATTTGATTTAATAACAAATTTAAATTGCTTTATATACATATACAAGTATGTACACACACACACACACACACACACACACACACACACACACACACACACACACACACACACACACACACACACATATATTCCAAAATCTTACGGCCCGTTAAATATTGTTTAAATTTGCGCATAAAATTCACACACACACATATATTCCAAAATCTTACGGCCCGTTAAATATTGTTTAAATTTGCGCATAAAATTCTTAGGCAAAAATCAAATCCAATCCTTTTGTTTTAAAAAGGATATAATTGAAACATACTAATCCAAAAGAACAAATTACAAATTGACATATGTAAATTAAAAACAAAGTCATAGCTCGGTGACTGTCACATATCTGAGGGTCACCTAAAGTTTTGGAATGCCACAATTCTCCCCTCCTTAGAGAATTTTGTCCTCGAAATCTACCATCACTTATAAATCATTAAACAAATGAGGATATCTTTCTTTTATCTCTTTTTTACTTTCCCAGGTGGCCTCTTCCACATCATGATGCCGCCATAACACCTTAACTAGAGGGATTTTCTTCGTTTGAAGGACTTGTTCTCTTCGACCCAACACTTGTACGGGCTCTTCTATGTATCTCACTTTCTCATCCACTTTGATGGCTTCACGATCGAGTATGTGACCAAGATCCGGCTCATACTTCCTCAGCATCGACACATGGAACACATCATGTAAGTTTCCCAACTTAGGAGGCAGTGCCAAATGATAAGCTACGTCTCCTATTCTCTCGAGTATTTCAAAAGGTCCGACAAACCTAGGGTTTAATTTTCCTTTCATCCCAAACCGTGATATTCCATTCATGGGAGATACTTAAGGAATACATGGTCTCCCACATTAAATTCCAAAGGTCTTCTATGCTTATCTGCGTAGTTTTTCTGTTGACTCGAGGCTGTCTTAAGTCTTTTTCTAATAATCTCAACAGCCTTAGTGATAACTTGTATCAGTTTAGGTCCTATCAATTTCCTTTCACCCACTTCATTCCAACAGACATGAGTTCTACATTTCCTTCCATATAATGCTTCATAAGGAGCCATGCCTATACTTTTCTGAAAACTATTATTATAAGCAAACTCCACCAAATGCAATCTTTCATCCCAACTCCCTTTAAAGTCAATCACACAAGCCCTTAAAATATCCTCTAATGTTTGGATTACCCTTTCGGTTTGTCCATCTGTTTGAGGATGAAAAGTAGTACTAAACTAGAGTTTAGTTCCTAAGGCAATTTGAAAACTCCACCAAAAGTTTGAAGTAAATCTCGAGCCCTGATCTGATGTAATAGTCACTGGAACACCATGTAAACATATTACTTGACTTACGTATATCTCCACATATTTGTTCATCGGATAATCCATGCGAACTGCTAAGAAGTGAGCAGACTTAGTCAAACTATCCACTATAACCCAAATAGAGTCATAACCGCTTGATGTCCTTGGCAAACCTTGTACGAAATCCATTGTTATATGCTCCCATTTCCACTCTGGGATATCTAATGGTCTTAATAGCCCTGTTGGTTTGTAGTGCTCCGCCTTTACTTGCTGACACGTTAAACATTGGGAAACGTGTTTGGCTATATCTCCTTTCATGCCATTCCACCAATAATGTTGGCGTAAATTTCTATACATCTTCGTACTACCCGGATGAATATTGTAATTACTTCTATGTGCTTCTGACAGGATTTCCTTCTTTACTTCATTGTCGGGAATGCATAGTCGTCCATGACATCTTACTACTCCATCTTTAGAGACTTGAAATTCTGGTCTTTTTCCTAATGACACAGCACTTCACACTTTTTCTATTTCCAGGTCAAATTCTTGTAACTTCTTAATTTTCTGGATAACTTTCGGTTCAATCCTTAATGCGGAAATCATACCAGTAAGTTGATCTACTTCTAATTTAAATTTTGAATCTACTATTGACCTTAACAGATTCCATCATGTGATTCTCATACTGGCCAAATCCATAGTCGACTTACGACTTAGATCATTCGCTACCTTATTCGCCTTCCTTGGATGATACCATATTTCGCAATCATAGTCTTTTAACAACTCCATCCACCGTCTCTGTCTCATATTCAGTTCTTTTTGTGAAACAAATATTTCAAACTCTTATGATCTATATCTCTCTTCCCAATTTAACAAATTAGCAATATACTCGTATATAATTGTAAGGATATTGTCTTATAGAAAATTATTCACACATGGAATGGTTCCTCAATTTTTAGAAAGTTTAACTGATTAGGTGGCAACATGGGGAAATTACTAAAAAAGTCATAAATCTATTGTATTTATGCCAATTTAGTAGTAAATCTTTTCAATTGTATCGATTTGGTCCTAATTATTTTGACAATTGGCCAATTTAGTCTTAAACCTTTTGACAATTTATTAATATAATTTTTCTAGTAATTTTGATTGGAAATTATTGACATGACAGTTTAGTTAGGTCAGTTGTCCTACATGACATGGTTGACATTGACTTAAATAATTTTTGCAATTTTTTTTTTCGAATTTATTTTTATTATTAGTATTAATTATTATTATTATTATTATTATTATTATTATTATTATTATTATTATTATTATTATTATTATTATTATTATTATTATTATTATTTCCAACCTTGGGGGTTGGAAAAAAAAAAAAAAAAAAAAAAAAAATTGAAATACTAAAAATTCAGAATTTTTAAAAAAAAAAATCTAAAAAATTGTAAAAATTATCCATATCGGTACATTACACAATGTTGAGTGGACTATCATATCAGCGATTTCTAGTTAAAATTGGCTAAAATGACTAAATTGTTAATTCATCAAAAATTTTAGGACTAAATTGGCAAATCATGATGACTAAAGTTGCCTAATTGAAATATTTATACTAAATTTGCAAATTATTAGAAAACTTAGGACTAAACTCTATCTAGGGTTTCTATTGGAAGATATGATTCACTAAATTGTATCGAATTGTAATTGATTGTAAATCTTGTCTATTTTAGGATTAGAAGAATAGAAGAATATATAATTTCCTTTTATTGATTCATCCTTGTAATTAAATACACGAATTGTGTTACATTGAATATAATATAACACAGAAATTCTTCCCTTCAATTCACATAGATTTTCTCTGTTTCTCGCTCAGGTTCTGACCTCTTTCTGCTTCCGCTCAGATTGCCTCATAAAGGAACTCCAATCTTCAAAGGAGTTGCCGTAGGAATCGAAGTTTCAAATGTTTCCAGAAGAACTCAACCTGCAAAAGAGTTGCCAAAGGAATCAATTTCTATTTATCATGACAAAGCCAGAAGACCTTACCGCAAATCCAGTCGACCAATCTGCTGGATACACTATGCCACAAAATCTGGGCAGCCAAGAATCTTCTGTTGTGGTTTCCGAAATAGGGCAGCAGTAGGGTCAAATCGCGCAGAATCCGCAACACGTGCAATGGCAGCAATTTTAGGCTCAAACAAATATGGGGTTACCCTTCTTAGGGCCTCCTTACTAGTGGATACCCTATCCATGGTATCAGGGACCAAGCCCCTGTGCATCATTGCCGGGCTACCAAGGCAACGTGCGAATCGATGGAGGCCCACCGACCAATGACGGGGCAAGCTCAACCATCGGCGCGGAGCAGACGGGCGGATCAACTGGACCGGGTATGGGAACGAATCCTTACCCGGGTTTTCACAATGCGAGGCCTGTAGTCGGGTCGATAGGGTCGGGTCAGAATCTGAATCCCTACATGGGTTTCTTTCCGTATCAATACCCTCCTGTCAGCGATCGGCCGAAACTCGGCGACCCACTTTATACAACAAACGCCAACGGATCTGAACTGAAAATCATCAGCCAACAGTTAACCGGCGTCGACAACTACTCAAGATGGTCGGCGAATTTCGACGAGCACTGATCACGAAGGGAAAAGAAGTTTTCATAGACGGGACTTTTCCTATTCCGTCCAACGAAAGATCGGCGTGGCTTTGGAAGAGATGCAGCCAATTAGTAAGAACATGGATTGGAAACTGCATCTCGACCGAAGTCACGGCCGGACTTCCACCAACAGAAGACCCACAAAAATTGTGGGAAAGGCATAAGGGAGATGTACGGAAAGCTCGACCAAGTGAAGATTTTTTATCTCACACAACATATATCAAATTTGAAACAAGGGAACTCAATAGTTGCAGGGGTTTACAATAAACCCTCGGCACTGTGGAATGAATTAGAGGCCGTCGAAGAGAAATTTGATTGGCTCGAACAGATACAACAGCAGTACAGAAGCATGATAGAGAGGGAGAAGGCGACGAGGTTCCTCCTCATCCTCAACGAGGCTTACCAGACGTTTCGCTCCTAAATTCTTACCATGGAGAATATGCCGAGCCTCGGTCGGATTTACCAACTCATCGTTCAGGAGGAAAGTCAGCAACAAATGGCGGATCATGGAAGGGGAGGAGAAGGAATCGTTTTGGCCGCAAGAGGCCATCCTCGTTCCTCACAGAGAAGCACAGTGAGAGGAAGAGAGGCGGGGGCAGATCTACGGTTCTTCGAGGAGAACCCTAGACATAACAGAAGGGTCTTCGACGACCCAGATTCTGTTAATCAATCGGATGACTCATGTACGATCCGGGTGCGAATGAATCCAACGGCTTGCGAGGATCTATTCTTGGTGGATCGGACGGCTCGCGTGGGATGAACTTCAATGGGCCAGACGGCCCGCGCGGTGCCTTTCTCGGTGGATTGGACAATAATCCAAATGGGCCCAATTCATTTGGCCCAACCTCAGCGCAAGTGTTCCAGCCCATGAACAGGTCTTCCTTAGCTGCAAAAAAATGGTGGGCCACGAGGAAAAGGTAAATTATATTGTGATTATTGTAAGCGGCCACATCATACCATAGAAAACTGCTGGAAATTACATGGAAAACCATGAGAAAAAGAAAAAGGGAAATTTTCGGATAGTTTTTCATGTATCGGGTCAACAAATGGGAAAATCAATCACCCATGATCAATATCAGGAACTTATGGAGCATTGAAGAAATTAGATGCTTCTGATAAAACTGGGAGCTTTACAGGTACATCCTATTGTTTGATGAATGCAATTTCACAAAATGCATGGATTATTGATTCGGGTGCTAGTGACCACATAGTCTGCAATAAATCTTTCTTTTTTTAGGTTAAAAAGTTGTCTCACCCCATATCGGTACAACTTCCAAATGGAAACACTACTCAAGTAATCATGTCTGGCATTGTGAATCTTAGCTCACTCATTACTCTTCAAAACATGCTATATGTCCCTAATTTCCATGTCAACCTGATATCAATTTCCTAAGTTTGCGAAGAAAATTCATGCCGCATTCTATTTCAGCCTGATAACTGTTTCTTTCAAGCCCTTTCGACTGTCAAACTGATGGGCTTGGGTAGAGTCAATCAAGGGCTTTATTTTTTGGAGAATTTCCCACAATATTTATCTTCTGTTGCACTCAATAAGTCATTGTGTAATGCTGCTACCAATGATATGAATTTTCTTAATCATAAAAGATTGGGTCACAAAGTGCATCTTTTCCTTGTCCTCAATGTCCCATCGCCCCATGGCAAAACAAACTCGTGCTCCTTTCCCTAATAGCACTTCTCGAGCGGATGCAATTTTTTCCTTGATACATGTTGATGTTTGGGGGCCCTACCATACTTTGAATCATGATGGGTCCCGGTTTTTCCTCATAATCGTGGATGACTTCTCTCGTGCTACATGGATATTTCTCATGTAGTCTAAAAATCAGGTTCTTTCACATCTGAGAACTTTCTATCTCTGTCAAAAACTCAATTCGGGAAAATAATCCGTCGGGTTAGAACTAATAATGGTAGAGAATTCTTCAATAATGAGTGTGCCTCTCTTTTTTCCTTGAATGGAATTTTGCATGAGAGTTCTTGTACTTATACACCACAACAAAATGGTGTGGTAGAAAGAAAACATTGTCACCTTTTAGAAGTTGCACATGCCCTTAAGTTTCAAGCACTTTTCTATTGCCATCTCGCATTCTCGAAATGAAAGAAAGCTATTTTGGAAAGGGGGAATTTTTGTGTGGTGACTACGGTGGGATGTAAGGATAAGATGGCCCCTCATGCTCATCATGGGTTATCTTAAAGAAGGGATATCGTGTTTATGTGCCATCCACAGGAGAATTTATTGTTAGCAGGGATGTTGTCTTTCATGAGGATAATTTTCCTTTCCATAACCTATCTACTTCTTCTGAAGATACTAAGACAACTTATAAGGGGTTCTTAGAAGAGGATTTGCCTTCTAGAGGAACACTTATTATTGCTTCTCCTCCAAGATCAACTGGAGTATCTCCTTCAACACCCATTGAGATTCCTATGGGTCATGCTATTGAAGAACCTCCTGAAGAGCCAACACAATTAACAAGGAATACTATAGCAGAACCAGTTCAGTCATTGGACATCTCATAAGCAAGTCCTAATGAGGAATCGCCTCCAATACAACATGAGTTGCCAATGCAACATGAGTCGTCACGACATCCTAGTCGCATCACTCGTCCACCAACTTGGACCAAAGACTACATTTGCCTTAAAGAAGGAATTGTCGAGACAAGAGGAATCAAAACCTTGGAGCAACCCGCGGACATATTCACTAAACCGTTGTGTCAGAGACAACATACATATCTTCTAAGCAAGCTTGGCGTCTTGGACATATACAGACCACCAGCTTAAGGGGGAGTGTTGGAAGATATGATTCACTAAATCATATTGAATTGTAATTGATTGTAAATCTTATCTATTTTAGGATTAGAAGAATAGAAGAATATATAATTTCCTTTTATTGATTCATCCTTGTAATTAAATACACGAATTGTGTTACATTGAATATAATATAACACATAAATTCTTCCTTTCAATTCCCATAGATTTTCTCTGTTTCTCGCTTTGTTACAGTTTCAACAAACTGAGTATGTAGCGAATTTTAAGAAGGTTTTATTTTGAGGATGTTCTCTTATGGAAAAACACTCACACATCAAATGGTCCCTCGATTTTCCAGAAGGTTTAACTAATTGGGTGGCAACATTCCCATCTTCAACTTGTTCTACCACTGGGCATCCCTGGGCAATCCCCCTTCATTTGGGGTTTTCTCTCTACGAAATGTAGAGTGCATCTACCATTCAGGTAGTTTCCTCCCCAAGTCTTCTACCTGGTTTTTCTACTACTGAAAGTTGTGAAGTCTCCATTCCTGCACATATCTCTCTCAACTACTTCTGACCCACTCCTTTTTTCTCTTTACCCAATATATTCTCCCTCTTCCCTCACCCCTCCTTTGATTGCATGTCACGATCGGACATTGGTTTTGTTGAATTTCCCCTCAATTTCCCTTGTGTTCTTTACCAGTTGGTCGCCCTTTCTTCCAAGGCTCTGTGCTTTCGGAATTCCTTGTTTCCAGGGTCTTTTGTTGTGGATTCCTCCCATTAATTCTGAAATGGAGCACCCCAATGCCGTCGAAGAAGCCCGCCTGGTAGCCTTATGTACTGCGTGGGCCGCTTGTGGTCAGAACAGCAAGTAGAGATTTGGGACAAGGGTGTGCCTAGGGAGAAAATCGTGGAATGTCAGTTAACTCTGGTGGGTAAGCTTCTAAATAACCCATCAGTGAATTTTCAAGCTCTCCAAACCACTATGAAAAAGGCTTGGCGCACTGGTTTCGTGGAATTCTCACAAGGCGACTCCGATCTGTATATTATTAAATTCAAATCTAAAGACGTGAAACAGAGATTGTTAGATAATGGACCTTGGTTGTTTGCCAATCATTTGCTTATCCTAAAACCTTGGATAGCTAACACGCCATTGTATTGCTATGACTTTAACTCTTGTGCATTTTGGGTCCATGTTGTTAGCTTGCCTTTAGAGCGTTGTACAAATACTCTAATTCATCGGGCTGCAAGTCATATTAGTAAGGTCATAGAAGTTAACATCGAGAGCAAAGATGGCTTACCGTTCCGAGTAGGGAGGGCAAGGGTGGAATTGGACCTTCAACGCCCGCTGAAATCAGGACTTCTCCTTAAGGTGGAAGGCAAAAATCTTTGGTTAGATTTTCGATACGAACGTTTAGCTCACTATTGCTACTCCTGTGGTATTTTAGGCCATTATGCAACAAACTGTAAAGCCTTCCCATGTGATGAAAATAGATTAGATGATGCCAACTTTTTATTTGGTTCTTGGCTAAGAGCAGAGGTACGAGAACATAGTCCCTTCTAGCGTACCTTTTATGATGAAGAGATTATCCCAGAAACCCCTCAACGTCTTTCAGCGATTACTCTTGTCCCGGCTTCTTTCCAAGCTGTACCTGATATTTCAGCACACAAAAACAAAGGTAAACAAACTATGGAAGCCTCAGATTATGCTACTACTATCCCAGCAACTAGTCATGTTAGTTAGGAGCAGCAAACTCTCGATAAACAACCTTTAGTGGTTGCTAATCTTGCAGTTGATTCTTCTCAGTCAAAAAAGAAGCTTAAACACCCTCGCCTTAATGCAAGATCTGGGCCTCTTAAGAAGGCCAAACGACCCCTTCCTTAAGAACTTCGACATAAGCTTCAGGAACACTTTGATGAATCAGCTCTACAAGACACTCCTATCACTGCGGCAGACACTCCTACTTGTTGGGCCTTGGTGGCTAGCCCTAAAAAGCCATCGGGGGAACAATGATTCTTCTAAGTTGGAATTGTCAGGGGTTGGGCAACCCCCTGACAGTTCAAGCATTACGGATCTTAGTGACCCAGGAGAAGCCCGACATCCTCTTTTTGATGGAAAAAAAAAATCAAACTCAGAAGCTCATGGACCTTCGACGAAAACTTAAATTCTCAGCAAGTTACATACAAGATCCAGATGGTTTGGCGGGAGGGTTGGCCCTTTTTTGGAATGATAAGGTTTCACTGAAGGTAATCTATCATTCTTCAAATATGTTGGACTCTACTTGTACTGACCTAGATTCTGGTATCATTATGCGCCTCACTTGCTTACATGCCCAGTGCGCTTTCATCTCCGGCAGAACCTGTAGACAGTTTTACGTCAAATAAGTAACCTCAATACCCTTCCTTGGTTATGCATAGGGGATTACAATGAAGTGCTATACCCTTGGGAGAAAGTAGGGAAAAATCCTGCTGAGACTTATCGAATGTGTTCTTTTCGTGATCTACTTAACGACTGTTATCTTATGGATCTTGGCAGCAAAGGCTGTGCCTTTACATGGATTAACAACCGACATGGTGATGATATAGTTAAGGAACGATTAGACAGAATGCTATGCACTAAGGATTGGAGATTAGCTTACCCTCTTGCCGAAGTACTCGCCCCTCCAGCCCTGGGATTAGATCACAGCCCCCTTCTATTATCCACTGAAGCAACATCAAACTGTAGAAGGAAGAAAATTTTCTACTTTGAGGCTTTTTGGCTTTAGGACATGGAGTGTCGTGAAGTAATTTCTACATCATGGGCTTCTTCTCAGCTTGGAGAGGTGACCCTCCCCCAAAAATTGCACTCTGTTTCTATAGCCTTATCCAACTGGAGCCGTTCTAAATTCAGGAATGCACACAATCAACTTCGTACTCTTAAGTATCAGCTTCAGTCACTTACCAATCAACCATTTCTTCACTCTAGGATTGAAGAGATATCGAACCTGAAAGCACAAATACACGACTTATGGAAGCAGGAGGAAAAATTTTGGGCAATGCGTTCCCGTGTTAATTGGTTAAGATGGGGAGATAGGAACACCAAATTTTTCCATGCTACTACGGTTCAAAGACGACAACAAAACAAGATCAGAATGCTACGGGATGACCAATAGAACTGGATACGTGATCCTACTATTCTTAAAGAGATGACCTTGCACTATATTCCTCTGCAGGGTATAGAGACTATGGCCCGACTCTAACTATTTGCCAACAGGTTGTGACAGGGGAGATAAATGAAAGCCTAATAGCTAACCTTACCTGTGAGGAGGTTCACACTGCTATATTTCAATTAAGCGAGACCAAGGCACCCGGTCCAGACGGATTAAATGGTCAGTTTTACCGTGTCCATTGGGATATCCTGCAAGAAGATATAATCTCAACTGTGAAACAGTTCTTTCATATAGGGATTTTATTACCAGAATACAATCATACCTATGTTTCCCTTATTCCTAAGACTCCACATCCAGAAAGATTGGATCAATTTCGTCCTATCAGCCTCTGCAATTTCATCTATAAGGTGATTTCTAAGATTCTAGCTAATCGTCTTAAACCCTGGCTACCCCAATTAATAGCACCTGAACAAACTACTTTTGTTGGAGGTAGGCAAATCCAGGATAATATAATTGTCATTCAAGAAGTTTTACATCAGATCAGAATCAGAAAGCGGAAAAAGAATTTCCATGTAGTGCTTAAGCTAGATATGCAGAAGGCTTATGACCGGGTCGAATGGCATTTCCTTAGAGATTATCTCCTAAAGATTGGGTTTCATGCGAAATGGGTTCATTGGATATTCCAATGTATCTCTACGGTGTCTTATAGTGTCAAGTTTAATGGTGAGTTTCTGCCCCCTTTCCATCCTACTAGAGGCCTAAGACAAGGCGATCCGTTATCACCATACCTTTTCATCCTGATGGCTAATACCTTAACTACTTTGATCAACAACGCAGTGTTTATTGGTAACCTTAAAGGTATCAAACTTAACCGATGGTGTCCTACTCTCTCCCACTTATTTTTTGCAGACGATGCCATTTTTTTCCTTGATGCGAAGCTTATTGAATGTCAGAACTTAGCTACTATCCTAAACGAGTACTGTCTCGCTACAGGCCAGACCATTAATCGCAATAAATCAGGCTTATTTTGTAGTGCATAGTGTCCAATCAGTTTAAAAGAAAGTCTGGCAGGAGTACTCAGAGTTCCTATCCTTCACAGAACTGGCCGATATCTCGGTATACCCTCAGATTGGGGCAAATCTAAACGGGAAATGTTTTCTTGGCTTCTGGGGCGAGTGCATTCCAAACTTGAAGGTTGGAAGGAAAAAACTTATTTCTAAAGGAGGTAAGGAGGTTATTCTCAAAACCATTGTACAAGCAATACCACACTATGTGATGTCGGTTTTTAAAATACCTGCTGCTATTTGCAAAGCAATAAAACAGAAAATGGCTAAATTCTGGTGGCAATCAGATCACAACAAAAAAGGCATATATTGGAAGCCTAGGATAGCACAAAAAGAAGGAAAGATGAAGGGGGACTCGGATTTCGTGATCTAATGGATTTTAACAGAGCATTATTGGGTAAACAAGCTTGGCGTCTTGCCCAAGACCCTACCTCTTTGTACAACAGACTGTTACAAGGCCTCTATTTTCCAACTCAGGGTTTTTGGCATGCCTCTAAAGGTGCTAGGCCCTCTTAGGGTTGGCAAAGCTTATTACTAGGCCGAGATTCTATTGTAGATAAAGTCCTATGGTCTATTGGAGATGGTACACAAATCAAAATTCGTAAGGATCGCTAGCTACCTCGAGGTGTTATTGGAGGTCCTGCTCCTAGGGGTGAACCAAAAATGGTGGCAGGTTTCATACACACTAACTCGTGGAATACTTCCCTTATGAACCAGCATTTTGATAACCAAACAGTTGATCAAATCTTATCTATTCCTATCCGACCTCAATGTACCCAAGATAAACTTATCTGGCGAGGAAGACAAAATGGCATTTTCACAATGAAGAACTATTATAACCAGCTTAGAGCTCAGCACAAAACCCATATCACTTATCAGGCCTCTTCATCCTTTCAGCCGCCTCGCCGATTATGGAATGCAATATGGCACCTACGCACTATGCCTAAACTTAGGTCATTTCTCTGGTCTATTTGCAATAATGCTTTGGCAACTAGAGAAAATCTTTATAAACGGCACATATTGACAACCCCGACTTGCTGTATCTGTGATAATCACATACCCGAGACCCTAGAACATCTATTTTTATTCTGTCCATGGACTTGTGATGTTTGGCAACATCCAGAACTAACTATAAAGAGTCCAATCATGTTTGTGCATCGTATCGAAATCTGGCTACTTCAATTTATTGACATAATAGATGACTTACCAAATCTTGAAACGATTACTTCGGTCCTTTGGCATATCTGGAAGGCCCGAAATGCTTTTCTTTTCCGGCAACAATAGCCAAAGGCAGACCGAGTTGTGCAGATGGCGCTTGCTGAAGCCCAATCCAGACGGATTTTTCATGCTCCACTATCGAGATTTGTTGTAACAAGGAGCACTTCGGATCACAGATGGGAACCACCAAAACGAGGAGTCTTAAAAGTAAATTTCGACTCAGCTTACCATTCATCCAACTTCAACGCGGTGGTGGCTTGTATTTGCAGAGATTCCTTTGGCCATTTGGTTGATGGTTCTGTGTAGAATGCCCACGCCTCCTCGCCCCGTAAGAAGAGGCCATCGCTCTTAATTCCACCCTACAATTTTTGATCCATACCGGCGAGAGAGGGACAAGATCATGTTGGAATCATTTGTTTACTCCTTGTAGATGCTGTTCGGGAGCGCGATCCAGCAAGACGACCATGGATACTCCGATCCCTCCTTGAAGAAACTCGAGAGCTGCTCAGTCGATGCCCTAATTTCCACCTCGTGCATTGCCCTAGAGAAGCAAATGTGGTTGTGGACCGAGTTGTAAAAGCCCATCGGGCCTCCTTACTCCCTGCGAATTGGGCTCTTCAACCCCATCCTTTTTGCAGGATCTTTTATTTTCTGAACTGAATGTAAACGTTTTGCTAGGATCTTAATATATGAGTAGTGTTTTCGACCAAAAAAAAAAAAAAAAAAACCTGTTCTACCAAAGCAATATATTTAAGTACGATAGCTGTAAACCTCATTGGAGGAACCTTATCTTTGCGGGAGTATTGCGTGATTTTTCCTGTATTTGCCAAACTCTGCGAGCGGCCGGTATGAGAGCATCGGATTGCATTACCATTTTATATCACTGTCTCTTAGCCAAATATTATTTTTATTCCAGTTATATCCTGGCCTTATCCTTCGGTGTGATCATTCATCTTTTGCAATTTTCTCTGTTTCCTTTTGAAGTCCACAGTCCAAAATTGGGCGAATAAGACGAGTATAAATCACTAGCCATCTCTCCATTGTTCGATGCACTTGTTCTCTAGCTTATATTTCAACGTTTGGCACTCTTTATCTCTCTTTGCCATGGCTGTTTACGAGGTTTTTCTCGCATTGGCTATGGCTATGGTGGTTTCTGCCATAGACAGTAATTGGTACGATGCGCATGCGACTTTTTACGGCGACATGAGCGGTGGAGAAACCATGCGTAAGTAAAAATCTCTTGGCAAGGAGAAAGTAGGAAGAGCCTTGCCCTAATCTTATCATCCTTTCTTGTGCTACTTTGCAAGCGCATATGTACAGATGGATAATGAGACTATTTGATGTCGCTAATGTTTGTTGATTCTTTTCTCGTTTGTGGTCATCGCATGCAGAGGGAGCTTGTGGATATGGAGATCTTTTCAAACAAGGATATGGACTGGAGACCGCAGCGTTGAGCACGGCCCTTTTCAATGACGGACTTAGCTGTGGCGCTTGTTTCGAGATCTATTGTCATGACGCCCCGCAATCGTGCATCCCCAACGCCGGTTCGATTATAATCACCGCGACAAACTTCTGCCCACCAAACTACACTCCAAATAAACCGGACGCCTGGTGCAACCCTCCGCAAAAGCATTTCGACCTGTCCATGAAAATGTTCACGACGCTTGCGTACTATAAGGCCGGAATCATTCCCATCCGCTATCGCCGCGTTGTATGTTCCAAGCAAGGAGGGGTCAAGTTCGAGATCAACGGGAACCCGTACTTTACCCTCGTGCTAATTTACAACGTGGGCGATGCTGGGGACGTGAACGCCGTGAAGATCAAGGGCTCGAACACGCAATGGATCACAATGAGTCGGGTATGGGGGCAAAATTGGCAGACCGGAATTGTCTTGACGGGGCAAAGCTTGTCGTTCCAAGTCACCGTGAGTGACGGGAAGACAGTAGAATTCGATAATGCGGCGCCTGCTGGGTGGCAATTTGGGCAGACATACGACGGGGTCAAGAATTTCTAGTTCGACCATTTTCATTCCGGTGCTTGTATTATGTTGTTTAGAGGGACTGATCCGTTGATTTCAAGTCCATTTTTCCATTTGTAAGAGGATCATACAATAAAAATTTGAGCCCCAAGTTAATGCCATCATCCATCCCCTCCATTTTCACTTTCCATAGTTCGTCTGTAATTCCTACTGTCGGTCAAACAACTTCGAAAGGTTCATGATATTTCCATGTCTTTTCAAAGTCAAAGAATCGTCTTGGATTATATGTTTTCCCCCATTATCATTATTATCATCATCCTAGGCTTATGATCTAGAAAAAGAACGATCTCATGATTCGTATGTTTGGACGGCGGAACATTGGTTTCAATTCCCCGAATTCATTTTCTTTCCTTTAAGTTTTAAAGTTAATTTTTCTAAAAACAAATGCTTATATCCATTAAAATAATTAAATAATGTAAAATATTATCATTACCGATAACAATTTATATCTGAATATTTTCATGGACGGTCATTCTTTTATTTTCCAAATCATTTATTTATTCTAATCCAAATGGAGATGCCTGACTATGATATGAATGGGCTTGGACTACTTGCTTCATTAAACTGTTCTTATTCTTTTGAATATGTCACAAATATCGAAACCCCATAGTTTGGCCGGTGATTTTCTCTTTAACTTCAACCGGTGAATAACTTTGATTATATCATGTCAATAGAGGTTTATATAGCAAAAAAGAAAAAAAAAAAAAAAAAAAAAAAAAAAAAAAGGGTAAGAACAAATTTAGTCCTCTCAGCTTGAGCGATTGTCCAATTTGATCCTCTAACTTTTTTGAGTTTATAAAATTTTATACTCTTAAGTTTTATTTTGCACAATAATCCCTTGACTTGCTGGATTTATGCAATCAAACATTCTGTTTACACACTATGATAAATAGTGTTTATATGTCAATTTCTATTCCATAGATAATGTCACGTTGTTAATTGATTCAACAGCTTAGTTAGGTGGTTGATCAAAGGATTTATGCAAATAAATTCAAAAAGTTAAGAGGATTAGATTGCACATAATAAAACTTATAGATAAAAATGACTAAATCCGAAAAATTAGAGAACTCGATCTCTTAAAATAAATTTTAAAAGAATCAAATCCCACAAACGCCCAAACTTAACAGGGTTAAATATGCATCTATCCAAAATGAAAAGATTAAAAAAAAAAAAAACACCCCAATTAGCTTCTAAGCAAAGGGGAAGTTGGTAGATCGCTCCACTAGATCTCATCATCTCCCCCATCGGTTCAACCTTTCCGGACCACGGTGACTCGGTTTAGCCGAAAAGCGAGCGCCGTTTCGGCCCATCAAAACGAGGGGCGTTTCCGTAATTCCACCTCCGTTCTCTCTTTTACACTCCTTAATGGCGAGCCTCTCCCCCCATCGTCATCATCGATCCGTTCCGGACTCCGAATTAAAAATCGCACACGCTCGCTCGCTCGCTTACGAACACTCAGATTCTCTCTCTCTCTCTCTCTCTTCGGTTCACCGAAAGCTGCTGGAGTGCGAAATTCCTCCATAGATCATCCTCGCCGACTCCTGCACTCGCTTGCTCGCGGGCGTAGTCCCGTGCATACGCGCAGGCGCAGATTCGGGTGCTGAGCCGCGCAGATTGACGACGACGGGAGCCCCGCGGGCCGAATCGGGAATGGCGGAATGAGACTCGCATGGCGCAGTACAGGCAGTTCGGGTACCGGGATCACGACCTCCCCCACCCCAACGGCGCGCCGGATCACCACCCGATCGGGATTCGCGGCGCCCCCGCCGCCCACCACCACCACCACAAGCCCGGCCGCCACCGCCGGTTCGCCCGATCTGAGAAGGGCCGGCGGTGCTCGATCGGCACCGTCGCGGTCGTCCTCTCCCTGGGCCTGGCCGTGACGGCGTTGGCTTACTATTGCCTCTCCAGGGAGGGCAGAGGTCGGTTCTGGTTCCCGGGGCTTGCAACTCTCTTTTTTCTTCCTTCGATGTGGTTGGTCTTTGATGATTTGTAGTCGCTGGTTTGTGTGTGAAATTGAGGCGCTCGAAGCGGAATATCTGTTTGCGACTTCAGTGCGTTGGCATTTAGTGATCTAGTAGTGGCTTCGCTTCATCGAGCGTTGCTCTCTTTGGTTGCCGAGGTCGCATTAGGTGTTTCCATCTTTTGATTGATTCGATTTGAGGTCGTGCAATTGAATGCCTGATGACCCTATCGAGTTGATAGGCATTCGAAAGAGTTTATGTTTCCTCCGGAACTGAAAAATGTATCTCAAGCTGTCATTCCAACAGCACTATCTGGCTCAAAATCAGGTCGATTTTTGCCCTTGGTACCAAAGATAGAGACAAGGGTAATGTTGGTTTGCTTCGATGTTGGGCTCTATACAGACGATCAGCAATCTTTCTTTTTTATCAGCATACTACCTATGACATCATTTATAGTAATACTGTGAAAGCACTATTTAGTTAGTTTAGTTTGACCATATTGGTTACTCAAATTGTGCGTTTAAGCATTTGTTTCCTTTTAATTTTTTGGCAGATAGAAATAGTTACCGTGGCGAAGAAGATGACTTGAAAAGCGACCTTGACTTCCTTGCAAATGTAACACGAACTGAGAATGTCAAAGTCCTTGGATTTGGACGGGGTTCGGTAGCGCATGGGCGGGATTCGAGGTATTGGGACCGGGATGATAGGAGAAGGGATGAGGATTACAGTGAAGAAGCGGTGGAGAACACTAAAGTGACTTCTAACAATGCATCTTCAGATAAGAGCCGCATGTCCATGAAAGGGAAAAATGGTAGCAAGAAGTCCTCTGTTGACGATTCTCGAGGTGTCGATCGAAGAGGAGTTGGACTATATAACGAGGCTGGGCGCAATGAACTGAAAATGTATGAAGCCGAATATGAGGCATCGCTGAAAAGTTCTGGCCAATCAATAAAGCAGACTAGCAATAAGAATGAGTTATCTGATACTGGGGATGAAAATGAAGAGTTTGATGCTGAGGATGAATATGATGGTATTGATCTCCATGATGCACATGATAATGTCTTGAGTGATGATGGAGACGATTCTGATTTGACCATAACTCGTGAAGTAAATAAGAAGTCTTACCAAGGAAATGGTCGAGAATCCTCAAATAAGTTTGAAATTGGTACCAAGGGTCGAAATGTTGCTGAGGTAGCTGATGAAGTATCAAAGAAATCATCTAAGAAGGAATCCGACAATAGTTTGGATAGTCTTGCAACAAATTCCAGACGTAAAAGTGTCAGTGATGGTCGTGCAACTAAAAAGTCAACTAAAAGAAAATCAAAACGCCGTAAGTCTTGCTTGTCTACCTTCCTCTTTTTCAAGTTTTTTCTTTTCATGTGAGCCTTCTGGTTTTTCATCACCAATACATTTTTAAGAAGTTGAGTGTGTGCTCGTTGCATTGTATTGAGTACTTTGACCCATTTTAATCAAGATATATAGACTACTTCTTTGTGGAAATAATGCATATCTAAATTTTAATTTGTAGCATAGATGTTGCATGCTCAAAAAGCCATCAAATTTGTGATTCGTTACACCTTCCACTACAGCATTGAGAAGTAATTCAATGATGAAGTGATTATAGACAGGATGTTTCATGCTGCCTGTATTTATAAGATAAGTGAATTCATATGCACTGTGAAATTTGAGGTTTGATGGAACTTCAGTTTATTATTAGGGAATAGAACAGTTGGGCTCGAAACCAAGGTTATCTACATTTGGAAACAGAGAGTTGTTCTTTAGTCATTGGTGAATTTGCCATCTGTTGTTTTGAGTGCCATGGTATCTTTTGCCTGACATCATAAAGAAATGATCAGGTTCTTGTGAGATGAAGCTATTGAATTCTACTGCACAGCTTGTTGAGCCATTAGAGAGTCGAAAATTTGCCAGATTTGCGCTGCAGTATGTAGAGATAGAGGAAAAGCCTGATTGGCAACCAGAATGGGAGCCCAGGTTTGCAGGGCATCGAACTCTACAACAACGAGAGGACTCATTCTTGGCTCGTGATCAGAAAATGCACTGTGGCTTTGTTAGAAGTCCTGATGGATTCCCAAGTACAGGATTTGACTTATCAGAGGACGACGCAAGTTACATTAGTAGATGCCACATTGCTGTAAGCTCTTGCATCTTTGGGAATTCTGACCGTTTGAGGACACCTGCTAATAAGATGGTGCGTTTTTCTCCTCATTATTTTCCTATCATAATCTGAAAGTTTGCTGCTTAGCCTGTTTGTTTGGAAGTTTTCTCAACCAGTGGGGGTGTGTTTGTGCATCTTTTCCTTAGAAAGAGAACCCAAAGTGATTTTCTTCTGTACTTCTACTTGAGGTAGCACTCACCACCCATCATAGTTCAAAAACTTGATGTTTTAGTTTTTATGTTACCTTTCTGTCAAAGGCCTGTATGAATATATTCTTGCTGGTTCTCTCATACGGTTATAGATGAAACATATTCTCAGTGACACTGCTTTTTTGTATTCCCTTCCACTTGTGTAAGAATACGGTTGGAGGATGATGCAAAAGAAAGAAGTATATATGTTGCATTTGCCTGTTCCTTGTCATCCCATCAAGTTATGTCCCATTTAATATTTTCTGACATTGGCTTTGATTTCCTTATTGAAGTACATTACATACATTTTAGTGGTTGCTTTAGTTTACGTTTTGGTTTTACGATGGTCTTGAAAAGATTAATATTATTGTATATAAAGTATTATCAAAAGGCCCTTTTGGGCCAATTTTAAAAACATTATATTTTTAAGCAGATAACATAAAAAATTTGAGATATAAACTTGAAATGTTACTCTTTATATGTTCCTAAAGACTTAAGGTACCCCATTATACTACAAGTATGATTTTAAGCTATAAAAGGAACGAGAGGTAGTCCAAAATCTAAAAGCAAGAATCATCTTAAACACCCCTTAAGTAGTATCAGGGGAGAAATGCAACGTTTCAGAAATAATTTGGACTTTGTGTATGTACATACATATGTACATATGTATATATGTGGAGAAATGCAATCTTCTTCGGACGACTGCTATTAGAGATTGGATGGGTTGCCTAGAGAAAATTGTGTAAATAAGAGGTAATGTTCAAATTTAAAATAGATTGTTATATGAAACATTAAATGGCTAAGTGCTTTCGATGATATAACAAGAGATAGAATAGTTACTTGCCATTTACCAAAACATATTCTTATGCATCATTTAAAGGACCAAAGCTAAGTAGAAGCCTAGAAGGTCAAGAGAAACAAGAGACAGGCTTGATGAAGTTGGATGGAGAATGAAGTTGTGTGATGTATGTGTTCTTCCACTTTCTTGATAGTATCCCTTATAGTATAAAGACTGTTTTGCCACTATTGACAGAGGTCGTCCTGAGCTCTCAACTTTTTCACTAAATTTGTGTGCGGTTATAGAATGCATAGAAGGTTTTACTGGTCCATTTTGATGGGCAAGTTTTCCTACATTAATCCAAAGCTTCCTCCAATCGGCAATTTTATTGATCCTCTAGGATAGGTTCCCTGTTTCTTTCTCTTCAAAGTTTGTCTTAAAGGAAGGCTATTTTGCTCAATTGGATGCCTTTAATCCCTCTAGTTAAGGCATTCAAGCTCCATCATCAGTTCATCAGTCAGTGATACCTGTTCAGTTTTGTCTGTACTGAACTCTGAACCAGCCTGAAGCTGTCGGAATTTCTGGTAAAACTGAAGGAATACATAACTAAACCAGATAAACAGTATTTACAAAAATAAAGTGCAGACCTGAGAACATTCAAAACAGACTAACATCACAGGCACAGCCCACATTGGAAACAACAGCTAACAACAGACACAAAATTATACATCTCACAACAAAAGAAGGCAATTCTGAGCAGAAGAGACTACCCAGGGGTAATTCCTGGGTTCCATATTCCACTTCATCTCAGGATACAAAAAGCCTAGCGAATGTTGGAGTTGATAAGTAGAAGATACTGTTCTCTTTGTTTCCTTCCTTGTTGGCCAATTTTGCAGCACCTCCATTACCTTCCTAGGACATGTGGCTCACATATATATTGAAGGAAAAGTCCCTAGGAGTTACCTGCTATACAGAATAAGAGGAATAAAATCTTCCTGTACCATGGTTCTCCCATCTAGACTAGACTTTACTGTTACCGTTGCATCTACTTTGATATTAAGGTTGAAATATACTGCATGTTTACCTTTAAAACAAAAGGGAAAAGAGAATGTTCTGCAAGCTGGCTACATCAAAAAGAGCATGCTCTAAGCCTGAAAGGAAAGATGAGCAGAAGATTGATCTTTCATGAAAATGAAGAGCATGCGTGTCTGGATTATTAAGTGTTCATACCATTGAATAGTTAAATCATACTCCTCGACAGGGAATCTAATGGGGAAGGTGATGTGCTTTTGTTATGATTCCTTTGGTGCGTCATCCCCCACTTCAGTTGAAATCTGATGGCCAACTAAGGTGTTAGATTTAGGTAAATCCTTTCTTGTAATGCATGGATCTTGTTTAAGTTACCTGGAAATGCACGATGACATGCCAATGGGGATTGGTACTTAATGCTGTTTCTGATGAATGTTCTTAGTAAGACAAAATACAGGCATTTGCTTTCACCAAATGCCTATGGATACCAACTTCTTTACTTGTCAAACTTTTAAGAACTATTTTGTAGGTCATTTATATTATCAACATGTTATGAATGCTATATGACCAGAATTGCTCTAGTTACTTGATATATGTATGGGAATTTCAAAAGTGTTTTGTACTTCTCATGGCTGATTCTACTAGCACTATCTGTTGCAGATCACTCGTTTGTCTAGGAAAAATGTCTGCTTTGTTATGTTCGTGGATGAAGTTACCGTGCAAACACTTACTTCTGAGGGCCATATGGTGGACACAATGGGTTTCATTGGTCTTTGGAAAATTGTGGTGGTAAAAAATCTACCATATGATGATATGCGGAGAGTTGGCAAGATACCGAAGTTTTTGTCTCATCGGCTTTTCCCATCTGCAAGGTAAGCTAAAATGGTTTATGTAATGTGAAGTAAAGTGATTGGGTAGTTTCATCTAGGGGTGATTGATTCCTGAGTGGATGGATTTCCTGGCACCTTCCCAGTTAGAACAGGTTCTTAGGAACTTGGAACCTATCCTGTTTGCTCTGGAACTGGTTCTGGAACGTAACCTGTTTTTCTGGTCTGGTTCTAGGGTCTACTCGATAACCTATTTTATTTTTGTTCCTTTTTCTGGTTTCATTTTTTTACGACAAAATAATTTGAGCAATAAAATGATTTAAAGTAAAAGATGAACAACAAAAATTCCTATCTGCCAAAAGCAGCAAGTCATAAGATGAACACATAGTCATGTACAATTATAAATGATAAAAAGTTCAGACACGTAACATAAAACATAAATTATATAACTAATCCCTCATTCATCCATAAAAATATTGCTCCAAATTCTAACTACCTGAAAACAAAACAAACAACTTAAATTTGCAATAAATTTTTATAAAACCTCAGCCTAGAAACCGGTTCTGAAACTAGTCCAGTCGGTCCAGATCCTGGGTGGGTTTTCACTTTGAACCGGGAACCAGACCTGTTTTCAGGGCAGTCAGGTCCGGTTCCTGGTAGAACTGGTCCGGTTGCATTCCCCTGGTTTCATCACTGTGGTTCTTGTTTGTTGTCCTTTGCAACTTTGAACAGTTCCCATGCCCCATAAAACAGATAGTCTATAGTGACTATTATAAAATATCTGGGCCCTTGACTTATCCACTGCATGCTTTGACAGGGATTTAGGCCATCATTTTAACTGTCTTGACAATTGCAGTTGAGCAAAATGTGGCCAACAGATTCAGCTGCATATTACTAGGCAGCATGCTTTGACAGGGATTTAGGCCATCATTTTGACTGTCTTGACAATTGCAGTAGAGCAAAATGTGGCCAACAGATTCAGCTGCATATTACTAGGCAGCATCTGTTGACCTATTTCCTATATTTCTGCAGCTATATATGCAAAGATTAAGTGTTCTTTCCTTGGAAGCAGACGTGAACATTTTTTAGCTAAAGATGATTTGGCTATAAGTTTCAAAGAAGTAGCCTATTTACTCTCGCAAGTTCCTTCCAAAGGAACTGTACTTGAATAGTTTCTTAGTGAATCTTACCCTCAGTGCACAATAAAAGAGGTGCAAACATAATGGAGCATCTCAATGAGATTATTCATGACAGTATTTTGCTTGGTGTTGGTTTGTCCATGAGAAAATGTTAATGCATTTTAGTGCAAATTTTAAAGGAAAAAGATAGAACTGCTGCTGTCTAAGTCGAAAACAGTAAATAGAGCTAAGACTTATTTTGGGTTCTGTTGTCTGTGCATATGACGATGATCGTAGAATCAACATGGTGGGACTGGAGGTAGGGGTGTTGAATGTTTGCTTTTTAATGGAACATTCAGCAATCCATATGTTGTGTGTGTTTCAATTCGCAGGTATTCAATTTGGTTGGACAGCAAGCTTCGACTCCAATTGGACCCTTTGCTCATTTTGGAGTACTTCTTGTGGCGGAAAGGTTATGAATATTCAATATCTAACCACTATGATCGGCATTGTGTTTGGGAAGAAGTAGCTCAAAATAAGAGGTTGAACAAGTACAACCACAGTATCATAGACCAACAGTTCACATTCTACCAGTCTGACGGCCTCAAGAGATTCAATCCATTGGATCCAATGAAACTTCTCCCTAGCAGTACGATTTTTTCCCCCTGATGATCATTTGTATCTTCAATTCTTATGTGGGTCTAAGTTGCTGCAAAATTCATTAATTTGGATTTGTTCTCACTATTTTTAATGTATCACTTGTAGATGTGCCAGAAGGATCTTTTATTGTCAGGGCGCACACACCAATGTCAAATCTGTTTTCCTGTCTATGGTTCAATGAGATTGATCGGTTTACTCCTCGTGATCAGCTTAGTTTTGCTTACACATACCAGAAGTTGAGAAGGATGAACCCAGAGAAACCATTTCATCTTAATATGTTCAAGGTAAGTAGCTTATTCTATATAAATCTGTATTAAGATTGTATCAAGGCTTGAAATCAAACGAAATCCTACAAGCGTGTCGAAATCGTGATGAAGATGTCCCTGCTTCTAATTGTCCAATTACTTATGCCTTTTACAGGATTGCGAAAGGAGACGTGTAGCTAAGCTGTTTCGTCATCGGTCAGATGAGCGGCGGAATACCCATCAAGTAGAGATTGACTGAATAGCAACATGGTAAGATCCTCTCCACCCGGTTTCTTGGCGTCATTCATGGTGGCCTTCTCTTTTGATGCATATGAGGATAAAACTGCTAAATGCCACACTTTGGAAAGCGGTGTTTGTCGTCAGGAGACGCTGCTTTGCAATTCGGACACAAGCAAAGGTCTGCAACGGTTGCTGGCCTCAGTGCCCGTGGACCTGATGGAGTAAGCCCAAAAATATGCCATTGATTGTGTAATTCTATGTAGAATAGAAAGCTACGACTCCTCAATCATTCATCCAATTTATTACCATTCTTTGCTTCATCACAAGGCTGTGAAGCACCCAATACTTCACAAGGTTTGGTTACGCTACGGCTGTCAATTTTCTTGGTTCTTTTTGCCTCGTCAATGACTCATCATGTTCTTTATCTGTAAGATACTTTAATTTCAATCTTTATGTGAGCGGACAATGGCATCATCTCAAAGTAATATTTTTTTATATGTTGCTCAAAGCTCTAATCAAATCCATTCCCTCGGCATCTTTCTCAAGCTTCTTAGGAAGGTTGAGTCATCGTTTTTGTTCGATTGGGGCCGTCTTCGTTATTTCTTTTCTTTAAGTTTTGTTCAAGACCGAGAAAGCACAAGAAGATGGGTCTTCTGCGGCTAACCTACAAAACTTAATTTAACGCAAATGACTCGAGCCATGAATGAATTACGGGCTACTATTCAAAGAAGAATGAATTTTCTAGTACGTGACATCACTGCCTATCTTTTTAGGCTATGCTTTTAGGCTAAAAGTGTTGCATTTCAACACTAGATTGGGACGCTTGGACGGTGCCTTTAAGCAGCTATTCGTTCGATCTTGGCTGGTGGTCGAGTGAGCATAATGGTGGGCCACATTTGGGCGCTAAAATTTATTCGGACAGGCATTTAGCTATTCCGAGCCAAATATGAATGGTATTTCGATTTCAAAATTACTATTAATTCTCACTTATCGAGGTTAAATTTTGTATGGCTGAACGCTCTTGTGGGGGGACAAGCTAGGTTCAAGTTCAATCAGCTCTTCCAGGAATACGACAGAATACTATGCTGCAGTACACGGCACTTAACGACCTTCATCACGGATGTGGGCACAGGGCAG
This sequence comes from Eucalyptus cloeziana, assembly GCA_014182715.1. Taxonomy (NCBI): domain Eukaryota; kingdom Viridiplantae; phylum Streptophyta; class Magnoliopsida; order Myrtales; family Myrtaceae; genus Eucalyptus; species Eucalyptus cloeziana. The sequence goes on from CM024639.1 coordinate 31,711,349, forward strand.
GGGTCAAAGTCAAGTTGTAGAGCCCCAACTTTCTTCCCACCAAAACTCGACGTCCGTCCTTTGAAAGTTCAATCCTATCGCGCTTCGGCCTGCAAGTTGTGGTGAATATTGAGTGCGTGCCCACCGCCCGAGTGCCGCGTGTCGCCTTTTCCTCGCAGTCTACCTACGCCCATTTCCGTCATCGACAGTCGAAATTTGACTTTTTTCTCACTGTCCCGACTTTGGAATCTGATGCTGTTCCGTGTTTTGGGTTGGAGTTTTGGATTTTGTCTGCGTCTTACTTTTCTTGTGGTTAAAAGATGTTTTCCCTAATCTTCTTCTTTCCTAGTTTGTCAAATTTGTTGTTTTCTTGAATTCTTCTTTCTTTCTTTTTCTGAAATGGTTTTGTTTTGTATTTTGGAATTATATTGATCTGGGTCGCTTGCCATATAAGAATGCGAATGTCGCATTTTAACAGCAAATTGCAACATCCTCACTTTTGTTGAATTTTTAATGGATGGACTATTATTAAGGAAAAAAAAATCACATAGCTCAGAGACTCAAATAAACAAAATAAAAATTTAGAGACCGGCAGGATAAGAAATTGTTGGTATTGTTATACCTAACTCTTTATGTATATATAATTGAGCTGTCACATTGTTCAAATGAATTGTAAAGCCCACTATAGTTGAACTAGAATAATGAAATGATGACACCTCTCCGCTCTATGATTGGCCTTCACAAAGCTTTATTTTCTCTCAGGTGAGACCCATCGATGACTATTAGCATAAAGGCGAGACATGGAAAAAGAATTGCAAGAAAGATGATGACATGTGAGGAGAAGATTGAATGAACTTGTCAACTTAAAATATCTTAGGATATGACATATCCAACGTAAGCAATCGATAAAAAATCAGTTCAATATCTTTTTTTTTTGACACACAGTTCAATATCTAATAGGGAGACGGGTCTTGTAATTTTGTAAATCAATCTTAATATATATCGACATTGTCATTGATTAGACAATCGGGACACACGGATATTTTATAAATTGTGTGCTTTTTGAAATATATTTCCACCAACAATTCGTAGTTGGACAAAGCAAATGAGTGGGTACACCAATAGTTGATGGGAGATGAAATGATAGAAACAAGTTCATACAATCGATTTAAGATCCACCGTTCTAAAATACATGGGCATGTTTTTGCCACATGAGTTAAAAAAACTAATTCTGAAATTTCATAGCATTGAGAAAATATTAATACCTCGGTTTTATTCAATAAATGACGTAGTTTATTTGATAATTGTGAATAATAAATATTTAAAACATAAACACTAGAATTAAAGGGGAAAATTACCAAAAAAATCATAAACATATTGCAATTGTGCCAATTCAGTCATAAACTTATTTTTTTTACTAATTGAGTCCTAAACCTTTTATAATTATTCTCGATCAGTCCATCCAATCAAAATTAGCCGGTCGGTACTGACATGGCAGCTAGTTGGTGCTAGCAACCTTTTTTATTATTTTATTTTTGAAATATTTTATTTATTTTATTTTTTCCTTTTTCTCATATTTTTTTTTTCTTCTCCCTCTCCCTCCTCCTCCTCCTCCTCTCCTCCTCCCTCCTTCTTCCTTTGGCTTTGGCGATTAGCCAGCTCGCCGAACTGAGGTAGCCGGGCTAGCTCGCCTCGCCATCGCTGGGCGAAACCCCGTCGGATCTGGCGAGGTGATCCAGCGGGCTCGCCTCACCAATCAGCGAGCTCGCGCCTAACAATGGCGAGGCGAGCCCCTGCCGGATCTGGCGAGGGCTCACCTCGCGATCGCCGAGCGAGTCAAGCCCTCACTAGATCCGGCGTGGGGGCTAGCCATCGCGTCTAGCAAGGCCCTCCATGGCGAGGGCTCTCCTCACCCGACAACTGCGAGGCAAGCCCTCGCTAGATCTGACGGGGGCTCGCCCCGCTGTCGCCTCGCCGCATGGCCGGTCGCCGGAGCCAAAGGAAGGAGGAGGGAGGAGGGAGGAAGAAGGAAGAGGGAGAAGGGGAAAAAATAAAGAAGAGAAAAAGGATAAAAAATTAATAAAATATTTCAAAAAAATAAAATATTATTAAAAAATGTTGCCGGTGTCGGCCGGCTACCACATCAATGTCGGCCGACTAATTTTGGGTGGATGTACTAATCGAAAATAATTATAAAAGGTTTAAGACTCAATTGGTCAAAAAAAGTTTAGAACTGAATTGGCATAATTATAATAAGTTTATGACTTTTTGGTAATTTTCCCGAATTAAAGTGTTGATAACTTTAAATGCTTAAGATTGAAGAAATAGAAAGGTATTTTTGTTTGGCAAAAGCTCTAAATTGTATTTCAGATGAGACTAATTCTTAACTATACTAGAAATTGTGAAAATTTATATACTTCAACAACACAACTTACGGTTCTCTAAACTTCAATCTTCTCAGTCGAGCAAAATTATATAGGCTCCGCATTTCTCTATTTTTTAGTGAATATTTCGTGCTAAATTTATTCTAGTAAGTCAAACGTAGTATCGTCTAACATAAGTGTTGGATGTATTATTTTACAATATTTAATAGAATTCTAAAAAAAAATATGAAATGAATCGTTTCCTCCAAATGGACCCATATATAAATAAGTATGTATAATAAGATGTTGCCCTTATATTAATCTAGATAATATATTATTACAATGTGAATGCGACAATCGTCAAATCGTTGATCGCGTAACCATGGAATCGAGTCATTCTAATTGACAATACGCACAAACTCTTGTTAAAAAATGGTCCTTCTAGAGAAAGCCAGCCAGCGTGAAGACTGATTGTTGCAAAGTTGAAAATTACTTCGAGAAACATCCAACGTCATGAAAGCATGCGATGCAGTGAGAAAAAACATACATAAACTGAGCTTTTTCACCTCCACAATCAGACGCAAGGAGAAAACCGTACGTATCATATAACTCCTCCAACAGCACAAAAATGGCTCCTGCCCAGAACACCATGACACCCTCCATCGCTGGCGATCCAGAGGCGGCCGACAACACATGGGTCCACGCGTTGCTCTTCGCGAGCTCCCACGTCTTCCCAATGGTCCTCAACGCGGCCACCCGGCTCGGCGTGTTCGACATCCTGGCCCGAGCTGGCCCGGGGGCTCGGGTGTCGGCCTCCGAGGTCGCCTCTCAGCTCGCCACGCAGAACTCGGAAGCCGCTCCGAAGCTCGACCGGATGCTGCGGCTCCTCGCGAGCCGCTCACTCCTGAGCTGCGAGGTGCGCGAAAGGGACGACGGCCGGGCCATCGAGAGGCTGTACAGCCTCACGCCGGCAGCTCGCTTCTTTGTGAAGGAAGGGGAAGAGGGCTCGTTGGCTTCGTTATTGGAGCTTTCCTTCCATCCGGCTGCGCAGCAAGTTTGGTATGTCCTACCCAAGTGAAAAATATTACGTAGGCTAATTTTATGTCTCGCCAAAAAACCAGTGTTCGATCGTATTTCAGTTTTGTATTGCAATATCGAGTGAAATATTAGAGATTAGAGAGGATTGCAAACTAGGTTTTGCTTAAGAGTGATACGGATCCCCATTCTCAAAATTGGGAATGAGAGACTGGACCAATTGATCTTAGGAATGAGAACCGGACCGGTAGAACCTATCACTTTTTTTTTTTCCCACAACTTGATACTATATGTAATGAAGAAATAGATAAACAAAAATGGTTACTTTTATTTTTTTGAAGAAATTAAAAAATATGTATGTAGTTGGTCCAGTTCGGTTCTTTCTTGGGATTGAGAATCGGATCACCTAGATACTAGTTCCACTTTTAGGAATGAAAAATCGGAATGGATCGGCTGGTTCAGTTTGTCCAAGCGGTTCTTGGTTTGAGCTGTCCATTTTGTTTTAATTATATATATATATATATATATATATATATATATATATATATATTCACATGCTAATGGAAGCGTGAAATAACAAATAAGTGCTGTGGTCCATATTTATGGGCCCAAACGCACCATTGATCTACTTCGTTGATAAGCGTATGATTTGACTGGGCTAAGTTGAGTTTTAGACTTTCATGCACTAATTCATGGAAAAACTTTGATATGATCACTCTGTTGGACACATCATGTCAATTTATCTAACGTTAGACATCCTCACGTTACAATTTCTCTATGTTCAGGGAAATGATCAAAATTCAGTAAATCATAGCATCAAAACTTCCTCTATGTAACGCATATCATATTTTCAGTTCTCAATGCTTCCTTCATTTGATGTTCTTGCCCCCGCATTACTTGTGCAGGTTGCAATTGGACGATCATATACTTGATGGGGGCAACCAATTTAAGAAAGTTCATGGAATTTCGATTTTTGAGTTCATGGATATTGATCCGGCATTTAACAATACGTTCAACAAGGCGATGGCCGCTCTGACAACGATAGTCATGAGAAAAATTCTCGAAATTTATCAAGGTTTTGAAGATTTGACAACATTAGTCGATGTGGCCGGAGGAACCGGCAAGTGCCTCAATATGATCATCTCCAAGTACCCTTCTATCAAGGGCATCAACTTTGATTTACCCCATGTAATAGAAAGTGCACCTTCTTATTCCGGTAACCCTCTCTCTCTCTCTCTCTCTCTCTCTCTCTCTCTCTCTCTCTCTCTCTCTCTCTCCTCATACAAGCTGGTGGTGTTTTTATAAGTGGATCATGTTTTTTCTCCAATCCTGATTGGAGAAATTGTCTTCATTAATTTCATGCTTTAGTTAATAGGGACATATGGTTGAACTGAATGCTGGTCACAAATTTATTTCCATGATGCGTAGGGATCCAGCATGTCGGCGGGAGTATGTTCTCCAACATTCCAAACGCAGACGCCATCATGATCAAGGTGAATATAGAGTACCACCTGAAGAAAAGATGCTTTTACAAATTTCGAAACTCAAACCGAAATAGTATCTCATCATCGTCAATGATAACTGTGTGAAAGTATTACGAATTTACAGGATACCTTGCATAATTGGACCGATGAGAACTGCATCCAAATATTGAAGAACTGCTACGAGGCATTGCCGAGTAAAGGTAAAGCGATAGTGATAGGTGTGGTGCTGCCGGAGGACCCGGAAACAAGTGCGGCGTCGCTGTACGCCTCGACACTCGATAACACCATGTTGATGCAACCGGGAGGTCAAGAGAGAACGGAGAGAGAATTCCGGGCCTTGTCCAAAGCCGCCGGTTTCTCCGAGTTGAAAGTCGCTTGTGTCGCTAGTAATCTTTGGACGGTCATGGAGTTATACAAGTGAGAGACTATCTTTGTGTGTATCAAATTTGTTGGGAGTTTGCTTCCAGAAAAAAAAATATTTATATTGACTTTCTGTAGACGAGAGCATGTGTAATCCAAAGAAACTCTTATTGGTTAAATAATGTGAGGAATAATTATAGGTGAGTTACATGAAGTTGCCCAACTTTTCTTGTTATTCGAATGAGTAGCTAGTAAACATACTTTGTATGTACCCATACAATCATTCCGGATGTTCTCTTCCGATGACTAAAATACTCCCCATCATAATGTTTTGAAATATATGTCCACCAAAATAGAACACATTTGCTAATCTCAAGGTCCCATATCTCTCTCGCCTATGCGAGTTTCTCTCTACCCCTGGGTAGCGTTTCCTTTCCACAAACCCTAGATCTTGTCTAAACCCCTGCAATCGTTCTCCTCCTTTTCTCTTTCGTTTTTTCACAATGAATCCCAGGATAGAAAAACCACAAAAAAGTTCCTTCCGATCTTGATTCGGCAGAGTATGGCGGCTTCTTTCACCCAATAGAACAGTAGCTTTCCCTGTGAGTCACGGCTACGACGGCTGGAGATCTTGCCAATGATGCTCGACAAAGGTTGGATTTCGCCTTTATATTACTAAAAGTGGTCTGGGATCATGGATGTTAGTAGTATTGATGGGGATTTACACCGATTTATGGCTTCGCCTCTGGTTTTCTGGATTGATGTCGCTGCGGATGGAGCTTATGGAAATGGATCTGATCATCTTTTGGGTCCAGTTCTAAAATACATGGGCATGTTTTTGCCACATGAGTTAAAAAAACTAATTCTGAAATTTCATAGCATTGAGAAAATACTAATACCTCGGTTTTATTCAATAAATGACGTAGTTTATTTGATAATTGTGAATAATAAATATACGAAACATAAACACTAGAATCAAAGGGGAAAATTACCAAAAAAGTCCTAAACCTATTGCAATTGTGCTAATTCAGTCATAAACTTATTTTCCGACCAATTGAATTCTAAACTTTTACAATTATTCCCGATCAGTCCATCCAACCAAAATTGGCCGGCCGACGATGACGTGGCAGCCAGCGGCCTTTTTTAATAATATTTTATTTTTGAAATATTATATTAATTTTTTTTTTATCTTTTTTTCCTTTTTCTCATCTTTTTTTTTTTTTTTTTGTCTTCTCCCTCTCCCCCTTCCTCCTCCTCTCCTCCTCCCTCCTTTTTCCTTTGGCTCCGACCTCCAGCTAGAGGGGAGGGCTAGCCAGTCGCCGGACTGAGGCAACCGAGCTAGCTCGCCTTGCCATCGATAGGCAAAACCCCATCGGATCGGCAAGGTGATCCGACGGGCTCACCTCGCCAGTCAGCTAGCTCGCGCCCGGCAATGGCGCGGCGAGCCCCCGCCGGATCTGGTGGGGGCTCGCCTCAAGATCGCCAAGCGAGACAAGCCCTCGCTAGATCCCGGCGTGGGGGGCTCGCCGTCGCGTCTGGCAAGGTCCTCCTCGTCGGATATGGCGAGGGCTCTCCTTGGCCGACGACCGCGAGGCGAGCCCTCACCAGATCTAACGGGGGCTCGCCCCACTGTCGCTGAACACAAGCTCGCCTCGCCGCATGGCCGGTCGTCGGAGCCAAAGGAAGGAGGAGGGAGGAGGGAGGAAGAAGGAAGAGGGAGAAGGGGAAAAAAGAGAAAAAGGATAAAAAAGTTAATAAAACATTTCAAAAAATAAAATATTATTAAAAATGTCGCCGGCGTGGGCGGCTACCATGTCGTGTCGGTCGGCTAATTTTGAGTGAATTGACTAATCGGGAATAATTATAAAAAGTTTAGGACTCAATTTGTCAAAAAAATAAGTTTAGAACTAAATTGGCACAATTGTATAAGTTTAGGACTTTTTTTTGGTAATTTTCCCGAATTAAAGTGCTGATAACTTTAAATGCTTAAGATGGAAGAAATAGAAAGGTATTTTTGTTTGGCAAAAGCTCTAAATTGTATTTCGGATGAGACTAATTCTTAACTATACTAGAAATTGTGAAAATTTATATACTTCAACAACACAACTTACGGTTTTCTAAACTTCAATTTTCTCAGTCGAACAAAATTATATGGACTCCGCATTTCTCTATTTTTTAGTGAATATTTCGTGCTAAATTTATTCTAGTAAATCAAACGTAGTATTGTCTAACATAAGTGCTGGATGTATTATTTTACAATATTTAATAGAATTCTCAAAAAAATATGAAATGAATCGTTTCCTCCGAATGGACCCATCTATAAATAAGTATGTATAATAAGATGTCGCCCTTATATTAATCTAGATAATATATTATTACAATGTGAATGCGACAATCATCAAATCGTTGATCGCGTAACCATGGAATCGAGTCATTCTAATTGACAATACGCACAAACTCTTGTTAAAAAATGGTCCTTCTAGAGAAAGCCAGCCAGCGTGAAGACTGATTGTTGCAAAGTTGAAAATTACTTCGAGAAACATCCAACGTCATGAAAGCATGCGATGCAGTGAGAAAAAACATACATAAACTGAGCTTTTTCACCTCCACAATCAGACGCAAGGAGAAAACCGTACGTATCATATAACTCCTCCAACAACGCAAAAATGGCTCCTGCCCAGAAAACCATGACATCCTCCATCGCTGGCGATCCAGAGGCGGCCGACAACACATGGGTCCACGCGTTGCTCTTCGCGAGCTCCCACGTCTTCCCAGTGGTCCTCAACGCGGCCTCCCGGCTCGGCGTGTTCGACATCCTGGCCCGAGCCGGCCCGGGGGCTCGGGTGTCGGCCTCCGAGGTCGCCTCTCAGCTCGCCACGCAGAACTCGGAAGCCGCTCCGAAGCTCGACCGGATGCTGCGGCTCCTCGCGAGCCACTCACTCCTGAGCTGCGAGGTGAGCGAAAGGGACGACGGCCGGGCCGTCGAGAGGCTGTACAGCCTCACGCCGGCAGCTCGCTTCTTTGTGAAGGAAGGGGAAGAGGGCTCGTTGGCTTCGTTATTGGAGCTTTCCTTCCATCTGGCTGCGCAGCAAGTTGGGTATGTCGTACCCAAGTGAAAAATATTACATAGGCTAATCTTATGTCTCGCCAAAAAACCAGGGTTCGATCGTATTTTAGTTTTGTATTGCAATATTTAGTGAAATATTAGAGATTAGAGAGGATTGCAATATAGGTTTTGCTTAAGAGTGATACGGATCCCGATTCTCAAAATTGAAAATCGGAGACCGAATCAATTGATCCTAGGATCAGGAACTGGACTGGACCACCGATTCCAATTCCAGTCCAATAGAACCTATCACTTTTCTTTTTTCCACTACTTGATACTATATGTAAAAAAAAAAAAAAACTGGTTACTTTTATTTTATTGAAGAAATAAAAGAATATATATGTAGTTGGTCCGGTTCGATTCTTTCTTGGGACTGAGAATCGAATCACTCGGATACTGGTTCCACTTTTAGAAATTGAAACCGGAATGAATTGGCTGGTTCAGTCCGTCCAGGCAGTTCTTGATTTGAGTGTCCATTTTGTTGTAATTATATATGTTCACATGCTAATGGAAGCGTGAAATAACAAATAAGTGCTGAGGTCCATATTTATGGGCCCAAACGCACCATTGATCTACTTCGGTGATAAGCGTGCGATTTTACTTGGCTAAGTTGAGTTTTAGACTTTAATGCACTGATTCATGGCAAAACTTTGATATGATTACTCTTTTGGACACATCATGTCATTTATCTAACGTTAGACATCCTTACGTTACAATTTCTCTATGTTCAGGGTAGAGGTGTTAAAATGGGTCACTTGTTTTTGATAAAAAGTAGTTAAATGAGTTTCACAATTAAATGTTCAAGATAGGTAGGTCTTAAGTGGGTTTTAAATGGATTGAGTGGAGAACCCATTTTCAACAAAAACCTTATAATCGCTATCTTCCCTCTTTAACTTTACAAAAATATTCTTTTTGTAAAAATCGAAAATATAATTTTTTTTTATTTTAATTTTCTCTTTTCTTTTTCTTTCCTTTTTTTTTTCTTTTTTTCTTTTTTTCTTTCTCCCTCCTCCTTCCAGTCGCCAGCATAGTGATGGCCGGCGACCAGCCGGGCGAGCCTCAAGCTCGCCGGCGTCAGGCGAGCTCGAGCTCGTCGCATCTAGCGAGGCGAAGGCCTCGCCGACGCTCGGCGAGGCTCGAGCTCGCCGACATCAAGTGAGGCTCGAGCCTCGCCAATTCCGACGAGGGGTGAGCTCGAGCTCACCCGACACCGGCAAGCCTTGAGCTCACCGACATCGGGCGAGCCTCAAGGCTCGCCGATCGGGCGAGCTCAAGCTCACGAGATTCGGCAAGGCTTGAGCCTCGCCAACGTCGGGCAAGTTCGAGCTCGCCAACGCTGGCAAGCTCGAGGCTCGCTTGTGGCCGGCGGCCGGCCAAAGAAGAAGAAGAAGGAGAAGAAAAAAAAAAAAAAAAAAAAAAAAAGAAAAAGAAAAGTATATTTAAAAAATAATTAAAATTTGATTTTTTTAAATAATTATTTTAAAAATTATAAAATTGTCCATTAAATTTGTGTTGTATAAAACTATTTTAGGAATATAATTTTAAAAATTGTCCATTAAGAAATAAACTTGGAAGTATTTTAGTAATATAATCTTAAAAAAAAAAAAAACATAGGAATAAGTTTTTCTAAATTTGGTTAAATATGAAAATAAAATATTAATATGGGTTGGGTCGAGTATGGGTTGGGTATGGGTTGGGTCGGGTATGGGTCGAAAATTTACATTATGCATAAATGGGTTAATGGATCAAAGTGGGTCGGACCATTAATGACCCAACCCAAACCCGACTCAACCCACCCGTTTAACGGCTCTAGTTCAGGAAAATTATCAAAATTCAATAAATCAGAGCATCAAAACTTCCTCTTTGTAACGCATATCATAATTTCCATTCTCAATGCTTCCTTCATGTAATGTTCTTGCCCCCTCATTACTTGTGCAGGTTGCAATTGGACGATCATATACTTGAAGGGGGCAACCAATTTAAGAAAGTTCATGGAATTTCGGTTTCTGAGTTCATGGATATTGATCCGGCATTTAACAATACGTTCAACAAGGCGATGGCCGCTGTGACGACGATAGTCATGAGAAAAATTCTCGAAATTTATCAAGGTTTTGAAGGTTTGACAACATTAGTCGATGTGGCTGGAGGAACCGGCAAGTGCCTCAATATGATCATCTCCAAGTACCCTTCTATCAAGGGCATCAATTTTGATTTGCCCCATGTAATAGATAGAAAGTGCACCTTCTTATTCCGGTAACCCCCTCTCTCTCTCTCTCTCTCTCCCTCCTCATACAAGCTGGTGGTGCTTTTATAAGTGGATCATGTTTTCTCTCCAATCCTGATTAGAGAAATTCTCTTCATTAATTTCATGCTTTAGTTAATAGGGACATATGGTTGAACTGAATGCTGGTCACAAATTTTTCCATGATGCGTAGGGATCCAGCATGTCGGCGGGAGTATGTTCTCCAACATTCCAAAGGCAGACGCCATCATGATCAAGGTGAATATAGAGTACCACCTGAAGAAAAGATGATTTTACAAATTTCGAAACTCATACCGAAATAGTATCTCATCATCGTCAATGATAACTGTGTGAAAGTATTACGAATTTACAGGATACCTTGCATAATTGGACCGATGAGAACTGCATCAATATATTAAAGAACTGCCACGAGGCATTGCCGAGTAAAGGTAAAGCGATAGTGGTAAGTGTGGTGCTGCCGGAGGACCCGGAAACAAGTGCGGCGTCGCTGTACGCCTCGACACTCGATAACACCATGTTGATGCAACCGGGAGGCCAAGAGAGAACGGAGAGAGAATTCCGGGCCTTGTCCAAAGCTGCCGGTTTCTCCGAGTTGAAAGTCGCTTGTGTCGCTAGTAATCTTTGGACGGTCATGGAGTTGTACAAGTGAGAGACTATCTTTGTGTGTATCAAATTTGTTGGGAGTTTGCTTCCAGAAAATATATATATTGACTTTCTGTAGACGAGAGCATGTGTAATCTAAAGAAACTCTTATTGGTTAAATAATGTGAGGAATAATTATAGGTGAGTTACATGAAGTTGCCCAACTTTTCTTGTTATTCGAATGAGTAGCTAGTAAACTTACTTTGCATGTACCCATACAATCATTCCGGATGTAGAAAAGAATAGGATTATGCTTTTTCCACTCTTCTAATGACTAAAATACTCCCATCATAATGTTTTGACGATATTAACAATTGTGGGTCCCACTTTTTTGGAAGCATTCTTCAGCTGCTTTCTCTTTTCTTGCTGTGCCACTTTCCTTTTAATAATTTATTTTTCCCTATTCTCTCTATAAAACACCCCTCTCACACCAATAATAGACAACTTTTTGACATCACAACGGCGTCATTAGCGCACCAAAAAAAAAAAAAAGACTTTGTCACTAACACAAGCAACTCTCAAAGTTGAAGTCGAGATTTGCATAAACCTCCTCCTCACCCAACTAAACCTCTTCCATCTTCATTTCTTTAACTCAAAGCTCAACCGTAAGTAAAAAACCCATCTCAAATCTCTTTACTCTTCACCCCCATTTCGTCCTTTCCGCTTTGTGTTATTTTGTTGTCCCATTCCGCGTCAAACTCTTGGACTGATTGATCACGAAGACGAGAAAAACTCCCATAAAAAGATTCATCTCCAGGAGTTGAAGTCCTCACCAAAATCCTCATGAATATCGTCAGTAATGTATGTTTCTCCATTTTCGTCTTCATGGTCCTAATCATCACTATCATCACTGATTGGCATCATCTACCAACCTCCAGATCCATAGTTTGAATTCGCTCCTGCTCTCGTCGAGTTATTTATGCAAATTGAAAATATCGCCTTCAAGAACGACAATCTCATCCTTAAGATTGGTGCGGGATTTGCCCCTCTTCTCCCTCATTGTCTCTCTAAATTCCACGCTGATCTCGGTCGCCAAGCTGCCATAGCCGATGATTAAGAGGGCCACAGAGGTGATTGAAAACTCGATCCCCAAGTCTGAGCCCGTCAATTATTTGAATCCCCATGTTTTAATCGTAATAAGGAAGTTCAATGCAAGATCCTTTAGTTCTCGGGAGAAGTGCCAAAAAAGTCCTAAACCTTTTATGTTTGTGCCAGTTTAGTCCTAAATCTTTTTTTGGTGCCAATTTAGTCCTAAACCTTTTTATTTAGTGCCGATTCAGTCATTTTGGCCGGATTTTGCTGACTGGACGCCGGCCGGCTGACGTGGACAATTTTTAATATTTTTTTAATATTTTTTCAAAATTATAAATCGTAAATTTTCGGCAACTAGCGTCCATTAACAAACAGAGACTCATCATCTAGAACCAAACCCATGCGCAGTTTCATGCATGCCCAAATGACATCAATGAAAGCCCCACAGAACATGAACCAATTGACCGAAAGCCAGACATTGAAGGAACCAAAAATGAAGTGTGAATTGGGTATCGTGACTCACTTGTTGCCCTTGATCTTGAACTAGGTCTCGACACATTTCTTGTGAGCAGCAGCCAAATTGTCCTTGCAAGCACAGCCCAATTCAATGGCGACACCGGACTCGTGGCTGTTGCTTTCCAAACCCAAGTGGCAAATCCTGCAATCTCTCTCCCTCTCCCTCTCCACCTTCCCCAAATGCACCTTCCCTTCTCGCTCCACCACCTCGATCTCCGCCGACCGCTCCGACCCGGAGGACGGCCCCCGCGCCCCCGAGGCCGTCGCCTCGCGAAAGCTGTACTCATCGTAGGAGCCGCCGGTGGTGGAGTAGAACTGGGAGCGGCACGAGCTTGAGCCATCGCCGTCCTCGGCGTCCGAGAAGCACTCGCGCTCGTCCTCGTCCTCGGCGCTCGACTCACAGCGACGACAACACCCCCGTTCCAAATCGACGTGGGAAACATCTCCGTTCCTCATTTTTTTTTTTTAATATCCGAAAGAACCCGGAAGCGGGGAAGCGGATTACGAGCTTCAATGAAGCATCGCAGGGCTTAAAGCTCGAAGCTTTAGCAGCCGCCCGAGCAAATTCTGGGTGTCGGTCACAGAAAGATTAGATTTTTCCCTTCGTTAACGCTTGTCTGGCAGAGACTGGGACCGGGGCATCTGACATTGTAGGGAATTTTTTACAGCGAGTGGAGTTATAGAGTTACAAAGCTCAATGTAGCGAGAAAATAATGGAAAGAAGGGAGTCAAACAGAGCCTACTACTCAGACAAGAACTGTTCGATAAAGATGGAGGCTTGGAGGGTGTGGTTGTCTGAAGAGAGAGAGAGACTTGGGTCAGTTCTTAGAGAGAGAGACGCATGCCTCTGTCTGATTACTGAGAGGCCGAGGTTCGCCCGGGCTCGCCGGAGGGAGGAGGAGAGAAGAAAAATAGAAAAATATTTAAAAAGAATAAAAATATTAAAAATTGTCCACGTCAGCCGGCCGGCGCCGGTCAGCACAATCCGACCAAAAGGACTAAATCGGCACTAAATAAAAAGGTTTATGACTAAATTGGCACCAAAAAAATGTTTATGACTAAATTGGCATAAACACAAAAGGTTTAGGACTTTTTTGGCACTTCTCCCTTTAGTTCTCTGTTGCGGCAGCCTTCTTTGTTTTTTTTATTGATATTACCAAGGCTTGAGCCATGATTGGAATTAAGAGGGAACGGAGAGAAGCACAGGAGGAGAAGAAAAATGGACCCAAGAAAAAAGGCAAAGAAGAAAACTAATGCTACACTACGACCAAACGAAAAAGGATGCTTATAAAAAGGGGGACCTACAAAGATTAATATTGTCACAACACTATAATAGGGAGTCTTTGTCGGTGGAAGTGGAAAAATCACCATCCATAAGGATATCACCCAAGTTCTTTGCATTTAATACACCAAATTACTTCCCTACTAATCTATTAAATAAAGTATTTATGTTTATAACCACTGGGGTTTACCCCAATGGTCACCCTTCCAACATAAAAGGGGGAGGAGGGGGGTTTGAATCCCCACCGTCTTGACCAGTAAGAAGTTGCGATGAGTATGGAGTGACAAAATTTTCTCAATGAGATATAGTTTGAAAGCAATGCAAGACCACCATCATCTGATGTTGCTCCAAGCTTTGGATGGACGTCAATGTCTATTGGCCCCCATAGTTCATATTATTTCTCATTTGTCCCCCCGAATAAACATTCAATATTCCGGCAACGTGGTGTTGCATACCATGTGGCGACATATCCTTTGTTATTATTGATATGTAGTACATGGATATGATATTGCTCGAGGATAAAGAATTTAAAAGAAAGAATGTTCCATCTTCCGGCAATCCTAACAGGAAAATAAATGATTAAAAGGAAAGTGGCACAGCGTAAGAGTCGAAGCCCGGATAAAGAATTTAAAAGAAAGAATGTTCCATCTTCCGGCAATCCTGACAAGAAAATAAATGATTAAAAGGAAAGTGGCACAGCGGAAGAGTTGAAGCCCCACTTATGAAGTTAAATCGTCAACACCCTAACCTCCCTTAGAAGGTAGCAATTTAAACCTTTCACCTCTCAATAAGGAGACGAAATAAAAGCTTGAGAGTGATATAAACCAGGGCATTGGGAGAACAGAAAGGCCCTTACCGTATGGAAAGGGTGGCTACTGAAGTAAATCTCATTGGTTTATATACACATTTAGGAACTAAGTAGTGGAGTAGTTGGTCGAAATGAAAGGGAAACACTTAATGGGAGGAACCGGAAAGAATGGATAGAATTAAACGGGGTTATCTTGGCCCATTTCTTAGATTGATGGAAACAGCACCTGATGGAGTGAACCCAAAAGTTGTCATCGTTAGCATGAGGAAGACTCCAATTTCTCTCTGCCAGCGAGTGT
Source organism: Eucalyptus cloeziana (assembly GCA_014182715.1). NCBI lineage: Eukaryota > Viridiplantae > Streptophyta > Magnoliopsida > Myrtales > Myrtaceae > Eucalyptus > Eucalyptus cloeziana. The sequence goes on from CM024639.1 coordinate 31,726,517, forward strand.
ACCTCCCCCAGTGAATGGCTACTAGCTTGCTTATAACTGGTGTTGAGTCAAGAATCTTTCTTCGTTTAATAGAAACGATAGTGAGAAGTACCTAAAAGATGATGTCTAAAAGTGAAATCATGTATCCTGATTCGTTCTTTGAAAGGTAGGCTCGATCCCAAAGTCGCATCGTGCAAAATTATCTTCGCATAGTCACACAAGGTATTTCATCCTTTTCCGGCAAGCTGTCAGTCCAAGCTTGGTTGGTGGCCGAGCAAAGATAATGGCAGCGACATTTTGGCACAAAGTTATCCGGACTTGCTTTTGTCTATCTAGAACCGAAGGTGAGAAGAACAATCGTATTTAAACTCGATCGACGAATTTATCATATTAATCGAACAATACCTACAAATCGCTATTTTGACATTTCAGTTCAGTAATCCAATCTCAACGCACGTGGTGGTGATCAAAGGGAGAATAAGTGGCAGAGCCGGAACTTTCTCCCCCACCAATGTTGACAAAAACTCCCTCTGGAAGTTCAATCTTTAAGACACTTGACCCGTAAGAAGTTGGGGTGAGTACGGAGTGACAAAATTTTCTCAATCAGATATTGTTTGAAAGCAATGCAAGACCACCGTCATCTGATGTTGCTCCAAGCTTTGGAGGGACGTCAGTGTCTATAGTTCAGATTATTTCTCATTTGTCCCCCCGAATAAACATTCAATATTCCGGCAACGCGGTGTTGCACGCCATGTGGCGACGTATCCTTTGTTATTATTGATATGTAGTACCTGGATATGATATTGCTCGAGGATAGAGAATTTAAAAGAAAGAATGTTCCATCTTCCGGCAATCCTGACAGGAAATCGAAAGCTACCATTCTCTCACTTCCGACTCGTCTTTGGTCAGAACGAACCAAATACCGGGACAAAAAGGAAAAATAAAGTTAACATCATAAGGTGCATATACAATGACCTTGCCTTTTTTTATTTTCTCCGTAAAGAACTGAGAAAGACGACAAAAGGTGCCCTAAAGTCCATGTTAGGTTATGATTTTCTATGAGTGAGCACTTTAGACCAAACAATGTCATGTCCCAAGACAGAGGGTTGTGTTTACTTGGGCAAGAAGGTGGTGAGTCCCTTTCAGTAAAAGGGAAAACTCGTTCAAGGGTTATGACACAGTGATTATTTGTAGTGCAATCAGGCAATAAGTCGAGAATATGGTATCTTCCGATGATGCCATCAGGAATGGTTTTTGAGGAAAAGCTATTATGCATCGAAACTAGTTTATGGAGGAGGACCCTGCACATTCCATTTTACAACAGCTTATCTCGAAGTGTCTGGCATGTGATGGCAATATATGATATTGTGTACATGACCGTTATGATTTGACTGGAACGTTCCGTTGCATCCGAATCAAGTCTTTGAACCCGAAACATGCTTTTTAAGGGGCTGAGGTAAATGATGCTTAAAGGATAGAAGCGAGCAGATATGTTAGTAAGCTTCTCGATCTCAATGGTGGATTGCTCAGATTTTAATTAGATTCTAAAGTCAGATTGGACTAGGTAGCTCGACTACACAACCGAGTCAAGCTCCAATGTGAATAAAGTTTACTCGAGCAGGTTGCCGTCCCAATCAAGCAATTGAATTAAAAAATTTCTTCTTGTTATATGTAAACTTTTGGTAATTCATATATTCATCACCGGGTGCATGAAATTGTTTGCGGGTAATATAGTTATGATGAGATTTTTTGCATTCAATTCGCAAACACTGTTTTATTACTTGTTAAGAAAAAGAATTAAGGCTGAACCAGAAGAGGAAAATCTTAATTGCAGACATTGAATTTCACAATATCTTATTTGCTGCTTGTACATAAGACCGCCTGGAAAAAGAAAACAGAGACAGATCGAGTTTCATTCAGGCTGGAAAAAGAAACACAGACAAATCGAGTTTCGTCCATTCACTTGGTGAACTCAATCACTCCCAGTGCAGACACAGCTCGGGCAGCGACCTTAAAGCCCGTGAATCCAGCTTCTTTGCACAAGTACTCGAATTGCTTCTCGGTCCTCTCCTTCCCTCCCGGCTGAATCAGCATGGCGTTGTCGAGCATCGACACGTACTTAGACGCCATCGTCTCCTCCGGCTCGTCCGGCATGATGAAGTCCATCACGATCACCTTCCCGTTCGCTGGCAGAGCCTTGTAACAGTTCTTCAAAAACTTTATGCACGACTCGTCGCTCCAATTGTGGCACGTGCCCTGCCCAATTTGCGGAGCCATATAAAGTTAGGACACAGCTCACAAAATCGACTTCGATCTGAGTAGTGTAACTAACGGGAAGGATTCAATTAGCGTGCCTTAATCATGATCGCGTCGCCCTCCGGGACGCTCGCGAACATATCCCCTCCGACATGCTGCACGCCTGCACGCCATTTTTTACCAAACTTATTAGAGGCCTAATTCGGGTGCAATCATGCCTCTAATTTTTTGCGAACATGACTTCGTGCTAAATATTATGAACCAAAATAAATGCGACTAAGCCAGGGAAGTATGTGATAACTAATGTACCGGGATAAGGAGGAGCGTGTTCGATGACTTGGGCCAAATCGAAGTTGATGCCTTTGATCGAGGGGTACTTCGACACGATCATGTTAAGGGTCGCGCCTTTTCCACCACCAACGTCAACGAGAGTTGAGATCCCATCAAACCCATGGTAGACCTCGAGGATCTTCCTCGTCTGCGTCGCGGAGAGATCAGCCATCGCGTTGTTGAAGTACATGTTCAGGGTTAAGTCCTCCTTCATGTACTGGAATATGGTCTTGCCATGGACCTTCTGGAACAAGTTGCCTCCTCCAACCATTGCTTCCTTGACTTGGAGCCTATAATTGCCAAATAAAAAAAGCGGGGTAAAGAAGGATTTGTTTGATTCAATTGATTGCTCAAATTAATTCCCTCACGATGATAGTGTTATCTTGAGCCTTTCCCGCATCATTTCTTTCAAATCATAGGTAGGTCATGTGTTCATAGGTTAAGGAATTAAGACTCGATTCGCTGTTTGATTAAACAACTAAAGAAACCAAGTAACATTCGGATATCTGGCCAAAGTCGCGGACGGAAATTTCCGCTCACCAGACGTCGATGGTGGCTCGGTGGAAGGCGAAGAGAGAGAGCGAGCCGATGGAGCCGCCATCCTCATCCTTGACGTAGTACTTCCCGACTGGTGATATCGCGTACCGCCTCTCCACGGTCCTCCCATCGTCAAACGTCTCGGACTTGTACGTGAGGAGCGAGTGGCTGGCGAGGCAACGGAGGACCCGGTCGATGATCTCGGGCGACTCAAGAGTCTGGGTCGGGAGGTGGGCGACCACCTCGGCAGGCGACATGTAGGCCCCGGGGCCGGCCCGGGCTATGATCCCGAAGAGGTCGAGCTCGACGGCGGCGTGCAGGATCACTGGGAAGACGTGATAGCTAGAGTACAGGAGGGCTTTGAGGCATGGGTCTTCTTCTTCGTGGCAGGGTTGTACTTGGTTTTGAGCGGAGCTCATTTTTCGCTTCCTATGCTTTTTGCGTTGGACAGCGTTTTGGATGGGTGCTCGGTCGCTTCCTTGAGGTGATAGGAATCGACGAAGGAAGTGATTCACACGATCTGGGTGGGATCGCAGACGGCGATGGGCACTTATAAGCAAAGGGTGAAGATGCAAGCCTGACTAAGCGGCCGAGAAACAAAGACTAAACAATGTATCAGAGTAGTCTTGCTCTTTGGTCCACAATGGCGACGCTTCCACGGGACGTGGCTTTACAAATCATCGATAGCCTCAGGTCGGAAAATGGGGTTGCACATATATGGGATCCGTTACATTTGTTGAAGCACAATATCTGATGACATATTGTTCGAGGGAAAATTATCAAAAAAAGTCATAAATTTATTACAATTTGGCCAATTCAGTCATAAACTTATTTTTTTGACCAATTGAATCAATTATTCCTGATCAGTCCATCTAAGCAAAATTGGCCGGGGGCGGCGATGTGATAGCCGGTTGGCACCAGCGACCTTTTTTAATAATATTTTATTTTTTGAAATATTTTATTAATTTTTTTTTATTTTATTTTCCTTTTTTTCTCTTCTTCTTCTCCCTCTCCCTCTCCCTCCTTCCTCCTCTCCTCCTCCCTCCTTCTTCCTTTGGCTCCGGCGACCCACCAAAGGAGAGGGCTGGCTTGTCGCCAGACTGAGGCGGCCAGGCTAGTTCGCCTCACCGTCGCTAGGCGAGGGCGAGCTTGCCTAGCCACTGGCAGGGCAAGCCCTCGCTAGATCCGGCGAGTGGGGCTAGCCGAATATGGTGAGGGCTCTCCTCGCTCGGCGACCGCAAAGCGAGCCCTCAGCCGGTCCGGCAAGGGCTCGCCTACTAGTGAGGCGAGCTCGTCGGATCGCCTTAGTCTTGGCTAGTTGGCCAGTCGTCGGAGCCAAAGGAAGGAGGAGGGAGGAGGGAGGAAGAAGGAAGAGGGAGAAGAGAAAAAAAAAAGATAAAGAATTAATAAAATATTTCAAAAAATTATATATAAAGGTTTAGGACTCAATTGGTCAAAAAAATAAGTTTATGACTAAATTGGCACAATTGCAATAGGTTTGAAACTTTTTTGGTAATTTTCCATTATTGAATTTGACGGTGCCTTGTTATATGCCAACCATTTTTCTCCATTTAATAGTTTAATAATTAGGTTTGACTTTACCACCCGTTTGGGTGGCGCTGCTAGCAGCGAGCTTCTCCCCCTAACGCAAGGGGGGGAGTTCGATTCCCGAGCGTCGCATTTGGGCGCCTTACCCGGGGGCACACGGTGGTGGTTTCCACGTGTCCTCCTTAGGGTTTGTCCCGCCGCACTGTCAGTGTACGAGATTTCCCTATGGTCACCAAAAAAAAAAATTAGGTTTGACTTTTCACTCGATTTTTAAATCATGAACGGTAAACTTTCCCTTTTTAGGGGGAAAAAAAGAAAAGAGTTAGGATGTCTAACATGAAATATTAAAACGAGAGAGACCGTGGTGCATATAAGATCTTGTCAAATTTCATAATTTTGTGATGGGGATATACTTTATGGAACTGATTTGCTACGGGGATACTCGCAAAGTACCTTTCTTTTCGTCAAATCTCACAGCTTATTTTACTTTCATGATCTGGCCGGCAGCATGCGCCACCGTACAGTCCCCTCCCCCTCTGTCCTTGTCAACATCCCGACATATCCGACATGAATATCTTTTAAATAAAGATCCCAAGATCTGATGCTTCGATATTTATTTATGCCGAATTCATACGTAAGTAATTTTGCCCGCATCGAGAAGAGCAACTTGTGGCAAATCTTGCGCTGATCTATCCTGCACGATGATGTTTGTCTCGGAGTTCATGGAAGCGTTCAAACTTGAAACTGAGCTGCTGAAGTTTGACTCGACAGTTCAGCCACCAAAGTGAGAAACACTACTTCTTGGAGTGCCCCGATGATATTGCAGTGCCTCGGCTGTGACGCTCCTTACTTTTTTCCATTTCACCAGAATTTGGCTGTCGACTAATCTGAGTAGAATGTTAGGTTGTGCACTTCGGTCATACGAGCTAGCATGAGAGGAGTTACGACAGCCTGCAAAGTCGGACTGAGACATCTTGGCGGGCGTATGGAATGAGTTAGATACCTTGCAAGTCTTCTGGGAAAAGTTTGGAAGAATAGGAAGGAGAGAGAGATAAATGGTGATGATAAAAAGGAGGAGAATCGAGACCGAGGGATAGGAAATAACTTTGCCGATTGAGAACAACACTAAAGTATATATCTGTCGATCACATAACTTATTAATGAGCATTGAGAACAAAATATATATAATCAATCTTAAATTTATTATATGAATTTCTCAGTTGGAAAAATTATATAAAAAAAAGTCAGAAAACTATTGCACTCTTACTAATTCATTTATAAAACTTTTAATTTATTCGATGTGGTCTCTAAACTTTGATTTAATATGCAATACTATCCCTAAACTTTTATTTTGTTCAATGTAATCCTTGAACTTTTTAATCCATATTCACTTAGGTTCATGAATTATGTGAAAATATATAATTATTATCCTTTCATATTGAATATTTTCATTTAGTTTAAGATTAAATTGAATATATATCTATGGACCACATTAAAAAAATAAAAATTCAAAAATAATATTATATACTAAGTTAAAGTTTAGAGATCATTTATGTTATTTTTCCTACTTCAGAGGGATTGAGTAATATTCCTAGTGCTCTTGGGACTCCGATTTATCCCTTGTGTACTTGATTACCCTATGCCAAAGCCTGTTATGAAGTTGATATTAATGGACATTTTCCCCACGTGATTACAGATGAATCTGGAAGATTGAGACTATATGGAGATTAGAGTGGAATATCTCGGGGTTTCAAAAACACAAAACGCAAACCACGAGGTTTACAGAGCTGATCTTAAAACAAGTCATTAAGCTCTTATAATTAAGGGACAGTAAGGATGCAAGAGGATCCAAGAGTCATAGAAAGAAAGAATCATACAAAAAAGTACAAACGACGGCTCATGGTTCCAGCACACTCCATTGTTTGAATATACTTCATGCCAACTTGCACTTCCTTAATTAAAACCTTTTACCCATGAGTGCTGATTTGGTCAGTTACATAAAAAAAAAAAAATGTGCTCTAGCTATATATATATTCCATAGGGTCATATATGTGTTTCTCCAACCTAAAATACCTTTTCATGTTCCAATTATATATATTGTACGACCATATTAAAATTTGAGTTTAGTCAACTTACGTGTACAATGAAAATTTTGTTACAATAATTTTCGTTCACATGCAATGCATGTGCAATTATTACTGGTATCACCTAAATATCGAAAGTTCAACTAAGGAGGCTTCTGTAGGCGCAAAAATAGCATAAGATGGATGTTAGATGGATTTTTTATTTGCGGTCAAAATTTAGTTATCTTTTGTCGAAATTTTATAAAAAAAAAAAATTATAAGTGTTGTTGTAGAAAATTAGAGGAGTACCAAAATTTATACGAAAAAAAAAAAGAATTAAAACCCTCAGTCGAGTCTCTAGCTGTATATTTTCGGATTACGTTTTTGCTATTTTGGTGGGAAAAGTAAACGGTTCTTTTCAAGTAAGGTTCGAGAAATAATAAAAATTTAATTAATTCGGGATAGGAAAGTGGCAAATCATACATCATCAATTGTTGTGTGAAATCTTTGAGGGCACCAATAACGTTCCAATGTCTCGGCTATAAAATTCTTCAATTTTTCATTTCACCAGAATTTCGTAGTCAACTAATTTCAGAGGAAGAATCGTAGGTTTTGGACTTGTTGTATGAGCTATGGGAAGAGGAGTGTCCATTTTTTAACATTAAATGTCTTCATAAAAATGCAAAACATTAAGCCTTAAATTAAACCGTCGCCTTTGCTTACTATCCTTGTGATGAAGCATTATTACTTCTTCTTTTTTCTTTTTCTTTTTTGAAGTATACAATAGCCTATGATATTATTTGGGCGAGTGGAATGAGTTGGAGACCTTGCAAATTTCTTACGAAAAAGTTTGGAAGAATAGGAAGGAGAAAGAAAAATGATGGCATTATTGAAAAAAGTGGATCAAGATTAGGGAAAAGGAAATGACTTTGCCACTAAGTAAAGATAATTGATGACATGACAAATTAGGGCCGTTTGGTTCGGCTTTGAGGAAATACCATTGGGAGAATGCAAATACCTTTGAGGTAAAGGGGCTTTTGGAAATGTTAGACCGTTTGGTAAATTATAGCATTGAAATGCAACTTAGCATAAACACCGTTTGGCAAAATTCACATTTGTAATTAACTTTTGTTATTTTTTATTTTTTTTTAAGTTTGAAATCAAATTCCGGCGGCCGGCCACCGTCGGCCAATCGCCTGGCCATCGCCAGACGGCCAAATCTAGCCGTCGCCGGACCGCCAGATCCGGTCGCCGGAGGTCGTGGAGGCCGGATTTGGCCGTCCGACGGCCGGATCGGCCTCAAGACCACCAGATCTGGCCGCCGAACGGCCAGATCTGACCTCGCCTGGTTGCCTGGCTGGCGCGAGACCAGGCGACGCCACCTGAGGTCGCGCGGACCTCGGCCCGGCGTCACCTAGCTTGCACACGCGCCGGGCAACACCGCTTGAGGTCGGGGTCGGGCGCTCGAGGACACCCGACCTCAGGCCACCTCGCCCGAGGTCGCCCGACCTCAGGCGAGGCTTCCCGACGGTCAGATTTGGCTGCTCGCGGCTAAGCGCCGCCCACCGCAAAGAAGAAGACGAACGGCGAAGAAGAAGGTGAATGGCGGAGGAGACGATGAACAGTGACCAGATGAACAGTAAAATCGCATCTCCAAAATGCCCAATGCTCAAAGCAGCCCTACCCCAACATTGGGCTTTCAGCATTGGGGATGCTGGCATTGGGCAAAGGGGCTTTCAAAAACACATGCCAAACACCCAAAATTTCCCCCAAGGGGCTTTGGGGGCCCAAAGCCCCTTGGGAATACCCAACCAAACACCCCCGAAAAGAGGGTGGATGAAGACAATGGGAAAGGAAATGACTTTTGCAGCTCATGAAGAACCCCAAATGATACGGCCAGATGATCTCGGTCAACAATTTTAACTGAGTGGAAGGACTGTGTGGAAGGATAGTGATTCATCTTCGTTGCTCAGAAACGGCAACCTATGGCCAGATGAGCTTGGTCCACAATTTTAACTTTCCAATCAATCTTTAAAAAAAAAAAAAATTGACTTGACTAATATTAAAATATTAGGTTAATACCCTGAAAAACTCCGAACTGATATACTTATGACAAGTTTATCCCGACTGACCATAAAAAACCATAAACTTATACATTTATGACAAATTTACCCCCAATTTAGTTTATTTGACCGCAAAAAACCCCAAACTGGTAAATTTTTTACAAATATACCATCCGCTAAATTGGATTAATACCACAAAAAAATCACAAAAATTATAAATTGTGACAAACGGAGCGTAAAATCATTTAACTTAATAATTTGACAGTAAAATTTAACGAAAACTAATATAAGGTAAATTTGTCAAAGGTATACTAGTTTAGGGTTTTTTGTGGTCAAAAAAATAGTTTATGATAAATTTGTACAGGTGTACTAGTTTAGGGTTTTTCAATGTATTAATCTTAAAATATTTAAATATTAAATTACGCATTCATCTAATAATTTAAATTTTTAAAATAATTAATCACAAAATTTAACGTGATATAAGAGTCCTGAGATCAAATTGCCGCTCTAACCTTTTAGAATATTGCTAGTATTTTAATAAGTACGTTATATTCAACTCTAAACAGACAATGCAATGGAGGTACAAATAAGACAAAATAGGCAAAATCATAATGAGAAGAACAATCCAAATTCGAAATCAAAATGGATTCTTCGGTAGTATGTTATAAGATTTCTAACGTAAAAACTCAAGTTGTCATGAAATAAGTCCAGTGCTTATTCTATCCACATTGAATTTTCTGATACTGTGATCAAACTTCACGAGGGTCTCATCGCATTAGGCTGGAGGATAAGAGTCTTTGGCATCAAATGCACACATGAAGAGCATAAATTGAATTTGTTTAGAATAGCCAGAAAGAAAAGGGGAATTGCATGAAGTTTTCATGCAGGATTGATCAATATATGGTATATTATTTTCACCAAAATTCACTAAACACTCGTGAAATCCAACTGAATTTCTTGAAGTTGGCTGCACCAAGTGCCAAAAGTTTACTCTCACCTGTCGGTCCTCCCCCTATTTCCTAGCAAACGAAGTACTTTATGATTTGCGCTCAAGACAGGCACAAAAATCGAATTTCACTTCCCTGAAGTAGTACTCTATGCAAATCGAGTTTCGAGGCATAAACTAAAAAAGAAAATTTTATGGTGTAATTAGAAATAATAACCAATTGAGGCTTTTCTTTTAAGTCCCGTTTTCCTTTTATCTGGATATGAGAAAATTTCCTCCAAAAAGCCTTCCGATTGATAGATTACAAATATGGATGTCACACAAATATGTATTAAGCTAAATTTTTATGTTAGTAATGTTCATAACATGTAATCTATTAATCATAAATATTACCAGAGGAAATCTTGGATTGGTGGGAAGATATAACTATCCCTATCTCTAATCATATTTTTTTCCATTTTCTGTTCTTCTGAAAAGCCATTTGATTGATAGATTACAAATATGGATATCACACAAATATGTATTAAGCTAAATTTTATATTAATAGAGTTCATAATGTGTAATCTATCTTTCATAAATATTACCAGAGAAAATTTTTGATTGGTGGGAAGATATAACTACCCCTATCTCAAATCAATTTTGTATTCTTCCAAAAAGCTTTTTGATTGATAGATTACAAATATGTATTAAGCTAATTGTGTTCATAACAAGTAACCTATCTATCATAAATATTACCAGAGGAAATTTGTTATTGGTGGGAAGATATAACTATTCCTAACAAATCTCAAATCATATTTATTTCATTTTCTATTCCTTCAACTTTCCTCGATACTTTTAACTACCCCTAATGTAGGATTCGGCTTTCGTGGATTTATATATAAGACGAACCTTAAGTGCCGTTCTTGATGTGGAAAAGCTAAATTATACATTGAAATAATATACTTGGTTAAGAAATATAATATGGGATCAATATCAAATGGCTTACGATGATTATGAAATATGTTGGAGTTTTATTTATTTAATCTACATACATTGAAAAATATAACCCTAACGTTCCGCACGTGGAAAAAGAAAATCTGATTAAACAATAATGAGGATCGAGTATAACGTGATAAATAAACTAATCGCGAACGTGTTTGGACTCCATCTAATTTTCGGTGTGACAACCTGGAATTTTAGTAACTGATGAAGATCTATATAGTTTATTCAAATTTGTTTATTATTTCGTGGCTTGGCAATCCAGTCTGCATGTGGGTTGGCACGGAAAAAGGGAAAGATAAAGGATTTTTTATATGAAAGAAAATAAACCAAAATGCATTAGTCAAATCGTATTTTTGACACTTAGCTAATTTGATTCTCATAATAGACATGCTGTACAATGACTAATCTACTTTTGATGCTTTGACTGCCAAAGAGAGTATAGAAAATTGCTTGTCGTCTTGTCAGAGTAGAGTTGAATACGGAGAACAAATTGATAAAAAAGGACGAGGCGTGCTGGATTTTTTTGACAAATAAGCAGGATATCATTACTAGGCAATAGTCTGAGCAAATACAGCATGTGCTTCAGTGCAAAGTAAATTCAAAAGTGCATAGGGGAGATTCTTGACCCAGTTTCTAGAAAGAAAATTCATGTGCTAGGCTTTTGCTAGCCAATCAGCCACTTTATTAGTGTTCCAACTACAGTGGATGAAAGTCAGACCCGAGATAGTCTTCAGTTTGTGCTTGGCCCAGTCCACAAGAGGTTGCACTGACCAGTTTAAAGTGAGTGTGGAGAGAACACTTTCCACCAGCATACGACAATCAGACAAAAGTTCTATTTATTTTTCTGGGGAATTTGGGATGAGCTTAGAGGAGATGAAATCTAGGGTTTCCACCAAAGCTATGGCCTCCGCTTGTTCAGCTGAACTTACCGTGACATTCTTTGCGAACCCAACTCTTATTCGGCCAAAGGAATCTCTGCAGATACAAGCCATAGATGCCCGAGTTTTGGATCTGCTCTAATGAGAATTGAAGAAAGGCCCAGTCGTTGCTCTAGTCAGGTCACAACGTGTTGCCGGAACAGAGTTCCTTTCAACTATGCTGTCGATGAGAGAGCCACTTTTTGGACCTTGTTAGCAGAAAATGTCATGCAGTGAGAGCCGTCTCAAGAAATTGTATTAGTGTGACCTTTTGTACATCAGTAGGATTATATATGTGGCTCGTCATCCAATATCATATGTCCGATTTATATTTGTTAGGGTACACAAGTGCGGGCATTAGGCAAAAGAAATCCCACATTAGAGATATTCGACGCAATATAAAATAGTTATATCTTAATCGGTTCATAATTTATTAGTTTAAGCATTTCAGTGAAAGTCAGTCTCGGATATGTTGGCAGGACATTTTCAGACTTGAGCTCGGATTACTCGGTCAATCAGCGATGTGTTCACTCAGCGTTGGGGTTATTTGACCTACAGTTGTTAGGGGCTGGTCTAGATTGGGAAGATTAGGAAATCGAGATCCTGGGACAAAAGGTGCGCAACGAAAAGCTAAGTGGATTATTTTGGATGTCTCATGGTACGTTCAAGATCAAGGCTATATATTTTACACTATAATAACACGAAGATAATTCTACTATCAATTCTGATAATCTCATTAGTTAAATTGAATATACCAGGTCATTATATGTCATCGCCCATTTATCTTTTCTTTTGGATATCACGGATATTAGACTATCCGACTCTGTTAGCCCGGTCGAACGCAAAGAGACCCTTTTTGTGACTTGAATCGCATGGAGGTTCACCAACCGGATAACATGCATAATTTATATGAGGGAAAATTATCCAATCAGTTGTAAATTTATTATATGGATGTCAATTTAATCTTAAATTTTTCACTTTTATGTTAAATTTTTGCATGATATTCCAAAATAGTCATTCGGGTCAATTTTCGTCGAAAATCGACAATGTTGACGGTTCAATTATCGCCTGCTTTTCATTATTCAACACAACTCGAATACTCTCTGGTCTTCGGGTGCAATTGTGAAACACCTAAGTCTAGTCAGCGAGCACACACATGTTGACATAGTTTGTAGATTTTGTCCAAAGTCTAGTCAGTGAGCACACACATGTTGACAGAGTTTTGTAGATTTTGTCCATATATGGACCTACTATTCAAATTATGATCTCCTTTGTCGATTTTTTCCATATGTGGACGCGCATTGTTCGCCTATGATCTCCACTGAGCAAAATGGATTAGAATTCCTATCCCGCCACTATTTTCGTTTGAGAATCACCTTCTTGCTAGTTGATAAAAGAACAGTCTTAGATGCATTAAGAAAATACGCAAAAAGTTCATGTATAAAATAAATACAATGATGGTCCCTGAATTTATTCAGTTTCTTCAATCAGGTCCTTAAAGTATTTTTACCAATAAAAAACCTGACCTCTTTTTAGTAAATACACAAGTGGAGTTATTGACGTGCACTGCTACATTAGCACGATCTCAGTGCCTAAGAAACTAATTAACGGCTATATGGATTTCCTTTTTAGTTTTGATGATAACTAGGACCAAAATATTTGGAGAGAGAGGGGGGCAAGGTGAAAGGGGTGGCACAGCCGCCGCCTAGGCACCGGCGAGTAGGCCCTTGCCGACCTCTGGGGACCTTGCGCGGCCACTGCCCATCAAAGGGACCGCTTTGAAGACTGAAGTTTTCCCGTCCAGACTCAAGCTTTAGCTCATGCAGCCTCCCATTACACTAGCTTTTAAATGAGTTCAAGGTGAATGATTGCTTATGTTAGTGATGGAGAGAGGGTACGAAAGATTTAGTGACTAAGCTGGAGAAATTGTTGCCCGAAATCCTGAATAATTGCTCAAGCTTGCCCTGTGTGCAAGATCGTTGCTCAAAGACACGGTTCTGCAAAACAAGTGCTCGAAGCTTGCTCTGCGTGCGATATCTGCAGTACCGACTTCGACGTGGACCATAACATCGACAATCATTGCGATGAGATTATAATTTGAACGCGATTCTCGTGCCATCTAGATATCATCATCATCATCATCATCATCATCATCATCATAAGCACCGGCCACCGGGCACTTTCAAAACTTTATTGCATGATTTTTTAAATAGATAATTTCATCGACGATCATTGCGATGCCACCCCAATATGACTCCCCGTTGAACAGTGGTGCTTCTGAAGCAAGCAAACCAGGGTGAAAGTTGACTGATCGTTGGGAAAGTTGAGAAAAGCTTTGAGCACCTCTCCGATATTATAAAAGCATGCATGCAGCGAGAGTAACATGCATGCTCTGAGCTTAATTCCACAACCCCAATCAATTCCACAAATCTAGGTATAGAAATAAAAACATGGTTCTTGTCCTAGACACTACGACGCCTTCCAGTGCCGAAGGTCAAGAGGCGGTTGTCGACAACACATGGGTCCACGCAATGCTCTTCGCGAGCTCCCATGTCTTCCCAATGGTCCTCAATGCGGCCACTCGGCTTGGCATGTTCGACATCCTGTCCCGAGCCGGCCCAGGGGCTCGGTTGTCGGCTTCTGAGGTTGCCTCTCAGCTTGCCACACGGAGCTTCGGAAGCTGCTCCAAAGCTCGACCGGATGCTGAGGCTCCTTGCAAGCCACTCGCTCCTGAGCTGCGAGGTGCATGAGCAGGACGATGGCCGGGCCGTCGAGAGGTTATATGGCCTCACGCCGGCAGCTCGCTACTTTCTGAAGGATGAGGAAGAGGGCTCGTTGGCTTCATTGTTGGAGCTTTCCTTCCATCCGGCTCCACAGCAAGTTTGGTACGCCGTATACGAGTGAAAAACATTACATACGCTCACTATATTTCTGGCCATAAAACCAATCAATATGCAAGAAAACACATGGAGTTCGATCTTCTTCTCTTTTTTCCTATGTAGAATCTTGTTAAGAACACTACTAAAAAAAGAAAATTTTTCATAAGCGAAGTTAGATCGTTGAAAACTGCTTAGTACAAATGTCACCTGCAAAAACCCGCTTGCATTTTTCATGGTTGTTGCCCTTATAAAGTAAAACTAGCTGGACGCTGTAAGTAAGAACTATGCGAAACGCATGGCGTCGGTATTTGTATTTTGTGGATTAGATTTTCGTTAGGAGCATTATCAGTGAAAAAAAATAACTATCCATTGATACATCTTGAAAATACAGCTTAAATGTGTATGCATCATTAAAAGATCTGCCTATGGAAGTTTTCTTTTTCGTTATTAGTGTTTTTAACAAATACTATTCTTTTTAATATAGGGTTTTCTGTAAATATCCAGAGCACATGATCAACTTTCTCGATTGAGATCTTGATTTACTAGAAACAAATTGATACGTCAACTACGAATTAACCCTCATCCATGTTATAATCATCGTATCCAACTCATCTAGGCGGACCAAACCCTTTTTTTCTAAGGTAATGTGTCGGAAGATATAAAATTTAGTGGAAGCACGTGACACAATCAATCAATTAATGGAACCCGGAAACAATAAATGAGAGCGGAGGTCCTTATTGATGGGCTTAAAAGCAACATCAATCTACTTCGCTGATAGGCTTGCGATTGACTGGGTTGAGTTTTTAGAATTTTGTGCAGCAATTCATGGCAGGACTTTGATAGGATTAGTCTTGTGGACACACCATACCACCATATATCTAGCATTAGATATTCTAACGTAACAAGTTCTCCATATTCAGGTAAATAATTAGGATTTATTAATCAAAACATCATAAACCTCATCTATCTAATGCATCCATCATTTTGCATTCTTAATGCTTCTTTTGTGTGATGGTTTTGCCCCCATGTTATGTGCGCAGGTTGCAATTGGACGATCACATAATTGAAGGGGGGAACCAATTCAAAAAAGTTCACGGAATCTCAATTTTCGAGTACATGGATATTGATCCAGCATTTAACAATACGTTTAATAAGGCGATGGCCGCTCTGACGACAATAGTAATGAAAAAAATCCTTGAGATTTATCAAGGTTTTGAGGAACTAATGACATTAATTGACGTGGCTGGTGGAACCGGCAAGTGCCTCAATATAATCATCTCCAAGTACCCTTCCATCAAGGGCATCAACTTTGATTTGCCTCATGTAATAGAAAGTGCACCTTCTTATTCCGGTAACTCTCTCTCTCTCTCTACTTATACAGCCTTTAATAATATGTTTTGAACCATTGGTGGTGCTTCTAGGAGTGGGTCAAGTGTTTCTCCAACCCTGATTAGAAAAATTTCCTCCAACTAATTATATGATTAATGGGTTGCAAACATGGATATTACTCCCATTTATTTTTTTATATGGTACTTTAAAAAAATCATTTTGCCCGTAGCAATCCTCATTAAAAAATCAGGCGTGTAGGAAATGTTAAAAGTTATTCTAGAGGAACACTTGCATAAAGTTGGACTATTCTCATGTCGTTATTTGATCCTGTTTTCACCAATAATGAGCTTTTGAACTCGTTAGTATTCGTGTTTTAGTTAATAGGGGACATATGGTTAAACTAAATGCCGGTGACAAACTTTTCGACGATGTGTAGGAATCCAGCATGTCGGCGGGAGTATGTTCACCGCCATACCAAGGGCGGATGCAATCATGATCAAGGTGAATATAGAGTAACACCTCACGAAAAGATAACTCAATCATTTTCAAAGTCATGCCAAATAATATTATTTCATGATCATCAATATGATATGACGAATTTACAGGATACCTTGCATAATTGGAACGACGAGAACTGCATCAAAATATTGAAGAATTGCTACGAGGCACTGCCGAGTAAAGGTAAAGCAATAGTGATAGACTTAGTGTTGCCGGAGGTGCCGGAAGCAAGCGCGGCATCGATGTATGCTTCGAGACTCGATAATACCATGTTGATGCAGCCGGGATGTCAAGAGAGGACGGAGAGAGAATTCCGGTCCCTGTCGGAGGCAGCCGGTTTCTCCGAGTTCAAGGTCGCTTGTGTCGCTAGTAATCTGTGGGCGGTCATGGAGTTCTACAAGTGAGAGACTCTTTGCGTACCCAGTATGTCGAGAGTTCGCTTTCGAAAAAACGAAATACTGTCTTTCCATGGACATATTAAGTAAATTGAACTGCTGAGATCGCATGATAATCTTTAGTTTTGATTTATGGGTATGGATGGTTTCATCATAAGTGAATTGAACCACTGAGATTGCATGAAAATCTGTAGTTTTGATTCACGGACATGGGTGGTTTTTTCATAAGTGAATTGAACTGCTGAGATCACATGCAACGCAAGTACCTAGCCTCTCTATTGCGTTAAGAGTATTTCGTCATCTGATCTAATTAAAAACATACTTTGCATGTACTCATGCGGTCATTCCAAGCGTATGCAAGAGTATTACCGAAGTTCTTTGTATTGAGTACTTTGAATTGCTTTCCCATTAATCTATTTAAAAAGGTATTTTTATTTATTAAAATATACATTTAGGAAGCAAATTATTGGGGCAAAATTACCCAAAATTTCCTAGACCTATTATACGGCATATTCAATCTTAAATTTTTCAATTTGATCAATATATAATGTACATCTTTTGTTGTTTATCTAGTGTAATCCATATGGTCATTTTAGGCCTGAAAATTCTGATGTGGAGATCCTATTAAGGCCAACCATCCAATGTGATGCAACTGACCATTGGTAATAGAAAAGGATGCCATTTTGTAACTTTTTTTTCTTTTTTTTTTTTTTTTTCAGGTACTATTCATCTCCGTCCAAGTTCGTCGAACTCTTGGGAATGCATAATAACCCAGTAGGCAGCTCACTAGAGCTTGGAGGTAATGAACAAATCCTCCCGTTTAACCGTGCCATCTTCGAACAATTGCCTCAAAGCAAGTCCAATCTACAAACAAAAATGTTTACAGAATCGTAAAAAGAAACTTTAAGTAATCGGAAAGAGAATCCAGCCTAATATGATGTTTTAGGAACCATGAAAAAACAACTGTGAAACAGCAGAACAACAAGCAGAGAAAGCGAATGAAGATCAATTGGGCTACAAGATGAACTAAATGAGAAGAACATATTTGCTCAACAAAACAACATCATTTCGATTCAGTTTTTCTATATCAGATACTGATCATGCTAAGTAGGATAATTATTGTTAAATTGCAATAAATCTGCGAATTTTTTTATGAATAAATATGACATAGGTGCACCAGTTTAGGGTAAATGTGGTACGAGTACACCAATATGGGTAAGTGTGATACTAATGTACCAATTTGGGAGTTTTTGTGACACAAAAATTATTTTAGGTAAATGTGGCATATGTTTATTAGTTTGAGATTTTTGGTAGTATTGATCCTTATAAAAATGTCATTATCAAGCAATGTGAATTTTTCAACAAAAGATTTGAGATGATAGGAATTAAATGAGATTAAATCTTAAACTATAAAGGTAAAAGCCATATCCGAAGGTTAACCGGGAAAAACATGCACAATGAGTCCTACAGCTTAAAATTGGAAAGGCAAAAAACTAAAAATAAAAAAAATCCCAATAAGTTCAAAGGCCCATTCGTTGAACCCAACAACTATGTGTGCAATTAAATGGTTTTTGTCGGCCCATTTCTTTGATTGATTGAAACCTATTGATCACGTCCATTTGTTTGCGTGATAAATTGAAAAATCGTTCAAAAATCCTAAAATTTTTCCACTTTTATCAATTTAATTTTAGACTCTACAAAAAAAAAAAAGAGTCATAAATCTTTTAATTGTACCATCCTACATGGCCCAGCCTAGGAAAATAGAAGAAAAAACTCAAAAATATTATTAAAATATTATTAAAATTGTCAATGTCAACGTCGATTGTGCCATATTAGCGATTTCCAACCTAAGTGCCGATCAAACTCTCCCAACCACCCAGACCAAACCCAATAGTTTTTTTTATTATTTTTTACAATTCTCAAAAGATAAGTGCGTACATATGTGTTTAGGAGCACTCAAACAAAAACAACGTTCATTTGGATATGCATGAGTTTATAGGAGATGAACCCGAGACCCTGCTATGCTTGAGCAACTAATTCCTTTTTTCAGACTTACTTCAAGTCATATGTTTTGTTTTAACAATCGTTTTGCTGAAGTTTTTAAACAAGTGAGAAACATGATAATTACATAGGTAGGACAACTACTCCGAGGATGACAACTTACATAGAGACACACACGTGGCCTTGGAAGAACTAGAAGGAAAAAAATTATCCACCACTCCTTAAACCCACTCAAGAGCTGGAATAAAATGATTCCAAAATCAGGTGGGCCCATTCCCAATTCCACAAATATGGAACTAACCTAGCCCCATTCTATTTTAAATTTTAGGTGGAAACCGACTCACTTTAGAATCGATCACCCCAAGTTATAGAGGATTTGAGTGATCATGAACTTAAGCTTGACATAATTTTTAAGAGAAAATTTGATCAGAAAGCCCAATTCGTCTAACCCTAAAAATTTTGAGGGATTTGAATAGGGATTGTAAATACAACAAGGATTCGACCTTTGGGACTACGATTCCTCTACCTCATGGCGTGATCTTCAAAAGCAGCCCGGACAAATCGACTAGCATGCACTACTGGACCATCCCCAAACGTCAAATTGGACCCGTGAAAGAAGAATGCCATGCACCATCACCCAACCACGCGATAGGCTTTGGACGACGAGAGAAAGAGAGTAGTCGTAAAGCACGTCAACCCTCGACTTTAAGTTCTTTTCTTCTCCCTAATGGAGACGACCACATTACAACGGTTATCTAATAACTTATGCATAACATTTAATTTATAGAAAAAATATTCGTCCAAAAAAAATTAAATAGAACCTGCATGTCTTAATTACCAAAAAATAAGATAGAAAAAGTTTTATTTACACAGTAACACGTCTATAGCAGATCGGTACTTAACTTTTACAACGGATTTGTGCAAAAGAAAAAAAAAAAGTAACAATTACGCAATAAATTCGTGTGCATCTAAGTGTGCATAATATTCCAAACTTGATTAGCCTTTTTCTATGTTGGACTAAAACTCCAAATGTCGTGTCTCCAGTGGAACCCCAAGTAGGCTTATTTTGAGAGCTATATGACAAATTCTGAATTCTCGCCAGACTTGAAGTAAGCATTCTGGACTAGCAGCCTGTGGGGGCAACACTGTCTATGCTTTTACTTCAACATTTTGAGCTAATGTCAAATTGATTAAAACTCGAACATCTAATCCCCTCTAAACATATTACATGGGATTAGTAGACCAACATGATCTAGCCACTGAATGTATGAGCTGAAATAAGTTTTCGAGTTCAAATTTTGTTGGATTTTGAAATTTACAAGCGACATATTCTTCCATCCTTAAGTGGAAGAACTCCCTCTTACTAGCTCTAATTAAAATGTGTTACATGGTAATCTTAAGGTAATTTTAACATGCCAAAACATTAGCAAAAGAAAATGGAAAAAATAAAATAAAATCATTCCCACTCGCTTTCTTTCTCTCTCCAGCTCGCTTGCCCCTCAATTCAATTGCCATGTGGTGAGTTCTAATGTTCGAACAAATAAGAACTTGCGAATCCTATATTCTCAATTTCTCATTGAAATGACGATCTGTACGTGTAAGCCGAACTTAACAGACTCTTCAGAGCTCCAGTTACAGACCCTTTTGAAGTCTGTGAGTTGGTCGAAGAAGCTGGAATCTAACTCTAGGCGAAACGGAAAGACACTATAAACCAGACCAAATCAAGTATATAGTATTTCGACAATTAGTAGGTAGTGTATCATTCTAAAAATATCATAAAACTTGCGATGAAGTGGTCAGTTCAAGGATCTCCATACTAAACCTACAATTACGCAAGTATCGGATAGAGATTAGAGACCCTTTACGACGTCAAAACCAAGGCTTAAAATGGCAAGTCGGATAGCAATGCAGGCAACCGCCCCGGTAAGACTTTGTGGTGAGAATTGAAGTCCGGTCAGCTATCTCTTAGAGATTCCAGTATGGCATGCGACTCTTGGAAGGTCAGCTATTCTTTACATTGAGTGGAGTCCTTGGGATCTTATTATCATTATAATATATATGCGCGAACCTTGGGAAACCCATATCTAGCTATCAATCATTATTCGAGATCAACGGAAGCTCGTAAGTTGTGGCTGAAATATTCAATATTTCACGTATCTTTGTAAAAATGCATGCAGTCGAAGAGAGAGACGTCGTTATTGTTGGCGGTGGCATTTGCGGCCTAGCAACTGCCCTCGCTCTTCACAGGTCTCTCCAACATAATCCAGTCGTCATTATTTATCTCTTTATCGACTTAAAAATTCAGCTTGCGGGTTTTCTCGACGATTTTTTATTCATTAACTTCTGTTGGTTGCACTTTAAGTAATGTGTTCGGACTTCGTTCGGAAGGATATTTTCATAGTTGATGCGTGTCGTTCATTGCCATCCTTATTATTAGACGATAGGTTTGTTCAGCTTTTTTGTTCCGGTAACCTCGATAGTCAATAGCTTCTGAGAGAGGAGAAAATGCAGGAAGGGCATTGAGAATGAGAGCCTAGTGTTGGAGAGCTTGAAGTCTCTTCATTCAGCTGGAGCCGCCATTACCATTCGAACTAACAGATGGCTTGCACTTGACCGTCTCGGTGTCGACGAAGAGATCAGGAAGAATGCAGTGCCTCTTCAAGCGTACGACTCTCCCTCTCTGTCGATTGGTTGCTGTATTTCATACGTAGCATGCTTCATCCATGTAAAAGGAGCCATTTAGTCTTTAATTTCACAAGCTCGACCCTTTCAAACACCGAAGTAAAATCACCTAAGTTAAAAGATTATTGTCACAGACAAATTGATACCGATGTTTTGTTTGCACATACACTTTGAGAAGTTTCATCTGCACTCATTGACACGAAGTAGCCATTAAAAAGAAAGCAAGCTTTCATCAACTGGGGGAGTTCCATTGTTGTTTTCTTGTGGCAGAATAGATATCAAAGAATGAGGAAAAGTTCTCCATGGAGAAATGCATATAAAACCTGAAAATGATTATTACGAAATTAAAGTTTGTAACTATGTTCTAATAATACCATTACTACATTTTGCTTTTAGCTAATTAAGTATTACTTAGGTTTTCTAATTACTATTAGATGATATGAACAGATTTCGGGGAACCAAGGCTTGACAGTAGATCAGGCATGCTTATCAAGACCGAGGCCCTGCTCAGGTAATGCTGTGATAGTACCATCGGATGCAGTTGATGCAGTGAATAATGCAAACTGTGCTCAGTAAACCGCGATGAACAACTCCTGCATGCCATGAATGACTGACTTGCAATATTTGAAATTTTTCTGTAAGGGAGAAGTTCGATGGGTTAAAAGAAATGAGCTCATTGAAGCCTTGGCCAGCGATCTGCTGGACAGAATGGTTCATTTCGGATATCACGTGTTGCATCTGGAGACGGATCCGGTTACTTCTTTTCCAGTGCTTCAGCTTAGTAACGGATCCACATTAAAAGCTAAGGTACATCAATCTTCACTTCAACGATAAAACACGAGCTTGGGGTTCATGAAAAACATCTCCAATTGCTATTGAAAAACGGTGATATTATTTCGTTAATCCACTACATTAGCTAGATTCAGCAAAGTATACTAAGAAGTAATCTCATGGAGAAAATATCGTGCATCTTTGGCAGGTTTTAATAGGATGCGATGGGGTAAACTCGGTCGTGCTGGATTATCTAGAAATGGACCCTACCAAGGTTTCCTGTACATCTGCGGTGAGGATTCACCGGTTATCCCAACGGCCACAAGTTCGACAACGTGTTCGCCATTGCCAAGACGGGCCGTGTTATATTAGGATCAGTCCCGGTCAATGATCAGTTGGTCTACTGGTTTATAACTCGTCTTTGGACCTCCCAAGGTACTCCTAGTAATGAAAAATACCATGCAGTTCAATTCTCCCCACGATTACCACGAAAGAATCATAGAAACTTTTGAAAAACTCCCATTGGATGATGTTCATTAAAGTTGATATACCACGTTATTGACTAACGTAGTGTATGATAGTCAATCACAATGAAATTGTCGCCGGTATGCATGTAATATGCCATTACTTGCAGCACTCCATCTTTTGCGAGGTGTGCCACCGTCACTCAATTCAGAAAAAAAGTACTAGGGATATCAAGGGATCTTGCTAGGAAGTGATTTACTTGGTCTATCGTTAATTTGGAGTCGACCCTTAATATGATCTTGTTAATCTGCTTCGCTGTCACAAATTGATGCCACAGATTCGACTATCTCAAAGGATCAAGATCTGATAAGGATGCTAAGCTTGAAGTCAATCCAGAATTTCCCCGCGCAGATGACGGAGATAATAATGAGAAGCGACAAGAGCTCCCTGTCGAGCATGTGGTTCCGGTACCGTGCGCCCGGGACTTTCTCTATGGCAGATTCCACAAGGAGACGATGAAGGTGGCGGGCGACACACTGCATGCCATGAACCCGTTCAGCAGCCAAGGCAGGAGTGCGAGCTTGGAGGACGCGATCGTGCTTGCAAGATGCTTGTTGAGGAACCTCTCAGAGGTCAAAGAAGGAGACGGAGAGGGGAGCCGCAGGAGGAAATACGAGGAGGCGCTCGCGAATTACGTGGAGGAGGAGGATGAGGCTCCTTGGGCTGTCCATTCTGTCCTCCGTATTCAACAAGCTCAACGAAGGTCCGTGCATGGTGGTGAAGATTGCCTGCGTTCTCATCTTGATCGTCTTCTTCAAGGACCGAATCGCTCACACGGCATATGACTGCGGGCAACTCTGAAGAAAGAGAGTTCTTCTATATATAGAGGCCAACGCATCTGGGTGGCGCTGCTGGCGGCGAGCTTCTCCCCCTAACGCAAGGGAAGGAGTTCGATTCCCGGGCGTCGCAGGGTGACTTACTTGGTGGCACGTGTGTGGTGGCGCACGTGTTGCCCCCAGGGTTTACCCCCCGTTACTCCGGGCCTTTCGGGCTGTCCGTGTTGGTACGGTGCGCAGGTTCCTGGGTCACCAAAAAAAAAAGACTTAATATTTTCTGTGTTAATAGGTTTGTCAAAGTTATTTTCTGGTAATTTCATGTAATGCCGGTGGTAGACCCGTGCTGAAGACGGAATACCAACACATATTGTCGTTTCAAGATTCGTAAAATTTAATAAAGTTGTGTCATGAATAATCTTTCGATGAACATCTAAAAAGCAGAAAATAATATGCAAGTGTGTAATTGTTCTTGTTCGAAGATATTTGGTTATTTACAATGATCTATCGTCTAAAGAATGCTTATTATCTTTGTTAGTGACACGATATGCATTCAGCATGTCACCTTTTAATCTCGTGAACGAAAATATTCAAATACTTGCAAGTAGACCAGAGATATTCGGCCACGGATCAACCACTAGGCCATTAGGGTTGGTCGTGGGAAGATCACGCACCATCATGGATTAATCAATGGATGGTCATGGATTAATCCCAAGCAGTGATGCACTAGCTGCGAGTGACCATGGATCGATCCTTTGCGACTGTGCGTCGATCGCGAATCGATCAGCCCCACGTGACCGCATGTCAACCGAGGGTTGGCCATGGATCAATTATGCTCGACCATGGATTCGTTGCAAATCGACCATGTATCATATGTGATGGATCATAGACCGGTTGCGGATCAGTCGCTGATTGATTCAATCATCCAATTGCTCAATCCATTCAACCTAACTAGCCAAGCCAAGTGCTCGACTAGTCCCAGCCATGCCGATCGTGCCCGGCCACTCCTAGTCATGAGCCCAACCACGAATCCCAATCAGAATCGTGTAGTCAACCGTAGATGAACGTGAGAAACTCTCATCCATGGATTCATCGCAAATCGACCATGTATCATATGTGATGGATCATAGACCAGTTGCGGATCAGTCGCTAATTGATTCAATGATCCAATCGCTCAATCCATTCAACCTAACTAGCCAAGCCAAGTGCCCGACTAGTCCTAGCCATGCCGATCGTGCCCAGCCACTCCCAGTCATGAGCCCAACCACGAATCCTGATCCGAATCGTGTAGTCGACCGTAGATGAACGTGAGAAACTCTCATCCGATGATGTCGGCGCTTACATCGACTTCTCTTTCATGCTCACATAATGTTCCTTGGATGTCAGTGAATAAATGAAGTGGGTGAATCATCAACTTAGGTGGCAAGAAATCCAAAGCCAATGATGACCAAATCTTAGGCAATTAATGTAGGCATTTAATGAGAGGGTGAATCATGAACTTATGTGACAAGAAATAAGTGACATAATCCAAAGCTAATGATGACCAATTCTTAGGCAACTAATGTAGGCATTTAATGAAGGAATGATTCATCATCCTAGTTGGCAAGAAGAAGATTTGGCCATTATTACATAATGACTCATTAGCACAAGTAAACCAATGAGAAGAATACCACATGTCCTCAATCCTTTCCCTAGAACTTCAGGATGCCACAACATCATTTCCACCACCCCGCCATGGGAAAAGCTAATTGGGCCACTTGTTAGGATCATTAAACGATGGTAAGTCTATAAATAGAACACCACCTCTCATTTGCACCACCCAGCCATCTCTTACTCACCTCTCTCTCTTTCTCGGCCCCTCACTCGCCTGCTCACCCCTCGCCGCTCAGCCACCTCTTGGCCACTCGCCGCCGTTTCGGTGATAGTAAGTGGAATCCCTAACTTTCAATTAGGGTGGTAAGCTTCGATATTCAAGCTTGGCTGTGTTCTCATTTGAGCTTAATTGTGTACATGTCAATGATTGCTTTATATGGTTTGCTCGTGTCTCTACAAGCATAAGTTGAATCACGTCCCAAGACATGGATGGGTCTTGCTCGGCTTTGGATTGACATTGAGACGTGTCGGTTCAAGCCGTGAGTCACGTGCCATGCTAGGCATATTACTGTGGTTATGATGTTATAGGTCATGTCACTCACACACTTACGAGCGTGCCCATGGGCCTTGCTTGTATCGGCTAAGATAAAAAGTTAATGAATTGGCTTGTATGATGGATGATGTGTGGTCACATAGAGGAAAGATAAAAGTTGTCGCCATTTGATGATGGCAACGATGCCTTGTTGGTGAGAATGAGATGCTCCACATCAATAGGGTGCCCTGGGGAGAGTTTTGGGATGCCACCAGGTGTGGGCGATGCCTCATAAGGGAAACAGGAGGACCCAAAGTCGAAAGTCTCGGGATGTCACCAAATGTGCAATGCCCGGTTGATGCTAGATACCCAATTTGAGGTTGGAAGCCCCTAAAAGTATAGGAAGCCCAGTTAATTCTGCATGCCAGCTTAAGATTGGAAGCCCCTAAAATTATGGGAAGAACTGTATGAGAATTATAAAATGAAATTCTTTGTACATATTCCTATGTTGTTTAGTAAACTTGTTCGGTAAACTGAAGGTAGATCGTGCATTGACGGTAAGCCGAAATTGTTTATATGCATATAGTCAAGTTACAATAGTAGTATTGATATTGATTTGTCATTGATGCATTAATGCGAGTGATGTTGAAATGCTAGATTTGATGACAAGATATTCTCCTATTTGAGAATTAGTAATTCTACTTACTAAATCTTTGACTCATTCTGTTGTTTTAGACTTGTAAATATGGATGTCTTACCCCCTTCTCATCATGGCTTACAGATGTCCTTAGATGTGTCAGTCATCAATATGGTCGATGTAGAGAATGACATCATCTATTGTAAATACAATTCCATCATGTGGGTCGAAGAAGGCTTGGACAAATGTGTCCCTCATCGCTACGTAGCTTGGTACATGTGGTTTGACAACAATCTCGTAGGGCCACTCCAAGGCTTCGATGGACCACTCGGGTTCACTGGTGGGTCCGTGCCTAATGAGACACTACGTGGCAAGAGGGATACCAATTTTGGAGCCACAGCCACGTGAGGAGATAGGAATCCCTTGGCCTACTTGGATAAAAGTATAATGTAAATAAGGAAGTGCCACAAGAAAAGAGCCGTATAAATATGGTGTCGCATAATAGAAGTAGTGTGTTTTATAACATGTTTTTCTGACTACTTGATTGTTGTCTGAGTGATTGTTTTTGTACATGCTTCTACATGCTCATGAGAACAAGATGAATTGAAAAGAAATGGGTTGACGACATGCTTGGGACATCGCATCTCCACTGGTTATGGTGTCATTTTGTCATAAATAATGTCACGAGAAACTTGCTCCTCTAAAGATACCGCGAGACAGGCTTGTTGATCCGTGGTGGGGTAGCGTGTGACGTAGCATCTTCCATATTTGGATCATTTGAGGGTGATGAGTCGTTTGGTAGTGGTGTTGGCTTCTTGAAACGACGCGCAAAATGTCGAGGATTAGAGTGGAAACAACAAGCAGCCAATGTGGCCAACTTGTCATATAGTAATTGAGCGATACTGCCTATACGGCTAGCGAAGTAGCTTCAAGTGGCCTTTACAGCTGGTTTAGGAAGATAGTTACTGAGCAATGTGGCCTATGTGGCTGGGATCGAAAGAAAGCCTCCTCCATGAAAAAAGGCTTGACCATGCGACACAATCGCTGTGAATAGTATCAAAACACCAACTATTATGGAATTGACTCGATTAAGTGCTTCCTCAAATAAGACTTCTGCACACGAAGTGAACACTGTTGAGATATGGGGATGACTCTATTTGAATGTGCAATGAGAACACTCGGTGCATGCACTTAGGTTTCCACAAGAGCGAAAGCTCTGATACCAAGTATATATATAAAAGAGTACAATGACAACCTATTTATAGGTTTAGATAGAGGAAATCAAGGGAAATCAAATCAAATGTGCATAATTAAAATAAATATAGAAAATTAGAGAAAATATCCTATATATCTCTAAAAGATATTTTAATTTTGTTAACATCCCTAATATCGCTAACATTATTAGAATATTTAAATAATAAGCCACGCATTCATCGAATAGCCTAAGTTTTTAGAATAGTTAGCAATGATTCCATAAAATCTCACATAATATCAGAGTTGAAGGTTTTAGATCAAATCTTTCCAAGCCCCATCTATCTCTCCAATTAAATTTCCACGCCTAATACTAAACAAATGATTAGACTAAGCGCAAAGGAAAGTGTTAGAATTTTTAAATAATGAACTACTAGGCAAAATACCAAATTAAGCGTGAGGGGGTGTTAGAATATTTTATTAATAAATTGCACATTCATCTAATAGCTTAAGTTTTTAGAATAGTTAGCAGTGGTTTTACAAAATATCATATAAAGTACTTTTATCATTGGTGAAATATATTTAGGTATAAATGTTATTGATAATAAAGATTTGTTCATTAATTGATTTTTATAAGGTGTATAGGCAATTACTTTTATGAAAAATTTTCCAAGATCATTTATGTTTCACTAAACAAATAGATCTGTGTGGAATAACCATTATACAATTATTGCTTAGGAATATATTGGTATTGTTTCTCAGATACTAGCATTATATGAATTAATTGATTCTCTAGTTTAACTCGGCAGATATTATTTGTTTTCATCCATCCAATATTGAGCACTATCCTTTAGCTTATAGACAATCACTTTTCTAAGAAGGCCACTTATCTTGATAGAACCCTCAAGTTGAGCACACTTAGCATTGGATTTTCAATGTTAAACAATGTCATCATGTCATTGTAACTAAATTTCAGTTCCACAATCCATCAAAGTTCTCTCCATATTTGATGTGTAACTCGATTCATTTATACCTACTTCATTATCTTAAAAGTCTGCTAAGAGATGCATTTTGTTTGGATTTTTTTTTCCTTTGTCTCGGCATCTATTCTCTCCCCGCTAGATTCGGTAGTTACAATTATATTTTATAGTTAAAATTTAAGGTCAGAAAAGATGTTGGTTTCTTTTCTGATATAGAGATATAAATTTTTTTTCATATGTGCAAAGAAAATCCTTTAACAGTCCGACTTCAAGAATCACTAAGACTACTAATATACCCTCCTTTATATAAACTTTTAGTAGCTCTTTGCTTATGAAAGTTTACTAAATATTGATAGTAATTATATCCACTTGGAAGTAAAAAAGAGCTGCTCCAAATCAAACGTATCTGATTTGAGAGAAACCTGTTGTTTTAGTTATGTTATAAATTAAAGGTTACTTAGAGCTTACATAGTATCATGTTGTAAAATTAGTTTATCCAATGTGTGGTTCGAAAGGGACAGGCACAATTGATGGCGATTTATCAAGAACTCAAAGCACCTTGAATACGTTGTTAAAATAAGAAAAGAACATAACAAAAAAGTCTTTAAAATATTTATTGGCGAGGATAAATGTTGAATGTGAATTAAAATGTTTTCATTATTAATAATATTTTATGTCTAGAAATTTTTGTGAATGATGAAAAAAATTTGGTTCATTCATTTTTATAAATAATACCAACGATTATTTTAATCGTTCATTTTTTTGTAAAATAACGGAAAAAATAAATAAATAAAAAGAATGGGGTTGAAATGGAATTTCAATAAATAAATAAAAATACTGAGAACTTGATAATTGAATGGCTCGCTGGCTCGTATCCTTCTGCTTCAACCTCCAGTTGCTGAAGCTCCCATGGCGGACCGCGCTCTCTTATCCCTCTCCCCATCTCCCTCCTTCTCCTCCATCTCCGACCGGATACCACCTTTCCATCCTTCAATCCTCTCGCGCTCGACCATCTTGAAGACCAGGCTCAGAAGAACAATCAGGTAATAAAGTTCAGCACACAAATTTTGGAAATTGCGAAATTCCGTTTCTGCTGTATAATTACGAGCTTGGCATCGCAAGGACTCCCGAATTAAGGCCTCTGCAACTCATTTTGGTCGCACCCATTATGGGTCGTTTCGTGGTTGTGATTTCTTGGCTACTTTAGCTCTTGTTTTGGATCGGACTATGGAAAATACTTGTGACGGTCAAGCCACCGTTGCTATATCTTTGATTAGCAATGTTATTTTGCATTTTTAAACAGCATAAGGACAATTCTTCATCCAAGTCTCGCTATATCTTAGATGCCCTTGTTTACTATTCATAGTAAACTATGAGTAATTTCACTTTGCATGAAAGCTGTTAATTTTTTTTTTTTTTCCATCTGTTGTGGATGAAGGCAGATATGTCAAAGTGAATTGACGGCAGAATCACGGTCATTGCCACGGCTGAAGGGTAATGCTTCTTTCTATATCTCAACTTTAATGCCAAGAATCAAGAACTTGTGATGTTGGAACTGTACTCTGCTATGTTTTCAGAACAGTCTGCTTGAGTATCAGTCTAAATACCACTTTTAGTGTCATGATTCATCCCAGGATATAGGGCTCTTGCTTAGTACTGATGTTGGGACAAGTTGGGGCATGTAGTTCTGCTATTTCAAATGTAGTTGGGATGATTTCAGAGCTTAGGAACTAATGGGTGTAATATCGTACTTAAGAGTAGCATACTCTTGCTAACTTTTACATACAAGGTTATTCCATTTGAAATATATTTTAAATGGCCATAGTAAATCAAATGCAGTGGGGTATACTTGACGGAGATACTTTTTGACCATCGGTGTAATTCCATTTATTGCGCAAATGAGTTCGACCCTGTTTTTGGACTTTGGAGCAGTAATCTCTTAGGATGACAAAATGGAACCCATAGTCTAGTAACCAGCAATGTACCTGCAGATTTGTCAAGAGACAGACAACAATATTTACTTGTAATCCAGAAACATTAACTATCATTTATTAAGGCTTTCTACATCTTAAAGTTTCCATCTGGTTATTTTAGGGTCTATCTGGACTCTACGTGGATCCGCTCATCTTCGCACTGATGTAACTGTTTAAGCTGCATATGGGTTTAATCCCTTATCTTCTCTGGATTCTCCTATATCTATAGGGATGACTTGAGGGCTTGTGATATTATGTACCACTAATTATCATGCTTTCCCTGGTATTTTTTCTGTTTTAAGTTCCTTTAGGGTAGTTGGGTGCTGATATGATGCAAGTTCTTGTGTTAATCTCTTTGAGAAGATTAATTTTAGTAAACTGTCTCATTCTGTCATTACCTTTCACGTACCTCGTTTCTCTCTTCAACTATTTTTGATTTCATTGTTTCTCTCCTGTTAGCTACAGAGATGATCTCGTTTTTTATTTAATTTTACATTTGTTTCAGAGTCTTTGGAGAACCCTTTTATTATCAAAAAGATTTTAAAGGTGAAGGAACCATCAGTCTGGATATCTGCACTATCAGTTGGACTTCCCTCTTGGTTGGCTTGTGCACAAGTTGCAGTTGCAAGTGAAACTACTCGAATAAATGCTGTTTATGAGATTGGAGAGTTGTTTGAATTGGGAATCCAACTATCCTATTTGCTTTTGCTCTTGGCCTTGCTTGGTGTGGGTTCTTTCTTTGTCATCCGTCAGGTGTTAGTCCGCAGAGAACTTGACCTTTCCGCTAAAGAGCTGCAGGTGATTTTTTTTTTTTTTTCAGAGTTCATTCCTGGACGATTTCATGACATTTTTTATACACAGAACTGCTGCATGACTCCTTTATTGAGGTTGGGTAATTTCATCCATAGGATGTGAAATTGGGGTGGGATGGGTATGGTGACACTTGACTTCACATCAATCACGCTATGTTCATGTTATTATAAATCTGCAACAATACTAAACCATCATAAATTCATAAGAAAATTATAATGTCGCACATAGAGCGCATTTCTTTTGAGAACACTTAGTTAATGTCTGTTCATTTCTGCTGGATAGTATTCTAGTCTTATATACTTTTATGCCCTGTCCAATCTTGTCACATCTAGACAAGTGAGACACCGGCACACTACCAGGCCCCTGCACCTCTTATTCTGGTCTTGAGAATCATTGGTTTTGCTTAGTAGCAATTTGTTAGAAATTGTTGTGGCATGCCATATTACTCTTGGATTTGATTGTCTTTGAGCATTTAGTTACAGATGTCATCCTGTGTTTTCCTTTTTCATTTCTTTTTGGCTATTTGCGGAGGATTATCCTATTATGTTCTCTTTTTATACTACAGGAGCAAGTAAGAAGTGGTGATGCTAGTGCAACTGAGTTCTTCGAACTGGGTGCAGTGATGCTAAGAAGGAAAGTTTACCCAGCCGCAACTAAGTACTTGCTTCAGGCAATTGAAAAATGGGATGGAGATGATCAGGATCTTGCACAGGTACTAAGTCGTAATACTAAAGTAGAAGGACAAGTCTTGGTTCTTAATCAACTACAGTTTTTTCCTTTTGCCATCCTTCTGCGTGTGTGTTTTTTCATGTTGATTCTTTGAGACATTGGAAACTAGGGGTGCTTGGTTACTAATCCGGTCCAGTTCCAAGGTGGAACCAGGTAGGTGGTCCGGTTTGGTCCAGTGGAACCGGTCACTTTTTTTTCCCCACTACTTAATGCCTTATGTTATGAAGAAGTATATATATTTATATAAAAAAAAAAAAAAAAAAACTGGTCACTTTTTTTTTTTTTGAAGAAATTAAAAGATATACATAGTTGGTCCGGTCCAGTTTCCCTTGGAATCTGGAACCTGGAACCGGACTGCCCAGATACCAATTCCACTTTTAGGAACTGAGAACCAGACTGACACTTCCAGCAACCAAACCAAACCGGCCGGCTTGGTCAGGTTTGGGCAATCCGTTCTGTACGCTCCTATTGGAAACTTACCAAAGTCTTGGTTAAATGACGTTCAGAAGAGGCTATAGATACAAGGCCATCTATTTGAGCTTCTGGTTTTGCTTTACTGTTAAAGTTTTCTATAATGTATAAGCTTCCTTTGACTAGTTACCATCATCTGAATAGCCCTTGAAAATAGAATGGAATAGAAGCTCGTGCAGCATAGGTAGGTTAGTGGAGAAAGATTAACTTTAAAGGTGCATAAAAGGATAAAAAGCCTATTCTATGATAGATTTTTCTTGCTTCCTTCATAGCAGCACTCCTGAGCTTTGTACTGTTCCCCAAAATAGACATTCCACAACTAGAGATCCTCTCTGTTAACTCTTTGTGCGGTCAACTGAATCCAGGAACCATTCATTTGACATGTAAGCTTTTACGTTGTGGCCTGAATGCACATGTACTCCATTTCTTCCTGATTATTTAGATATCATTTGAGCTTTGTGCAAGTTATGCTGATATCTATCACACAGACAAGAATAGAAGTTTGCATTTCAAACTAATGAGAAAATAAATAAGATTTTCTCGACGTTAATCATAACTCCTTGGGGATCTAGATAAACTGGGGCTCTTCTCGTCCATTTTCTGGGTCTGTAATTTGGTTTCCACATGTCAGGTATACAATGCCCTTGGTGTTAGTTATGTTCGAGATGGCAAACTTGAGAAAGGAATTACGCAATTTGAAACTGCAGTGAAGCTTCAACCGGGATATGTGACAGCTTGGAATAACCTTGGTGATGCATATGAAAAGAAGAAAGACTTGAAGCCTGCTCTTAAGGCATTTGAAGAGGTGCTGCTTTTTGACCCTAACAATAAGGTAGCTAGACCACGGCGGGACGCGTTAAAAGAACGTGTGACCATGTACAAAGGAGTTCCCGTGAAATCAAAAGAGAGATGATTGTGATTGATGGGACCAACGTCGGCTTTTTTTTCTATGAGTTGGTATGATCTTTCTTTTCAATTCATCTGATGTCATCCAATTTTGGGACAGAGTATTTCTTGACATGAAAAGGGCCGCCACCATAAATTTGTGAGCGTATCATAGGAATCAAAACCAGCCTCCTGTTAAAAAACTCCGCAATTCAATCATTGGAAGGGCAGAAATTAAGCGTTTATCTGACGTTTATCTGAGCTCATCAGATTGTTTGTGATGGGTGGCAGCTTCTGGTGACCTACTCTCTTTGTTTTAATGATTTCAAAGTCAAAAGTTTGGGTTGCATCCTGAAGATTTTGTTCGTAAGAATGGCAGTGTTGACAAATTTCCCTTTCTTCTTTTGGCCAGAAAGTCTCTAGTCTCAGCGAATGTGATTGTAGAAGGTTGAAGTCTCTCACATGTCGTCACTGCATGTGTCACCTCTTTGAAATACATGTTTTGTTTCGGAGCGGCTGCGTCCAACAGAACAGCCTTGCAAAAATGCCATCTTTCTTAATCAGTGAAGGCCATTGGTGTGTCGGTAGTTTGACCTCGAGGAGAAGAAATAAAGCTGCTTGCGTGATGGGCTGAAGCGTGGCCTCGCGGCCATGCTGTGTAATTCGGCCTCTCGCCAATTCTATTATCGGTTGCTCGGTTTCTGGGTTTTTAGTGTTTGGCCACCACGAAAGCCATACTATTCCAAAACACACAATTTCATCTTGTACATGAAGATAAAATATGATGTGTACAGACACCTTCTAAGCGGCTTTCACGACATCTTGAAATGGCCGCAGGTTCCCAACACACACAAACACGCATCCTAAAGGATAAAGGATTGTGCAGAAGTCTTGACACCATCAAGATCTGCACATCACACTTCACCAAATGTGTTGCGACTTCGGCACTCGGTTCAAGGACATGGCCACGACCGTGGGCAGTAAGACAACCCCCCCACGGCTCTAATTTTGCACGTGGGTTTCGCTCAGTCATCGCATCCACATCCTGCTTCTGACTGTAGCACCACCAATTTGACAACTTGGTCTACTAGAAAACGACAGGATCCTCCCAATGAGGCAGGGGTTGGTCATAATTACAATCGCAATCACCATCGTAATCCTTCCGGCGGTAACCCGGATGAGGTTCGGATTTTCTTTTTCGGGTTGGGGGGGTGGGGGTGGGGGCCACCATAGCTTCTTTTGACGTTCAAGACGCCTCATGATTCAGGATTGTATTTTCTATGTCGTAACGCTCCGCGAAATCTTCAAAGATGTAGATGTGAACGCTACTGCCTAAAGTCAAAACGAAATTTTCTATCGTGTCCTAAAAAAGTCTCTGATGGCCAGATGCCAAAATCACTGGCCAGCGTCGAAAGCTACACCGAAACACGTCGTGAAGCTCCTACCGGGTCAACCCGAGAGCCCCCCCGGCCCAACATCGAAACTCTCCCTCGGACAGAGTCAGCAGGTTGACCCCAAAGTAGGCATCTTTTAATCTTTACAAGTTTACAACGACCCCTCCACGCAGCGAGATGAATCTCGCGCACATGGATAACTCCATATTATTGGTTTGGCTTCCATGCAACACGTCCCTTCCTTCATGGAAGCAAGCTGTCAAGCGTCAGAGAGAGAGAGAGAGAGAGAGTTTGAGAGAGTCGTTGAAAATCGCAGAGGCGTAGCTTCCTGGTAGTCCTCCACTTCACGCAGCTCCCCATTAAAGAAAAGCTCCAGAGCATCATAATGTCCCCCCCGTCCCCACAATTATTAGCAATTTTCTATTGCGCACACTCGCGACTCGAAGGAAGGAGCGGGGGAACAAATACAGGGGAAGCTGGTCAAAATGCCTCCCGATAAAGACAGAGATGACGGGATGTGAACGAACGGGTTGTCCTGTGGCGAAGCGGTCGGACCCACTTCCACGTCCAGTCTGACGTCATCCCTCGAGCTTGGCCCCGCCGCAACCAAACCCCGGTCTCGATCCGAGCCTGACCCTCTTGCGTTGGTGGGTTCAAGAGTGTCAAGATCGGTGCTTTGGGTGGGGTGCCGATTCTTCACGGACGGCAAGGATCGATTTTGACCTCGCGATCTTGGTTGAGTTGGTGTTACTGCGTCCCTTCCCTTTGCCCGAAAGGCGTGTGCTCCGCTCCGCCTTTTTATTTATCGGTTTTTAAGCGGTTCTTGAATTTGGCTTTTACGACCCCCCCTGCCTTTTCTCTCTCACCTCATCTCTCTCTCTAGAAATTCAGCGACCCGAATCGGAATAGACGCCCGAGAGGATCTGGGGATAGATTTCGATTCCCTGTAAGTCCCTCTTTTCTCGTTCATTGCTCGCATCTCTTGTTAGGGTTCTTCCTGGGTTCCTGATGTGATGATGAGCTGTTCAAATTTGTAGGAGATTGTTCCTTCCCTCTTTAGCTGGGAGCTAGAACGCTCTGTTTTTGTATGTCTTCGGAGGTTCTGTGGAACGTGGGATTTTTGTGGTGTTTGAGCTCTGTGAAGTGTTTTAGCTGTTTCGTCTATCGATCTTGATTATCATGATGAGTTGGGTCGTTCTCTGGGTTTGGTCACCGCCACCAGCACCGTACGGATTTTTGTTAGATTCATTTTCGTTTTCGAAATGAAATTTGGGGTGTCCTAAGTGCTTCATGGACATTAGAAGGAATTGCTAATTTTCCTTGTAATTTTGAGTTTGATTTAAGTCTGTTATTTGGGATCATGAGTATGAATTAGAAAGAAACCTGGGATGCATGATGTGGAGGCGATTCGAGTGCAAACTACACTGAATTGGAGGGTGCTTCCTGTGCTTCAGAGGGTTGTGTAAGTTTGAGATGACTGGTGATTTGTCATGGGGAGATGCTGGTTTTTCGCTATGATTAGTTGATTTGTGAAAATGCGCCTGGAGAAGACTGTGTATAGTCAAATGTGTGAAATGAATGGTGGATCAAATTCTTGCTTGCATCGCCCTTCCGGCGGAATGTTATTCTTTATGAACCCCGGATCATATGTTTAAAATGGGATTACTATTGGGGCAAAAACATGATCTAGTTCTTTTGTTTGTATTGATGCTTTCTCAAAGACGATTTTGCATGCAATTTTTAACAGAAATTCTCTGGTGGTCAGCTTTTATTTGGCGGTGATCTTCGATTCGTGATGGACTTAAAGATGGATCTCGAAGAGAGGTTACGTGCTGAAACCTGGGGGAAGCCTTCCTCTGTGAATGATTTACCCCAACGTGTTCCCCCGGACCGGCAGACACCATTCCCGAATTTCGCCTCACAGAAGAATCTGCAAAAGCGGGAAGATCAAGACCCTTCGATCTCAAATTACGGGATGAGGATCGAACCTTCATTCTCTGAATTTAATCGTCCTTCTGAATGCCAGCCACCTCTTCCCAGCAACCCCATTAGTCAAGATCGAGGTGTCCAGATGAATGATATACTCCAACTCAGTAAGACCCAAGAGTGGGACCCAAAAGCAATGCTGAATAATCTCTCCTTCCTGGAACAGAAGATTCATCAGCTTCAGGAATTAGTGCACGTTATTGTTGGAAGGAGAGGGCCAGTTTTGGGACGACCGGATGAGCTGGTGGCACAACAACAGCAACTCATAACTGCCGATCTCACTTCAATAATCATCCAGCTGATCTCTACTGCTGGTAGTCTTCTACCATCAGTGAAGAACTCCCTTTCTTCAGCATCCACGCCACCCATCAGGCAGCTCGGTCAGCTTGGTGGGATTTTAAATAATTCTGGATCTGGAATTGGTCTCGACAGCAATCTTGTGCTCCCAAGTCAAGGCGGAAGCAAAGTCCCTGATCAGTCTAACCAGGTTGATCCAATGGGTCAATCTGCTATCGATAATCTGGAGGATCAGGAATCAAAAGATGATGATGATGGGGATGAGGGGGAAAATCTTCCTCCGGGATCTTTTGAGATCTTACAACTAGAGAAAGAAGAGATCCTCGCACCACATACTCACTTTTGTACCATATGTGGGAAGGGATTTAAGAGGGATGCTAATTTACGCATGCACATGAGAGGTCATGGGGATGAATACAAAACACCTGCAGCACTAGCGAAACCCCACAAGGAAGCTGGTTCTGAAATGATGCTCATTAAGAGGTATTCCTGTCCATATGCGGGTTGTAAGCGGAACAAGGATCATAAAAAGTTTCAACCTCTGAAGACGATATTGTGTGTCAAAAATCATTACAAGAGAACTCACTGTGACAAGAGCTATACGTGCAGTCGTTGCAATACCAAGAAGTTTTCGGTCATCGCTGACCTTAAAACGCACGAGAAGCACTGTGGGAAAGATAAATGGCTTTGTTCCTGCGGCACTACATTCTCCAGGAAAGACAAACTTTTTGGACACATCACTCTCTTCCAAGGCCACACCCCAGCAATTCCCTTTGACGAGAACAGGGGCGGGCTATCTTTGCAAGGAGAACATAATGAAGACACAAACAAAGTTGGTAATGTGAGTTTCAGTTTCGGCTCCAGCACTCCTAGTTCGGGTGGAGTTCAGAACATCATGGAAGATGTCAAAGGGAATGTTGATGATCCCTCGAGTTTCTTTTCCCCTTTGAGCTTCGAGGCCAGTAACTTCGGTGGGTTTAATGAGTTCACGCGATCTGCTTTTGATGATTCGGAAGGCGCATTCTCATTTCTCCTTCAAGCATCTTGTAATTACCCTCAGAAAAATGGAGGTCAGTCGAGTTCTAATAATCTAGAGTAACGGTGTCGGCAGAGCATGCGCCAGGGTTTGTGAGTTTCAGCTTTCTTTCGCAATTGTAGAACGAGGTGGCCTGATTTTAGTGACTGAGCTTTAATAAACTCCTGTTTACTGATAGCTTTCGTCTGTACTCTATGGTCTGTTGGATTGATTTCGGATGTTGTGAGAGCCAGAGATGTGCTTCATTTCCTGTGAATCCATTTGCACCCTTTATTTTTCCTTGTACCTTCTTATAGTTGTCTTCAATCTTGTAATCTGTTCTTTATCCACGCATTTGAAAGAAAATAATATGCTAGAAGCTATGGTAATCTCATTCAACATCCCTAATGTCATCCTAATGGTTAGGGTAATTGTTTACAATCCAACCTCATCAGTGAATCCCGACGACTAGGATAACCATTAGCTAAATCACATCTAGAGGTTCATCTAGCGTGGTGTGACAGGTTCCACCACACATTCGATCTAGACAAGACGAGAATGATTTGATCAAATGATATGCTTGAGGATAAGGATGTGGGCTCTCCCATCTTCTTCCTGCTGCATTGATATTTTTGGACTAGATCATTTTCGGGAGACAGCTCTAAAGTTTGCTCATTTTATCCTTCTAGTTGCCAAATAGAGTACTTGATGTCGATTGGGACACTAAATGGCCAGCCAAGAGAAAACTATTCATCTCATATCAACATCATCAGACATAGCAGATCATGTGCCGACAATATCACGTGAAATTCTTTTTTAGCTAGTAAGTTTTGAAAAAGCTCATCGAGATTCAACTTTGAGTGCATCCTCGGCAAAACAAGGTGTTGAGATTTCGAAAAACGATGGCGATACTCAACCAACCGATCGGACTTGCTGCCCGTACTGAGAATTGTGCAGGAGAATGAGCTTCAGTCCACTCAGGCCTTCTCCTCGTGCGGATTTCTTTGATGGGCGTGAATAGTACTTCTCTTTAAGAACAACATCGTCCAAGCACGACCAAGTCTGTCCTCTGGGAGAGCTATCTGCCCACAAGAACCTGTCAGAGAAGGGATTCACCAAACTCTCGCGAAATTCTTGAGCAGTCTCACATGGTATACCCTGAAACAAGCAGCAAAGTACGGTTAAAGTTGGACTGTTTTCTAGTGTTTCGATAGCTGCAAGCGTAAGTGCATGTTTTTGGAGTATGAGTGAGGGAGCAAGCGAATGAGTATGAATGTGTGCACAAGTGCATGTGTTTTGAGTAGAGATGCGGCCACATGCAAGAGCAATACCTCTGCCATGGCTTTAATTTTAAGCGAGATATCATTGCTAAGGAGGACGAGCTGTCCGTTGGGGTTAGTTTTCCTATAGAAGAGTGCAGATTCAAGGACATGGTCTTCTGTGGTGGGCGAAATGATATCCATTACACTCCCCCCGGGTGTCGCAGCAGAAAAAGTCTCGCTCACATCGCCAAATATACAATGAGGAGTAGCAGGAGGTGTTGGCGCAACTGACACTCCTTCCTCCATGGACCTTTGCACGTGAATCCACCATTTCAAATTAACCATAGTATGTTCTATCCACTCTAAAGCTGAAGAGACCTCAGTCGTCCTTCTGAAAACGCTAGCACGTCGCTTCAGACAGTCCAGCTCTCTTATGACTGATAAAGGGGAAATTGTGGCAGTTTGTTAATGAAGATATGAACTTATGGTTACATAGTTTCAAAAAATAAACTGAGTATTGAGTAGTCGGGATACAATCTTTACCAATTCGTGGAATGAATAACTGAGTCCCTTTCAGACCCTGCAGAAGCTGCAATGACTTCATCGACTCCTTGTTGAGAAAAGAGGTAGTATCAACAACCATGATCCAACTCTTGTTTGGCTCGCCATAAGATTTGTTCTGCAAATTACCCTTTTATTATTTATGTTTATTCACGGAAACTTTGGTCTATAAGATGAAAGAAAATACAGAATCGAAAGCTAAAGAAGATTTTGTGTCAACTTACAGCAGACAAAGCAGAGACTTTCCTTCCCAGTGCTCGAACACCATCAACAGAAAGACCGCTTTTCATTGCACCTCCTGAAGCTGTTGATTGACTGCCGGACCTGACATTCAAGGACTTAAATGCCAACCTTTCTGCTTCCTGCTTCAAGCCCAACTCTCTTCTTAGTCTTGAAGAACTTCCAGAGGCACGTCTGGCCATTTTCTGCTGTCTGAGACCCTCAGGGGTCTGATTCTCTTTATCCGAGTAGAAAACATCCTCCTCATTGCAGATATTGGCCATAGGAGAGAGCTTTGAAGAGGATCTTCTAAATGATTCCACAGGTCTAGTGTCTGCTACTTCCATCTTGCTTATCTTCTTCAAGGATTGAAGTACACGGGTATTTGGTGTTAAGTTCTCTTTGTCCGGAGTAAATATCTCTTCCTCTTCCCCATCTAAACTTAAAAACGGAACCACACTCAATTGGTTTTCGTTATTATCCTGGTTATGTTGCTTGTTTCTAGAAGCAGTAGCAGCACTTCTGGTCATTCCTTTTCTTCTGTTTGTCTGAAGCTGCAGAACAGTACTGGGTTTTCCTCTTCTTGACCAAATGCTCGAGCATTTCGATTTTGTGCAAGACTGTCTTAAAGGGCTGCTTTCTTTACCACTTTCAGACAGACTCCCAGTAACAGATCCATATTGTGGCCTCTGGTTCTCGTCATTAAGATGCTGATCAGTGGTCTCCAATAGGATTTCCCTATCAGACTCAGATGACGTTATTGTATCCACTACAGACTTTGCAAAGTGATGGCTCAAAGTATCTCCATCTTCTTGGTTGTCTATATGTATGACTTGATTTTGGCTTTCTTCACGAATTTGAACTGCAGAACTGCAGCCTTTTCTAGGTTGTGCGTCATCTATCAACATGGATGTAAAGGGTTTCCGCTCTTTCCTGAGAGTCCTAGTCTTTCCTCCAGAAGAAGGCGATCCCAATGTATTAAATGGTTGTTCTGCATGATCCTCTTGCCCTAACTGTTGATTTTCCATCTCTGAAAAAATCTCTGGACAGGATGAACAGGGATAATAAGGAGCAGAAGGATGGCTCAAGCTGTCTCCTACTTCACTGTCTATTGATAGGGTGCACTTGCTTTCTTCAAAAGTTTCAGCTACTAAACAGTTCTCCGGATCATCATGCGCTGATCTTATGCTTCCTTCATCTGCTGACACTAATTCAGTGGCGATGCCAACTTCCATACTCCATTTTTTTTCATTTAACTTCTGGTTGCCTTCAAAAGCTCCAGCTACTGAACAGTTCTCCAGATCATCATGCACTGATTTGATGCTTCCTTCATCTGCAGACACTAATTCAGCGGCAATGCCAACTTCCATACTCCACTTTTCTTCATTGAACTTCCAGTTGTCTTCAAAAGCTTCAGCTACTAAACAGTTCTCAAGATCATCATGCACTGATCTTATGCTTCCTTCGTCTGCAGACACTAATTCAGTGGCAATGCCAACTTCCGTACTCCATCTTTCTTCATTGAACTTTTGGCTGTCTCCAAAAGATTCAGCTACTGAACAGTTCTCCAGATCATCATGTGCTGATCTTATGCTTCCTTCATCTGCAGACACTAATTCAGTGGCAATGCCAGCTTCCATACTCCATTTTTCTTCATTGAACTTCTGGTTCTCTCCACAAGCTTCAGCTACTGAACAGTTCTCCAGATCATCATGTGCTGATCTTATGCTTCCCTTGTCTGCAGACACTAATTCGGTGGCAATGCCAACTTCCGTACTCCATTTTTCTTCATTGAACTTCCGGTTGTCTTCACAAGCTTCAGCTACTAAACAGTTCTCTAGATCATCATGTGCTGATCTCATGCTTCCTTCGTCTGCAGACACTAATTCAGTGGCAATGCCAACTTCTGTACTCCATTTTTCCTCATTGAACTTCCGATTGTCTTCAAAAGCTTCAGCTACTACACAGTTCTCCAGATCATTATGTGCTGATCTTATGCTTCCTTTGTCTGCAGACACTAATTCGGTGGCAATGCCAACTTCCGCACTCCATTTTTCTTCATTGAACTTCTGCTTGTCTTCACAAGCTTCAGCTACTAAACAGTTCTCCAGATCATCATGTGCTGATCTCATGCTTCCTTCGTCTGCAGACACTACTTCAGTGGCAATGCCAACTTCCGTACTCCATTTTTCCTCATTGAACTTCCTATTGTCTTCAAAAGCTTCAGCTACTACACAGTTCTCCAGATCATCATGTGCTGATCTTATGCTTCCTTCGTCTGCAGACACTAATTCAGTGGCAATGCCAACTTCCGTACTCCATTTTTCTTCATTGAACTTCTGCTTGTCTTCACAAGCTTCAGCTACTAAACAGTTCTCCAGATCATCATGTGCTGATCTCATGCTTCCTTCGTCTGCAGACACTAATTCAGTGGCAATGCCAACTTCCGTACTCCATTTTTCCTCATTGAATTTCCGATTGTCTTCAAAAGCTTCAGCTACTACACAGTTCTCCAGATCATCATGTTCTGATCTTATGCTTCCTTCATTCGCAGACACTAATTCAGTGGCAATGCCAACTTCTGTACTCCATTTTTCTTCATTGAACTTCCGGTTGTCCTCAAAAGCTTCAGCTACTAAACAGTTCTCCAGATCATCATGCGCTGACCTTATGCTTCCTTTATTCGCAGACACTAATTTAGTGGCAATGCCAACTTCCGTGCTCCATTTTTCTTCATTAAACTTCTGGTTGTCTACGTCAAATAAAATTCTAAAAGGTGAAGAAGCATCCATAGGCTCAGTTTGCAGATACTCAGCAAGCATGAAAAAATCATCCACTGCTTTTGAGCCAAATCCTGCATCAGTTTCTTTTTCACCATAAGTGGAAGCATATGGATTCTCAGGAATTGGTAATTGCGATGGACTCTGACTCTTCGCAAGCAATTCTTCACAATCATCAAGAGCCAGAGCTTCAATGCCTTTCAATAATGATTCAGGTGAGTGCATCCCCTTATTCTCATCATGGAAGGAGTCCTGTTCATAAACAGAACAAGTAAGAAGAATATTCGACTTCGAGGGAAAGAAAAACAGTCGACTTCTTCAATGGATTATCAAATATTTTCTGTCCTTCTCTAAAGCAACTATCATTTCAAGCATAGATTATTATCACCTGGTGTACATGCTCCTCATCTTCCAGGACAAATGAGCTTTCCAAGTCGTCGTCATCTTCAGATCCAATCTCCAAAGAATCGTCATCCTATCAGAAATCAAGAAAGGAAGAGAATGAGAAAGTGTGTGGACAACATAGAAATAATGACAAACGACTGGCATGCATTTCTCTGGATGTCAAGAGAACAAAACAGAATTTCACACCTCACGTTCCTCTTCTACTTTTCCTTCGTCAATCACTAAATCTTCCTCTTCTTTCTCTTCATCGGCACCTGATGCATCCAACACCGAAACGAACGGGTTCTCGAAATCATATGCACGGCTCAGAGGTACCCAATGCAGTCTATACACTCTGCTCGACCCGCCGACACGCAATGTGTCGCCCTCGCTCAGCTCCACTACAACTCCAGGTTCAATCTTCTTCTCGGAAACCCAAGTCCCATGCACTAAATCCAAAAAACAAACGACAATCAAAAAAAAAAAAAAAAAATTTGACATCCGAATTCGCATTTGCGCTCGTGCACTCAACCGCGGTTAGCCCTAACAGCTGGAAATCCGCCACTATCTTCCGCCGAACAAAAACCTTACGCACAGCACCTACCTCCCCAGCCAAAAACGAAGGAGAGAGCAATCGATGAATACCTGAAGACAAGTCCACGACGGAGAGCTTCCGCCGCGACGGATCCGAATGAATCTGGAGGTGGAACCTGCTGATGCTGGGGTGCGTCAACATGATGTGGCAGTCGGGGTGCCGACCGACGATCAGCATCTCGCCTCGGCCCTCCGGGCCGCCCGCCGCGGTCTCCGCGCCGTCCGCCGGTCGCGAGCGGGCGGGGCCCCCCTGCGGCAGCGGCGACGGAGGAGGGGGCTTGTCGACGACGAAGATGTTCTTGAGGACGGCGCCGTTCTTGACGACGGTGAACACCGGGATGCGGGGCTCGCCGTCTCCGTCGATCGTCGCGCGTTCTCCGGGAACGGCCATTCTTCCGCCGGGGCTCGAGCTCGACCGATTCCTGCGGCGAAGGAAGAGAGGAATCGCGAGAGTGGAAACGGATGGCGGTGCTCTCTGGATTCGCGAAAGATTGTTGCCGAGTTTTAGAGAGAGAGAGAGAGAGAGAGAAGGAGAGGGGGGAAAGGTTTGATTTTGAAACGTGATGCTTGGAAAGACGACCGTTTGGAATTTTCACTCGATTCTAACGGCTCCGGCTTTCTGACCGAATATATATATATATATATATATATAGGTGTTAATTCCCTAAAGAATCGCAAATTTTAAATCCAATATTCTGCCTTCATTTTTAAAAATATATATTATATATATTTCAATTTTCATCCTAATCCTAAATCTGTCCACATTTTCAAAGGTTCTTACTACTTCCTTCAAGAGTATTGACACGATGAGATTGATTGTTGTTTACGTATGAAGTTAAGGGTGTTGATGAAAACGCATGGACAAATTTTGGATTAAAAGAAAAATTGGGGAATTTTTTTTTAACAAAATAAAGTTCTAGACGAAATTGAGATTGAACCTAAACTTTAGGTTTTCTT
This sequence comes from Eucalyptus cloeziana, assembly GCA_014182715.1. Lineage (NCBI taxonomy): Eukaryota > Viridiplantae > Streptophyta > Magnoliopsida > Myrtales > Myrtaceae > Eucalyptus > Eucalyptus cloeziana. The sequence continues at coordinate 31,771,243 of CM024639.1, forward strand.
TACTTTAGAGAATTAAGACTATATGATAGAGATAAACTATAGTAAGGTTGAGCGGAATTCGAATCACACCGTCTAGTACGATTCACAAAAGGGTCGAAATGAATTGGGATTATCTATGTTTAGAGATAACTTAAAGTAACTCTCTAAATAACATTATTTTCTTTTCACAAACCGTCACACACTCGCTTCCTCTCTTTTCCTCCTCCACCACAACTAGAAGTGTGTAAAAAAACCAAGAACTGCTCGGACCACCCAGAATAGGACCGAATCAGAGCAAATCAAATTGGAACTGGCAATTCTCAAGGAAGCCGGTCTGGTTCCAACTTCTAAGCTTGGAACCATCTGCCCATCCACCAGGACCGAACTTGTATATATAAAGAAATTACATCTCAATTACTTAATTAATTTGTAGTTTTTCGACCAAATATATATATTTCAAGTGAATCCATGGAACCAACAAGCGGGTCTTGGTTCCTATTTTTCGAAATCGATTCTTAGAGGACGATTCCCAATTTCAAGGTGTGAACTGTCTACCTGGACCATACACACTCTTAACCACTACCACGACAATAATGCACTCAATCTCAATCACGTCGCCGCCACATGCCCATGCCACCAGTCAACCACCTCAACGCCGTCACTCAGGCTCAACCCACCAACGAGCCTCCTCCACCTCCCGTCACCTAATTTGGCTTTGCAAGCCCAGCTTGACTCGATACCAATAGTTTCAATGGGAGGGAGGGGGAGGGGGAGGGGGAAGAGGGAGATGCCATGGCGTCAAGTCCTCGAGACGAACCCATGGAAACGACAGTGCCTTATGTGGTGAAGGGGTTTGGTGGTCAAGGTTGTGCTGCGGTTGATGGTCGAGGTCTATAGCTAGTTAAATTTGTGCATTTAGTTGGACTTTTGGAAAAAGTCTTTGGGAAAATGTAAAGGATTTTAAATTAAAGAGGTTTTTGAAAATACAAATTGTGTTTGTTAAATTATAATATGAAAATCCATTACAAAGTACCATTGAGTAAAATAGTGTTCAGAGAGATTATATTTACAAATAACTTTTGTGATTAAAAAAACAGAGAGAAAAAAATTCAATCAAAAGAAAAAAAAAAAAGTTGGTCGACAAAGGGAGGGCAGGTGGTCACCGACGATTGAAATTTGTCGTCGACTGCTGACATTTGAGGTTGCAAGACCTCAGGCAGCCCTCGGACACAATCGACAAGGGCCGCCTAGGGTCAAGCAAACCCCGATGAGGGTCATGCGACCTAGGTGACTTTGGCAAGGGCAGCCTAGTCACACGACCCTTGCAACCTCTCATGAAGGTCACACGACTTATATTTGGGTCGCCGCGATTAGCGAGGGGTCGCACGACCTAGGCGACGGCCACCTCGTCGTGCGACCTCAGGCGACCCTTCATAGAGGTCATGTGATCCAAATCTAGGTCACCGCGACTTGCCGAGGTCACGTGACTGACTGGTGGGGAAGGAGTCCAAATCAATTTCCCGAGGTAGCCACGACCACACCGGCCTCTCTCCAGCCCGTCACCAACCCCTCGCAACCACATCGGCCAACTCAACGGAGAAGAAGATGAACAGTGATATCACGAAAGCAAAAACAAAAAAACAAAAATTGAGTGAGGATAATTTTGGAACAAAATTTTTATACTAAACCCTAGAGAGAGCATTCCAAGAATGCTGAAAGCCCAAGGCATGGTGCGTTTGGGAAGACTTTTGGGGAAAGTCCTTGAGAAAATGTAAAGACTTTGAGCTAAAGGGGTTTTTCGAAATGCAAATTGTGTTTGATAAATCGTATTTGTGAAAGTCCTTTGTAAAGTATATTTGAGAAAAATATTGTTTGGACAAATTAACTTTGCAAAATACTTTTGTTATTAAAAAAAAGGAAAAAAATGAGAATTGGTTGGTTACTGCCGGCAAGAGACAGGCGGTCCGGTGAGGGGCAGGCAGTCGGTGAGGGTCGCCGCGACCAAATCGAGCATCCCCGGCCACCTCCGCACGGAGGTCGCGGCGCAGCAGGTCACACGACCTTCCTGCGAGGGTCATCGCAACCCAGATACCCCGATTGCGACCAGATCGCACGATCTCAATCACACGATTTGGGTTGCCGGAGGTCACGTGGCCCAGATCTGGGTCACGGCGATGACCCAAATCTGTGCGCGATTTGTGTCGCCGGAGGTCGCGCGACCCAAATCTGGGTCGCAACGACCTCCGGTGACACAGATCTCCCGAGGGTCGTAGCGTCGCCAAGGTTGCAGCAATCACGCAACCTTGCTGTGACTTAGATCTGGGTGGTCACCGGGGATCGCAGCGATGCGACTCACAGGGGGTCGCCAAGGTCACGCAACTGGCCGTCGACGGTCGCCATGACGCACCAGCCTCTTGCCAACCTCTATCCTGCTCGTCGCCGGCCCCTCGCCGCTCCGCACAACTTCTCGTTGGCCAACCTCAACGAAGAAGAAGGTGAATAGTGACAAGGACAAAATCAGAAAAACAAAATGTTAATGAGGACATTTGTGGAAGAAATTTTTTTGGCTTGCTTTCCCTCAGCCTTCCGAGAAGGCCGAATGCCCAAGGCAGCCCCCAACCTGCCTTGGGCTTTCAACCTTGGAAAGGCTTGCCTTTGGCAAAGGCAAGTCAAAAAAATTTGCCAAATCCTGAATATTTAGCCCAAAGGCCTTTAGGGGGCTAAAGATCCTTGGCAAAGTGGTTGCCAAACGCAGCCGCAGCCTAATACTTGCCTCGGGCTTTCAGCTTTGTGAAGACCAACTTTTTCTTAATGGAGTTGGCAAAATTTTTCTCAAATACTCAATATTTTACCAAATGGGCTTTAAACACCCAAAGCACCTTCGAAAGACCATCCCCAAACGGAGCCTAGGGTAGCTAAATGTAGGGAATCTCAATCATCTTGAAATTATGGTAAACAAATCGAGCTGAACTTTCTGGCGGATTGAGAGCCCGGATTACTTTCCACAATCCAATTTAATAATTTATTTATACTTTCCATTGTCTTCTTATGATAGAGTTTCCTAATGTGGTTAGATCGATTCAACAGGCCCATCTCTCGACATCGTTTGGGCTTCAAAAGCTATCTCTCTTAGTTCTTCCAATTTTTTTTTTCTTTGGTGAAATTTTCGCCTAACTAGTTTGCCCAGCGTATCACAGATTTGATAGTTACTACTTAATCACATGGTGTTACTGTTCAAAGCCAATATCTGATGTTCTAGAATCGAATATTTTGAAAGGTTTGAAGATTTAGATAGCTAACTTTCAATAGGAAGATTGAATGGAAGATCAGCCATACATGACCAATAGAATTCAAACAGTTCTGTTTTAAGCCCTTACTTAGCAACTCGGTGCTCTTTTCACAAGCCAAACTAATTCGGTTCGATTCTATTTGTTTCGGCAACGAAACCCAATCGAATGAACCATTCTCACTCACCCCTAATGCATCAAAACCGTAAGGGTGTAACATAACATACGAGAAGGTTGAAAACTCGAATGGGTGGGTTTTCCCATGCCTAATTAGATTGGTCGGACTTTCATAAATGAAATCATTTTCAGGCTACGCGAAGCTTCAAGCAGCATATGGACCAGCTCGAAGGTATGTAGAAAATTATTTTTTTTAAAAAAATATTATTATTATTATTATTTTGAACAAAAAGTATAAATTTAGGGAAGAAATTTTGTTTCTTCAGAAAAACTAACGAAAAATCGTATAGCAGCTGAAGTTAAAAATTTAACATAAAACGGACTGAAGGTGCAATAGGATGTTATAGGAGTTGAAAGGAGAAGACCATGATTATTGCTTCAAAACGTATGAAAGTCGTGATATGCTCGTGACATGTCCACCTCAAACCTCTTGTATTACAAAGCATAAATTGTAAGGTGAATGCCAACATACATGTTTACGTATCGACACTTGCAAGTGCAAATACGACGAGATCTTGAAGCTGAAGAACATAAGGTACGTAAATTGTAGATACAGAGACCGAATCAAGCAACCTTAAAAAACAATCTTGCCGGTCTTTGGTCATTAGTTGCTATCGCAGTTACAAACAACAATGACAACGAATAATCGATGAATGTGTTAGAAATACTATAGAATATATAATCAATCAATCTCTTTCTCTCTCTCTCTCTACCATACGCAATGCCATGCAGAGGCTGTTATCAAGGACCTATCTTGCCACCCTAAAGAGATCGCTCTTCCCTCATCTCTCTCGATCACTCTAAACCCGCTGTTCTCGCCCTCGAACTGAAGAGGACGATGGTGTGCCCTAATTCTCAGCAGGAGCTTCGCTTGCAACATGGACTTGGAGCTCAGCTTGACCCCCGCGAACCCATGAGCCTCCATCCTCCCCTTCCACGTCTCCATCCTCTCGTACCGCGCGCAGCGCCTGTCGTCCTTCTCGTAGTTCATCCGGGTCTTGATCTCCTTGCCGAGATGGTTCTTCTCAATGCTCAGCCTCTCTGAGCTCTCCAATGGAAGGCAGTCGTCTAGAGAGTCGAACATGGCCGCGAAGTAGTGCAAGGACTCCATGAATCTCGAGAGGAAGCTCCGAGGGCTTCGGTTACCCTCTTGCTCCACGAGCATCACGATGGACGGCTTGAGCGAATGCACTGACTCGAGAGTCTCAGAAATTTTTGCGAAATTGCTCAGCATGTTTAAGTGGAAAACTAGGTTTACTGCGAGGGTCTCTTGTTTCTTTTTCCTTAGGTTGACGAGCTTTGATCCTCGTAACAGGCCTTGGAACTCAAAGACTATGTTCTTGAAACCCTTTGAGAAGCTAACTAGCCTGCCCTCAGTTTCTTGTAGCTCCTCGGGGCTTCTCCCAAAGCCAGTGATCCGTAAGGAGATTTTATACCCGCTGGTTGCCTTCTCGGATAGAGATTGGATGAGAGAAGGCCACTGGAAGCCATACGACACGTCGAAATCGATGACGTGCAAAGCACGGTGGTTAACTTGTTCCTCTCTCTCGAAGGCCTCGAGAATGGCTTGGTTGGCCGTGAAATGCGCGAACTGGTAGTACGGCGAGACCCGGTAGAGGTAGGTGAACGCGACGAACTCCTCTTCGCAGGTCGGTCTCTTCATGATCATGTCATGGAACGGGGACTTCCTGGTCAGGAGCCTGGCGGCGAGTCCGTCGGCGAAGTAGGCCACGACCCGCTGCACTGAGTCGCCGGTCAGCGAGACGCTCTGGTACAGCTCGGCAAGGTTGTCGAGGGCCAAGCCAGCGTTGTTCTCATCCACTGCGGTGGCCGTGATGAGCAACAGATGGATCAAGTGGAGCCCCTTGCCATCTTCATGGTGTGGGCTCATCTGCTTGGATCTCTTGTGTTCGGTGTGGAGCATTTCTTCTCTCATCTGGAGAAGCTTGAAGATCTTGCCCTCACATCCTTCGAACGCATCGGAAGAGTTGGAGATAACATCGTTATCATCCCTGGACATCGATCTCTTCCTCTTCCTCAACCTGGCCTCATCACCATAGCCTGATGAAACAATGGCGAGGCTCAGGTTCAAGAGCTCTTCCTGATCTTCTGTTTCTTCCATCGGTTGGGAGGTTCTCAGAAAGAGAGAGAGAGAGAGAATAAATGTAGTAGGTGAGAGGAACAAGAACGCGCTAGACCTTTTTATGGAAGTGTGGAAGGGGCAAACGACTTTGAAATTCAGGGTTTCATTTTATGTTTTCCCACGGGAGAGTGAAGCCAATTCAAGAGAGAGAGAGAAAGAGGGAGACAGAGAGAGGGTTGCATTCTTTCTTTAAACCTGCTCCACTGACATTGAGAGACAGAATGGCATCTTCTTTTTTTCTTTTCTTGTTACTTCTAAATCACGGGGAGGGCGACGTCAGGTGACGACACATTTTGATGCCGATGTACTTTAGGGAAAAGGTATAAATCGGGGGTATAGATTCATGATGAGGACAAGGACGGGGGATTTTTTGGGGGATGGCGGTCCATTGGTAGTTAAGGAAGGTGAGAAGATGCCATACGCAGTCGACAAAAACCAGCGGGAAAAAAGGGGAATCCTAACCCTACCGTCCGCTTCGATGACTTTCGTCCTCACTCGCCATTTCTTTTCTAGATGCTTGAACAAATCCCTCTCCTTTCGCCCTTTTTCAATCTTAGCCCCAGCTGTCCGATCTCCCCTTCTTTCACCGTGCTTTGAAAGTTACTTTGGAGCTTTCCAATCTTTCATAGAATGAGAAGAAGAAGAAGAAGGGAATAAAAACTTGATGCTCCATGCAAAAAAATAAATTAGAAGCTTTAGATGTGATCGCGAATCTCTCCCGCACAATGAGCTAGGTAAAATTAGGGTCATGCACATCCGTAGAACCTACTCCTAGATATATTGAATATGACTCCTCGCTATTAATCATTGCTTGAGAATTAACTTATGACAACGTCACATGCCGGTTTCGGTCGAATCTATCAGGGACAAAATCATGGTGAGGAGTCCAATTACCTAGAAGCATATTCGAACTTCACAAATGTTCCCAATGCTTGCAAACTATACTACACATGGTCTTGTTGTGATCATTATCAAATGGGTGAAAGAAACGATGATCTTTGACATTAAAGACCTTCTTCATGTCCACTTCAATTTGCTAACGACCATATAATAAATATATATTAAAAGCAATAATCAATGCGTCTTTGATGCCGCTTCTTGTTTCGGGCATGTCCTTTGAATAACAAAAAGGAGGGGATGATGTCGAATTCTAGGATTATTCCATCTCTGTTATGTCTCTGATAAGGAGGGTCAAGGGAGGAAACTTCCTCCGCATTGAAAAGGCCGTTTGAACGATTCCTAAAGGAGGGAGAGGGGGTGGCGGTGCATTGTTTTCCCTGTTTTCTCGACCTTAAAAAGGACGGAGCAAAGCGTCGGGAGATTTGACTTTTGAAGGTTTCGTGATGGAGGACGTGCGTGTACTTTTATTAAGTCACTAGTGACGTGTTCGTCCCTCCCCCGCCCCATGCTCGATTTCTTTAGGGTTATCACTTATCACCCAAACAAAAAGAAATATTTTCGATTATGTTCGACGCACATTGCTAATAATTTTGGCAGGGGGAAAGGTCGATATGAGCTTCTAAGGTCGACATATGGCGGGTTTAGGTTCCCCTATGTAACCACCGTTACTATACCTAATATATATATATATATATATATATATATATATATATATATATATATATATATAAATTTCTGGAAAGAGAATATACATTCAACATGCTCGAGATAATCATATTATAGAATCGCATTTTTTTGTTATTTATGTGAATGATGTATTTCATACGTCTTCCTCTATTGGGTTAGGTTCGCTTTCCCGATTCAATCGAAGATAGCCATCCCATTTCACGAGGGAAATAAGTAAGTTATGGTTGCATATCATATGAGCCTCGATCATACAAAAGAGAAACAAAAAGAAAAGGCAAATTATTTGAGGAACTTGGTGATATTATTCCGTTGCTAGAGCATCAAATAGGTCTCGGCCCTTCTGCTAGTCTATGCGCCAATAACATTGAGAAATTGTTAATATTCTTTGATGTTACATCAACGTGGGAATTGAAGCCTACTTCCTCGATTTTCCCTTCTGACCGGACAACACGTTACCCCTACATAATGCATCTCGTCCTTTTCCATTTGGCATAGAGATTACAACATTGTAGTGATGTCGCCATGCAGATATATACGTGAACCATACTTCTGTTAAGTCATATTCGCGTGTGCGTGTCGTGTGTAACTTGTAAGTTGTAACCGGCCAATTTAACGTGTAGTTCGAGGGAATTCTCTCACCCGAGGATGATAGCCCATGTTGGCGATTCGGCCTTCTCATTCGACAATGTTAACTTTCCGAAAGTCCACTAGAAGATATGCGTCCTTTTGCGAATACTAAGTAAACGCATGCTAAATGAATCTGCGTGAAATAAGATTCCCAAGTTAAACGAAACTACGTCTGACGATTCCTTCTCGAATGAAAACAATTTATGAGATATGTGTAGATGTTTTGACAAAACCCTAGAATTGTATAAGGTTGAATTATAAACTTTCGAAAATTCTGTTTTCTGAAATATGGGCATGGAAAGTATTTGAGCCCTGCTTTGAACAAATTTAAAGCATAACAGATGAAACGGATACACAGTCCACAACTTTGGGTTAATTTAATGAAAAGATAGTCTACAAGTCAAGTATCATCCCAACTGCTAAGATTTTCGGATCTGCTACCTTGTCTTTTGGCATCCCCCGTTTTCCTCCTCAACCTCTATTTTGTTTTAACTTTCTTTCTACTTTTCCTTCTATAATTAGAAGTCTGATGCTATTCTCGATTTTTTAGATACGCAAGCTATTGCAGAGGCTCGGTAAGACAAGTTCGATCCTATCTTCACGATGAAACCACGAGTAGAAAATTGGGGAACAAGTTTTGGAGACCGGTTCAAACGCTAGGAGACAAGGAACCTTATTATAATATGAACGGTGCTTTGGACAAGTCTTGAACAGCCTGTTGAGAAGAGGGGGTTGGCATGAAGATTCTTCCTCGCGACAAGAGTCCAAAGGCTTAAGTATAAAGAAGGCTGAGGACGCAAGGCGATGCCGATTTGGATTTTGCCATGTCCTTGTCCTGCCTTTCTTTCTTTCCTTTCTTTTCTTTTCTTTTCTTTCTTTATCTCCTTCTTCTTTTGTTTGGGCATGGCCAATGGGGGGTTTTGAATATTAGTTCTCCACGAAGGACGTGCGCACAGTTCTTGATTTAGTACAGAAGGTTCGATTCCCCCCACACACCCTTGAATTTGGGAGCCAAATAATGATAAAATCCCGCAAGTGGGTAGATTTTGTTTTTCTTCGGTTCTTAGCTCGATCTGTGACATTGCACGCGAAAAGAAAAGAAAATGAAAAATGATGATGTCGCTTTCTCGACCTAAGATCTTTATCCTAATTAAAAGCGACGGCAGATTCACCACCCTTTTTTGTAAAATATCCTTCCTTTCTATCGTATGCAATCCGTCACCATCAACTCACTCTTGGGAAAACCCTAACTAAATCTGAAAGTAAATCCGCTGAATTTACCTCGTGGAAGATGACCGTGATTGGTTTGTGTATACTAGTATTAGAGATTGGAAAACGGGCAAAAAAGTATGGACAAAATAACAACCGGCTGACTAATGTATAGTGAGTCTGAGATTAAAATCGATTCGATTAAAGGGAGGACCGTGATATTCGAGGGACAAAATGGAAGATTCCGTTTGGGGGGGCGGGCGGGGGGGGGAGATTCAGGGAAGTATTCATTAGCTTTTTGTAAGGAAAGGTCGGGCCTACTAGTCAAAGGGAGACACCCGCCCATACGAATCGACAAGTCCTCTACCTTTTTCTTTTCTTTTTTTTTTTGGACCAATTCAAGTTCAACTGTGCATTGAATCGGTGGGACTAAAGCTCACGATCCGAGGAGAGAGAGGGAGAGAGAGTTTGAGAACAGGGTCAGATGTTGCTGAGCTGGCACGCGCGGAGGCAATGATGTCCCGGATCAACCCCTCTACTCATCATCGAGACGGGCTCCTTCTACTTCAAGACCCTTCGGCCGTACATTAGACAGTCGCTGAACTCTAGGGCCACGGTCATGAAAAGGGTAAAGAGCGAAGTCCGACCGCGTGACGAGAAACGAGGGATCATATGGGTCCTTACAAGGCCAGTCTCACATACATTTTTGTGTATTTGTTCCCAAAAGCCCGTGGTCGGGAGGGAGAGACGCGCTTTGTCTACCGACGTTCGTGGTCAACGAAAGGCACGCGGCAGTTTCCGGCTTAATGAGCTACCGTGCGAATATTCTCTTCCCCAGTATTAGGAGTAGAGAAAAAGTCGGGTTTTCCCAAAATTATGTTGTCTTGATCTCTCCCGCTGCGTTCATTGTTCCGGCAGTTGCATTCACATAATCTGAGACATCCAAATATCCTATGGACCGAGGCATAGAATGAAGCGACCGTGAAAAACTTTCGGGAGATGAAAACTATAAACTGCTTTTGTATAAACCATGAGAGCAGAGAGAGAAGATACCGATGCATGTTGTTAGATCTCATCGTATCGTCCGGTAGATCATTATTGATAATCGGTTTATACAAAGACGAAGCCGCTCTCGAATTTACGATGCAAACATGAGAGGCAATCCAACCCTTTGAATCATCCTTGTCCTTTCAGACTCGCTTAAATGGCCGGTTTCAAAACTGCAGGGGCATTGAGAAAGTAACCCGATGATCTTTAGGTCAGATGGTTCCGTTGTTTCGTGAATCTATTAATAATTTTGCATTTGATAGATAATCACTGTTGACGATGAATAACCTTCTCAATGAGTGAGAAGGGAATGAATCATGATACAACTAAGTTTACACAGGAGCACCGCGGCCAATTTATCTTCCACGCAGGACTGCAGGTAACATATTTTTAAGCTTCCCTTTAAACACAACGCCAAGGGCTGAGCCGACGATTGGCCAACTTGTAACTACAGCAATATATGCAAGCAGCCAAATAGATCTTCTAGTCACTCTTGTGATCTGATTTATACTCCTCAAGACCGAGGGATTGACATCCATTGGCTTGACGTCTTGAATGCCTGCAGGATTCTGAGAGATTTTGGAACTGCCATTCGTTCCTGCTATATGGGCGTTCTTTTCCGCATCTAAAGATGTTTCCTCGGTTTTCGCTTTCGGGGTCTTTGGTATTACCATTTCTTCTTCGACCAGAGCATCTTTTGTGTGCTCATTTCCCATTGCAGCCACCATTCCATCAGCCACATTCACGTAGGGACCCTGATCGATTGAAGACTCCAGAGCCGAGTGCCAAGCAGATGTTTGACTCTGCAGTGAGACATGAAGACAATAATTGAGTGTGCCACTCTCTCTATCTTCCCAAGGTAAAAGTAAGCACAACAAATCGGTGATTTGTACCTTCTTTACATGCATGCATGGACTAGAATGTAGAACGTGAAGAAACTCGTTGACAGCCCTTACCCACCTGATAAAAAGTGAAACAAACAACGAAACAAGAATCCATCAAACCAACACAAAGATTTTAATGGGATGCAAGAAGGATAAACAGATGATTAATGAAGAACAAATCTATATTCGGTATCAAGGTTCTCTATCTTTCATCCAGCATCTGACAACCAATGGCTAAAGTTTGCCAAACAGAAGAAAAATGATTGGCCTAGACTGCATAGATCCAAAGAACTAAAGAGATGCCTTAAATACAAAATGTTCCCAAAAGAATAAATGTTGAGAGTAAATTAGGAAGCACTCAAAAAACTTCAGTTCTGGTACGACAACAAACTAACTATTCTAGCACACAACAACTTGAGTTTTCCCAGAAGCTAAGTGATTTGATGCATTTGGAGGAAGGCTGGCATTTCAATGACAGAGAGTTAAAAATATGAATATAGAATTAAAATTGAACCACAAAGTACCATAGGCTTGTTGCAGTTATTCCTTCAAAAAATGCCAAGTGCCCTCCATGTCTTGGAGTAACCATAACTATATTTTTGTTAGCCCTGCCAAACATGAAGTTTTTAGGACAGGTGCTAAAATAACAAGTCTAAAATATAGTGTGAACCACATAAGTTCAACCTGCATTCATCCCATGGAATGGCTTCTCTAGTACAAACAGGATCATCCAAAGCACTGATACACAGCAGTGGAACTGCAACACTTCCTACATAATTAGCACTGCTACAACGCCGATAGTATGTATCTGCTGTCTGAGTACAAACGATGCAATATTATTGAACTCACAGAAGAACAACCAAAATGGCAAGGATATGAAGAGCACAATATTAGTACCTCAAATTTCCCAACCAGGCAGGTAGCGTAATTGTCGAAATCTCGAATAGAACGTGACTAGTGGAACATGAAGAACATCAAGTACTATTAGCCAGATGAAATCAGACTAACCACAAAGAGGCAAGACATTATCTTATGTACTGTGCACAGTGACAAACTGCGAACTTGAAAAGTCGAGTTAGTGCTGAATTTGGCATTCATAAAAAGCATAAAAAGATGCCAATAAAATTGATGTCCTATGAAGTCTGGCAGTACAATGCACAGCCAAAGCTTGCCTTCTTAATCATGTGAAGACATTGAATATCTCAAGAATGTAGGTATATTATTGCCCATGCGTACTGCAAGAGCTGTATATTAGAGTGAGCTGACATTGAGATTAGTTGTCGCTGTCCAAGCACAAGTTGATGAAAGGGTTCCTCCTAGAGTTTGTGAAAACAATAAAACTTAAGTAGAGAGTGAATATATTACACATCTTCAGAGGTATAGTAAATATTATTAGTATTGTTGGACTGAAGAACTGGAACTATGTGCAGTCAAATGTTTCCCAATGCCTTAAAATATGCAAATCTAATTAAAGGCATCACCCCAGCTTCAGCACAGGAAAAAGAAGCCCTTTCTTAATGAAATAGCACTACTTGATCAAAATGAAACCCTAGATACAAAATTAGACAACCCAGATAATGAAACCAGACATAACCACCATGACCATAAATGCCCATTGAATCACGAAAAATTGGTACCCAGCATGCAGACAAACAATGAAGATGTCATCTCTCACATGTCCTGACCTTCATTATGCTTGGTGCTAAATAACACTTTAGTTTCATCTATCAATTGATCACTCCAATAGATAAAGCATGCATACCTTAGCATGCACACAGACACTTCTCTTACTCATCTTCTCACACACGCAACAAATAATATGAGATTGAATTGGATATTATTATTAACCTATTTATAGTCTTCCATAATAAGCCAATATTATAAACTAGTCTTTAATCAAGTTTGGTCGCCCAAAAAGCAAATTTCTTTTTTAGTGAATAAAGGAGTTCTGATTGAACTCAATTTGTAATTGACGTCATACTGATTGGGCCCAGTAGTTTGACTATTAAGGACAACAGAGACTAAACTGAGTTCTTTTAAATCAAGCAGCTTCCAGAAGTTCTTGCTCTTATGTTTAGAACAAATACAGAAATTGTAAGAAAAGGGAACCTTTCTGATGCCCTCCCAATCAGCAAGGCGAGAATAGCGAGGTTGATGTCTGCAAAACCATTTAAAATATGTCGACCCAAGAATATGCAGAGATCAATATTATTGACGTTAATAATGCTCAATTATATAGAAAGATTCACTCGATTTAAATGACATACAACTGTGCATAGCCTTGAAGGCCAATGGTAAGTGCTCTATCGTAGAGCTTCTGCCGCAGTCCTCGACTAATAAATCTATCACCAATCTGCATCAAAAAAAGAAGAGCATACAGTTCCTTCCAGTAATATCAGAAACACTGTTATCTACTAATAATTCTAAACTGATCTGCCACAAGAGATAAGAGCAAACAGCTCCTTCCACTTGTATACACATGATCGAGAAACTATCTATACCGCTTTTAAATAACTGAAATTGAAGAGAAGAAAGAATTTATGTATGCCATTTCTCATATCATTTCCCCTGGCAGAAATTATCAGCCGTTGGGCAGAAGAAATGATAGTAAGGCTTTCTTACTTTAGGCATGCAGAGAAGCTGATAAGAAAGTCCAATGTCAAAGGACAACATTCAGAACTTTTATAGTGATTGACAACATTCCAAATAAAAGGTATAAATAGACTTAGAAAGATGAAAAATACTAAGGCAGTGGAAGAAAAAGCAAAGAGTTGAAAACGGGTGACACACAACAAGACAACTCAGACCATTAAGTCTTGTTAAGGAGCAAGATAACTTTAGCTGTAAAAATGCACTCAAAACACACTAGTTCAAAGACCAGCAATACCTATATTTCTTGATAATAAAGGCATAATTATTGAAACGTTATAGTAAAATATGGTCCTACGGTTGAAACATAATAGTCAATGAACCTTTTGAATCTATGTTCCGCCAGCATCCAACAATTTGAGGTCAATAAAAAGATAACAGCTAGTAAGAACGGCTTATATTTTCTGTTCTATCTAAAAGCAGAAAGAGTGGATCTTCAAAAATTCCATTCCACAGTCTCATAAACATCACAAGTACAATAGAGGTAAAACTCTCCCACCATTTCATATGTCTCAGGAGACACATAACAGGAAACTCTACATTCCTGCAGTAGTACAGCCATAAAATATGTAAGGGCTGTACATGTTCTCAAATGTTGCGTCACGATATGTTGTCAACCAGTGTCCAATAACATTTCATGTGCTCTTTTCTGTTTTCAATTTTCAATTTTGATAGCAAACTATAAGGTTTCCGTGCCAAAGAGAGTACTACTTTTGCCCATTTTGACACCAGAAGAAATATAATTGCTCAAGGTTCAGTAAAATTAAGTCAAGTTGAAAACTAACCAAAAAATCCCGTGGCAAGCCAATTACAACAGCATCACCAACAGGAAGATTCTCTCCATTCCAAAAAGACTACTACTTATGCCCTACTTTGATACCAGAAGATATATAATAACTGTTCAAGTTCTAGTCAAATTAGGTCAAGTCGAACACTAACCAAAAGATCCCATGGTGAGCTTACTGCAACAGCACCAGCAACAGGAATATTCTCTCCTTCCTCTCCAAGATATTTTACCTGAAACAGTTATTGTGTCAAGATACTGCTGAAGATAGTACATAGTATAAACATTAATCCTCAGAGAGACCCTAAAAATGAGAAATATTCTTTTTCCCAAGGATAAAAGCTAGAGATACTAACCCCCCCAATATATTGCTTACTTTTACCAAAAAAAAAAAAAAAGCTAGAGATGCTTGACTGGAAACCACTGTGAATATCTATAAAGGAAAGAAATCCTTATATTGAAAAGAAAATGCTCATCATAAGAATTGTGCAAGCTTTAATGGAAAAAATAATAAAAAAGCAATGAATACTGCAACTTCTTAGTACAAGGGGATCATGTACAATAAAACACTCCCAAAATAAACCTTTGGTGATGGAAATTGTTGAACATTTTTAAAGTAACATGCAAAAGTTGGAATTCAATGAGAAATATAAGTTACCAAAATGTTGGCCCCAATGCTAGTTCCCACAACAAATAAAGTAGCTTTTGGGTACTCATTATGCAGATAGTCAATGACAGCGCGGACATCCTCGGTCCAACCAGCATTGTAAAAGCAATCAGACTGCAGATATTAGAATCATATTATAATCAGCAGTTCATGAAAAGTTGTTAACAGGGAATATGCTGTAATGTGTCAGGAAATAAGAAATGAAATCTAAACAGAATAGGAGAGTAGAATCACTTAGAGAAAGAGAAACAAAAGCTGGCATAATACTTTGATGAGCTAGCATCTATTACCATAAAGCTCAAGATCATAGTATAGCAAATTTTATAGCAGATTTCTTACATGCAAAAACTGACTTGTCTAAACTGACATGTCCAGGCAAACCATGAAAGTTTAACAATTTTTCCACACTATATCAGAGAACTACCTCAGGTAATTTCTATGGTTTAAGTATATGATAGATCGAATACAGAATGTCCCATTGCAAAAAGGATGTAGATATTGAACAACGTGAAATTCCCTGACTTCACTTCTGTAATAGCAAATAGTTACCTGTCCAACCTTTGGAACAATAGGACTTGAAAGAGACTATGCTAGTGCAGCTGAATGCAGAATTTCATTTAAGAGAGAAAAATAAGAGAAAGCAGAAACAAGCAAATTAGACAGATGTTAGACTGCTGTCAAACTAATAAGTGTCAGACATCATGAAGCCACATCATCAATTGTACAATCTTCCTTCTACTATGAATCATTAACCTCCTAGCTTCATTAAAACTTACCGTAACTGACACACCACCTAGTCCCCGATGGTTGCTCACAACAACATTCCACCCGCTTTTGGCAGTGTTAAAAGCAAGATGCTTTAAATACTGCAAGAGAAATCAAAAGACATAATAGATACTTGTTCATTTAATGCCAATGAACAAAAGCTTTACAAGTAAATCTGTGTTAGAAAAGCTTCCTTCCCAATTGTTAGGCAATGTTAATGGTCCAAGGGCATGAAAGAAGGGCCACTTGGAAGCTTTACGCATGTGCTGTCAAATAAACTTTTTCGTCTGATACATGGTTTACTGTGAAATTACATAATTATTTTGGGTTACCATTCTGCAATTACAAATCAGGCAAATTTCATTCACTCGATTGAAAAGAATCAGAATGGCTCTGTGTAAGTTGGTTCAGATTGCAGACTGCTATAAAAAATTTGCCAACAAATGAGCAAGAACTACTCATGATCACTACCCAAATAAAGCTGCTACTGATTGGCAAACCTACAACTATAATAAGCAACGGGACTCGTATTATCCATCAATCAAAGGAAAACTGAAAGCCACGCACATCATAGAGAAATCACCAATCCTATGTAACCACTATACTGATAACAGAACAACAAGGATATTACCAATTGATAATTAAAGTAAGCAATTGTTCTAGCAACACCAAAAGAATCCACATTCTTGGAACTTAATTCTTTGAGATCCTTTTGCCATTTAGAAAAGTTGACGAGGTTCAGAACTTTAAGTCCTTAGATAGACTTCAACTGATCACAGATTGATAGTACAAAAACACTGTCAAGAATTTTGGGTTTCGTCTAGGGAAGGTACTTACAGCAGAACAAGAATCACTTGTTAAGCCAGGAACCACCACCACAATGGGAGTCGTATCATCTTTCGTAATGGAACTTTCCCTGTGAAAGGCACCTCCAGACACTGCAAAGATTCTCAGCGTCATTCGCTGAAGGTGATCAACATGTGCAGTGACTGCACAGTGTTGAGTTGGTTATTTAATAAATAAGCAAGAATTACATGGTCTGCACTTGACTTAAATTAAGTATTTAATTAGAAGGAGAGGCATATATCTAATTAATAAGTGAAAGTTGACCGAATCTTCTGCAAGTTCTACCCCAGTTTGAGATGGTAAATGGCAAATAGTTTATTTTTATTGGCTGTGGATAGGTAACAGCTGAATATGCCTCATATTGCTTCCATATAAGGAATGATACTTATATAGTTTAGAGCAACGATCTGGGAGTTGAAAGTGCTAGACAATTGACCAATCCAATTGAAACAATATAGTAGAGATGACAAAAGAAAATGAAAAAGAAATTATTCCAGAAGTGTAAGGAACTTATGATGTTCAACAATAAGATCCTCGGACTCACCATCTGAACTCAATACCCAATCTAAAGCAATTGTCCCCCCATCAGAAGTATGAAATATTTGCCTGCAAGGAAAAGCAGGTGTAGATTTTTTAAATCGGACCAACACAAACATAATTGCCCAGTTTACTTGTCACTGGAGTTCTATTTATCAAATAATTGCAAAGGGAACTATGAAAGAAAAAAAGCAGAGATACGATTTAAGATACTACCATGGTAAACAATCAGCAAAGCTCCCCTACTTAAAAGAGTGACCAGGAGTAAAGTAATCAGCAACGAAAAACCAAAAGCATTATAGAAATTGCAGTCAAAATCTCTAATCAATCTTACCTAGATGTGTTTGAGTAAAAGCTTAAATAAAAAAATTATTGAAAACTAACAACAATTGAACGACTGTTGTCACATATCAGCAACAACCACTAAATCTCCCACTCTGCAAGTTCAGCCACAAGAATTATTCTTGCCATTGCACCCCATCAAACACCACATCCTCCATAGTGTCTTCAAGAGGCCTTTATTATTAAGCTCTTTTTCTTTTTTTCCTGGACTTCAACAAACTCCTTCCTAATTGAACATCTTCCGCAAAATCATTCATCTTGATAGTATATCTAAAGCTTTGTTTTGTCCTCAAAAAGACCAAGCCAACTCTGTGACATCTATCCTGAATTATGAGCATGTGAAATGTAGTAAATATTGGCCGTAAAAGCCCATGAAATCAGAGGCAAGTTATTGAAAGTTCATACATTTGCACCAGCCATTCTCAGTAAACAAGCACATTATACCAGGGCTGCTGCATTATCTAGAACACCAGCAGAAAGCAACCCCATCAGACAGAGGTGGTTGATTCTATCACTTGACTCCAGAAATAAACTATTTTTTAATCATCGATACTTGCTTCGGTGGCGTAGCACAACACTACAAGAGTAAGACATGTGTATTCGACAGCGACTGCTCCACGAAGGAGGCTTCACCTAGTAAAATGCTTAGTTTACAGCTTCGTTCTGGATAACATAATAATATGATTTCACAGTCGCATCACCTTCTGTAGCTGAAAGACGGAGGCCTCCCAAAGAAATTAAGAAACACGGTCTGAAGATGAGGACTCGCAAGCCATGGAGTCGCCAAGTACCTGCGTGCTTTCCAAATTAGTCAAGGCAGCTCAGCAAATCTTCCGCAACAGAGTTCCGTTTCTCAACGCTCACGTTCACAATCCACATCAAGATCGATCGAGCAAGTTCGTTCCCGCTTCTCTCCCCCCTCGATTTGTCCGCCATAGACGGAAAAACGAATCGCGACATCCAAAAATCTTTACAAGCGCATTCCGTCACCAAATACGAAACATCGCCATCAACTCACAGAGAGAGAGAGAAAGAGAGAGAGGGAGGGAGAAGCGAGGTAGATTACTTTCCGTGAAGAATCCGGCACTTGGAGACGACGGCGGCGTAAACGTCGGAGGAGGAGTTGAACGTGAACTGAGGAGGGGAGGATCGGAGGCGAGAGACGAGGTCCTCGAAGACGTGGCACTCGAGGAAGCGGTAGAGGAAGACGGCGAACCCGAGGCAAGCGCCCAGGGCGTAGTGCCAGATCGGAACGAGGGAGAGCGCGCTGAGCAGGAGGCCGTAAGCGCACGCGCCGCCGCAGCTCTCCGCCGAGCTCGCGCGATCCATCATCGAAGAATGACGGAGAACGACGAAGAAGGGGAGAATCGCTCGCGCTCTCTCTCTCTCTCGCTCCCTCTCTTTCCAAAACTTTTGGGCTTTGGATTTTGTGCGCATCTTGTGTCGGTTAGGCTTGAAACGGCGGCGTTCGATGGATGGACGGTTGGTAGTTGGAGCTCGCCGAAGCGGCGTCTTTACGTTCGGCAATGGGGGATCGCCACGTCAGCAGCATCGAATGAATGCGAGGGACATCGAGGGGGGAATGGGGAATTGACCTCTCGGCGATTCCATCGGAATCATCGCCCAAAAAAGTCAAGAGCTGCTCCCTAGTTTTCATAGGCCAAAATGGGCGGGCCGAGTCGACGTCGGCATCGGGCGGAAAGCAGATTCCGGCGAGACCCCCACCCTCCACAGCTCGGATTCGAACCCGGTTGAAGCTCGGAGTTTTGAGCCGGAGCTATCTCCGCTCTCTGCTCTGGCCGAGTTTGAGTGCGCACATCGGTACACCCATCAAGTCGTGCCTCATGCCCAGTTGGTTTTCACTTGCTTCTGCTGAGATCGAAGGCGGAGCAGGCTACTCTAAGCTCCGTCATCCATGACATTGTCGACGAGCATCGGACGTCGACAAGTTGTGGATTTGTTTAAGAGATGTAACGAGGCAGAACAAGGAAATATATATAGAAACAGAACCATGAGCTGAGAAACATTTTGCAGAATGACCAAGTACTTCTCTGTCTCTGTACATCCAAGGGGGATTGACAAAATTATAACGCTACCTCCTCCAAAGGACAAGTGAGATGAAGCTGACACCAAGGTTTTTACACAGAAAAGCGGCTCATTGCACCGCTAAAAGCAACTCCTTGGGGTTGAGCAATGCAGACTAGCTTGAGCAATGCAGACTTCACCATAGACAAAGCACCCAAAACAGAGAGGCGGCAGACTTACCACCCCATGAGGCAAAAGACCTCGACTCGGCCCCCTTGTTCGGTTGGCAGAGTCAACCGCCTCGAATGGTGTCCACGCGGTCAATCACATCCAGTGCTTTGATCCGGTCGATATAGAAATCGATGATAGGAACAGAAGACGGCCTGCGAAGGGGAAACGGATCTTTACGGCTTTCCCCAGTCGGGGACTGGCTACTGCTTTTACTCAGTCTATGGTGCTTGGCTAGCCTTACTTTTGCAGTCTCGAATTCTTGGCTCTTACTTATTCCCGGGGTCAACAGTTTCCGCTTGTTCACATCGCGAAGCATCTCTTGGTCTTCGACTGTCAAAGTAGACGATGGAGATATGGGGTTACTGTGCATAGACATCTGGACTGTACCTTGGTTGGGGGACCGAATAGGAGATTTAATAGGAGATCTGAATCCACCATTAGAAGCCCTAGCCTGGCTTACAAGATGGTGAAGCCACACCACCAGCTCAAGAATGTAGACATCAGTCTTTTCCTTATCTGCATGGTGTAGAGTCTCAATGCGGAGCAAGTCATTCTGGCCAGTAGGTTTCCTGTTCAGGTCGGACCTGGAAATCACATTAAAAGATTGACTATAAAGTCATGGTGGAAGAGAAAAGGGCAGAGCTTTAAATTGTCGAAACTCACCCCGTGTTTGCCCATTCTCCGACCCAACCAAAGCCATGATGGGCTCTGTCGACAATGTTTGAGATAAAGAAATGAATCAAATGAGAATAACTGCTTTGCCAAACAAAAGTGAGTTGTGGAGAACCAAGAGAGTGTACATTGACACCATTAAAACAGGACAACCGGAAAACGACAGCATATAGTATCAGATATAATGATTGATGGTACTCCAGAAACAGCAGCTCCAGCACAACTGAGAAGGCATGTAGACATTCGACATTTTATACCGAGGGGGCCCTAAGCTACTGCTTTACAAAATGGTAAGCATGCCTCCTAGGTTTAAGACAGATTCAGGAGAATATGAGATGAGCAACCATGAAAACAAAATGATCACTTTTCTACAATAGTCTTACTTTGTAGTATTAGTGGCAAGAGGAGCAAGCCACTGCAACGTCTTTTCCATTTCTCCTTTAATTTGTGGTATAGAAAGCTGCAGTCAACCATTGGGAATGATCAACGTAGCTTGTAATAACTATGAAAGGAACGGGAAAGCGACAAAATAACAAGTTGATGAACAATGAGAGATTCTCTCATCAGTGTCCTCAGGATTTTGAGGGACATTCCCACCACAATGTAGGAAGTTGATACCTCTTCTACAGATCGAAATGACTGTAACTTTGAGCGAAATGCTGTCTTCACATGAACAGGTAGACCTTGATATAAAGCCTCTCTTGAATTAGGAGGTACGGAACCCGAGCGGGATACCTGATTTAGTCGAGGTTTCAGTTGGTAACATAAAAATAAACCTTTTTTCCATTTCTATTTACTGAAAAATGCGAAACAGTATTCAATGTTCAGTTATACACTTTTCATAGAAAAACACAGGGAAACTGTATATTAGCTAATAATACAACCTAATGCCCTAAATGATCCCCAACTTTAAGTCTAGTCTGAATTCTGCCCTGAATTTTTTTGGTCTAAAAAAAATCTACACTTCAGGTCAGTCCAAATCTGCCCCAAAATTTTGTTTGTCTAAAAAACAAAAAAAATCCCCAACTTTATGTCCAATTCCAAATCTACCCCGAACTTTTTTGTCTAAAAGAAAATCATTAACTTTTATTCTAGTCCCGAATTTGTCCCAATCAGCCCTCCATTTAAAAATCACCGTTAGTCGTCTCTAATTTTCATATCCTAAAACGGTTTCATTTTGGCAATAATTATCCTTGTCACCTTGCTGATGTGGATTTGTTATCGACATGGAATTGCCACATCAAGTTAGGACGGGACCACAGGGTAGATTTTAGAAAAGATTGGAAGTTTGTGGTTTTTTTTTTAACAATACAAAGTTCAGGGCAGATTTGGGACTGAACCTAAAGTTTTAGGTTTTTCTTGAGACAAAAAAATGTCTAGAGCAGAATTGGCACTGGACCTAAAATTTGCTAGAAATATGCTTCTTTATCAGAATAATGGTTCTTTTTAAAACTAATTCTATTAATCATGATTCAAGGTGGCTCATCTACATCAACTGCTTTTACATCTTCATTTATAGTCCATTGCTATATAATTTTTAAATGAACAGCAACATCATGAAGGGTTTTCCTAGGTTACCCTCTTATACCAGTTTGCCTATATAAATCTTTGGTACAACTATGGCTGAACAAGTTTTATTGATTATGTGGAGGTCGTATATGCACGTTCACAACCCACACTAGCCATGGGCAAACAATAAAGAGAAGTTTCTGTTGGTGTCTTATGGAACAGCTGAAGATGGCAACCTCCATTGAGAATGCAACTTTTTTGGCAAATGAAAGGCAATACTCAGCAAGGACCTAGTTTTCTCTTTCCTGTTTGCTTTCATGGTTCTTGCTAAGGAGCACAAACACAATAATAGGAAACATGAACGATCAGAGTATTCAGCATCAGATTGAATTGTAAACTCACAAGAGTATCGATTTGACCAATAATATTCGCATAATGTAAAGCAAGACCAGCAGAACCCAACGTTTTAGAGTTGCTTGCAGAACCTTTTGAGGATTTATCAGAATCTGCAACGTCATGAGAGAAATTACATGAGTGACCAATCCCTCCCACAGAATAACTAAAATTGACTATAAGATGACCTTGCTTAGAGCATAAGAAATAATCATTTTAAAGCATACCAGCAGTACCAAAGGCTTCGTGAATCTCTGAATGTAGGAAATGAACTATATCAACAAGCTTCTCCATTACCTACAAAACAAAGACAACTTCGTCTTCTCATACCAGTATATGATGCATAGATAATTGCATGAGATGAGAATGTCCATTTGGAATGTCATAGCAAGAATTTCAAGTACAAGGAGTTCAAATCTTCGAAAGTAATTAACAAACATGACTGTACGAGCTGGTTTGAAGACTACTTCCAGCCGACTGCAGAAACAAGACTTTGATTCTTCATGAACTAAAAAGACAACTTTTGATCTTAGCTTCAAATGTTGAACTATAGCATAATCATCATCAGTTATGACAACAATCACAATCTGGACGTCCCCATAGGTACAAAGAGCAAAGTGAATCAACCATTACATTAGTACCAAGAACTCTCTTTGTACTTATAAGTCATCCAAGAAAGTTAACGTTCCATTTGCGTACTTGATGATTGATATCATGAGGGGGATGAGAAAACCTCCAGCATAAAATAGAAAAAGCTAAAGCAGTACGAACTCACACCTCTTCCAAAATCCTTGACCAAAGCGATTTTTTCTTCAAACTCCTTACATGCTTCCTCTGGCTCTTCAACTCTGCCCTCAATATCGTCAGGCTGTCTCCTATACGTCAACCACAAAAAGTAAGTCGAAAATAATCTTACACAAGACATTTTGTATTCCAGTAGCTCAGATCTTCAACAGGCCAAATTGACACAAGCCAAAGCATTTCTAGGAAAGCAAAATGCATGTATGACGAGAAACTCATATTGATGTGATCTCATTCAATTGCCCCATCCATGGAAATATTGACTTCAAAAACCATAACTGAACAATAAGGTAGACTCAAAATGACATCCCGTTGAATGTAGATGCAACATCAGAAAGAACATCCAACAGCCACTTTAGACAAAAAAGGGCATTTGATTCCAAACCAACATGTGACAAATTGCCAACATCAAAAGTCAACTAGAATGTGTGAAACTTAGATAGATTAAAGTAATGCCTACAAATTCTCAGATAAGTGAAAACCAACAATTGTGTGATTCCAGTAAGGCGATTTTCTGTTTTTCTGATCATCAGTCAGGCAGTTTTATGGTAATGATATTTCGACGTATGACTTACCTTTTTGAGTAGCATTCGGGTTATCCTCTTCCTGGAGCTTGCGCTGATAATCTTGCTCAAATCTGTCTAAGGCATGCAACTCGTGATACAATTCCTGCCACCAAATGTGAAGGACCAGTCATTGTCATTGCTTCCTCTCAAATTTTATTCTAAAAGATGAATAAAAAAAGACCAGAAACTGAATCATACAGAAATCTAAGAGTTCACTGATTACAACATTGCACCAGGGTTTGGGGAAAAAACTAAACAACAACAGCCAAGGACATCATGCATGGCCAAATATTTTAGTTCAGAGGAGTCGCAGATCAGTTCCATGATTAAAAGGAGAATACATCACTTATTCTAAGCCTTTTAGGCAGGAAACATTGAAATCTCCTCACCTATACTCGGTTGGCATTAAGAAACATCCTACCAACTGCATTCCTTGATCCCAGTAAGTCATTGTGACGTAAAAATCATGACGAGAGAGAATTCTTACAGCTAAATATGCATTGTTCATATTTCTTTTCACCATCGAAGTAGCACATTGACAGGTAAATTCGATATTGGAATACTCACAGCTGTGTACTGAACTAGATCCATCAGTTGCTGCATTGTCCTCTCTGCCTCCTCCTTCGTTAACTTTTCGGATGTAAACTCTGAATCCAACCTAAGCACAACAAAGAAAGAGGCATTGTCCCACATTTGCAAAGATACTATACAAGCCAAAATAGCTTGATGCACGGGGATTACTTCTCAAAATATCGGTCTAAATTGTGCCACTGAGGATCTTTACAACGATTGCCAAATCGAACCACCTCTCCAGAGAAAACTTTCAGCTCCTCTCTGTTCGATAATACGAAAAGAATCACAATTGTGACATCTGTTAGCATATAAACTACTTAAATATGATATACAGCAGGATCTTGAGAAAGCAAGCGTTGTCGATGCAGCTCCTACCTTTTGTCTGCTGCAGCGATCCTTAGAAGTCTATCCATATCTTTTGATATTAGATTTTGCACACCTTCCGAGGGAAGCACCACTTCTTTCAAATGCTTGATGTTATCCTTCGAGAGGGATAGCATAAGATTAGCACCCTTTACAATTGTATTCGCAACCTCAAAAGCCAAGATCGCTATTTTGTTTCCTTTTGTAGTCACTCCCGAGGTAAAACCACTATTGAGATTCAGGTTCGTCATGCTACTTCCAAGCGTGTCTAAAACTTCTACTGCCTTCCCTCCAGCTTTTCCTAAAAGTGTGCCAACTTCTGATACCTACCATCCAGAGAATACAATTCATTAAAGGACATGCTATAAGATTGAAAGCCCACAATCCAATACATGCATACATACAAGCAGGAAATAAAGCAATCACTGACCTAGTGAAAAGGGGGAAAGCTGAAACCTGTAAATGCTTACCCATGATGTCTCCGTATGCCATGGAAAAGAGGGGAGAGAAAGAATAACAGCGATGAGAAAACACGAAATTGACTCACCGTAGCAACCGCCACTTGCTTAGGCCTGGTCGATCTAGATTTCTGCGATGATGCCCTCGACAAGCGCGGAATACCATCGTAAAGATCTTCCGAACTCAAACTACGTGTAACCGCATTCTCCGCTGAAGACTCCCGCGATTCCCCATCCCCATCCCCATCCTCTCCACCTGAGGACGGAACCGGAATGTGGTTTCCACTCTTAGGCATTGCACCAGACCGATGGACATTGGAGTCATTACTAGAACTACCGTCTACATTCGTAAGGCTTCCACTGGGAGCATTATCTACACTGGATCTCCTCGAGCAAAAACCACCCATTGGGAGAAAGCAAACACTTAACTCCGACTTAATCTATATCCGCCTCAGTTCTCGACGCCGAAGCTAGAACTCGAATTACCGACGTATTTACAAGATCAAAGAGGCCTAAGTCAAGACCTTTCCCGAACCATCAAGCAAACAGAAACCCAGTCCAATGCGCTTTCCGCATTTACACCCAGATGATCTTATCGGGGGCAGTACCGATTGCGGATCGCCGCCTCAGCCTCAGCCCACTGGGATCGAATCGCCAGGCTGTCGACAAACGAATCGCCGCGCCACGAACCCATATGCAGAAACAAGCAGAGAGAAAGCGGAATGAGAGTTCAGGCAGCAAGAATCCCAGACAACGATCGAGCGACGACACGCTGGACCAGCGAAAGCCAAAAAAGCCAAGAGCGACGGACATTGAGAAACTCACGAGACCGAGTCAAAGGGCGCCGTCAGAGGGACGCCATTGGAGACCAACGAGCGCAAAGAAAACGCGGACGACGGGAGCCCAAAAGAAAAGGAAGAAGGAAAAGACGAGAAGATTTCGATCGAGACGAGAAGAGAGAGCGAAAAAGGAGGAGAGAAAAGGATTCACCTTTGACGACCCAAAAGAGAGAAAGTCGAGAAGGGTCTTCGGAGCAAAAGCGTTTGCCCGGGAGACGACCGACGAGAATGGAGACGGGGCGGACGAAGGAGAGGGAAGAAGACCAGCACTGAGCTGCCACACACCCCCTCTCTCTCAGACTCTCTCTCTCTCTCTCTCTCTTTCCGGGTCAAAGTCCACTGTCCAGCGTCCACGGCGAGAGATCTTCACCGTTCAGACGGTACGTTTTGGGCTTTCTGGGCCGGGCCCAAATTCGCCACCTGAACAGAACACCACTCCCTTTCGGGCCTTGCGAGGGCCGATCACGACCCCGGCCCACACCCGCCCGCCCACTTGCCCTTCCGGCCTGGTACGGGCCGAGTCGCCGTATTCAAAACCCACATCATGGCGAGCTTGCAAAATCTCCGATGGATCGTCCTTAGTCCTTTTTAGTGCGCTCGTGCTTCGTGGTGAAATTCCTACTTTTTGAATCACAAGCTCCAGGTCTAGTGGGGATCGTGGTGCCGGCAAAAAAAAAAAAAAAAATTGGTTTTCACGAAAGTCACTGTATAAACTCAGAATGAACAGTTCACATCACGTCCTCGGCATTAATTTCATCAAAGACGTAGCTAGCCGTGGAAAATGTGACATGAAATTTCCAGAGGCGATCGTACGGTTGATACGGAGCGATCAATCGTACCGAAAGCAACCGAAGCAAAGCCTCCTGTTATTGTCTAGACCAAATCTGAATGATTGATTGAAATGGGGACCCCATGTTGCGCTAGTGTCCACGTGCAAGGACTCTTCTTAGGTGATCATATAGAGCTAAGTTTGCCGGAGCAACATATAGAAAAAAAAAAAAAATTCTTATCAATACCTTTGTGTGTACCGGTACCCTGATCAATCCACTGAAAAGGGTAGTGGAATCGCATCGTCGCCATATTCGACCTGCCTCCGAGCATCGAGAACTCGACGACAGTGACGACGAGACGGCTCGCGGCGGAATTAATCTGAAAAGGGTGGCCACGGTCTTTGATTGGCCATCCTATGACTGCATTTAGTTGCGCTTTCGCTTTCCCAGCGCTCAGCTTTTGCAAAGCTTAATTGCTCGGGCCATTAGAGAAAGAGGACAGGGCTGGAAGCGTCCGGCGATGGCTTTGGGTGGCCAATAAGCGCTTTGAATCTTGATTTTCATTATTAGGTGGCAACAGTGGGACGCATGGGACTCAGCACCCACAGACACAAAAAGACACAAAAGTGGAGGCTCAAGGAATGAGGGATTGACTCTTGTGTTTGTCCTCTTGCATCCGACCTCTTCACCACCTTCTTGGATAACTTCTTTTTCTTTATAAATAAAGATGGGGGAATGAAATGAGGGTATGCGTCATGGGGCAATGACTGATGCGTGAAGCAACTCTCAACCTCTCTCTCCCAAAGTCAAGGGATTTCTTGAATATTCTAAAATATTCCTGAGAGCGATCGATACATTGATTGTACACATATATAATAAAATGTACTAGTTAATGGTTAGACCAAAAGGAGATCTACGGTCATCGTCGTCAGCCTTATATATTTGGAGGCCTCATCTCCCTTCATTGATATCTCATTCACAAATACAATATATTTCAAAACTTCTCTCTTTAGAGTTTCTCTGAGTTAAGGATAAGATGAATATAGTCAATCGTGACAATATGAATTGCTTAGTTTATTCGTGCATTTTATATGTGAGAATTTGATTCATTGCGAATCATCATACAATTGCACACACCTCTCAAAAGCTATAACTACTCGACGCTATCCATATCTAGAGAGTCAAGGTTGCCGAGCCTGCCAATAGCAGTTCCCCTTGTACGTTCATAACTTGTGACTCTCTCCACAAGATTACAGTGCTCAAGTGCACGACAGCCTAAATTTACGATCTCTTTAAAGAAAGACGGGGTGCTTGATCACTGA
This sequence comes from Eucalyptus cloeziana, assembly GCA_014182715.1. Classification (NCBI taxonomy): domain Eukaryota; kingdom Viridiplantae; phylum Streptophyta; class Magnoliopsida; order Myrtales; family Myrtaceae; genus Eucalyptus; species Eucalyptus cloeziana. Next base: position 31,799,295 of record CM024639.1, read on the forward strand.
ATCAATCATGACCATTTGGCTTAGTAAGTTTAGGAATTGGTAGTGAAGGAGAGAGAGAGAGGGGGGTATTTAGGATTTGAAGCCATGTGTTGTTGGCCGACGGCGAAGTGGGGTGCTGAAGGCACTTGTGCCAAATTCGAATGACCAAATGGAAGTAGGCCCCCCAAATGGAAGTATCGCAATTCCAAAAAGCCACTAGTGATCTTCCCCATCCACTCAAATCTAGAAAGTCTCTATTTCTACAGGACCACGCACGCTCACTTCACTCCGTGACAAAACGAATTTGGCCAGCATGAATATGTTCCTATTGTCTTCCTCACAAAAGGAAAGGGAATAAAACCTGCGTGAAATGATTGGCAAAAAGAAAAGAATGGATCATGACGTGCAACAGTGCAAGTACGCCAACATCAGTTTAGTGATCCCTGCCCAAAATTACACCTTCTTACTCTAAAATATAGGGAAGATTTCCACCTCTCTCTATTCTCTAATGAGATCCCGTTAACATGTCTTAGTGAGGAGGAGTGAGTAAGCCCAAGAGAGCTCCGGAGGAAATTTGAGTGATGTACTAAATTGAATTCTTATTTACGATTATCAACGATAATTGATCCGGAGTGAATTATAAGAGATCACTCTAAAGTTTGATCTCGCTTTAGAGAACTTCTTACCAAGCTTGAAGTTCATGGATCACGCGATCGTTGTCTTTAGATAACGGGACATCCATCGCAAATTATGATTCACTCGATCCATTACGGGCGAGGTCTAGACATGAAACTGCCTTCAATCCATGCAATGACGCCACCGTTTCTATCGAGGTTCATTCAAGCATTTCACATCGAGTCTGATGGCTGGTGTGCTCCCACGTCAAAGGACTCGCTGAGTTCAGGGGCGATCAAATATACGCAATGCAATTACAGATGAAAGTCGCGGCCCGGGCAAAAAGTTGCTTTATGAGAGGGAAAGAAACAACCTCGGAGAAATCTACCGTCCCCACAAAAACGTTGTTTTTTCTCCTCTGCTTCCGACCGCACTCCTCCGAGAGAGCTCAGGTGACTTTACACTTCATCTCCCTTCATTAACAACCCTCCAGCCTCTTCGCACTCGCCACCCTCCGCTCCGGCTCCATTGGAAGATCCCATCTCGACGGCGGTTAGCTTCTTCGCCTTCAAGGCCTCGCCTTCCCAGTCGGTGCGACCCAGCACGTTGTAGAGGATGGACACGGCGCACACCGCCTGGGCCGAGAGCAGCCCGAACCACAGCCCGCTGAACCCCACCTTGAGCCAGAAGGCCAGCCCCACGGCCACAGGGGTGCCCACGAAGTAGAACGACCCCAGGTTGATGCGGGCGCCCACGGCAGGCCTCGCCGTGCCGCGCAGGATGCCGCACCCAGTCGTCTGGGGGCAGTTGCCGAGCTCACAGAGGCCCATGATCGGCATGACGGAAGCAACCAGCGCCGTGACCAGCTCATCTTTTGTGAAGAAGCTCGCCCATTTCTTTCGGAGGAGAATCGTCCATGTGATGTTGACGATGCCCATAATGAATGCACATCCCAATGCGACCAGGGCTGCTAATTTGGCCTTGTATGGCTTGCCAGCCCCGAGCTCGTTTCCTACCTGCAGGATTCGGCAATCATGCTGATAAAACATTGATCTGATGTGCGATGCATCTATCTATCTACTTCTGTCCCGCTTGCTGAATGCAATTGAGGATAGCACAGCCCATCGTCCTAAGTAATTTCGACGCTCTAGGATCGTTCTTAATAATCCATTGTGAAGAGATTGATAATCATGATTAGTACAGGAGAACCCAAAAACACTGACGCGACATGTGTTTCCGATGTTGTGCTCGACTCCAACAAGTTCTAATGAGAAGGAAGCAAATGCTCGAATGATGGTAAAGCCTCGCCATGCGCAGTGGATGAAACAGCTGAATTTGAGTGATGCAGTCTCATGACACATCCGATGCGAAAACAAAGACGAAAGCTTCAAAAGCACGAGAGAGAAAAGTAAAATGTGGACTAAAGAAGCGTTGCACCAACTCCAGTCTCCAGCCACTCCGAAATGGTAATATATCCATAGGATGATGAAAAGAACTTACCCTGGCAGAAACACAGCCAGCTAGGGCCATGGGCACAGTGTACATCATGCTGGTAGTTTGGATCAGAACACCGGTGGCAGCCACCGCCACCGTGGGGTTCGGCAAGTACCCCGACAGGACCGTCACAATCTCGTACCACCACCACTCCAGGCAAATCCCCAGGCAGCTTGGCACCGCTAGCCTCATCAACGGTCCCAGCCCATCGCAGACCCGCCTCAACCCGGCCGTCCACCGAATCTCGCGCCGCCCCGACACGTACACGTACGCCGCCATCAGTACAACCATGTTCACGTTCGTCAGCACGGAGGCCACCGCCACCCCCGGCACACCCATCCCCGCACCGACCACGAGCACGTAGTTGAGCGGCACGTGGAGGGCGACGGCGGCGAGGGAGCAGTACATCATGGGCTTGGCGATGCACTGGGACCGGAGGAAGACCCTCAGGGGCTGCAAGAGGGTGTTGGTGAGAAGGTCGGGGAGGGAGAACATGCAGTACGTGGCGGCCACGGAAGTGATGTGCCTGTCCTGGCCCATGAAGACCATGATGGGCTCGAGGTTGACCCAGAGGAGGCCGATGGGCACGATCGCGATCAGGAGGATCAGCACCATCCGTTGGAGGGAGAGGGCGAGGAGGTCCCAGTTCTTGCTCCCGTAAGCCTGAGCGCAGACCGGCTCGAGCCCTGAAGCTAGGCCGAGCAGAACAGAGTAGCCCGTGATGTTGGTGAAGCCGATGGACAGTGCTCCTCCTGCGCACGGCAAGCAAGAAAGTTTGTTTCTTTTTTCCGCACGAATCGACGCGTTCTTGAAAACAGATATTGATTTACAAGAGAATGAGTACGAGTTTAGCACGTTAATGCAAAATTATGGCGTTTGAGAATGGGATGAATTGGAGGCAGGGCACAAGTGGACGAAGGTCACCTGCGAGCTCTAAGCTTCCGAGACGACCCAAGAACAAGACCGACACTACTTGTCGGACGAAGGCTAGTAAGTTCATGCCCGTGATGGGGAACACCATGCCTAACAGTTCTTTTAGCTCTTCAACGACCTGATAAAAGAGGGAGCAACTTCTCCATGTTCATTGCTATGAAAAAGAGAATAACGAGGAAAATGAGAGGAACCACCTTTTTCAGTGTGGAACCACGGTGCTTTTACCTGAGAAGGAGACGGGAGCTTGTGAGGAGAGAAATCTGCGTCTTTCGCTGCCATCGGTTCGGATTAAACCAGAAGTCTCCGCGAGTAAAGCCAAATGCAATCTGCGCAAGAGGTTGAAAAGAACAAAAGGAAGCTGAATCAATCTAACAGTGCAAAGAAGAACAAAATCAGGGAAAGTGGATTCGAAAAGGCAGGTCCTCCGTAATGGTGGTAACGTAAGGAATCGACATAACTATGGACCAACAAGCAGGAGATAGGAAAACCAGGTAACACAGAGAGACTGCAGAAGAAGAGAAAAGACCCACCAAGCTCTAGCTCTCGACTACTCCGTGGAAGAAGGAAACGGGTCGCGCAAACGGAGACTGCGAGGAGGCATTACCCGGGCAGACAGCAAAGCAAGAAAGAAACCGCAGGATAAAGGACTTCGTTCTGATTGGACTCCGTTTTCACAGGGTCAGCCTAGCTGCTGTATGTCAGTGAGGGGACGTTTGCGGCCGGCAGAGGGAGAGAGAGAGAGAGACAGAGAGAGAGCAGAGCATCCTGATGGCGGCGAAGCAGAGAGAAGGGAGTGAAGCTTTTGTCTCTGGTTTTTTTCCCCTTCTTTTTGCTCTTCCGAGCAAAGGAGAAGGCGAGAGGTTAGGAGCGAGGGAGGACAGTTTCAGTGCGAGGGAAATGGAGGGACGATCGGCTCATCTTCCCGATGGGGCCATAAATATGGTTTGGCCAGAGAGACAGCAGAGGAGCTGATTCTTTGCTTGTAAATTTTAATTCAGGATTTCCCCTTCCGGTTAAACAAACACGATCTTGACGGACAAAAGTGCCAAATTGCCCTCACAAACTGGAAAGGCTTTATTCCTGTTGCCAGCAACGCCCTGACGGCAGAAGGGCACTTTGTCGAATTATTGTTATTCCTTTTTTTAAATGATCGAATCACGATTTTTAATCTATTGTGGAAGTAACCGTATGTTTTAAATCATAAAAAATTAAATAACAAGTAATCATAAATTATTGTGGGATCACTCCTTCAAAAATTTGTGACTCATTGCTAGTTATTATTCTCATAAAAATCTAAAGCTATCAATACGGAATTGCTTTAAGATGAAAAATATATGATTTCACTTGACTTTCTTATTCAGATTGGATGAAGATGGTATGAAATTGAACGTTTTTCTCCCACAAATCTAGACATTTCGTGATTTTCTATTATAGGTTTGTTATGTTCTTAGGAAAAATTGATTTATCCCATAACTAGTTCGCTTCACATGTACAAAAATCGAACTAACTGGTTTGGTATGGATCCTAGGATTATCGATTTGGTTCCCAATTTCTAAAAGTGGAATTGTTGTCTAGGTGATCCAATTCTCGGTTCCAAGAGGGAACTGGATCGAACTAACTAAATATATTTATTATTTTATTATTTTTTCAAAAAAAAATGGTAAAATATGAACTAAACACTATCTTGGTCCGATTCCAAGTAGTGAAAAAAAAATAATGGGAAAAATAAGTATTAGTTCAATTCGATTAGATCATAAATGGAATGGACCAATAGTTTGGTCCAGTTTCCGTTCCTAAGACTAATCGGTCTAGTCCCCAGTTCCAATTTTTGGGAACCGATCCTCCCAGTTCTATCTTGGAATCAGACTAGACTGGGAACTACTCACTCCTAATTGGAAGTGGATGTTGGTGGTTTTTTAGATTTAGAATGGCGATAGATTTTGAAAGTAAGGTAAGTGTTATACGGAAGCAAGAAATTTGTTAGTTAACTGTCTATGGATGCACCAAATTCCCATATTATTAATGTCAATTTTCCCTCTACTTTTTTAACATTGAGAAGAATGCTATTGCGCTCATTTTAAAGGGCGGACACTAAATGGAAAAAAATTTGTTGTGAATCAATTCTAAGTTGAAGAAAGAATCGAATATTCATTGATTAAATCATTTAGTCCGTGGTTTGATAAATCTTTTGAAGAACTGATTAATCGGACGAGAATAAAGGCCCTGTTTGGTTCGGCTTTGCAAATGGGCTTTGGGACTCTAAAGTCGCTTGGCCAAATACAAACGCATTTGGTTCATTTTTTTGTGCGACTTTAGCAAGATGCAATTACATCTCCAAAGGAGTCTAAAGGCCTTTAACGCAATGGAGCTCTTGAGGTGCATTGGCAAGTTGCATCCTGGGGATGCAAGTCGGTAGTGTTCATCTTCTCTAAGCCACCACCGATTGGAGGCCAACGACCACCGACCAAGGGGTCATGCGCGAATATATTTTTGCTTTTTTAATTTAATAAAAGTCAATTATAAATGGAAGTTTTACCAAACGGTGTTTTGGCCAAAGTTGTTTCACAATGCAAATTTTACTAAACAATATTTGCATTTCGGAAAATCCCACTCACTCAAAGTTATTTGCATTTTTGCAAATGCATTCCCCAAAAACCGAACCAAACGGGCCCAAAGATAGAGTCCCATTCTAGATGTCAATACCGACAATAATGAAATTTAGAGTAAGAGGAAAATCCGTCGACTTTAAAAATCGTGAGGGTTCAAGTCCCTCTGTCCACCCTTACAACGATGTTTTTATCTTTTTCGCATTTCTACTTAACAATATGAACTGCCAACAAATATTTCGGACATTCGAACTAAAGGACTTCAATTTCCCGACACCGCGGCAAATTCTCGAATGCACCGGGTGCGTATGAGCCTAGCATACCCATAGTCTCAGATCAGATAGATTTCAAGTCAAAGCCATGAACTCATGTCAGGGTTTTTTGTATTAGGCGGGCATTTAGGCTTTACCAAAATTTGAAAGTTCTTTTACCTCTGCGGGAACTTGGGGTTGCGAGCTGCGGGGGTCAATAGACATTGGCTCGCTATTGCCTGTCTGAAAGCACGAGGTTTTCTTTTCGGTTTGATCGAACGAGAGGCTAGGGTTTCACGTCCGAGTCGACCCTTCTAGCCTTTCGATGAACAGTGATGGAGGGGAGTTAAAAAGCTTTGGAGGCTGAAAGATGGTGACGAAGAAAAGTATACCTCGACTGCGAGAAAAGAGGAGGGTGTCGCGCGCAGGTAAGACAGGACGGGGCAATTAGGAGGAGCACCATGCTCCGGCACTCGTCTAGAAACGAGAAGACGCAATTCTATGTCAAGAGAAAGTACGCTTTATTTTTGCTTACTTAAATCCCACCAAGAATAAGATAATAACAAAGAAAGTTATTATGCCGACACGTAATTTAAAGTTGCATCTGATAGTGCCCTTGACAAACCGTTCATAGGCTTTGGTTTGGAGAATTCCTCGACCACTATGAAAATGCTTGATGAGACAGACTGTCCATGTCCCATACAATTTTGAACGAAATGCTTCGGTTTTGGTGACGGGCTTTGCGAATGCCTTCTAAAAGCTCTTTGGAATGAAGATCTTCTTCTATCTCTTTACATGTCACGTCCATGTATTGCTTATATAAGATGGTGATATATATCACTTGCTTATACAATTAAAACAAAACGAGTGACGTGATACATGACGCCCATTTAGGTACTGTAGATGATAAGAAAGTTTTAAAAATTACACGAATACGAAGGTGCAAAAGGAAAAAAAAAATTAACAAAGAACTATAGAACAAAACTAAGACATGCAAAGAGCTCATTATCGAACACCTCGCGAGAATATGTCAACCGGCACATGGATGTGAAGTTGATGGTAGCAAGGATAACTTAAACCAAGCCAGCCTTCAGATCAGACTATGGCGGATGCCCAATGAGAGTCCACCGAAGTTTTATATGAGAAAATGCTCCTTTCAAACATTTCGCTATATATGTATTGCAAAAGGGACGCACAAATTCTTCTAATTTCTTGTTGAGGCAATCAGTTGACGAGAGGAAAGGGCGGCCTAAAACAGCAGAGAACAGTGTGAGCGGACGACATCATGGAGCCTCGGCAGCGGAAGGCATAAAAGATGACGACATAGGCTGTGAAGGAGGAGGAGGAGGAGGATGAGGACGAAGAAAAGAGATGCGACATGGAGCTGCGAAGGGGGTTGTTAAAATTGGCGACCAGGGACCTTAGAGAGTAAATAAACAATGACGACTCTTGTTTTCTCCTTGTACTCAACCATCTACACTCCCAGAACCGGGAAAATTACCGAACAGTTATAAACTTATTGCAATTTTTCTAATTCAATCCTAAACTTGTTTTTTGTTAATTCAATTATAAATCTTTGTATTTATGTCAATTCAGTCCATTCAACCAATTTTATCTAACCATCACTGAAGTGGACGCCAGCAAGTGCCGACTATCCAAACAATGCTGACATGTCAATTTTTAATATTTTATTTTTATTTATTTATTTTTAATTTCCTCTTTTCTTCTTCCTCTTGCCAATCTGGCAACTAGCCAAAGGCTAAGTTCAGCAAGGTCAACCTCTTCGGCCATTTGACCAAAAAAAAAAGAAAACCTCTTCGGCCATTAGGGAGGCTCACCCTTGTCGGCATTGCCGAAGGCAAGCCTTGGCCACCCGTGGCAAGGACCTAGCATCGCAGGTGAGGGTGAGCGGTGCTGGCTGAGGCTCGCCCAGCCCAAATTTGGTGAGGGTGAACCTCATCATCCGCAAGCCTCAGCCACCCTTAGCAAGGAATCACTGTCTCGGGTGACAACAAGCTACGTTGGCCAAGGTCACCCAACCCAGATTTGGCCAGGGCAAGGACTAGGCTCACTGTTCGTGAACCTCGGCCACCCCTAGCAAGGAATCACCATCACAGGCAAGGGTGAGAGGCATTGGCCAAGGCTCGCCCAGCCTAAATCTGGCAAGGGCGAAGGCAAGCCTCAACCACCTTTGGCGAGGACTTGCCATCACAAGCAAGGGTCGTTGGGCGAGGTTGAGCTCGCCTAGAGCCGCAACGACAAGGGTAAGCAACGCTAGGTGAGGGTGAGCCTTATCGTCCACAAGCCTCGACATGGTTGGGCAAGGTCATGCTTGCCCAGCCATAGCGAGGCTCGCCCTCACCCAACCCTCACCGTGGCGGCACTGGGCAAGATCAACCTTGCCCTACAACCTTTTCTTGCAACGACGAGTCCTCGCTAGGGGTGGTTGAGGCTCGCCCTTGCCAGTGTCAGCAAAGGGGAGCCTTCCCCTCTAGCCAATCACTTGATCGGACAAAGGAAGAAGAAAAGAGAAAAAATAAAAAATAAAATAAAAATTGACACGTCAACGTCAACTGGATGGCCGGCGCCAGCTAGAGTCCACATCAGCACCAACCAACGTCCACGTTAGTGTCGGCTAGTCAATTTTGACCTGATGAACTGAATTGGCATAAATACAAAAGTTTTAGAACTAAACGGCAAAAAAAAAAAAAAATGTCTATGATTGAATTGGAAAAATTACAATAGATTTAGGATTTGTTTAGATTAGTAATTTTTCCCTCCTGGTCCATTAAGAACTGGGAGTGATTATTGAGACAAGGAGATCCAAACAATGAGGGGTTCTTATTAGCATCTAAGATGACGAAAAAGAATAACTTAAATTGCACACCAAAACACGAAGAAGCATTCTGTGTCCTATATGCAAAATTAGAATTTATTCAAAAAATGTGCATTTTGATATAACGGCATCATTTAGCATTAGGACTTTCATGCTAAGTGTGCTCGGGTGACAGTATTATTACTAGGGGTGTGCATGGTCCGAGCAGGCGGTTCCCGACCTAGAATTGGGAACCGCCCACTAAAGACCGGTTCCGAAAAATTAGAACCGAGATCCACCTGTTTGTTGCATGGATCCACCGGGAACCGGACCGCTGGTCCAATCCGGTTCTTGGGTGGATCCATGGAACCGATCTTGACGTGAAAGCGAGCTATGGCATCACGGTGACGGGCAAGCGGGCGAAGGGCACTCGTGACTGCTGGCGCGATGGTCGGCGCGAAGGCAAGTTGTGGTGTCGCGGGTCACTAGGGTTTTGACGTCGGGCGACAAACAAGCTCGATAGATCGGGCTACGTCCGTCCGCCTCGCGCAACTCCGAGCCGAGATCCTTGGGAAACCGACCCCATATCGGAAAAGTCGAGAACAAAGGGGGACGAAATCTACCGTGATTTTGGCACGAAAGAGAAGTCGGGGTGGGTCGTCGGCTACGGTTCAAGCGTGGTGGTCGACGGCGGCTCTCTCCCTCACACTCTACCCTTACTCATAGCTCTCAGATCTCACTCGATCTCCCCCTCTCTTTTCAACGTCTCACAAATCTCTCTCTCTCTCTCTCTCTCTCTCTCTCTCTCTCTCTCTCACATCATCTCTACTCGACCCCCCTTCATTGAGCTCCAGGAGGCCCTATTTATAGGTTGGAGGGTCCGATCGACAGGGGCATTTCCGTTGCTAGTCCTAGGCTCGCTGACCGGCCTCCCTCTTGGCCGAACCGGCGTCTTAGCCCGTCTTCTCCGTGTAGGCCTGCTCGGCATCGAAGGCGTCCGCCAAGACGTCCCCTCCGTCCGGGTTTCTCACCAAATCTCGCGCTGCTCCATTCGGTGGCTTTGATGGCTCTTGCGAGGCGTCCCCTCCATCGTCGGTCTACCCTCCTCTCTCTCTACCCTAGGTTGTCCTACGTGCCTTTAGTCTTCACCGAGCGTGGTGTCCACTGTCCAGCATGAGGAAGGAAGGAGGAAGAAGAAGAAGAGATGGTTGGACCGCGGAAAAGATGGAAAATGGATTGGGCCCAGCCCGCATGAGGGAAAAGAAGAAAAGAGGGGAAAAGAGGGAAAATGGTCCAGTTTCGCTAGAGTTTGTTTTAGTAATTTTTTTTTTAATATTAAAAATTAATCAGTCTGGTCCGGGTGGGCAGGCGGGCGGATCCGTCCATGGAACCGAAAACCGGACCAGTTCCTTCAAGAACCGCCAGTTCCGGGTGGTTCTGGTCCGATTCCGGGCGGTTCGGGCGGATCCCGGTTTTTTTGCACACTCCTAATTATTACATTGGTAATCTTTTAAGAAACTACTTACCTATGCGCCATAAAATTGTGAGACTTGATATAGAACAAGTCAAAATGAATATTACTACAAGTGAATGACTCCAAGAATGTCCCAATAGATGACAAAGTGGGATCCTCTCTAATAGGTGTGCAGTTTGAGAATGAAACATGCAAAAGTTGGTGAGCCTATAACAACTCGGTTGAACAAGTGCGGGAAGTGATTGTTGGGGCAGAGGATCTAGACAAAGAGAAGCTTATGGTAGCCTTTGAGGATGGCAAAAAGGAACCAAATTGACACCAAACATGGGGAAATGCTTCTAGATTATATATAAAACTAGAATTGACTTACATAAGATGTTTTTTTTTTTAAGTAAGGGCTTGTTTAGCTTTGAAAAACCCATGCTAACTATACTCAGGTGAAAGAATCATTAGAATGGATAACCTTCTAAAAAAGCACTCACATGCATGCAAAATCACAAAATTGCAAAACTCGATTTGGAATCGATCAAAATGGATAATATCTCTATTGAATTGATCCAGTGATGTCATAATATAATATCAAAGTTCAACTCCCTCTAATAGGTATATAGGTCTGAAATGAACCACGCAAAAGCTAGTGAGCTATAATGACCCCATTCGCTAAGGGCAGAGAGTGATCATCGAGGTGAGATGGCTTAGACAAGAAACGGATCCTAGCAAACCTTTAGAATGGCAATTGGAAGGGAAGTAAGAAGAACCAAATTACACACCAAGCAGGAGGAAGTGTTGCTAGATAGTATATGTAAAACTCGAGTTGACCCACAAAAGCCGTCTTTTGACATAACGACATTATTTAGCATTGAAATTCCAATATTATGCGTACTTAGGTGAAAGCCTGGTTAAGATTGATAACGTCATGGGAAAGTACAATACCATGAGATTCAAGATGAGACAATCCAAAATTGACAATATTTCAAGTGAATTAATTTAGGAATGTCACACTCTTGTTGTTGGACGTTCATGATTGCTTTTAGAAATATACTCCATTCATCTTCAAGTAATTTCACTTTTAAAACATATAGGAATAAGTGCATTAGAAGTCCTAAAATTTGTCATGGAAATGCAATTAAATTCTAAGATTTTTAAAAAGTGCAATTGAGTCCTAAAACTTGTTACAAAATGCAATTAAGTCTTAAAACTTTAAAAAAAATGCAATCAAGTTCTAAAACTTATCAAAGTTGTTCAATCTAAGTCCTTCTATTAATTGCATTTTTTGAAAGTTTTAGGTATTGATTGCACTTTCAAGACAAGTTTTAGGACTTTATTGAACCTTTTGAAAATTTTAGGATTTGATTGAACTTTCGTGACAAGTTTTAGGACTTAACCACACTTTTTGAAAGTTTTATGACTCAATTGCATTTTCATGATAAGTTTTAAGACTTCTAATACACTTATCCCAAACATATATTACCAAATGCAAACACTTCAACTCCAATACGGCTACAACAATAGCAAGCGGGCAGAGGTCTAGAAACGCACTTGACACCTCAAGAGGGACTACGTTCTAGTATTCAACTCTAGAAGCACTTACATTGCTAGAAGTAACTACACTGATTAGGACACTTTCTGAAGTATGTACATACAATTTCTTATGCGTTGATGACCAAACCCGTTTCATAATCCCAAAATCATAGCACAACACAACATGGCTGGAGCGCTAAGAAGTTACGTTGAGAACCCAAAGAACAAAGTTCCTTTCTGGGAAAGGGGATTGGCTTGTAAATTAAGCATTCGGGGCATGTTACCACTTTTTAATTGGAATCCGACAGTTGGGGTTTTGTCTCTTTCTTTTCTTGCCATGATGAAGTCTTCCAACAAAAGAACTCTGCACAGTGAGATCAAGGGTGCGGCGACCTCTGGAGCCCCCATCAACGTTTGAAAAGAAAAGTAGGAAGAATAGGATTCTCCTCTAAATATAATATACAAGCTAATCGTGATTAATTAACCTTTTCATCTTTAGTCGATTACAGAATAATTAGGTCGTGTAGTAATGACAATAAGCAGCAGAATATATGACGCAAGAATCTTTGATAAACAGTCTAAATAATCCAAAGTTAATCCATGCACTTTATGGGTATAATTACCTAACTAAAGGGAATAAGGCTTTTCATTGATCTTTATTCGATGCATTTTGCAGCTGCTGATTTGGCTTTTAATTGCCTAAGAAAAGAAGGAATAATACATATATTTCGTGGGATTTCCCTAGAAAAAAAAAGAACATTCTTACGATTTCGTATGCAAGATATTCAGTCTATCTAAATAGAAGTTAATGATGGCATTTATACTCATCGTGTCCTTTATATGGAAATCAAAGGACAGGGGGCCAAGCGCATACCAATGAGAATTTGATTAGTAAGTGCAAAAGTTTTGCATGACCCAATTAGGGATCTGTTTATCTCAAAATGGATATTCTCTATTAAATGTCATTAGGTCCTTTACATCAAATCTAATCTCTAATCTATCCTAATGTATCTTATACTTAAAGGATGAGTGCCCGTAATATATATAATTAACAAATATCGAAAGTTAAGAGAAATCCAACATTAAATAATAGATACCAAATACAAAGTTGACGTACGGAAACAACGGGACCGCTAGTGTGCCAAGCACTTGCATAGAAATCGACGTGCCCCCACAGAACAAATTCATGCACTATTCAAAGAAGAGAGGTTTCAATCATCAGCATCGGAGGTGATGATCAGTTAGGTAAAGTCTTCCAACGTCTGTTAAATAAAACCCTAATTAAATAGCGTATCATAACGCACATGAAAGCTTTATATAAAGATTAACTTTATCCTCTTCTTGTCGAGATCCTTTCGCTATTGCTACAATACAACGAGCGCCATCGCACTACCGCAATGCATGTGCAAAAATAAATTGAATGGGCCGTACTTTATACCTTAATCAAAAGCATGTAAAGTCTATCCGTACATACATTTTCATCGGAAACATCGGATGTAGATCAGTTTATAATCCATAAAGTGAGAAGTTAGGCCCTTGCCTCCACAATGGTCAGTAACTATCTTACATCGAATGTAGACAACTTATTGTATTTTTTTCCCTGAACGAGTTCGATTAGATTAAGGAAAATGGACGCGTGGTCCCGCACCTTCAATAGGAGTAATGATGATCTACACAAAAGTTAGCTATAAAGCTAGGATAATCGTTAATCATTTTACCCATTAACCTCTCTATTCCAAGCTCTTGTTTTGATCGACCGCCGGTGTAATGAAATTCTTGCACACTCATCGTTAGAGAATCGACATGTGTATTGAAAGATAAATATGTAGTCGGAATCTTCTGTGTGCCAATTATCCAACGGTAAATGTGCAAATCAATTCCCACACTAGAAAGTGGTGCAAATCACGATTTGCACACGAAGCCGATTCCTTTTATCGCTCAAAGTATAGGGGCCTCCGGAATCATTTTTCTTAGAACGTTAATTGGCGTGAATTCTTTAATGTGAATCGCAAAGTTTTCATGAAGAGCAACCCAATTTAATTAACTCAAAAGTAATAAAAAAAATTTCTTAATTCTTGATTAAGGTCTAAAAAGACTAATTGTTTCTCCATAATGGACTTAAATGAAAATGGAAAGCTGATTGGGGAGTGTACTTAAGGACTTGTTTGCGAAAAAAGAGGTATCTTTTAATATCATCGCCTTCAGCGGCGCAGCTGGCTCGAGCTCTCTCCTCCTTACGAAAGTAAGAAGTTTGAATCCTAGAGGCGTCATTAGGGATTCTTATTTGGAGTACTGTGATGGTAGGTCTTGCAGCCGCTCTTCTAGGGTTTGCTCGCCGACTGTCGGCTTACAGAGTTCCCTAATTATCTAAAAAAAAAAAAAGGTACCTTTTAATCCTCCATCTTGCATACAACAAGGCCTCGAGCCCACAAACCCCTTTAATCCAGGAACTGGTCCCAAAAGGCCACCATCGCAGGCAACTCTGGCCTATCAAATCACGTTTCCATCAAGCATTTAATTAGTGATTAAAGAAACAAGTCCGCTCGCGTGGCTTAAATGCACGATACAGGCAAGAGTTTCCCACGGCATCAAGTGCGAATAATTTTTAGGCTTCGGCCGGCTACTCCGGTTCGGACACACGTCTATGGAGATAGTGAGGTATTTCATGGGCCGATGGCATGCGTCGGGAGGCAAAACAAAATGCTCCCACTAAACATTGGCAGACTATGCTGTGGACGAAATTGCGACAGCATTATTCTCTCCGCCAAGCTTCCAATTTACTTTTACTTTAGATGATCAGATCTTCTAACTTGTGCCGTGATAGTGCTCTCCTTCCGGCAATCGATCAAGGCAGGGAGCTCCGATAATGATAGTGCTGGGAATAAAAGTCACAATCTTGTTTTTCAGATGCAATTTCCTGATTGCTCATGGCTAACTCCGCTGTCCGCAGACTGTTAGGCCTTATTTGGTAACCATCCCGACAGTGACTAAATCTGATTTTTTGTTTTCAGGAGCAATTTGAGAACAGAATTGCGTTGGTAAAATTTTTATTCCCGAGAACAGATTTGGAGTAGAATAAAAAAATTAAAAAAAAGTTGATTCTTGTTCGGAACAAATTTGAGAATCAAAAAACCAACTTTTCTTCTTCTTCCTTCCGCCATCCCGCGACCGTTGTCCACCACTGCCCACCATTGTCCGCCGCCGCCCGCCGCCGCCAATCACCATCCGCCAGTCCGGCGAGCTCGTCGATGGCCAAGTGGGCCTCGCTAGGGCTGGGCAAGCCTCATGATGCCCGGCCCGTCGGTGGCCAGGTGGGCCTCACCCAGCCCCGACGAGGCTCACCTGGCCACTGGCGAGGCTCATCCAGCCTCGACAAGGCCAGTCGAGCCTCACCGGTAGCTGGGCGAGGCTCGAGGGCCGGCGATGCTCCGGTAAGGTTGCCAGCCCTTGTCCGGCCTGGTCATCGGATCTAAAAATTATTTAAAAATTAAAAGGAATTGATTTGGAATAAAATCAATTAGTATGGTACTAAATGCAATTGTATTCCAGAATCATAAATTTTGGACAGTTATCAAACGCGTTTTTTTACTCATAATCAATTCCCGAAAACAAAATAAAAAATAATCATTTATCATCAAAATTTGTTTCCAGGAACAGAATCATTACCAAACATGCCTTTACTCATGAACTTTATGTTAAGGTACTTTTTTTTTTCTTGTCAAAATATTAGGGTTTCTTTTTTTTCGAAATATCAGGGTACTTTGCACCCTAAATTTCAACCCTGTTTCGGCTCTGAAGCTTCAAGAAATGACAAGATGATGTCATTAATGATCCATATTTGTTCGCCCAAAGAATGAATGCCGTCCCTTTACTCTTTTTTTTTTTTTTTTTTTTCAAAATTCAAACCATTGTATACTTCCTTAAAGGTGTCATTGGTCGTCCATGAGTCGGTTCAGTGATGGAATTTGCCTTGAGGCTGTTAAATACTTGCCAATGTGAACTTTCTCTTATAAAGAAAAAGGGGATAATGATAAAAATAGCTAATGATCTTTGATCCAATGTGTAATATGATTCTTGAACTTTTAATTTTTTTAATGTGATCCATGAACTTTAGCCTAATATTAAATACGGTCCCTAATTTTTTTGTACATATTCAATGTAGTTTTTGGACACATCCTTCCATTAATTTAAGATCATAGATAATATTAAATATTTTTATATAGTTAGAAACTAAAATGAACATATATCGAAAGTTCATGAATTACATTGGACAAATTAAAAATTTAATAATTATATAATAAATTGGGCTAAAATTCAAATATCATATTGAACAAATCAAAAATTCATGTAACACGTTACATATTGGGTTAAACACTCTCTCTCTCCGATGGTTATTCGAGCAAGAGCTAGCGGCCAAGGGCATCAATTCAAAGTGAGACGCCATTGGTCGGCATGTGGATGTTGGTCTCGACGTCGGTGAGGTAGTCCAAGTGCCCACTGGTGGAGGAGGGCGGCGACCGACGCTGGGAAGGATTCGGAATGGGGTTGATTTAGGATTAGGGTTACTATTTATCATTTAAATTTCGTACGATCTGAGAGCTTTTGTAGGCCCACATGAAAAGTTCCGAGCATATCCTGACACGCCACTTGCAATCCAACGGTCCATGTCAGCAATCCGACAATCCTATTCAGCCAAAATGAACCGACAGTAGAGAAAGTAAACTGGAAGGACCAACAGTGGAAGTTTTTCAAAAATGGAAGCTCTTTTTTTTAAAAAAAAAAAGTAGAGATAATGTTTTGATCCTGGGCGAAAGTATACAGATCACCGGTGACGTGAACTCATGATTGATGATTGACCTGTTAAACCTTCAGGCCTAAACCATATCCGTCAGCTTCAAGGAATGTTTTGATTTTCCATGAAACACAAGATAAACGGTCCATAAAAATGATAAACTTTTCTTAAAGGACACTTTTTAAGGAAAATTATACGGGTCTATGAATATTGATCCCATATATAATGTGATTTTCAAACTTTTAATTCATTTAACGTAATCCCTAAACTTTAGTCTAATATTTGATATCGTTCATAAACTTTTAATTTGTCAAATGTAATCGCTATACTTTTTTGTACATGTTTAACTTTATGTATTTGGATAAAAATGTTTAATATTATCCTTGAAATTGAATTAATGGAAGAACAATATTAAACATTCTCAAATAATTCAAAAAATAAATTGAACATGTACCAATAGTTCCTAAACCATATTAACAAATTAAAAGTTCAATAACCATATTATACATTAGGTCAAAGTTCAGGGACCATTAATGTAATTATTCTTACTTGTTAATAAGATCCTTTTTAGGATAGTATATTTTAGAACCCTAACTAAAAAAAAAGGGAAAAGCATACATAATGTTCAAAAACTTATCACAGTAATGCAACTGAATCATAAACTTTTAGAAAATACAATCAAATCATAAAATTCGTAAATTTTGTGCTATTAAGTGTTTTCATTAACCCTAATCAATTTGATTACGTGGAAAATGCTAACGTTGTTTGTTTTCCTATTTATTTATCAATTTATCTCTCCTACATGGCTTTAATGTCACTAGGATTGAAATATAAGATGAAAATAATGTCATTATAGTCCAAATCCTCTTTGATTTTCACGTCACTTACTTTCTAACGAAATTATAACGAAAGATAAATCTGCTATACAAATATAAACTTAATGCCTTTCGTGTTACCCAAAAAAAAAATGAGGATTAATGTATTAAAGTGGACATAATTTAGAGTTTTTGGTCTTTTTTATTTCTGCTTTCTATTTTTATGAGTAAAATCGTTATGAGATTGATTTGGAATCGAATTGGCATAATTATTTATTTTGGGGAAAAAAATTGTCATAATTAGTTTTTTTTTTTGTTGGAATAATTATAATTGGGCCGGGGGCAGAGGCCGCTCCTTAAACCCTGGACGCTCTCGAAGCCCCTGTTCTTGCATAAACCTCAGCCTCTTCCTCAAGAACTCCCACCATCTTCTTGCCTCGAAGCGACCCCGATCTCCTTCCGCGCCTCATCTAGCCATGAGATCGGCTCTTCCGAGGCGCATCGGCAGATCCTCTCTCGACGGCCACCCCCTTTCGCCGGCCCTGGGCCGAGCCCCTCCCGGCGACGCCGCCGCAGCAAACCCCGTCGTGTGCGTCCGCGACCGCGGCCTCGACCACGCCGTCGAGAGAGAGAAGTTCTTGATACCCGTCGTCAACCTCAAGAACCTCCTCAAGTCGGAGCCCTCGAAGTCGCTCCCCATTTCCGCCATCGCCGAGGGCAGAGACGACCTCCGCATCCCGATCCGCCCCATCGACTTCGTCCGCCGGTACCCTTCGGTGTTCGCGGAGTTCTTGCCCGGGAACGTCGGGGTCCACCCCCATATCAAGCTCACGGATGAGGTCTTGGAGCTGGATGCGGAGGAGCAGCTGGTTTATCAGAGGGAGAGCTACCGGCAGGAGGCTGCGGATAGGGTTCTGAAGCTGCTGATGATATCGAAGGTCCTCAAGATGCCGTTGGACGTGATTGATCGGCTGAAATGGGACATGGGTTTGCCCCAAGATTTTGTCCAGAGCATAGTTCCGGAGTTCCCTGATTGTTTTCGAGTAGTGGATGGCGAGGGAGTTCGAGTTCTTGAATTAGTTTGTTGGAGCAGCGGCTTGGCGAAATCGGTTATGGAAAAGAGAGTGGTTAATCAAACGAAAGGTATGCCGGTCGAGTTCACTATGCATAATTCAAAAGGTTTTGAGATGGATAGAAAGCTAAAGAAGTGGATTGACGAGTGGCAGAGGCTCCCTTACATTTCCCCTTATGAAAATGGGTTGCATTTATCGCAGAGTAGTGAGGAATCTGATAAATGGGCCGTTGCCGTCTTACATGAGCTTCTAAATCTCTTTATTTCCAAGAAGACAGATAGGGATGATATGTTTGGTGTAGGGGAGTATTTGGGGATTCGGTCGAGGTTTAAGAGAGCACTGCTTGATCATCCGGGCATATTTTATGTTTCGAGTAAGAATAGAATCCACACTGTGGTTTTGAAAGAGGCATTTAAAAGGGGTTCCTTAATTGAGCAGCATCCTTTGATGGATATGAGGAATAGATATATTCACCTGATGAACAAGGTGAAGGAAGAGAAGAAAGTGATCGCTACCTCTGGTTCTAAGCAAACGAAGAAGGTCTCTGATGGTTCTGACCATCAAAGAGAAGTCGAGGATGAAAATGGGGATGAGGATGATGCTGAAAGTAGGTCAGGTTCTGAGGTCGAGGATGATGATGAAGATGAAGATGACGATTTTGAAGGTGATGAAGAAAATGGCAATGTTAGTCGGACTGGAACTAGAGCTCATACAAATGCCTCACCGAGAGGAAATGGGATTAGGGAGTCAAATTTGTCTCTGAGGTACAATTCTAGAAGAAGTCGTCCTGGGGACAAGTCAGCTGGAGAATCGCATAGTAAGAAAACTAAAAGAGTTTTGGCCAAACTTTCTACAAGGAAAGTCTAAAGATGATTCCACAGGAGATCCTGGAAGAGTCAAATGTTTCTGAAGGCAGTAGCCAGTCAAAATTTCTACGAGGAGAACATATGTGCAGGTTCCCTTCTCACTTGAGTCTGCCTTCTCAAGTTGTCATATGACTAGGAATTTGCAGCTATTAGACAAATTTCTTTGTCGTTTGTTCCACCCATGGATGATTATGCTTGCTCATACTCCATCTAGGCATAGCCATTTTGTGGTTTAGGTATTGGTTGTGCTTCAACAATGATAAATAGAGTAAAAGACAGAAACAGTTATGACGAGAAATGGAGTTATCATGTAACATTGTGGATTTCCATCGGAGGCACATGTCATTATCTGGTTCTAGCTTCATTTATCTGGAAACTAAAGACGTGGATCACCTTTGTTCTTTGAGATTCAATGCAATGTGATGAGACTCAAGTTCTTTGCTTGTGGAGCTATCGTCGCCTCCTCTGGCTCTAAGCCTTCTTCCTCTCTCTTCTTCTTCTTCTTCTCATCGTATGTCTGCAAGAAAGTTCACAGCTGCTCTTTGGGAGTGCATCACTACCTGTCCTATTTCAGAATGCACCATGACAATGCCAATCTTGGAAATTTTCCCCCGGGGCTGCACTGCCTTTAGGTCAAAGATGGCAGCAGCCGTGGTGGTGGTTGCGGGTTGGGCTGTCTCACTTTTTGGCTAATCCTCCTCCAAGTTCTCCTGATCAGGTGCATGTTGGTTTCTTGATTAGCTTTTATGATCTAGGTTTGTGATGATTTGGTCTTTGTTTCCTGTCTGTTCTGGTTTATCCGTTAGAGAATTATCTACAGTGTTTTTGTTTTGAATGTTTGTGTTTTGCTTCATGATCATGGCCATTCTTGCATTGCTGTTGGTGAGGTGAGTCCTCCGAGGTTGTGTGATTGGACCATTTTTGTTATCTGTGTGCAGAGATACTCTGATGAGTGTATTATGGTCATCTCTTTATGATTCTAAAATGGCATCATTATGGTCTCAAGCAGCTCCAGATTTTTCAAAGTTTCATTGATGCTCGACCCATCTGTGCAGCACTTTCGTGTGTCGAATGGGAAAAATTGATGGAAAGAACAATCTATCCTTTGGACATGTCCTTGGGAATTCTTGTCAAGGTTGCCCTCCTTGTCGGTCTGGATGTATGAATCAGTTTCAGCCAAGGTCTAACTCAGCCAATTGCAGTTCAGAAGCTTTTATTGGGTATGGATATGGCTGCTTCTTCTCCTAGTTTCTCTGACATCTGAAAGAAATTATGCCAATGCCATATGAATCTGTATCACTGGATACCTGCATGCTTTTCCTCTATATTCACCATGCCGATATATACTGGTGTTGCATATACGCCATTCTCAAAAAGATTGCTTCAGTTGATGTACCTTTTGGATTTGCGGAGTCGAGATGTTACATAGATTTTTCTCATAAAATTAGGACAAACAGATCTGGTAATTATTGATCAAACTGTTCTCTCCCCAGCAAACCAGTCAACTAACTTGAAGCCAACTGACCAAGAAAACGAGAAGAAACCTAATTGAAAGGCTAGAAAACATCAAGACAGCCTGTCTTAACCCGAAACTCCTAACTATCTGGGGACTGCAATCTTCATACAAGAGCTGCCAAAAGGAAGCTGACATAACTACGCTTCGGCGAGACGTTTGACATTGATGGGATAAACTTCGGTTATGCGAGTAGATAGGAAAGCCTTGGTTGCTACCTGAACGTTCACGGCCTGCGTCGGATGCAGCCCGTCGAAGAAGACGTGGGAGCTCCTGTTCGCGCACGCTCGTCCCCCTGTTTTGCACAGCACTCCATTCCCTCCTTCCGCAAACGATGGCACTTCGCAACACGGCGAAGTACTGTCAGTGAATCCTGAAAGACAGTAGACTCATAGCTCCTATAATTCCAACTATTATGCAAGTGTTGGATAATCAACTAGCAAGGAACCTTGTAAACCAATCCACAAGAAAAAATTGTCGTATTATTCGCTTTGATGGTCAAGTGATTTTGCTCCGTGCACGCTAGTGTGTGTAAAGTAACCTATCACAAAAGATCTAATAGAAATCAAGTGCCGGACACCTAAAAGTTAGGAAAGTAATACTTAAGTGCCAAAATCATAGCAAAATTGATCACTTAAGTGTCAATGGCAAGAAAAAAATATTGACGTGACGACTTTCCGGTGAGGTAAGTGCAAAATGACGTCGTTTTGAACGCTTACGTGGCTAGCCAAGTGTAAAAACAATGTCGTTTTGCTGCTAACGTGGGTTAATAATTAATATAAAAATTAATTTAAATTAATTTAAAAAACAAAAAAACAAAAAAAGAGAGAGAGAGATGGAGATTGTAGGTGGTGAGGGCTAGGTAAATAATTAATATAAAAATTAATTAAATTAAAATTTAAATAATTTATTTAAAAAACAAAAAAATAAAAAAGAGAGTGAGAGAGATGGAGATTGTAGGTGGTGAGGGCTGAGCCCTTAGCCGCCTACAACTATTCATCTTCTTCCTTCCTCCTCTTCTTCTTCTTTTTCTTTTTTAATTTTTTATAATTTAATCTATTTAATTTTTATATTAAAATTCAAATCCGTGCCAAAACGACATCATTTTGGCATTTTTTTACCGAGTCAACTCTTTGGCAAACCACATAAGTGAGCAAAATTAGTAAAAAATTATTGTATAGGATTTCCGGCGGGATTTATCGGAAATGGTACTCAAGTGTCATATTTTTTAAAAAAAAGTGGGACTATTTCGAGTGTACTTTTGCCTAAAAGTGAGGTCGAATGTTGAAGTTGTTGGATATGTGGATTAAAGGTGACTTTGGTCTAGCATCTCGTGCCTGTGCTGATACGCTCGTACTACGGTTTTTTCTAATAGGTACCAAAACCTTTAATTTCGCTAATGTCCCGAGTGCTCCTTATACCCCCATATGTGCAATTTACCTACTTTACTGCAAAAAAAATAAGATTTTAATGAAAATGATGAGGACGGCGATAAGAAATTAGCACGTACCTTTGGAGGCGGGGTCCTTGATGATGTCCCTAACGATCTTGTAAGAGTTGACGACGATGAAACGAGAATCGGGCAGCTTCGCATTCAGGTCATCCACAAGCGACTTCAACCCGACATTGAAGAGATGAACCGCCCGGTTCAAGAACTGCACGCAACCGACGCGCGTCGGCACCCTCGCCTTCGCCGAGGGGCTACACCCTATCGGGTTTATTGCCATCAACACGAACTTCCTCCCTCCTAATCCGTGCAGCTTCTGCTCTCCCCCCAAAAAAACAAGAAGAAAATAAGGAAGGAAGGAAGCTTAGATCGGCCGTGTAGAGGACGACAAAATGTGGCAATCTCAAATTCATTACTA
The DNA here is from genome assembly GCA_014182715.1 of Eucalyptus cloeziana. Taxonomy (NCBI): domain Eukaryota; kingdom Viridiplantae; phylum Streptophyta; class Magnoliopsida; order Myrtales; family Myrtaceae; genus Eucalyptus; species Eucalyptus cloeziana. The sequence continues at coordinate 31,821,907 of CM024639.1, forward strand.
TAGACAAAATCGCCGGCTAGGCATCCATGTGATTTTGCCTCATTATTTTTCAAACCCTGGATCGTCACCGACGGTACATAACTTGTGTCATCGAGTCTCAATGGAGAGCAACTACGTGTTCTTACATGCAGCCCGTCTGCGTCGATTGGGGTCCCTAGCGCTGGCGTCTCAACTCGGAGGAAAGCTAAATTTTATTTTAATTGTTCACGAAAAATAAAAAATAAAAAATCATTTCATGTCGAGCAAGCTAAAATGATAGGCCAAGGTCGACTTTTGACCGCCTCGATTGATGTGCATCGAGTATTTTAATCGGGCATAATGAATGCATAGCTACATTTTCCAATCGCCCCTACGCCCCAGATTTACTCCACAAGACAGCACGAGCATCCTGCTCTAGTTCTACAAGTACCGATAATGAAGTGATAAGGTAGCCTTTACCGAGTGCAGGGGAAAATTATACCAAAAAAAGTCTTGAATTTATTGCGTTTTTACTAATTCAATACTAAACTTTTAATTTTATTAATTGAATTATAAATATTTTTATATTTTCTCAATTGAGTTCGCCTAGCCAACTTTGGTTGAAAATTACTGTTGTAGAAACCGGTCATGTCATATAGGACGATCGGTGTTTATATCAACAATTTCCATCTAAATTGGTCGGATGAATTTTAATTAACAAAGCATGAAAATATTTAACTTTGATTGAGTTTGTATGCGGGTGACGTTGATAACGATATGGTGTAACTCCCCTGTCCTCCAACATTAACTACAACATTAACTACAGCTCCATGCAAGCAAGTAAAAAATGGGGAATATAGTACGGAGTCGATAATGGGCTACAGTTGAGCGTGGGAATTGAATGCACCTGGAGCTGCAGAGACAGAGAGGAGATGAGATTGGCAGTGAAGGACTGAAGAGTGAGGTTGGTGTTGGCGCTCAAGTAGTAGTTGTAAGTGTAGTCATTGCTTCCGGTCCCCACCACGAACACGTAGTTGCCCGGCAGCGACTCGCCGTTCCGGCAACCCATCTGGGCTTCCAGCTCCGGCAACGTCGCTCCCTCGAAGTTCCTGACCTGTTGGCTCAGGCTCGTCACTTGTCCCTGATTGATCAGTTGCACCAGAAGATTAAGAACTCGACGACCGAAAGCTAAGCCAGCAGCAGACGACTGGTTAGTTCTAATAGCTAAGCCTAGGGCTGGACCTGCATGGGCATTCTTCCTTGAAGGGAAGGGAATGCGATTTTCTTCATTCTTATCAAGCGTGCCATTGTGCGAAAAAAGATCGTGATCAAACCCCTACTTAGCTCTTACATCTAAGCGACATGAGACTCTTAGCATGCTTCCTTTTGCGAAACGAAATCACGGAGATGGTAGATCTCAAAGCCAATACGAGTAGTCATCACACGATGAGGTCGGGATCGATTGAATAATGTCTCTCACCACGATAGAGCCGGTGCCGTCCAGTATGCCGGAGCCACCGGACGCGAAGTCGACGCCGTGGACTACCTTAAGCCCCTTGGTCGAGGGGTCGGTGAAGGGCGGGATCAGTGAGGGGAGCGCGAGGTACTCCCCGAGGAGGTCGACCACGTTCCTGCCGTTGGTGAACCGGCCTGACGGGCCGAGGGGGAAGTCGATGCCGTAGGGCGAGTAGTTGGCTTTAGCCATGTTGTCGAGGAAGTTGTTGTTGCCGTTGTCCACCAGTGAGCTCCCGAACACGAACATGCCCTTCACCTTCGAGTTGCGGCGGCGGTCGTCGCTCCTCCCTTGGAACGTGCAATTTGCGCGGACATGGGGGGCGTAGAGACAAGTTACGAGGAGTAGGAGGAGGAGGAGGAGGAGGTGGGATGGTGGGGGACAGCGTGGTTTGGCCATGTTTAGTGAATGACGATGAAGAGGAAGAAAAAAAAGTCGTTTATATGTGCTCGAGATCGGGTGTCGAAAGAGACCGTCAACTGTCCCTCTCGTGTTTTCAGTTTCGTAATGTTCCTTGAAAACGTCTTTGGTTCACGAAACTAAAAATGTTCGATGCGAACTTAAAGCCTTAGAAACAGGTCGTTAGAAAACTGACACCAGTTTCCAAACATATTAACTCGATCATTACAAAATGAACCTTGACTTGAATCCTAAGGACCACCCCCTCTCTCTCTCTCGGTTGCGTTTGGGAACTACTTTCCGAGGGGCTTTGGGGGCTAAAGGCCTTTGGGCCAAGCTCCACGACAGGGTCGCCTTTTAGCATATATGGAGCTCGACGTTGCCTCGAGCTCCACGCATGAGGGTCATGTAGGGCGCACAGGGTCACCATACTTCTCGTGCTCATACTACGTGCGACGAGAATAGCATTGTAATCCAAAATATCGTCGACAACGAGGGAGAGGTGAGGTAGGCTGTTTTTTTCTTTTTCCTCCTTGTGATATTAGGTGAATGATTTATAGATGGGCTGGACTCGACTTTCACCACCATTCTCAAGCCCCCGTCAACCTAACCCTCGAGCTCTCTTACTAACTCAACAAGTAGTCTATAGAATTGCCCATTCTTCAAAAGCAACAATATAAGAAGAAATTGTGCTAAAAAAATATTCTAGATTAGGTCAACTATGGGTCGCAAAAAAAAAAAATTACCTTATAATAAATGTGCTAATTTGGCTCAGGTCAGGTCAGTCCACATGTTTGATAGGTCTAAATAACATTTATATGGCTTCGGTTAGCTCATTAGATAGGTTCTCGTCAAAAATTGAAACTAGTACTTCGTACGTTAATCAAGTCCAAAATCATCGTTGAATCACCAACTCAACCGGAGCATCGGCTGCACGAGGTTGCATCATAGATGCTACGGTCTGCGACAAGAAAGGCCAACTTTGCCTACAACTGTCCAAAAGCCAGGGGAGCCGAAATGTGCTCGGTTTGGAAACTAACCACGTCAAAAAGGCTCATGGAAGGACCTGGAACTTATGAGCAAGTGGCCTGACACCATTGAAATGCCTGCTTCTGCTCAGGTGGTGATGACCCACGCACATTCATGGCTTCGAAATAGAATTTTGCTTAACGAATTGTAGCTAAATAGGGGCAGGTGTGGGGGTATTAATGAGCATTTGCTACGTTGTCCGTACTTCTTCTGCGAGAGGGCCAGCCTTATGGCCAACCGTTTCCAGCCATATAAATCAGGCATAACTCGGCCCGGCCCCCCCTACCGCTCGGGCCCTTGTGCTCCGGCCGTATACTCGTGAATCGACCGCGATTGAACCGCGTGTTCTCTCCCCCATGGGAGATATACATGCATACGAATCGGTACCACGCCAATTCTATCATTAACTCTACGCAACCGCAAGACCAAAATTGGTACTGACACAAGGCACCCCCACAATCCTGCGGGTGGGGTTGTGCATGATCAATGGGCAGGTCGAGGCTCGGCATCCAGCTTACAAGCTTGCTTCGCTCGTGATGGGAAAAATTGATTAGGCTTGTGCGATGCTGGCTAGATATAGGTGGCGAGCCGGAGCTCGAAGGAATCGTCTTTTACTAGGCCCGCCCGGAACGTGCATCGGGCATGGCGGCCCACCTCAGTCTATGCCGGCGGTGCTTGCTCGCCTGAGTCTCTTTACTAACCGAGGTCTTTTCTTTTATAGGCAAAGGACTTCGACTCCAACGATTTCCATTGTACGTAGTATTTGATATGGTGTAGTGGCCGTGAACCGTGGCTAATGGAACATACATGTTACAAAGCAATTTGTAAAATGAGAATTGAATTATCTAAATAAGATGGAGAAGAGCAAACAGGGATGGGAAATCGGAGAACTGGTCCGCGTCCGGGACGGGCAACCAACCTCAGGTGACACGATGCCGGGCCCAAACAGCCCAACCAAGCCCAGCGCCGCCGCGGCACGAATTTTAGTTGGCCAAGCTAGATGCTAGATCCCTTTTTAGGCGTCCAATCGGGCCAAATCTCAAAGGCACGACTCGCAGGCGTCTCTAATCTTCTACTTTGACTCGGGCGAGCCTCGACGAGATCTTGCCTATGAAGGCTCTTCGAAGAAGGGCGACCCTCGGCAAAAAGTAACGAGCTAGATCTCATGGGAAAATTGTCAAAAAGTCATAAATCTATTATATTTTTATCAATTCAATCTTAAATATTTTAATTTTGCTAATTTAATCCTAAACATCTTTACTTCTTGTCAATTGAGTCCATTCGACCAATTTTGGTTGGAAAATATTGACACGGATCTTTGGTGGTCTTCTACATAGGATTGTTCACCAACATCGATATGAACAATTTTTAATAATATTTGAATATTTTTTTTTGAATTTTTATTATTTTTTTGAATTTTTTCCCTTTTTCTTTTTTTCTTTTTATCTTTCTTCTTTGCATTTTCTGATGGTTGGCTGGCAAGGAAAAAAATAGAAAAATAATAAAAATTCAAAAAAATATTAAAATATTATTAAAAATTATCCATATCAATACCGAAACGATCTACGTGGCATCACTGGTATCCATGTCAACATTTTCGGGCCAAAATTGGCCTGATAGATTCAATTGGTAAGAAGTGAAAAGATTTATGATTAAATTAACAAAGTTAAAAAGTTTATAACTAAATTAGCAAAAGTGCAATAAGTTTAGGACTTTTTGGATAATTTTCCCCATATCTCACATGTGCCCAACTAGGCCAAATTTTGAAGGTGCATCTCTCGCAAGCGTCAATCTTGTAATCTAACTCATGCCGCCCTTGGCAAGATCTTGTTGGCGTCATGCGACCCTCAATAATATTTCATAAGCATTGCGCGATCCTCGAGAAAACTTCACTAAAGAGTTATGAGATCCTCATGAAGTCCCAAAAGATAGTTTTAAGGCATCTTATAATCCGCGATCACTGGTCGTCTCACCAAGTAGAATGTATTTTGTGTGCAAGTCGTATCACATAGTAATGTCACTCGAAGAGATTGTGACCAATCCCATACTTAGCTCTTACATTTAAGCGAGGTTTGCGCACGGGTGAGAGGGCAAGTAGCCCCTCGTTTGCACACGGGGGCGGCCTGTGGCCTTCGCTAGTGGTGGTGTGGAGAACCATTCGTCCTCGTGCAGACCCCAAAAAAGGGTCGCTAGCACTTGTGGTCGCCTATGCCTCTCTCCTCCCATCTCAATGTGCCTTCAAATGTATATTTGTATTTTCCTTTTTATCCCTTAGTCTATGTAACTGATGTCGAGCTGAATTATTGTCATATCAGAACTTACACTCCATTCGTTTCATGAAAGATAACTTTTAAGAAAATATTTTCTTAATTTTTGATGTTTGTTTCATGGAAGATAAATTGATTACACATTCTTTCTTTCACTTCTAAACCAAACACTTTTTTCACCAAACATATTTTCCTTTTATTTTTATTATTTTATTATTTAAAAAAAATTCGAATTTTCAATTATTTTAATTTTTAAAAAAGTTTTCTTCTTTTCTTTTTTCTTTTTTGTTTTGTTCTTCTTCAACCAATTGCTACCTACCCATAGGCGAGCTTACTTGAGGTCGTCAAGCAAGCTTGGTGGGGCTCGACCTTTGTTGAAGGTTGGTAAGGCTCCGATGGCAAGTGAGGCTCAACCTCGTTGGTATCTAGCAAGCTAGAGCCTCGCCAGCCTGTGACGAGGCTTAAGCTTACTTGTGGCCAGTTGTCGATTGTTGCCATAGTTGGCAACTGGCCAAGGAAAAAAATAAAATAAAATAATAAAGGAATTATTGAAAAAAGGATATGGAGGAAAAGATTTTCTTTATTAAACGATATATTTTCTTTAGACGTCAGTTCGAATATTGGAAAATATTATCAATTTTCTCGAAAAATAAATTTCTGAAAAATATTTTCTAAAAACATCATATTTTTTGCGAAATGAATGGAATTTTAATGTCGTCGAAACTATATAATAAGACAGCAAAAGCACTTAGAAAGATCTCATTAAATTTCTCATTCATCCGAAATGGAGGGGGTTAATTGAAGCATTCGGTCACTTTAATTTGATCAATCTGAAAATTTAATTATACTCCTATAAAATTTGCACAATAATTGCACTTTCACTAAATTTCTCGGTGGAAGTGTCTCACTACACAACCTATGATCATCCGGCGACACGACAATTTCGGTTTAATCGACGTTGGACTTGGAGCAGTGCCGCCGGTGTTTACATAAGACGCCTTCTCCTTCGTCGGCGCTTCGTCCGGGGAGCGAAAAGATCACCAGATGCCTCTCAAGAACGGCGGCGGCGTCCTCCATCCCTCGACCCTCAGGCCTCTCTGCTCCATCCCTTCGCTCCTCCTCGCCCTCGCTCTCGCCACCGTCCTCCTCTCCTCCCTCTTCTTCCTCCGCTCCGCCCCTCCCCTCCTCCGCTCCTCCTCTCCATCTTCCGAAATTCCTCCGTCGCCCTCCGCCGACCGCATCAGGGTCCACGTCGCCGAGCTCCCCAGATCGCTCAACTATGGCCTCCTCGAGCGCTACTGGTCCTCGCCCCACCCCGACTCCCGGATCCCCGCCGACCCGGACCACCCGTCCGGGCCGACCCACCTGCGGAAACCCGCCGATTACCCGCCGTACCCGGAGAACCCGCTGATCAAGCAGTACAGCGCCGAGTACTGGATCCTGGGCGACCTCGAGACGCCGCCCGGGTCGAGGGGCGGGTCCTTGGCGGAGAGGGTCGCGAGCTGGGAGGCGGCGGACGTGGTGTTCGTGCCCTTCTTCGCGACGCTGAGCGCGGAGATGCAGCTCGGGAGGGACAAGGGGAAGTTCCGGAGGAAGGAGGGGAACGAGGATTACGCGAGGCAGAGGGAGGTGGTGGATCTCGTGAAGGGTTCCGAGGCGTGGAGGCGGTCGGGCGGGCGGGATCACGTCTTCGTTCTAACCGGTATTGGTTCGAGCTCCGATCGTTGGTTGTTTTACGATCCGTATTGAACTGAATTTGATGCTAGGTTTTGGTGATTCTTGGCAATTTATGCTGAATGATGTGACCCTTGGTTAGATTTGTAGCTAGAATTTAGATTTGTAGCTAGAATTCTGCTTTTCTGAGTGTCCCCATGGATGCGTGCAGAACCCTGCTGAAGATAATCAATGTAGTAATTTACTAATTCGACAAAGTTTACATTTTGCACAGCGGTCGTGCAGATAGAGCAATGCTAGTCCGAAGGGGTAATGCGTGTCTTTAGGAACTTATGCAGTATCTCTGATTGTCAGGTTATGTTAAACGTTGAGGCATTGTTTCGCAGACCCGGTCGCAATGTGGCATGTGAGAGATGAGATCGCGCCGGCGATTCTCCTCGTGGTCGATTTCGGTGGATGGTACAGGCTCGACTCTAAGTCTTCAAATGGCAGTTCATCTGACGTGGTACACCACATGCAAGTTTCGCTGCTCAAGGATGTCATCGTGCCGTACACCCATCTGCTTCCTAGGTTACATCTATCGGAGAATCAGAAACGTCAAACCCTTCTTTACTTTAAAGGGGCGAAGCATAGGCATCGGGTAAGTTATGCTTTAATCGATTACAAGAGAAATGGTGACTTAAGTTGATATCTACTTCCTTTTATGGCTTCCCACAAAGCTAGTGCCATCCTAGGGTGATTCACAAATTTGGCTGTAGTTTCAAACACTTTTTTTTTCCTTTGTAATTTTGATCTATCTGTGTCTGCGTTTTGTTTAATTAAGATGTAATAGTTGTCAGCAATGGTCGCTCTATCTCTCTCTCTCTCTCTCAGACAATATAAATACTTGGGCAATTATCAACTTTCATGTGCATTTACTGAGAATGGTGTCTTGCAAGCAGATGGATTAGTGTGTAATATAAGGGCAAGCTTTTCTTTTCATAAGAAGTCATTGAGGAAAAATTGCCAGCTAATTCATGATAGTGATCAAACCTAAAAGTTCCTTCCGTAACTCAGAACTTCTTTATGATGCTTTATTGCTAAAAGTTGTGTAACAGGGCGGTGTAGTACGAGAGAAGCTGTGGGACTTGCTGGTTGAGGTGCCCGGTGTGATCATGGAAGAAGGCTTCCCTAATGCCACTGGGAGAGAGCAGTCCATTAAAGGGATGAGTACTTCTGAATTCTGCTTGCATCCTGCTGGGGACACACCCACTTCCTGCCGACTTTTTGATGCCATACAAAGTCTTTGTATTCCTGTCATCGTCAGCGACGACATCGAACTCCCATTCGAGGGGATATTGGATTATTCAGACTTTTCTGTTTTCGTGGCTACTGCAGATGCCTTGAGGCCTAACTGGCTCATAGACCATCTCAGGAGCTTTTCTGAAGAGCAAAAGGATAGATTTCGTCAAAACATGGCGAAAGTTCAGCCAAACTTTGAGTATGATAGTGGCCATCAGGGTGGCATTGGGCCTATCCCTCCAGATGGTGCGGTGAACTATATTTGGAAAAAGGTGCATAAAAAATTGCCTATGATAAAAGAAGCCATCGTCCGGGAGAGAAGAAAGCCGCCTGGGGTTTCAATCCCCCTTCGGTGCCATTGTACGTAAGACCTCTTCCGATTTATTTATTTTTTCCATGTTTTAAATTTCACGAGAGAAATGGGTTTAACACGATTTTGGTAAGTTAGATAGTTTGGGGATGATTGATCTGTATTACTGGTGGAATTGAAAATCAAGTAAAATTTACTGGAGTTCCTTCACCTCGTCACTTGTTGATTGCTTCTAAAGATATTGAGACATTTGCAATTATTGCTACATTTGTGGGCAATATATGGCCAGGATTATCGATCTTTTCTTCTTTGCCGGAGAAGCATATACATGACATGTACTGGAACTTAAAAGAAGTGCTGAGGGCACAGTATGGCAGTGGTTACAATGATCGAGTGAAATCTGCCATTTATTGAAAAAAAGAACAGCTTGATACATGAGAACGAGGTGTCCGTCAACGCCTGGAGAAGAAGGCGTCTCTCTGTAGAAGGAAAGGATAACCTATTCCTCTTCTTTTAGATGGAAACAGGGCGAACAGAACACTCACGACGAACCCTACCACAAGCGGAACGACATTGGTCACCTTCTTAGGCAATCCCGGGTAATAGCACCCCACGACATCACTGTGCAATGCGGCAAAAGTAAGAAATGCCAGCAGGGAAAGCGACGCATGGAAGAGATCCATCCACCTTAGCCTGTAATCCGAAGGCACGCATGGCCTTTTCCTGCTGCCGTTAAAGGTCCATATGCCTCTAAATGTCGCGATCCCGTAATATAACCTGCCGGTAGCTGTTCGAAAGCTGTCGGTGAATGTAAAGAAGAGACACGAAGCTGCAGAGAGGACCAAGAAGAAACCCATCAGCCAGCGATTCAAAGGCGTGCACTTGCCATCATTCGTCAAGATTGGCACGAAAATAGTGAAGGCAAGGATGGTGGCCGATGGCAAGAGAACATTGAGCCGAGCAGTGCCGCTTAAGATCAAATTCATCAGGTGTAGGCAATGGGATTCATCAGTATCGTCGTCTTTGAGGTAGGATCCATCGCTCATAGAGCTCTCGTGCTTATCAATTTCTATGAGCGATTCGTTGAGCGAGTCATCCATCTATTGTCAGCTCTCAACCTTCAAATTCTCGTTAAGAGGGAAGGGAAGACAATGTGAAGCTGTCATCCCAGACCATAGATTTAAAGCGGCAGGATGGCACACGAGAGGGGAGATTCTTCGCTGAAATGGGAGAATAAAGGAAAACTCTGGTCCTCTAGGCTTTCCTGTGGCAAACTACATCCTCCATAATGACTTTTGGCATTTGCTTTTTTCCGATTCTTCCCGTGAAGGACGCCTGAGATCAGGCATCAAGAAATTGCGCCAGTACGAACTTACCGTATCTTCTACTCAATCTACTAAAATTGGTTTTAAGTCTACAGACCCAAAAAAAACCAATTTTGGTTTTAAGTCTGGCGAAAGATCTCAGAATTCCCAGGCTAGTGTGCATCTGTAATGATCGCTAGATGTATTTTGCAATCCCATTGCTTTTTTTGAACAAGTTGTGAGGTCCTTTGCGCTTTAGAGTGCAATATAGGCTACCTTTGATCCCGGAGGAGGAACAACATGGTTTGACGAGTTCTTGAGTTAGCAAAAGCAACGGGCAAAATTTGCCAAAACTGATTAAACGATGAGCTACCGTAGTCTGCGCCGATGGTTCATAGCATCCTGTGCCAGGACAACCAACTTGCCAGCACTACAAATCGGACACCCGATCAGCGGTAAAGCATAATGAAGTAGACTTTTATTCTCTGAGATGAGCACGGGAGGTATGATACAGAATGGTACCCGACCAGACAAAAATTTGCTTGTAAACAACTTTTGACTTTCATTGATTCCAAACGATAGCATGCCTCAACAACCTGGACCCTTTACACTTACCTCAACACTGACCCAAAAAAGATGTTATCCCATGTTGGATACTGAAACCTATGGAAATGAAACTTTCCCCGGAAATTTGCTAAAAATTGCACAATCACGGGGCAAAGCATATACACTGCAGATGGCATATTTACACTGCAAATAAGAAGAAAACGAGAGCCAAAATGGACATGATATATCAGAAACCATTCATGTCCCCTCGCATTGGGATTCCGACTTGGAAGAGTCATCATTAATGGTGCAAATCGCACAAGTATCAGTAGAACCTTGTGAGCACCAATTGTCTGGGACGCACAAGAAATGTGCGGACATGAACTTTCTGAATCTCTTCTTATAATCCTTTGGAGAGATGACAGTTGGTGACTGATTTTTAGGGACATAGAGCGAGGACTTAACCCATGTCTCCAACTGCTTGTCCCAGGTATACTGCCGAAGATAATCAATTATCCCACAAACAAGCTCTTGCTTCTGCTGATCGACTACCACAAGCAACGAATAGTCCATCACATTAATCGACTGTACCACAGAAAGAAAGTGGAGTAAGATAACTGCCATTAAGATCTCATTTCTGTGCAGATGCAATAAAATTATGACTACAGATCAAAGAATAGTGTGTGTTGTGTTCAACAGCCAACCCATGGCAAGTGCCATCACCACAATATAGTATGTAAAATGATTTCTTCCTGATGCGATATATATAATAACATGACCAGAAAATACTTCAACTGACTACTTACATTGAGAAAACTTGTATCATTCCACACAGCCCGTTGCAGAAGATGCTTTGCTTTGTTACTCACGTACAATGGTGATGAGTTCATGTCATTGACAAAATTCTGATCCAAGAGAACATCTCCTGCTCCATCAGTAGCTGAAGTGAATCGAGCATGTAGAGCCCCTTTCAGATCGTACTGTCGAGTAATATTCCGACCAAAAGTAAGGTTCTCCATCACCATCAGATCATGCCTAGCTTCTTTTCCACTTTTATTTTGCCTTAAGGTCACCTACATAAGAAGCGGAAATGCTAAGAACGTACAATGTAAATGACGCAGAGGAAACGGTATGGTTCAAGAGACAAACCTGGTAGATTCCTAAAACTTTTGCAAGACAAGTCTGGTTCCCAGACTCAAATGACAGTTTCATGTGCTTGAAATAATGGGGGGCAAACTTCTCAAAGGAATCAAATTCAGTCTTCTTAATTTCCTTGATAATGAACCTATTGTCCAAAGTCTTAGCAAAGATAGATTTGCTCTTTCCACCTTTTGCATCCCAGTTCCTACACCGGCTTAATGAAGCAATAAAATCAACCTCGGATGGGCAACAATAGCTCCTGAGGTCACGGAACTCATTAGCATACAAACAAACTACTGAGTATTTACCCTTCACCAGTGACTTTGTTATTCCCAAAGATACTTCTGCTTTAGAATTTTCCGATGGGGGCAAAGAATCAAACAAGCCCAACCCATCAAAGCTGGATAACCGTGACTCTTCTGAGAAAGTGCTTCTTGTTGAATGAATGCTATCCGAGTCCAACGAACCATTTGAAGATGAAGAAGAAGAGCTTGAAGATACCCGAATCAGGTTCTGCATATTCTCAGCCACTTTACCAGCAGCCCAACTGTCTAAATGACCATCATCAGTAGTAAGCTCTGTCATTGCACGCGGACCATTCAACACGGCCAAAGCACAAGCAATGATGCTCGAGAGTTCACCCTCATAGTCTGACACAAGATAATTATCATTTGCAAGAGGAATGCGCAGCCTTGAGCCTTCCTCGGAAATTAACTGATGAATTGTGACCAAGTACTCAGAAGTTTGGCTACTAACAAACTCAAATCGTGGCGAGCAGCCTCTTAGAAGTTTATTCATGTAGAACTCCTTAATCTCTGTAAACGGTTTCCAGAACCATCCATTCACACTTTGACATGTGGAGAAGAGTGAACTCTGCAAAGTAAGACCTTGACTTTCCCTAACACTGACAAAGGAACCCGGTTTCAGGAGACTCATGGAATTCTGATTGGTTCTATCTATATCGGAATGATCAGGAGATAATTGATTCTCTGCTTTGCAAGAGTGATCATAAGATAAGACATCCAATCTTGAAAGGAGATTCGGGTCAGATGATATACTCGAACTTAAATTGTCAGCTGTTGCTCTGTGAAGATCCTCAGAAGCTGTGATTACTTTGGATGAATCATCCTGCTCATGTTCTCTGATGGGATTTTCAATAGGGATATCCTTGACTGAAAATTCTCTTTCAACCTCAGGAGGTTCTTTTATTGGAACCTCTCTAACAGTAAAGGCGTTTGCTCCCAAATCTGTCCCTTCATTTCCTTTACCTGCACCACTGTCCAAAGTTGATTCAGGTTGTTGAGCTGCTTTTCCAGAAGAAACAGCAACCGCCTTTGGAGGATCAGCAGAGGAGAGATGATGGAGACGTCTATTCCAAATGAATGATTCAAGTAAAAGCTCCCACAACAACCGGTTCAGAACAAGCAACTTATAAGTGTTCTGGCCTGGATTCTCATTCTTGACAGCATTCTGAATGCTCAACTGATCCCACCAAGAGAAAAGAGTGTCAGTCTGAGATAACAGCTCTTATAGTATAGAGAAAATGGGTAAGATTAAAAAGGAAAGTCAACTGTCTAATGAGACTCAGAAAGCAGAGACATACTACATACTGAAGAGATCAACATCCCCTTTCTAATGATCCTACAGAAGTAACCTGTGCAACACCAATGCAGGACCACCCTACTTGAACAGATGTTAAAAATATAAATCTACATCCAAGAAAACAGCAAGACAGACTAGGCGAAGTAATGCACCTACTCAGCACAGGCATACATTTGTAGCTTAAGAGGAGCTAATTTGTCATCCTACTGAGAAAACATATCTAAACTAGGACAAGCCACGAGAACAAAACAAGTATAACATTCAGAAGTAATGACCTATAGATCCAGACATGCTGAGTAGTGAGAATAGGAAGACTGAAAATGGGCAGGTCTAAAATGCTAAAACAAAATTTATGACATTAAAGAGAAAAACCTAGAACACTTCCCATTGAGCATTTCCATAACAGGAAACAGCCAAATATAGAAAACCTTTGAGTTTAGCTCCTCATGCATATATATCAGAAGAGCGAGGAGACTAACCTCAAAATCATGGCTTTCCTGCTTAAACATCTCTTCAATGTCAGAGAATACCTTCGGTGAATCCATAAGATGCAAAACAGATCCTGCAAATTGGGGCCCTATCTTCTTCAAGTTGTGCTCAACTTCTGCAAATAGCAGCATCCTTTTCTTGGATACCTTAATGCAAAAGAAAGTGAAATTATTACTTTTGATTCGGTCTATGAAATAAGGACAAAAAGAGTGGCCAAGCACCACCAAAGTGAAGTGAAGTGTCCAGTATTGGGGTAAACATGCACTTGCTTTGGAAACCCTGTGTACGTGCAAGTGTGTGCACCTTCTTAACCATAGCAACTCATGATAACAGGTTAAGTAAGATACCATACTTCCTCAATTTCTTTTGCAAACCAATCTGATCTGATTGAACTATTAAACTCCAGTTTCTGGGGTGGCATTGATATGGTGTATGTTGTGACCGGGGAGTATCTGAACATCGCAACAACGGGGCCTAATCTGCATCAGCATGAACAAGCCCATCAGTCTCTCGCTTTAAAAGAAGAAAACCAACATAATATGAATGAATTAAAAAAAGATGCAACAGAACTAAAATTGAACTGGACTCCCATGTTAACCCACTAAACAGTCAAAAAGATAACTCTCTCAAATGCAAATAGCATTGTGCTTAAGACTGCAGTGTAGTTGCCAACTGCTTGGTAAAGCCCATCTAGGGCATCAGCATATACTTTTTACAGCAAAATCAAAACATAATCTTATTAACTATCCCCAGCCAGGGCATCACTTGTTCACCTATCTAATACTAGAATGTATAAAATTAATGCTTTTCCAACCAAATAAGAGAATAAGATCACCACTGAGGCAATTTTGCATACCCAAAGAAGTAGAGGAAGTCTCTTTGAAGAGAATGCCCACAGTTTGCCGATCTCGCAAACAGTGAGTGGTGAGAAAAACTGAGCTCGAGGAACTTCCCAAATGACAGGCACCGGGCAGCAGTAGAAATTAAAACTCTTTTCGTTGATCTTGTAGATCCGTTGATAGGTTTACATTTACCACATTGACTCCACATCCAAAGCTTTCCTTCTCCTTCTCCCGGTAATTCCTTTTCCTTTGGAAGCCGCTTCACTTGGATGGTTAACTGCTCATTATGATGTGCATAGTAATAGAAATGAGCTTCTGGCAGTCCACCACATGCAGTGCACGGACTTCCCTGCACAGCCAGAAGCCTCTGTAAGTGCAATTTTAAAAGAAGACTTCTTATGACTCATGTTAACAATGCAATTTTCCCAGCAAGTTTAATTTAATCTTAACAAAATAGGAAAAGAGGGGCAATGGCCTCTTCAAATTCAAAGCTATATATATTTTGTTTAATCAAAACTAATTAATTTCTCAGAAGTAGAAGATCATGATGAAATTCAAAGAGCATTTAACAGACTATCCAGGTAGACAGAATTACAATATACCTGATTGAGTATCTTATCTCGGAGAAACTTCCCTAGGGGAACATCAAAATTCTTGTAGAACGTAATACGAGAAAAATGGCTTTGCTCACACACATCTCCCCTAAGGGCATTACGACGTGACATCAGAACTAAAATACTCTGTGTATCAATAACTGTCGTCATGGCACTCTTGTTTTCTATTGAGTCATTTCCATGAGCATCTTCTGCCGATTCCAGAAGGACCTCAGAGGAAGCTAATAAAGCCTGGGGTTCTCCTTCATTGGGTGACTTTGCATCATCAATATAATCTTTTATGGCCACTGCATCTGAGCTTACTGACAAGGAAGGAGGACTTTCATTATGACCATTTGGTTCCTTTCTAGTATATCCAAAATAAGAAGAAGCGAGGGGAAATTTGTCCCCTATGACTTTCTTCAGTGATGCCGACAGGCTTGAGAATCCAGAAAAAACAACCGGATTATATGGCTCATAAGAAAATGGTGAACTTGCCCCGAATTCTGACATCACATGACACGAATCCCCATCATGGAATCCATTCGAAATGGGAACATCAATTGCACATGCGCTATGATCAGGAGAAGCCTCCCGAACACTGGGATCGTGAATACCATTGGATACCGAGGTAGGGGATGATCGGTCATTTTGTGATGAATCTGCTATTCCAGCAAAAGGAATGGTCGAGAACATTGCTCTTTGATCAACAAGGAAAGCCGTCTCAAGGATCAGATGATAGGCCACACCAACAGAACACTGCACTATAGACTTGATCTTTTTCAGCTCGTCACTATGACTTCCTTTCAGCAAAATCTGCAACAAAGAATTGGTACAAGGTCAAGCAGGAATTTATCTCCCACAACATGACAAAAGAAGTCGGCAAAAAGTAAACTGCCTGGATGATTGCTGAAACCTGATACGAGGACTATTGCAAACCATTCTGATTGTCAATGTTAGTGTGCATACATAAGCACATCCAAAGGCATAAAGTGTTTACAATGTAGCAAGAGTAGAAAGGCACACGGCCTCTCTGTAAGCAGCACTCAAAGGCGTACATAGCTTACCTATGTTGAGAATGCATGATCTCTAAAACTGCATCCATAAAAGGTGCCCAAACTAAATAAATTGTGTAATAATTCAGATATCTTTACCTTGAAAGCTAATCAAAACAACTTAACATAATCACAAAGAAACTTAGTGAATAAGGGCATATCTGACCAACCAATAACTAAATGAACTTGTGTCAATCATCCTAATGCAAGAAACATAATTCAAACTAAAGATTGTAGGTGTCACAAGTCACCTTTCATACTTCAACTAGGTAAGTCGATTAAGAAAAATCTCCTGTTCTTATTATCAGATTGTTATTGGATACACAGATGTTACCACTAATTTAAGCTGGCAGTATCTAATAGCATAGCTGTGTTTTATTTCATATAACAAAATGCATAAGATGTATGCGTAAGATGTGGGCTTATTTCAAGTTGCAGACGAAACTTCTATGTCCCACTCATCAGAATAAAAGTACATGGACCTCCAAATGTACGCATGTCCAGAGAATTCCAGTTAGAAGGGAGCCCAGGCAGGTTTCTTCCACCGTAAGACAAATTCTGATTACTGATTCCAATCATTATTGTCAACTAAATTCAAAGATATAAGAAGAAAGAAAGATTGCATTAAATAAATAAATAAATAAATAAAAGCTAAAAAGAAAAGACTTACCGTACAACCAAGTCTTGTTGGACAGCCCTCAAGAAACATCAAAGTTTTGCTCGGTTTCTTCCCTCCTTCGACAAAACCAGCATGCTCCTCCACAAACTTTTCAATACGGAAGGATTCACATTGTTTTAGCTTCTGAATTGCCAAAGTATCAGTTGAGAAAATTGATGAGCCAGTGCAACGAGCTATTCTCTCCAAGCGATGGAGCTTCATATCGAAGACTAACGTCATTCCTTTTGCGAGAATAGATTCTTGAATATCACGAGAGACTGATTTTTCTACTAGAATTACATTCGGGTGGCACATTTCAATCATCTCAACAATGGGTTTGAGATAATCCTCCTGTAAACTTTGAATGTCAATAAAGATAGAAAATATCTATAAAATCTAATGTATAGATTGTTGGGTGTAACAGACAT
Organism: Eucalyptus cloeziana; assembly: GCA_014182715.1. Classification (NCBI taxonomy): domain Eukaryota; kingdom Viridiplantae; phylum Streptophyta; class Magnoliopsida; order Myrtales; family Myrtaceae; genus Eucalyptus; species Eucalyptus cloeziana. The sequence continues at coordinate 31,838,995 of CM024639.1, forward strand.
CCCGACACTTTACCTGCTGCATTGCATTAAATGATGACAAAACACTCAATGATTGTCCAAGCATACCCCGAATCAACAGCAACTTTGGATTCTTATAGCTCGTGGGCATGTGCTTGTGAGCAGCATGCTTTTTGAAAACAAGACCTCTAATTACTTGACTGCAAAACCAAAGCGGCATTATAAACATATGATATTTTAGTCGCAAGTATGCACACAAACATACATCAGTCTATGGTAAAATACTTGCAAGATGAAAACATATTTGAGCATGAATTAATTCTTTTCCAAGATAGAGTCTCAGTTTGGAAATGTGTTACAAAGCAGAAGAAACATGCAGCAAAACTGTAGTTTATCCAACATGTTCATAGCAGATTGAATGAAAACACTTTATGACGATCATAAAAATAAACAAGCTACCTAATGTAACTTAGAAAGTAACAGAACACTCACACGTCCTTTGAAAAAACAAGCAAATAGAAAATGCAGGCACCATTTGTCCCACAGGAAGAGCATACCTACCTTTGGTCACGCGTACCAGTTGCTATGCATTTGATTTTTACACACCCATCTGGACCAATTCCTTTTCCATCAACAGCATCAGGCTTCAAAAAGGAAGCAGCTTCCCATGATAATGAAGTTATTATGTCCGCCCAACTTCCACCACCCTCTACGGAAGGGGCAACACCAAAAGATCTAAGGAGTTGAGTGATAAGGGCCTTAAATTTTCCATTAATCACCTCATCCAGAGCTTTCTGCTTTTCCTCTTTAAATCTGTAGCTCCCACTACCTTCATCTCTGAAGTTACTCAGAGAACTTGAACTAACCCATTTTGTGCCATCACCACATTCCTCGTCATCGTCATCATTATAAGCCATACTACCCTGCATGTCATCCTCCGGGTCTTCTGCTTCTGGAGGATCCCAAATTTTGCTCTCTATCTCATCAAGAAAACCACTAGAATTTCCATTGCCCGTTACTCCATTAACAATTCTACTTTCATTTTCAACGCCAGTAATATTTACTTCCTGAAGATGGTTAGCATGCCTAATTTCAACATTGATGCTATTATGTTCATGACCCCTGTTGAACTCTTTAAAACTGTTCTCCATTGCCATATTGGATCCTCCAACTCCACTGCTAGTTGCTTCTGAAATAGAGTCCTTATGCTCCTCTGCTCTATAAAAAGAATCGTCTCGACCAGTGGGCATATTAGCTTCTTCTTGATTGATTCTGAAATTCGAAGTCCTCAATAATTAATTAACTCGGTAGCAGGTTTTTACACACAAGAGAAAGGACAGAGGCATACCTATCAGTGGGGTTCAGGTCCACTGAAAATTCACCTAAAACGAAAATATTGAAATTAGTGCTTATGTATTAGCCAAAAAGACTAAATTAATGGCTTTCTCAAATAAGTGAACACATACGGAGCAAACTTGACAGAGACCACAGAAAACTTACTGCAGCTTGAGACAGAGCTGTCATAGCTTGACAATGAAGTTGTTGGACTAATTGTCGGCGTTTCATAAGGGCTCATGACATCCCTCTTTACAGAATCTCGTTCCTTCATCTTATCACAGAATTTACAGTGTGCCCCAACATTCAATTTCAAGATAATTTCATTTTGGTGATTCTTGTTCCCATTAGAGACCTTTGATAGTTCCGAACCACAGACATGACACATAGTGCACATCTGATCCTTGTATGTCTCAGCAACCACTTATTTCGCTGCTTCAACTTCAGTCACCTATTAGTTTCAACAAACAAATCCAACGGTTTATAAAGATTGCCAATTTCCTTCCATATGAAGAAAATAATAGTGCAACTGTAATGACTAGTGAAATACAACATCAATTTTATGAGTAATACCAAACAAACCGGTATAAGCAAATCCATCAACGTACAACTAAATCAAGCGTCAATGGAATCCCTAGTATGCAATCACTGTCGTCATAATTGACTGACGTGGTCAATTCACAAAGTCCATAATTACTACATACATAACAATTCATCCTACTTATTTTAGCACATATACCTATTTAATATATCACATATTACACCTACTAACTGTATCTTAAGCATGAAAGCTATTCACATCCTCTCATACATATTCCATAAGGACTAATATCAATAAAAAATATAAAAGCTTGCCTGTCCATCTAAGGAAACAGTATAGGCGCATATACCAGCCAGTACAATTGTTTTATTGCCGCTAAAACCAAATGCATCATTTTGCTACAAAATTTGGGAGAGGGATACTACGTAACTCCAGCAGATATGGAGTTTGGACAAAAGTGGGTCCTACCTACTAAACCAAGTCTTATTGTCTGTTTGAAATAGCTTATTTAAGTTACTTAAAATTGTCCCAAATAAAAAATTAGTTGAAGTCATTGAAATATCAGGATTCAACATGAATTTAAATGTCAACTTCATGGCTTTCTAACAGTTAAGGCGTTTGATATGAAATTCCAAGTATCGGAAGTACAAAGTAAAGTATCTGAAAAGGGTGTAAGCAACTCCAAACACATATATTAGTTAAGAAAACAACACCCGTAACCAAACAAAAGATGACAAATTTACACGATGCATTAGTCTAGGGCTTATAGTATAGGATCATGCATAAACTCCGGCGGCAAGAGGAAAGTAGCAAGATAGAAGAAAAGTCAGCACTACAACTGGAGAAAAATACCACATCAGATCTCTAAACTAATATGTTATTTTGAAGAAAATAAAGAACGCGCTTGCTGTTTATAAGCACACCCCACAAAATCCTAATAAAAGATTTATTAGGGAGGACGAAAAGCCACATACATCCTGAAGCCGTTACATATGGAATTCGACATGACAAAATGCGCAACAATAAGCCAATAAGTGCACGACTCAAATAGGCCTATAGCGCAACAAACATATGCTGAACTTTACAAGTCCTCCAAAAACAAGATTTCCGATCCTAGTACATATGTTTGGATTAACGCCTAAAACTAGAAGCCCATAACCTGATCAGCTAAATACTCAGATCCACCATGAAGAAATTGAACCCAAGTTTTAATCCAAACAGATCAAATTTGAAATCAGGATCAAACCTGATCCGGCGCAAACTGCCCGCAAAACATTCAATTCTTCCACAAAAAAAAAAAAAAAAAAAAACAGAAATTGCCGAAAGTAATTCGTAGACGATGAATTGGAACCGTCAAGACTAAAGAATCAAGGAACAAAAGTACTGATCATTCATCTCTTTCGACGAAACTCATCAGCAAAGTCAAAAAAAAAAAAAAAAAAACGGATAAAACTAGAACAGAATATTCTATTCACGACCCAAAAAAAAAAAAAGTCCACGCACGAACCAGGAAAAACGGCGGCCTCCTACGGCTTTTGCGATCAACTGAAGAAACCGAATCAACCGATATTATCTTGAATCAATCCACGAATTCCGCAGGCGTCACTATTCAGTAAATCCAGATACCCAATTTCCACATTAAAAAAAAAAGAAAAAAAAAAGCCCGCGATTTAACCAGAAGGAATACCTTGGACGCAGTAAGCTAGCCGAGTTCACAAGAAATGGAGAATCCCGAAAAACAAGGAAGAGAAAAAGGAAAAAGAAATGGAAGCGGAAGGAAAGGAATGACGTACTGCCGAAGCGATTGACGAACAGAGATTTGGTCGCGCGGCCACCTCCTCCACCTACACCTCCTCCTCCTCCTCCTCCTCCGATTCCGCGCCCGAGCATGTCGTAGCGAGACGACTGACGAGGGATCTCTCCCCCTCTCCGCCGCGGCACGGCGGCTCTCTGTCGCCGCAGAAAATGGAAAGCTTTGCCGCGAGCGACGCAAAGATCAGAAACCGGAAAATCGGATTTGGATTCCGACGACCGAGAAAGAGAGAGAAAGAGTCTTGAGAGAGAGAGAGAGTCTTGAAGAAGTATAGAGAGAGAGAGAGAGAGAGAGAGAGAGATGGAGACGATGAAGAGACGAAATGAGAAGAAAGGTATTTGAAAGCGAGCGACCACTCGCATTGCATAGTCGCAAAGGATTTTTTTTAAATTTTTTTTTTATTTTGCGTATTTTAATTTTGTTTGTTCTTTTTTATTCTATTCCATTCTATTTTATCTAACCTTCGCGGTAAATAAATTCCGGTCGCGGAGCGTACAGTACCCCGCGTCGCTAGATTTCAGTAGATCCTGTCCTTGTACGGCTGAAGTACTCCGATTTCTTCACGGTCTGGCCCCGTGAAAAACGCCGATTTGTTTCATTTACGTCCCTGCTTCTGTCGCCTTCATTCATCACGCCCACCGCCCGGGACCTTCGATTCCTTCCCCCCTTTTTCTTCGCCCGCTTCGATTATTTCCACTAAAGCCCGACAACATCCACGGCCGTTCTTTGACTAGAACCTATAGCGCCCTCATTCGGGGAAAAAAAAAAAAAAAAAAGGGAAATTCGAAAGTGTGAATGAATTTTTCCTCTTTTATTTGACTTTTACTTTTTGGGTGTTCTAGATTATTCAATATCGACTGTTTAAAACTCGTTCAAAAAAAAAAAAAAAAGAGTTTCAGAAACTCTTCTTGTTGACTAGGGGATCCACGTGCCTCTAGTACAAAAAAATGGGATAATCAGGTGCTAATTGAGATAGATGCAAGGTTTCTTTTTAAAAAAATTGTAGTATTCAGTCGACCATTTTAATTACCTATGAAATCACATTAAAATTTTCATTTTCATAAAAAAAAAAGGCTGGATCTATAACTCCACTCCAACGACATTCATGAAAGAGACAAATCAATTTTCCTCCACAATTGCCGTAAATCGAATACAATCCAACTTTGCCCACGGAATTAAAACATTTCATCTACCGATGACGTTACTAATAAAAACCCACGGATTCATGTATCGAGTCCTATGATCGAGCTGGCTCGTCTTCACCAATTACTATCGCCTCAAAATGAACGAATGAATTGTCGGAGACCTCGCCCGGACGAAAACATGTCTCTTTTGCCAAGACAGGGAAAACGAAACAGGTAATTCGTTGCTGTAAAGCACTGCATCTCTCGGCATTAAAGTGCACGTACCCTATTATGCATTAATTACGGATTAACTATGGATATGGTGATTAAAAATTTGCCAGTTTCTCTGCATACAGTTGTGCAGAAATTTCTAGACAGAATACGAAGAAACCCATCCACACATTTAATATTTTTTTATTTACTTACTCTATCTTTGGTTTCATGAAGTCCACGATTAGGGTTTTATCAGGGGTCACGTCGCTCTACGATAACGCTAATTTTAAAATTTGTTCGCCTTTCGTCAGATCCGCCGTCGAGCTCGCATCTACGCACGGAAGGCCACCGTCAGCACTTTGAATTTCACCTCCACCATGCAAGAATCTTTCTGGAAGAAGAGGTCGATCGAGAGCTTTTTAAACGAAAGGACCGACATGTTCTGTGGAGACATGGATCATGGATGCACGCGAGTGCGTACCGAGGAATCGGTCTCCCGAAATTAAAAAACTTCAGATGCGACGATGATAATAATACCCCAATAATTTATACGTGAATGGAATCGGGAGCTTACTAAATTGCGGTCATTATTATCAATTAATGAGTGCTTCCCCGGTCATTGGATGCGAGGGAATAAATATAAAGTAGTAGCAAGAATCGTACCGTGCCTTATTTTTTTTAAGCCGGGATCGCCTTAAAGAAATGCTTTCCCCTCTCGAGATTTTTCGAGTGCAGTTTAACAACTTCCAATTGATGGTCTTTCGAGATTGCTTCTTATTGCCGGCCACAGTCTGCTATGGATGAGTGTGCTTTTATTAACGAGTGCTTACTGGAAAGAGAACTAGTTCTCCCATGTGCTTGCCGGTTGCTTTTCATATTAATTTTTTAAGATATTTGCAATGCCAAAACTAGAAATGTATTCATCTCCCGTGACATTTAAAGTAGGCTTCATTACCGACTTAAACCAACGATTAACTGAGCCCACATTGACCCCGGATAGTAACTGAGCAAATTTGGAAAGGTATCACATATGGAGAAACTCGACCAGCCTAAGCCATTTGTGGGGGGCGTGGCTCTTGTCACAAGCCGAGCATGTCCGGTGAGCGACAATCGACCTGACTTAAGAGTCTAATACTTAACTTTTGGATCGGGCATTATCACAAGTATAAATGTCAAATGATGTTGACCGACATGCATGAATCATGTGGGTGTTGCAAAGATCACCATAAAAATAAAAGGACGGGCGATAAAATTGAAATTTGAGGTAGTGAAGACCATGCGAATTGCGATCAAGAATTGATAACTAAAGAGGACACGAAATCCCACAAATGATAGGAAAAGGTGCTCATCAACTTAATTATGGTTGATTGAAGTAGTTCATCAATTTACGGAGAGATAAAGGGGGAGTTGGAGGGGCCCGATTCCTAACTTTTAGAAATCCCGGCATTTTTTAAAATTGTACATGGTCGTCCATAAACCTTGGCCCCACCCAAAAATTTCAAATTTCTTCACATCTCTAACTTTAAGAAAAGATTAGCAATGAATCTCCTGTTTCTTCCTAGAAAATCAAAAGCTAGTGATGGAGGGAAAACATAGTTAAGAGCCATTATCAATCAAAAGGTCGTGTCACAATCTTACTCCAAGTCCATGCTTGACCACAGTAAAACCAAGTACCAATGGATTTAAGCAAAAGAAGACCTCAAAACCAAGGAAAAATTATCCACTCAATTCTAAACATATCATACGGATTCAAATTCAAGTCATAAATTTGTCAATTTTATAAATTTAGTCATAAACCTTTTTTTATAAAATTCAAATGCAGTTCTTTCAGTTAATTCTCATCGGAAATTGCCGGCATAGTGATCCCATCATCGCTAGGGCGTTTTACATTCCAGCGAAATTTGACTGGAAAAATTACAATGGGATTTTGAGTAAATTTTTATGACTGAATTGACAAAATTAAAGAGTTTAGGATTGAATCAACGCTCATATATTAAGCTGATGACCGAACGAACGATTTCCGTCGGGACCACCAATATTGATTTGGATTAGACCAGACAGCGTTGGAAACGCAGAGTAGTCGTTTTCTCCTTTCACGGCATTGGTCATCACTTTACGAAAGGGGGCCACCAGTGCTCGAGTTCTATCTTGGTTTCCGGGAGTCTACGGAGCGATCATTAGCGGAATGTGTGACGCGAGGGAGAATTGATTCGCAATAAAGTGACATCCCATTGGGTTTTCCTACGGAAAAATCTAGGCTTGCGGTGTTTCCTAAGCAAGAAGGAGGATATTCCCCTGGTATAAGAATGAACCGGAAGGTGGTGATGAATGACCATTATCCCAACCATTTAAAAAAAAAAAATTATTCCTAAAACGAATTAGTATTTCATAAAACACAACGAAACAATATATGTCTCGACGCTAGTCTTCATTTATATTTGTGCAAGGTTTAATTTTTCTTCTTTAAGGATTCACTAGAATCACATGAGAAATTAGTCTAGTAACAACATTGACATGTCCAATAGATGCAGCAACTACACAATAACATTTAAAATAGACATTTCATAAGTATAAGTTTTCACTTGAATTGCCGGAGGGAGCTATAAGGAACTTAGAAGTATGGGGATGGAGAGAATTTCTCCACCTTTCTAACCTCGCCCCTCCCTTGGAGGGTCAAATTAGCATCACAGGAATTGGGTTCATGTGAATCCGATTCGCCAAAATAAATTACATCATTAGACCCTCGCACGATCACTTGATTTATTGAATTTAGTGAACTGCGTGCTGCACCAAACAAAAATGACCGAAACGATATGTCCAGCCCCAACAGCTCTATCCACCCTTGATTATAGGTCTTTAATCAGTCGGATATTTAGCGCTGACATGGTGCGATTCTATCGGGTAAGGCTATAGGGTAAAAAGAGAGTTTGGACTTTTTGGATCACTCAACTTGACTTACCTCTATAAAGACATTATGCAATATATAGGTGAGCCGACGTGACGCCCTTTTGATACTCGATGTACGACGATCATGGAAAATTCAATCGAGAGTTTAATCAGATCAACCTAGAAGGACCCACGTTTGAGAAAAAATTGATTTTGGAAGTCCTTTGAACTTACTTGGTGTGAATGACTTAATTTTTCGCTTGCCTGGAATAATCACCCAAGGCAGACCAAACAAAGAGAAATGAGAAAGAAAAGTGGAACATAGAATAATTAAACCCAACTCGAGCATTCGGATTGGATAAGAACCTTCGTGGCAAGGCACGGCGGGCGGAAAAAGGACAGAAGTTGGAACCAAAACCGAATTCGATGCCAAAGGACTTCTGACGATTGGACCACCCCCTCCCTTTGAAGCCAATTTCCACTTGGTCCGGGGTCAAATTGAGAATTATTTTGTTCCCATTTAATCAAGTGATGAGTTTTTCGAGCATAACGAATGTGCGACTTCGTCATACTTGCAAATACGTCAAAGTAGAGGGGCTGCTTTATAATTAAGAAAGAAATTGCAGCTGTATGATTTACCTTGTTTCAAAAACATCGTCCATATCTCCACAAGACCTGCATAGACGGCCTTTTGTCTTTTGCAATTTGTAAGGCATATGTAGCGATATAATTTATCTATTACTAGAGAACAAGCATATTCTTTTTACTATTGTATAATATGTTGACATCCTTAAATTATTATTATTATTTTCTCAGAGGGAGCATGATAACATGTCTAAAAAAAAAAGAAAAAAGAAAAAGATTGATTTCGAGTTATCTGAACAAATAAAAAGTTTAGTCATTTATTGTGGAGTGAGTGAGGTTAGTTATTCTTTGTGTTGAATAAGTGAATCCTTTCAGTTTTGCCATAAAACTTAATCCTTATTTTTCTAAATTTTTTAGAGGAATGAAAAGCGAGTCAATTGAGTGGTCCGACTTAATACATATAAGATAATCATCAAATTCATTTTTGTTCCTTTGACAGGCCACTTGTTTAGGATTTCATTGAATTTTCACTTTCCCATTATACCAGAAAAATATGAAATAAAATAACATGTTAGTCTACGTGTCGACATCTATGTCATAAAAATATTAGATATCTTGAGTAAATCAAAGTCAAAAGTGTGTGAATCGCAAAAATTTTGGTCGAGCAAAATGTCCAAAGCAAAAAAATTCAATTAGACACATTTAGATTGACTAGTCATGATAAGATTAAAAAAATTCACAAAAATATCTTCATTTTTTTTAGTACCCACCAGAAGGAATGATTTTCTTATAAAAGAATCACGTATGCTTTTATAATTTTCTCTTTGACTCTCTCTCTCTCTCTCTCTCTCTCTCTCTCTGTTATTATTATTTTCCACTTTGATTTTGACGGCCTCCTTAGAAATTTATCCTCTTTCCAATTGGAGGCCGGAGATCTCCCCTCCTCCCCCCGGCCGTTCATCCGGCGCCAGCTAGTCCGACGGCATCTAGATCAGCCGCACAGTTCCCCCCCTCCACGATACCGACGCGTGTCCAAAGCCTGGGGCGCCCGACACGTGGGCGAATCCCAGCGTCGCTCATGCCCATAATGGAGGGAGGAGGAGATCTCCGATCCGACACTCAATGATGCAGGAAGCGGGGCCAGGCCATCGCGCTGTTCGCGCGCCACGTGGGGGATCGGGCGGCCAAGGGCGCCGGTCGCGTCGTTGCGTGAACCGGATGAAACACGCTCCGTCGTCGACGTGGCGAGCCGCGGTTGGCTCCGAGGGAAGGAAGGCCATCCGAGGAACGGGAACGGGGGTCCGTGAATCGAACGGAAAGCAATGATTAAGCTCTTGATTGAAATCATGTGTCATCGAAATTCAGAAAATTGCTCGACAAACATCGTTTTCAATCATATTCTTGGCTGCTCATGTTTTCGTCGGGTTTTGTAATTTTTGAACAGTTTTGGTGTTTTCTCGAGAGGGAGAGAAGGAAAGAGATCAATTGTTAAACTCAATTCAGATTTTGCGTTTTAATTTGGAAAAATTCTCCGATGAAGAGGTTTTATGGCCAAGGAAATTGTTTTGACTTTGTCGAGGAGTTCCTATTCATAAAGGCCGGCGCGGTTCCGAGGACCTATAAATTCAACAAAAGCGATATGATTTCAAATATAAATCAGTTTAGTCTCAACTTTCGGTTTAGACAAGGCCGGTTGATTTTGACATTCGTCGGAAAAGTAATGAATTCATGACTCATCATCGGATGGGAGTTTGATGACTTTGCGGGTCTATCATTCACCATTGATGGAACTGAAATCCAAGGCTTGACATGCCTGATTAACATGGTTGGTAGAGAAAAAGGGTTGCGTGTCCACATGAAGGTGCGAATAATACATGCGCAAGGGCAATTTCACGAGGGTAAATATTATAGGGCATGACTTTTGTGTCTTTCTTTTTTTCTTCTGCCACAATCTGTTTTCGTTATGAGTCGTGTCGAACAACTCTGTTCTCCCGATGAATGGCGATAGATGTGGTTTTATGAACTTTTTCTTACTTGGAATTCTTCCCAAAAAGAAAACATCACCAACAGATTAACGCACTGCTCCTCACGTCCATTTTTCTAATCACGTGCCGTCCCTTCTCTTCTCGGTGAGTGGCCAGAAAAAGAGCACACGCAAAGAACAGCGGAAGAGTGCGCTGCTAAACCAAACCACCAAGCGAAAAGGCCCAAGCGACATCTCGGCAAAAGGAGATGGCGGCCTAGGATAATGGAGGCCCATCAAAACCAAAACCGAACGCAATTTAGAAGCTCGCTCCAAGTAATTTACATGGGCAAACGTTTTCTTGAGTCCATTACGAGAGCAATTCTTAGCGAATCGAACGGAGCCGGAACTATCCGAACCCGAGAAAAAAAGAAAGGGGACACGGAACTACGATCGTCTCGATGCCTCCCGCCCTGGCCCTTCATCAATGGGAAGGGACGTGGTAGTACTTGCCCTTGCACATGCACCGGTACACCACCGGGCACGACTCGACCGAGCACTTGTAGCTCACTATAACCCTCCTGCATGGCATGCATGCTCCGCACGCGTGCGAGCAGTCCGGCAAGCTCGACCCTGTCGGGAACAGCTCTGCCCCGGTTTCTCCCTTCCTCTTTTCCTGTACCAACAGATGTCGAACATTGGTAGCTCTGTAAGATTCCGTGCCAAAACGCCATTTGTCTAATGAAATTTCAAATTAAGACCCGGTGTTTATGTAGATAAATGCACCTTTAAGATGTCATCGATACGGTCTCCATCGATGTCCGCCTGTCCCCGGGAGCTCGCTACAACGAATTGAATTAAGAAAGAAATGGTGAGACCGCTTTATAAATGGGGCGATTCACGCATTGCGATTTCAATCTAGGAAAGGGTTACTCGAACGGCATGCTAAAACTCGGGCAAGACATGGTCGTGGGGTTCGTGCTGAAAGGACAAGCTTCATTAATCTAAACCATGTACGTCACTTAGGCATAAACTAGAAGTGAAGGAGAGCATTGATAAATGCACTTACAAGGATGAGGATTCATCCGAAGCCCGTCGCAACCCAACACCGCGGCCGACAGTAGGAGGAGAACGGTGAAAGCAACGTGGGCTCCGAATGGAAAGATCTTCGTCATTCGATCCGGCTCTCGTTCTTCCTGCAGTACAGAGATCGAGGAAACTGAGGAAAAGCGGGGGGTTATTGCGGGCTGGGGTGATGCGTTAAAGGACGGGGTGGGGGTGACGTTATATACCCGGGGGCGGGGAGGGAGCGAGAGGGAAGGCGGGGGATATAAATGAGGGAAGCAGAGGTAACACGTACGCCTGATGAAACTCACATGATACACGGCCATCTTCTGAAGATCTAGATTGGGCCCGTGAGTCGCCCCGGAAATTTGAATTTTACCAATTTAATAAGAAGTTCAGATAAGTCTGCTTGCTAATGGCCCGAAGATGGTGCGAATTCCTCTCGTGTCATTTTATTATTGGTGCGCGCATTCATGGGAGATGTAGACCGATTTAAAGAAGATCGAGTCGGGTGATGTACTCCTGTATTGCTCGGTCGTGTTTTCTTTCGGCCGATGGGGATGTAATTTGTGCCTTAGAAGACGAATATATGTGTCGAGGGGAATAAAATGACTTTTTTCATGAGATATCCTCACATCAATTGATTCGATTTATCAATAATCTCGAAAATCCCTTTTTAATTACTTCCTTATTTGGAAAGAGAACTCTGTACATGTGACGGCCTGACCGGCGGTGCGCGGGGAGGAGGGTTGGTGGTGCGTCCGCGCCTCGGTTCCCGGACGTGCGCAAGGAAGGGGTCCTTGTCCCACATTGTCTTGGGAGAAAGTTCTGGGCTACCTTATAAGGCAATAGGCCCTCTAATTGTATATACGAATTTTCTTGGGGTAGTATGGGCTCCCTTGAGAAAAACAAAACTGTGAGGACTTAGTGTCTAAAGCGGAACAATATATGTACAGTCGAGATCCGGGGCGCTACTCTCCCAAGGGGGGAGAGGCCTACCTTTATAAGGCAATGCTTTCTTGGCTACCTTATAAGGCAATGGGCAGGCAATGCTTTTTTGGCTACCTTATAAGGCAATGGGCAGGCAATGCTTTTTTGGCTACCTTATAAGGTAATGGGCTATTCAATTGTATATACGCATTTTCTTGGGGTAGTATAGGCTACCCTGAGAAGAACAAAACAGTGAGGACTTAGTGTCCAAAGCGGTACTGCCCTGAGAAGAATAAAACCGTGAGAACTTAGTGTCCAAAACGGACAATATATGTACAGTTGAGATTCGAGGCGTTACAGTACAAACTTGTGCCACTCCAATCATTCTACACGAATAGAGGACGCATTGACCATAATGTAGCCTGAGAACCTTTATAAGTTTCTCCCTATATCTTTCTTTTTTTGGTTGAATGTTTCTCTCTATATCTACCGCGCCCTTACAAACCCAATTTTCAAAAGCATGGTTAAAATGTTATTTCGTGAGCGGAATTCATTTGCAAAATGATGACATTTCACGCTGTAGAATCTCGATACCCCTTTTAAGTTTCCATTAAGGACAGATTCTCAATTGATCGAAGAAGCAAGGAGAAAGTAATGTTATGCATCCGCGATGCCAGGTGTCTCTAGTTAAGGTGATATGACCCATAAGACAACCAGGACATTACACGATGCGATAATTGGATTCTTCAACGCGTACAAGATAAGAGTTTTTGATATTTCGTAAGTGCAGCATGAAGCTATCCTAGATTGAGGTGAGGGGTGTTCTAAATATGCACTGGGACCCGCTTATTTCACGAAAATTGAATAATTTAGAAAATATATAAACATAAGGTACTATCGATAATGATAACATTTCTATTGACTAATTATTTCAATCGATATAATTAATTATTTTAGAGATTTTTTTATTTATGCATTTTTTCAAGCGAAAAGTACTTTAAGGTCCATTTCTTCACAGAAAATGAATGATTTGGAAAAAATCTCCTAAAAATGCACATAGGATGAGTCATTAAAACAAGTGACACTTATATTGGTTGTAAAAATAAATGAACAAAAAAATTCTCATTCTTCATAAAGATATTTTAATATAAATTTTATTGATTTTGAAAATATTTTTACAAATAAATTATTTTAAGTTGTAAAAGTAATTTTTATTTTTTTTTTTTTATAAATTATTTATGTTTCGCAAAATGGAGGCACCTATGATGACGGCGTTGTGGGATGCGAATGAGGAGGTTCACGTGGATAAAGTTAAAAGGGGGACGAGACACGAGACGTGATCTGTCAAACAGCAATTGAAGGAGACAAAAACAGCAGCCAATGTCACAAACGTGAACGTCAGTCTCCGACTTAAATGAACCTCAAGCTCCTCTTCCCTGCCCTTTTTTGGCGAGACATGCACAGTCGCCCTCCTTTTTTCAAACTACTTCAATTATCAATATACGTGTGTGATCTATCTTATGATCCAATGCACGTGCGTTCATGTTTTCTTAAGAGGGATAGCGATAGTGCCAATCTTTCCAGGGATACATGGAGGCTCATAAAACGCCTTGTCGCCACATGAACTGATTGAGTTTAGGGTTTTGATTTTGCTTCTTATACAAATTAAGCTTTGGTTTTGGTTTGAATATTTTTATATGCGGTTGGTGGGGTTTCGAATGGATGGCGAGGTGGAAATAATTTCTAAAATGGAAACTCCCCAACTAAGAATGAGAGTTAGAATATGAATAGTTTAGGACCGACAAAAAAATAAAAATAAAAATAAAAATGGATGGCATCTAATTTCTAAAATGGAAACTCCCCAACTCAATTAACCGCGCATGTAGATAAGATTATATTTCGCTGAAAAATGCTAACGAAATACCTTTCAAAGTATGGAACGATGAGCGAATCGACAAATATGCAAAAGGGTTCTTCTGTTGATTCTTAGACAGGAAACTCAAACAATGAGAACATGAATAATATCGAGATTGAAGACAATCATATCGAGCCATGTAATGGCGCTAAAATGTAAAGACGAATAGCGAGATAAAATTGAATGATCAGTGTTCTTTGATTGATTGGCGTCTCTTTTTGTTAGCTACAATTCAAGTATTTATACCCACGATCGACTATTAACAATAGTTACAAAGAAAACAGAAGCATTCTAAATGGCTACTTTAATTTAATGAATCCTATTTAGATACGATTACACCATGGCTACTGAGTCGGTGATGACTAAACTTTTCAGTTTGAACCTTATTTGGCCGTTGGACTTCTTCAGAGCGCATGGTGGGAATGAAGCCCATGGCCGGTCCAGGATGGAAAGAGAGGTCTTTTATAAGCGAAGTAGATTTTATTATGCCGGCCAGTCATGATCAACCTAACCATGCAAAAAAACATATCTTGCTATTTAGGTTTCTGGTCAACCTTGACCTTCTTCGGAAATAATATATATGTGAAGCTTGGTCGGATTTAATCATTCCACAATGAAATTTCATATCTAGAAACCAAAAATTGCAAAAATTATCTATGTTGCGTGCCGCGTTGGACGGCCTAGATTCACGTTAGGAATTTTCGATCAACATTGGCCAAAAAGACTATGTTAGCAAATCGTCAAAAGATTTGAGACTAAATTTGACTAAATTGAAAGTTTTATGACTGAGTTGATAGTCATATAACATGTTTAAGACATTCTTGGTAATTTGCCCTATTGATACCCTTTCTTATTACGAAAAAGCAATGGCACCGCCTCCTTGAATTGATATTTCTTTTGATTATGTGTTTTTTTTAATGGAATAGCAAGAAAAACAAGAAATTTTTAGAAAATGGGAAAGATCAAGCTATTAGAGCATGTCTTCATAAGTGGCCAAATTGAAAATTTAGGACTAAATTAGCTATTGTACAATATGTTAAAGATAGTCTTGATAATTTACCCTATTTATAGCATTTCTTATGATGAAAAGGCAATGGCACCTTGCGTCCTTAAACTGATATTTCTTTTGATTATGCATAATTTTCGGAAAGGAATGTCACCAAAAACATGAAATTTTTAGGGAATAGGAAAGATGAAGCTATTAGGGCATGTCTTCGTACGTGGTAAAACTATATTCTTGGCACGTTGGTTGATTAAATACGTTAACATTTTGGATCACTTAGTTTATATCATAATTCTTGGTATTTTGACGACTTGATCGCAAAGCCGAAAGCTTATGCTCCCTTGAAGCTTGCTGCAAGTGTCTCTTCTTCGTGAAGTTAATATATATCGTACGCTTGGATGAAGATTCATTTTTCTCCTCGGCCTTCTTCCGTGCGTTCTTCTTAAGCATCTTCGAACGCCATCGATTTAATGTTACGTCCAGCTTCAAATTATCATATAATTGAATGGTCATATGAAATGTTTTTCAATCTGAAATTAGTTTTCTCTTCCCTCGTATAGATTATAGTATCTTCAGAATCTTCGTGGTGATTATCGCACTAAGCAACCACACCGAAATGCTTGCTAATGGTGACTATTCCACTAAGCTCCTCGAGATGGTTAGGAAGAGTCTTTTTTCCATTGTTTCAAGTGTTGGATGATATATTATCGTGCAGGAACCTCAAATTACAATCGTCGATCTCTTATTGATCTAATGATGGGGATTCCATTTCCTTTAATGTGCCTCGGAACATTCTACAATGTGCAAGAAAATTCTAGACCTCTAAAAGTTTTCAAACACCCCGAAGTCATCCCGTCCACCTCCTCAGCTAATTGGGTCACGAGTCCTTCACATCTGTAGTTGTATAAACTAGGGGTGTCAGAATCAAACCGAGACTGGAACTGAAAATCATTCATTTTCTTAATATTGTAATTTACACAATCTCCCATTTTCACTAAATCCCTTTTTAGTATTTCAAAACAGAAAATCGAAACCGAATCGAACTGAGTATTCGGTTCGGAGCACATGCACACCCAAACACTTGCATTGGGTTTGGGTTTCCCGAGAATTCAAACTAACCCGTTGACCCACCTAATACAAATTGTATATCGAGTCTAGATTGGCTTTTGCTTTTATTTTACGTTTTGCTTGACGATAAAAATTAGCCCGTTAGGTCGGTGTCGCGTCGCTGGAAAGGAGAGGGGTCGGTAGGGAGGCGATTAGGACTCCAATCAAATGGAGTTTTTAATTGGAGTATAGTTGGATCTTGGATCTACGAAAGACGAGGACCGATCCGACAGATCTCAGTTCCGGGTTCGTATTTCCTACTTGATAATATAAACAAGGCATTAGGTGTCATAAGGACAAGCAAACAAGGTCGAGGATGACATACGACTGATGGTCCGACCACGTTGAACCACTAGTCAAACGGTTCCTAAACGGATCACCGAAACAATGGCAAGCGCAATGACGCTTGAGCCCCCCGTGACCCAAGTCACATGGTTTGGGCATTCATATAATAGGGAAAAAATCACACAAAAAGAAAAAAACACAAATTATATTCACCGTGACACATCTGTTCCGATTTTTTTGTGAGATCGAAATTCTTAAATTTACACTTGTATCACACGTTTACCCTCCATCAAGGAGCACGATTTAAAATTTTGCCTACATAGACAAATGTCAAATGGTATCGATATGACATAAGTATAAAACAATGTCATTTTGGTTGGAAAATCTTTTGATGAAACCGTAAAAGAAGGTAAATGTGTCATGGGGATATATCATAAGAAAAAGTTTAGTACAAATATATCACAATGAATATAATTTAGAGTTTTGGTGATTTTTTTCTCAAATAATATGCGCGCGCATATGTACAAATGAAGAGTTTTGTTAATGAATATTTGTAATATTTATTAAATATATTTAATCGGGAATATTTCGATTTTCAATGCGTTGTTATATATAATGCAAGAAAAATAGCATATGGGAAATTACAAAACTTATTTTAAATATTTCTCACATAATATATATGGAAATAATCAGTGAATCGGTCATAAACCTATTGTATAAATATTATTTCAGTCATAAATTTTTTAATTTTTCTAATGTAGTGTTAAACCTTCCATGCGGAGTTCTAATCTAGTCCATTGCCCTAGAAATTTCCCAATGTTGAGTCAAGTCATCGTCGGCCATCTATGTGGCTAGATGATGTGAATGACTCTATTTGAAATAATGTCTCACATGATCGCTGCACAGAGCCAATTGGCTAGGAGGACTATATTGGAACTTTGCACAAATGTTAAGGATGAACACTTGCAACGGGAGGGCAGAGAAAAATGGTATTTTTTCCCCCTTTACGGGCGGTGGACGCGATCAAATTACTGATTTGGCCGTGAAGAGAGGGGGCATGACGGTCTGTTCACAACGAAGAACGCCATGTGACTTGGTCAACTCTCTCTCTCTCTCTCCCTTCTGGCACAATTTGGACTCCTTTTTGTGTCGACGGGAATAGGGGAAGACCGCTCTACCTGCTTTCAATTACATCAGAAGGAACCACAGTCCATTTATTACACAGGAAAGACACGTCCCTAAGATTCCACTTCCAATTCAATTCAACTCACCTACTCCTACCATCACTGAAACATTGCATTGCAACATACACAGAGAGAGAGAGAGAGAGAGTGAGAGAGAGAGAGAGAGAGATGGAGGAGAGTGGAGGAACACCCGCACACGCTCCGTTGCGTCCGTGGGTTCTTGTTCAAGAAGCTGTGAAGGCCATACTCAGGTGCTTAGGTCTAGAAACAACACACGATCATCCTGATGTCCCTCCACTAAAGCCACAAGACTCTTCTCCTCCTCCTTCCACCGTAGAAGCTGATGATCCGCCATCATCCACTGCGGCCGAACTGGATCCACCATCGAAACCGTCGGACCCCGTCGGAGATGATGATCCGCCAACTACAGCACAAGTGGTCTCTCTCTCTCTCTCTCTCTCTCTCTCTCTCTCTCTCTCTCTATCATAAATATGTCGTCGGCATCGTCAGGCTCGTGAACCGATTTCGAGTTACCACTACTTGATTTTTAATGAGTAAATAGTCCCCCAGTTAATAATGATCTTATGTTATCGCGTGCTCAACTACAGTCTACAGTCAACTATGTCCACTGATCCTATACCTCATAACCAACGAAAATGAAACCTTTAGTCCAACATCGCACGGTGTATTTCCCTCCCTCCGTTCATACGAGTTTTCGATAATTGAAAGTCAAGCATTTTTAGCATTTGCAATTGGATATCATTTTATAAGCTTCTTTCCCCCTCTGACCACCCAGCAAAAAACCAACTTCATGTTTGGCAGAGAAACTTACTCAGGTAACCCTTTTCTCTTGAAGATGATTCGAGAAAACCGCTCTATACAATGCTAAACCTAAACCGGTCGGTACCGTGTTGTTTAGTAGTTGGTTTTGGAATGCTGGCGCGTCATCTGTCGAGCCAAAAACCAAATGATGGCGACCCGGCTATATGTTGTTTGGTTCTGTAACTTCTTCATTGCAAACACAGCTTCGCTTATCATAAGCCTTGACGAGGATCACTTTTGCACGCAGGACGACAGTCCGGTCACATTTGCACCATCCGAGGTTTCCAGGCCATCGATAAACACGGGATCGGGTGCTCAAACTAATTAAACTCCATCCACAGTGGGTGAATAAGCTCCTTTTTAGTGTTTTTTTTTTCAGAGTCAGCTGTTTTTCTATCTGTAGAATCTAAATCCAACTGCCAATTCTTGATTTATTGCTTCGCTTGTGTGTTATGTGTGTGCATGATCAGATAGTTATCGACCCCGTCGACATGCTTCCTCTCTGCAGAACATCACTTTGTTGGAACGTGATTTGTATTGATAATTATAAGTTTCTTAATGTGAATTTGATGCTATAGCTTCTTTCTTTACCCGGTCATGTAGATACTTTGAATTTTTGACCTCGGCGATGAGATTGTGAGCAAAATTCCTGGATTTCGTCTTGCCAAATTACGCGGTTGGAGCTAACTTTGTTGCCCCAGCCTACTCTACCCATTTCCAGTTAATTCATATTATAAATATAGACTAGATACACATCGCATGTTAATGTCGGATGGGCATTTGGATGCAGGATGATTTTTCTAGGCCTACCCATTTGTACTTTGGGCCTGACGGCCTTAGAATTCCAACGACTCATCTTGTCAGCTCCGTTTCTATTTTTCTTTCGATTGGGCCAGCCCGTGGGTCTTCATTACGTGGCCCGATGACTCTCTCTCTTCATTATGCGGCCCAATAACTTTCTCATTCTCTCTCTCTCTCTCAGTTCTGGACCTAAAACTATAAATTTTAACCCCATCGACCTATGACTTATATGGACTAAAAGACTCAAGAGGTACCATCTCCCATCAAACCTACGATTATAGGCGTAAAATCAATTGAATTTGTCACCTAAATCTTTCAATGGTTAGATGAATCTAGAAATTGAATCAAGAACTGTGTCATATGCTGGTATTTTTCCAAATTGGTAAACCTAGGTTAAGGAAGTTCCCAAATTAGTTCCTCAAGTTCCATCCATGGAATGAATTTTGGGTGACCCTAATGATAGGCGGATAGGTCTACGTATGTAATCTTGTGAGTTGGCCGTCAGAGATAATGAGCGTGAACTTGGTAACAAGTCTAGGGGTCATGATAATAATATAATGATGTCGTCTTCTTTTGTTATAGTAAGAAGCCATGCTCGGAAAAAGCTTATCCTAATAGTAAGTATTGATTAAGCTGACTCTTGATCACTATTGAATGACACTTACCTAATCCTCTACTTTGCGTGGGAAATTAGGAATCACTAAAGCACATTGCATTCAACTGTTGCAATCAAGACAATTTCCCCTTATCATGGGCTGCCTCATTCATCGAACTTTGGCAACTTTTCCCTTTTTGGCGGCACTCCTTTTCTTCTTCTTAAGGTCCTTAACCAAGTATAAGATCTCATCAACTAAAGGACAGCAATGGCCTAGTGGAGCGAAGCCTGAGGATCTACATGTCGGCGCCATTGATGTCACAGCGGTCGATGGTTACTTCAGAAGGACGCGTGATATCGACGAAGCTCTGTTCTATGATGTGTTCGTCTGTTACTTTTGAAAGGGAGTCGTGCTCAAATACCTAATCGACCCATGCATGACGTCGAAAGAGGAGATAAGGAGGTGCCGAATGCCGACCTTCCAGATCATGTCCTTTCAAGTGCTTTTGTAATTTCTCCTTTGGATAATGATAGGGATTAGGATCCCGGTGGGAAAGGGAGAAGCCATCTCTCTGTCGGTCTCAATTTCAAATAGGTTTCTCTAGAAAAGACTTTCTTCGCGAGTACACGCATGTAACTTAGCCGCTACGATCTTTCCAAATCTTGCGAATTACGTTTTTCAGAGTTCTCTGGTTGTATCATTTAATTTCCACATGAAAGTCGCTCGACGCACTACAGTCATGTGGTACCACGTTCAGTTTGTTCTTATTGCCTTCCTGCAGCGACGACAAAATTGCAACGCGAAAACAATTAAATTCTAGCGCTTTCTACGTTATAGGAAGCAGAAAAGTACACGACTTTACTGATGGCGACGACAGATTAAGTCGATCCTTCGCCCTCCAAGTCCCACGTCGATCATTTACTTTTGACCGAACATTTTTTTTTTCTGTACGCAGGAAATATCTTTCATTGCATGACATTCATGGGTTGTGGCAAAGCGAGGCACAGAATGGTCCGAAGCGATTTTTGTTTGGACTTGCATTGGCGCGGAATGGATGCAATAATTCATGAGCTTTCGAAAAGAATTATTTTGGGTCCTGGAGAATCTGCCAATAGTTCCTCCAGGACCCTGTGAAGATTGCGAGAATCCATCTTTATCTTCCGTGTCTCGTACTTACACACACACACCCCCTTATCGAACGCCGTGTGTTCCATGTCCTTTTTCATGGCTAATCAATCTGCTTTGATACACTTTTTCACATTTTCCAATCCACTAATTAACCGACCTTTTGACCGGGATTGAATTATCTTCTTCAGCTTGTCGTCTGCGCTTCCTCAAAACCTACATTTTAAAGAGAATAACCAATACATGGACCCAAATAACTGGTGCAGGAAAAATTTACTCGGGTTCTGGTTTTATACAAGTATATAATTTCAAACCTTAACCTCATATATCCTTCTTCTCGAGCAAAACCGAAAAGCAAGTTAAAGAGCCGGATCATTCATAAGAGCCACCGGTCTACCTGGTCGCGTGAAACTGGCATGCATCCTGGCTGCCGGGACCCTTTCACCCCCTAAGATCAGACACAACGCAAATAGGTTTCGTTACTTGGAAAAAATCGTTAGAAATGAAGGGTTCACGTCCGTACACGAGTTAATATAATTTAATGTCCGGAACAACGACCGTGATGGAAGACTTTCATCGAGAGCCCTACTCTTGGCATAAACTAAGCAGCACTGAATAGAATAATCAACATAGGATCTTGTGGATCCCGATGGCCGATGAACGTCGAAGTCGGACGATGCTGCTTTTTTATTCTTATTTAATTAAGAAATAAATAAATAAGATCACAAGGGGCTCATGGATGATGTGGGTGCATGTCATCCAAGCTTAGTGAAGTACACAATGTACTTCAGAAGTTCCTTGTTTCTTGTACTACTAATATCTCTTGAACAAACGCGCACACACGAGATATAAGATGAGTGCTTGCTTTGATACCTCCTCAAGTCGAAGCTTCTCTTCTTCCCAAAACCCTTCTTTTAAATCCCATGAAATATTCATCGAAGGATTCACCGGAATTGTTTAGCTACTTGAATCGGGTTCAGGTAGTCCTCTTTTGACTCATCATTCTCTACTTGCTCGCCAACGGGGTCTCTTGCTTTCTGTCGAAAAATTACGAAAAACCGTCCTCGTCAACTTTCTTTACACAGACAGTTTGCATTTTCCGGTCTTCAAAATCGACACTTTGTACCGTGAAATTTCAGAAAACGCACACCCTTGCACCTTGGAGTCCAAGAAGTTATAGAAATTAGAGGGTCTAAAGTACATCCATATATTGAACCGTCACTTTACCAAATGCAAGATGTCAGTAAATGTCTCAATTTTCATGATTTTGAGAGACTTTCACCTAGTGTCGAATTTCTTTCATCATCGAAGGGAACCTTGCTACGAAACTAGATGGCTTACCCACTGTCTTTGCTATTTATCTATCGTAGGGTTTCTTCTTTCGGCAAATATTGATTCTCATTGATTTAAAAACGAATAGAATGGAGTAGCAAATGTCCTTTGGTTTGCCGTGGGGTGAACTAGCCTATGCACCAATATGCTTTTCAAATTAAATGATGAAATAGAAAAAAAAGAAAAAAAAAAGAGTATTTCGTTTAGCCATTTCAGCACGCGTGTCATGCTTATACGTTCCGGTAATTATTGAGGTTCTCGCTATGCACAAATTGATTTTTTATCTATCTACCTGTATCTACTTTATTTAAGAAATGAATTGACCGACACAGGGTGAGGGTACTACAAAAGCCAACCGCATTCAAGAATTGCAATGACAAATCCTGTCAATGAATAGACAACAGCTGAGCTGCTTTGTCCTTTCAAAGGAGCATTGCATTATTATCTGTCTCGATTATTTCGAAAGTTTTTCTGTTCCCCGCTTTTTCCGTGCAAAATGAATTATTCTTCTTTTAATAAAAAGGCCCCTCGTTGAGTTTTAATTGATTAGTCGGATGTGATCTTATTATGATAAACATTTGATAAGTCGATGTGAAAAGTATACGAGTCTCAGCGTCTCATTTGTTGCGATATTTAGTCAGAGTCATTTTATTAACAATGTTTGTTGGCGAGAGAAATTTTCCTTGAAGTTGAAAGATTCAAAGAATATATATTCTTTTTCCAATTTTTTTGAATTATTGTTCCGGGACAAGAATTAAGTGACTAATCAAGAAAACATCAAAGTTTGCAATGCTTAACTGTTTTTTCAGTAAAGTTTGCCCAATATGCTATAATCAATGTTTTTGCAGAATATATTTATATGTATGCAACATTTGAGGGATTTTTTTTTTTTTTTTTGGTCACTTGTGATGATTGATGAGTGTAATGATGAGAGGAGTCTGTTGAAAGAAACAAAACAATTTGCTCTTAGAGAAAGACCGAAATCTAGGCCAATTGATATAAACAAATCACGAAAAGTATGATTAAAATATGGATGGAAGAAAAGAAAATCAAGTTATTGCAAAATTTAAACCTTACGACTTTTCAAAAGTAGTGATTTACTAAAATAATAATAATAATAAAATGTAAGATCTACGCATAGCATGCATCTGCTACTTTTTATTAACTATACAATTTGGCAAAGTAATGCATATGCTACTTTTATTTATTATACAATTTAGCAAAGTGGTTTTGTTAACAAACATCAGTTGTTTTTTGGGACCACTAAAATAATCTAAAG
The DNA here is from genome assembly GCA_014182715.1 of Eucalyptus cloeziana. Classification (NCBI taxonomy): domain Eukaryota; kingdom Viridiplantae; phylum Streptophyta; class Magnoliopsida; order Myrtales; family Myrtaceae; genus Eucalyptus; species Eucalyptus cloeziana. Next base: position 31,862,857 of record CM024639.1, read on the forward strand.
AAACGATTATTTCCTCCTTTCTTTTTTCTTTTGAATAATCATGTTTTGTTTTTATTAATTAATTTATTTGATGATTCTAGGATATCATAAAGTTTGGCATGCCCTAATCACCAAATAGAAGAACGCTGCAAAGAACACGATGTGGCCTTTTATCATAGACTGAAGCCAATGCAAAAGTTGATAATGTGACCTCCGACAATTCACCTAATACAGTCTTACGCCAGTAATTACGTGATGTTTTATGTTAAGACGTCGAGTGCTAAATTGTCAATTACCTATTAAGAAGATGGACAGAACCATACTTCTAGGGCAACGTTAATTTCCTTGAATTTCGTAATTATATGGAATCACGTAAAACGATGGGCGATGAAAAAGAACGAGAGCACTATTGAATCTCGGTTCAATCAAACGGGATAAATAATCCAGACGCTCTCGCCTCGCATGAGATAATCCACTAACATATAATATGCTCAATACATGATTCAATTATTATTTAGCCTATGTCTCCGACATGCCTAATCATACGAGAGGTGAGGCAGAGCCTAGCCACTTCAAGGCCTCCGCTGAGTGCTAGGGTCACTGGTCACCATCACCTTTGGCGAGAGGAGAATAAGTTTGGATAAAAAAAGTTAAGAAGAGACTTAATTGCACTAAAAAGGGGGAAAAATGAATGAACCGAACTGCACAAATAACCAAAAAAAAAAAAAACTGCACAAATAACAACCGTTAAAAGTTAAATATGTAATCAAACCCTAAGTAATTATTTGGCTTGTTAATGGAAAGAAAGAGGGTCTTTTAACCCCTAAAAATTATAATTGTGTTTTGAAATATATATTTGATGCATGTGTTGACTCGGTCAGTATGATCTAAAAAATCTTTAATATACTTCAAGAGTGGAGGGTATGCCACCAACGCATGGAACTAAAAGGTTGATCATTTTGACAATTGCAACTTGAGTACCATGATATCCGAGTTTGGATGGAATGATTAATATATATATGAGGAAGACAAACTTCCAAAATTGAGGAAAAGATCAATGGAATCAACAATTTAAATTCCTTTAAACGACGTTTTTCTCGGATTGCAAAGTCACGGCAGAAAATGCGTTGCCACAATTTTCTTGTGTGCTGACATGAATGATCTCTTGAATTGTTCATTCCTGCAACGTTTGATCTCTCCTTGGCCTTTGTTTATGGGTTTCATAAAATTCCTAATTAACTCACGGTAACAAAAATGAAGGGAAAAAAAAGAGGGAATGTTAAGTCTACCGAAGAGTCTTAAAATTTATAAAACAAAGACGAAAGATGGAGGAAGGAAGGAAGGAGGATGTGCCTTGGGCAAAATTCAAAAGAAGAGCACATGGTTTATGAGATGGCATCTGATGTCAGTAGCTACGTATATATTATATATACATCATATATTTGATTTTCTTTTCAATTTTTCTTTAGGAATTTCATGTGGTATGCTTGTCGAGTTAAAAAATCGTTATATAGGTGGAGTTCGGGTAACAATCTATCTACGCCTTTCAATTCGGGCAACTACATTCATTCCTTTAGTAGGTGAAAGCATTCATTTCATGACCATTTGTGTGAAAGAACATTTTACACAAATGGTGTATCTTTGCAAATATCCTCATATTGATTCAAAGAATGCTTAATTGTCTAATGTTACCAAAACACAACGTAAAACGAAAGTTTTACCTTCACATGGCAATTCAGATTGTTCTTATATAATTATATCTTTTTGTATCTAGGGTTTTTCTTTTATAGTTAAGATAAGAGAGGAGTACAAATACATTAGTCGATTCTTGGAATCTCTTTCTCTACAAGTATCAAGTGATACAAATCTCTAAAACTTGGTTTTGTTTCTAGTTGTCTTGTTCTAAGTCAATACTACGAGGGAGACTTCGAATGAAAATCTCTAATAAAGGCCTCAGACCTATCGATGATTGCCCTGGGAATGGTTGCTCGATCCTTATACAGATGGAGAATTGCTCACTTGGAATTTTGTCACTTAAAGGATCCAAAGGGGGAAAAAGTATGATTTTAATCAATTAACGTGACAGCTACATTTAATATTCGCATCAAAGTGGCATATTCTCAAAGAGAGACTCGCTTGTATTTTCTTTCCTAAATTAAAGCCACCATAAGAGTCCTAAAATCTTTCACTTAGGTACTTGTCTATTTCCTAATGACATGACTAACGATTTTTTAGGAAAATTATACTAAGGATCCCGAACAATTGGACTGATGTGCAAGTGCATCCTGAATGTTTGAAAGAATGTAATCAAGTCCTAATCACTTTAAAATAAGTACATTCAAGTCATTTTGGTAGTTGCTCAGCCAATTTTGCAAATGTGACCTATTAAAAATTCGATGCAGTTATTCTTACTTTACCAAAAAAAAAAAAAAAATTCCATGCAGCTCTTTTAATTTTTGCTGCATTGACGTGACACCAAATAGATAAAGTTGAAATCTATATATATAAGAAAAATTTTGAAACTAAAAGAATTGGAAAAAAAAAAACCAAAAAAGGGGAAAAAATTAAAAAGAAAATAATTTTTAAAAAGTTGGGGGGAGAGAGAGGGCCATGTGAGGGCGGGCTTTGAAGTTGCTAATACGCGACCACCGGCGGCAGTGGATTGTGGGCCACTCCTGCTAGCAGTGCTGCCCAATTTAAACCTTAGAAATTGATTGCATATTAAAAAACGTTTCGTCCTGTTCGGGTAATTTTCCCTAATCATTGCATTCAAGACTTGAGTAAGTTAGTCATTTTATGTATGCATCCCACTTACCTCAACTTTCATTTAGAATCTATCATTTATACTATATATAAAGTCGACTTTCAAATTTTGTATTCACTTTTTGAATGATCAAAATGCCATCATTTTCCAGTTTTCAACATAACAAAGACATAGAGCCAATTGGATATCGTTAATGAAATTTCGATATCTCCAAAAAGTATCTAATAATTCTCTTACTGTTATGTAGTATATACCTTGCATTCGAAATCGATATTCTTATTTTCTTGCATGTGTGAATAGCCTAATATTGTTTTTTCTAATTTCAATTCCAATTTCTTGTTTGATTATCGTGGCAATAGAATGAATTGAGATTACATTGGGATTAGAAGGAAAGAGAATTGAGATTACATTGGGATTAGAAGGAAAGAGAAGGATGACCTCCACCCTAAAATTAACCCTATGACTTTTGTCTGTTTGATGCTAGAAACATCACAACAAATATAAATATAGTCAAAACTGGTGGCGATACAGAAAGATAGAGTATTGTGTTTTCCTCATCACATATTATCTTCTCTCTGGCTTTGAGGGGTCAGCTTGATTTTACATGCTATCAATGTTATCCTTCACCTAATGCATTAGTACCAACAATCGCCAGGTTAAATGAGGGATCGGTGGACGAGCACGATTAAGGGTTCATCCCTTTTGATTAGCCGCCTAAAAAAATTGGAGTCATTACATTCCAAGAATCACATCACTACCCACTAATCATTATCATCCAAGCCGTATGTTATTGTTGGTTTTTTTTTATAATTAATTCAAGAAAATGGACGTGAAACCCCGATTATATAAAAACCTGTAAAAGTATCTTGCAAGTTCAATGAACCGGCAAAATTTAGACCCCCGATTATATAAAAACCTGTAAAAGTATCTTGCAAGTTCAATGAACCGGCAAAATTTAGACCTTTGGCTCTCAAGTGACTTGGGTGTAGAGTAATTTGCCATTATGATCCATGGATTGTAATCATATCATAATAAAGTCACATCAACTTATAACAGAATATCTAAATATGTTTGAAGTGATCTGTTATTTGGATTCTTACTCATTTTGGTTTTACGGCTCTTACGATTTGAACTTTATTTAATTTGGAAACACTTGAAACATTCTAAAAGATACAAATATTGCTATATACACATAAATGTATATGATAGTTCATAATACATATTTTTTTTTTCCCTTTAGTATTTAAAAATTTTTCTAATTGTTATATTGTTTAAGGGAAACTCCTTTTTAAAAGTATAGATGAACACACCATTGAAAAAATTTATGGTGTGGTGTCCATGTGATTGTCACAATTTGAATTTATTAGGAGATACTCCGTTTAGCTCTCTAAACTTCAAAAGGGGGCATGTCACCTCCTAACTTTTTAGGTCCGGCAGCTTTACATCCTAAAATTATAAAAAATTAAGATGCCACTATGATGAACAACTAAGCAAGGGTTTACATCTGATGAAGCGAAGACCCTTATTCATATACGCAATCGTTCCAACTTTTTAAAAAAATTGTATTTATTCTGCAAAGTTCTGTTTCGCATTTCAGGAATATTGTTACAATATAATAGTTCGACAAGATTATTCAGTTAATCGGACCCTAGCCAATCGTTCCGGCAGTCAATCGCACGAAGTTGAAGTGGCCAAGAGTCCGTACTTCCATTGACGCTTGCGCAGAAATTTAAAAAAGAAAAAGGTCAAATTGGTGCAATTGGCGAAGAAGTGCTCCATTTGGTGCTCCATTTGAGCGATCATGGTGGCCCCATCACACGAAAGATGAACTCGGCTATTGGTGACTTGATCATTGGCTGCAACTATGCCCATCGTTGTTCATGAGTTCTACCTGCCACCGCTGAAAATAACAAGGCCAGAATAGTGCTCCAGTAGAAGACTGCCCTAGTGATCAGTGCAGCACCATCTTGCTCCTCGAGCACTATCGCTGCTCGTATGAAGAAGAAATGGTTGCATGGCCTCCACGTTTCCCCATTCTCTCTAATACTAAAAAAAACCTTAGTGACCGCGACCTAATTTTAGGAGATAAAGACGAAGTTTACGCGAAAGAGATTTCGAAAAGTGAGCCATTTTACCATTTCTTCATGTCCGGCATCACAAATAATCAATGTCCATTCTTGCTCGGTCGGCTTTGCAAGCAAACCAATAATGTCATTCATTCTTCATATGGGCTTTGCATGACAGTGTCGTAGCGTTATCGAGTGCAGCTTATTCATGAATATCGTCATTTATTACTACATAAATCTTACCATTCTCTCGCCTCATGGTTTAGGCTTCCAATTAAAATTGATCATGCAAAAGGAGGATCGATTGGATTGAGCCAACATCGGGTGAGGGAGTATCTGAGCAAAGGGACGGCCTCCATCGGGTAGAAAGATCTTTCCCATCTACTTAGGTGGGGATTTCGATGCCCTCCACTTCTTGAAATGAAAGAAAAGGAAGTGAGAAAATCAAGACATGCTATTTTGGGCCATTATTGGGAAGAACTAGTGCATCCTTCGCAGAAAAATACGTTTACTGTAGATAGTGGGGAAATTTTGGACCATTTCCAGCTTCGTCTGTATAAGTCCCAAACTCGAAGCACTCCTATCATCCCCTACCACATTATTTGGTTAGAGAAATAGCTGGTACATTTCTTCCCTCTCTCTGTTTTTTTTTTTTTTTTTAAAACAAGCTTTCCATTCATTAAGCTCGGGCCAGCTACATAAAGTGGACGTGGGGGGTTTGAAACCTAGTTTTGGTGGAGCAATATTCCATCAACGTGCCTTGAGCACGTAATCTTATGGCTAGAGGCACTGAGGACTGTAGTGGATGTGGTCCCACATTAGGTTTTAGGCAATATGAAGCTACTTTACTTAGAAGAAAAAAAAATCACAAGTGTACTACAAATTTTCATTTATATTTTGTCGTTAAGTGGAAGAATATCCACTAAACCTGTATATCTCTTCTCGCTCCCACGGCGGAGGGGTTAGGTAATATTGTAATATCCTAGGTCTCATATCAATTGAGAGAAATCATGTGAAAAATTTCGTAAGTCAACATTGAGTCTTAAATTGTCTTAATTTTATATAATTACTCTAAGATTGGACCCCTTGCCAAAAGGAGAATCAGACTAATTGCACAATGTGATGACCATTTAGGGGTATGCTTGCTTATTAATCACTTAATATGGTGTCGCCCATCTCATGGAAGATTTGAGATGTCACAAACTCTAACATAAAAAAAAATTGATATCCTTGTGAGTAATGCTCCATAATGCTAGCCTAGAAGCCTACCGGGAGTTACACATTTGGTTGAGTGTTTTTTGACCTAACAATCACTCTCCTCACTAATCGAATTTAGAATAGGCCTAGATCCATCCATGAGCCACACGCACCCCTGATCATTCGCGACAATTTGACCCAATCTACTTCGGCCATGTTGTATGGAAGTATTTTGAATAACCACATAAGATAATGATCATTTGGGAATGGGTGTAGACTTATGAATTATTTAATAGGTCTCTTCTAATCGATATGGAACTTGAAATGTCAAAGATGAATTATGGCTTTTTGGCAAAGGTCAAGGTATATAGGAGAAATAAAGTAAAAAAAAAAAAAAATAGAAAAGGCACAACAAAAACAAAAAGGTATCAGCACGCCTATTTAAACTATTGAAACTAAGGCTCTGTTCGTTTCACGGAAAATAACTTCCAGGAAAACATTTTCCGGATTTTCCAGCATTTGTTTCACGGAAAATGAACTAGTCAAGAAAATTTTTTTCATTATTGGAAAAAAACAACCTTTAAAAGTGAGGAAAATATTTTTCACTTTTGAAAAGTGGAAAAAATTTTCCATAACTTCTTCCATCTTGCTTCTTTTCACCGATACATTTTCATTTTATTTTTATGTTTTTTTTTAAATCGAGTTTTTAATTTTTTTTCCTTTTCATCTTCTCCTTTGGCCTTGGCTGGTCGCTAGCCACGGTGGCGGTCGGCGACCGGCCGTGAGCCAGCTCGAGCCTCACTGGGCTCTGGCGAGCCGTGAGCTTGTCGGATCTGGCGGCGGAGCTTGGGCTCCCGATCCAGGTGAGCCCAAGCTCGAGCTCGCCGGATTTGGTGACCGGGTCTTGGTGGTGCCGGGCAATCGGCCATTGTTAGGCATGCGGCGACGAAGGAAGGAGGAGGAAGAAGGAGGAGGAAGGAAAAGAAAAAGGAAAAAGAAAAAGAAAGAAAAAATAAAAATAATAAAAATTTTGATTTTTTAAAAATAAAAATAATAAAAAAATCATTTAAAAAAATATAAAAAATAAAACTAATTTTTTGGTCAATTAAAAATATTAAAATTCCATTTTTGATAATTTTCCCAAACAATTAAATTAGCTAATAAACGGTGGAAAATATTTTCCACTCAAAGTTCAAGTTTCAAATTTAGGATATCAAAAAATATAGTTATTTTCCAAAAAAATGACTTCTTAAAAATATTTTCCGGAAATATGATATTTTCCGTGAAACGAAAGGACCCTAAATGAGACGTGTTTTTCTTTGTAAAGGAGTAGATTTTGGATGTGCATTTAAGCATAGTAAGGATTCTAAGTAGATTAATTTACAATATGATTTTTTTTTGTAAATAAGGAGAAATTTACCAAATAATCTTAAATCGTATGAATGTTTATATAATTCTAAACTTTCAATTTAGTTAATGTAGTCCTTACCTTTTTAACGATTTTTCAATATAGTCATACTTGGCACTGACTGATGGTTGACATGGAAGAAACTAATTGAAATGACGTCGTCTTGCTAATTCTTGTTAATTCTCCTAATCTTTTCATTTTCGTTTTCTGTTCTTTTCTTTTCCACACCACTGTCCATATTTTTTGCCGGTCGCAGGCGTGGGCTGCATGCCTTCACGGGCCGCGGGCGAGGCGATCACTGAGAGATTTTTCCTGTAGCTCCTCTCTTGAGGCGGAAGTCGCATGTAAACTTGGCATATAATCAACACAACTCCCGACTTAACCTCACTACCAACACGAGTCACAGCAGAAATGGGAAACACCGAAAATGGAGATTCTGAAAGCAAAAATCACTAGCGGAGCCTCTCATCCTCCGACTCCAATCGCGACTCCGATTCCCGTTGTTCCTGCTCATCCTCGGTTTGCGGCCCTTGCCTGTGGCGGTGGTGTGGAAAAGAAAATTTTAATAAAAGAGAATAAGGAAAAAATTCACAAAAACATTTTTAACAAAATTCCAAAATGGCGTTATTTCTTCCATGTTAATTGTTGGTCATCTGATCATGTCACGTACGATAGACCGATATTGATTAACTATCATGTAAGCAATTTCCAACCTATATTGTTTGGATGGAGTAAACTGAAAAATCGTTTAAAGGTTTAAAATTTCATTGACCAAATTGAAAGTTTAGGACCAAATTAGTGTCCGTATAATAGGACAAGGGCTTTGCGTAATTTTCCCCCAAAAAAGATAAAACTAAAAGATGGAGGTCATTCATATTGTTAATGTATCACATATTGTTTGGCTATTGGGTTTTAATTGGCTTTATATGCAAAGAGTCCCTATGTCTATTAACTAAGTCTTTGGGTTTGACATCTTAATGGCATCAGAGTCAGATTCTGCCTAAATTTATTTTGTTTGCTTGACTTTTTTTTTTTTTTTTATTTCACATGTGATTTATAGTATTTTACATTCATTTAATCTCCTTTCACCTATTAACTAAAATTTTAGTTGGGACCTTTTAGCATATAATAGTAATAACTCAAAGCCAATGGGTGGTGCTTAAAACAACTAGACCAATTAAAAGCAAGGGAATGTGTTTTGTCATTTTAATGCTTGAGAAGGAAAAATTATATCATCAATGGATTGACAATGATGGGTTAATGATTCGTGATTTCACTTCTAAATTTTTAATTTAAGCAATTTTCCTGAACTTGACAATGATTTTAACCCTAGAAAGGGTGTATTTTCAAATTGATCGTTGGCACTTGATGGAACATTTTGCATTATAATTACAAAATAAAACAGAGTAAACTGGGACAAAAAAGTTAGCCGGTACAACCTTCGACGACCAAAAGTTTTGGTTGCCAAAGACAACTGGGACTTCGGCCCTAAAAAAAAAAAAGGACAACTGGAACATTCCTTTTTATCCTTTCTAACTATTAAATGTTATAAAAGGTCATTTGTTTCACGAAAATGAATAATTTTAAAAATATATATTTTAAAAAATGATTGTTTGTATTATTTGAAATAATTAGTCAATTAAAAGTATGTTCATTACCTATAACAATTTACTTCTATATTTTTTCCTAGACAATTATTTTTTTTTCATTAATTTATTTTTTTTAGAAAAATATTTTCAAGATTATTCTTTTGACTTGATGTTACAGTTACAAACAAATCCCTGTCGAGAGAGGTATTGCATCATATGGCAGTAATGTGTTTGGTCTGGATCGAGCACCAAAGCAAGTGGACACGGATAGCGCACTTGTCTAGAGCTTGCTTGCTGGATTTATGCTCGCGTCAATTGCTCCAAAAAAAGTAGCCTTCAACGTCCGCCTCCACGACTGAAGACATCTAATAAGATGACCATGACGTAAATTTATGTAGTTCTCTTTTAATTTCTTTAGAAGATAATACTATAAATTGTTTTGCGGATATGATATTTGTTCAGGAGATTCACTGAAGTTAAATTTTGGGTAGACCATGCGCGTGCTACAAAAGGGAAAAAAAAATCAACTCCAAAATTCATGTGATAATCTCTCTAGTGGTGTGCCCTAGAACAACGAACGACCGCGTTGACGACCCGAGCTGTGGGGTCGCATGGACCACTCCCGAATAGCCAATACAAGGGACAAGGAAATCAAACACTTTCCCCACGTGTTCAAGCCCCTCCTCGGTGTGTGTTTTCCAATTTCCTTTTTAAAATAGGTTGGTGTTTCAGTTTCTTGGCCATGCTTCTTGGCTAGTGTTCCGTCGGACGGCTAGAGAGACTAGGACACTTCCGATCGTTCTGGCCCTCGTAAAGGAAAAAAAAGGGATGTACCCATGATTCCGGCATCTGAAAATCCGATCCCGAAATCGATGCTCCTCGGATTATGAATGAACCGATGTTAGTCATTCATTTAGGAACTTTAGTTGTGAAGACGAGCTTAATTGAAGTATCTTTTGTAGATCCTCATTCATAAAGCGCAGCGCAATGAAATGCCTTCCGCTTGGCGGAATTAAAGTAATGTTTGATGAGATGAGTACTGGCGCGTTATCACCGGTTCGATTCCAATGTGCTTCGTTTGAACTAATGGAGAAGAGGGACAGGCGAACGATGAAAAGTAGTGACACAGGAGACCCTGTGGGACGCCAATGTCCAAGTGCTAGGGGCTTTCGGCGTGGGACCCCATCCCTCTTTCGTGCCCAGGAGTGAAACATGGCACTATAAATAAGAAGGCCAAAACCAGCTTCTTTCCATCACAAGACACGAGAGGTGAAACACCAGACAAAGAGATCGGCCTTGGAAAAGCAGAGAAGAAGATGAGAACAGGGGGGGCTGGCAATAAGATGGCGTTGATCGCTGCTTTTCTGGGCTTCGTCTTCTTGGAATACGGCTCTCTTCTCTGCATGGCTCGAGGCAATGTCCATCACTACGATTTCGTGGTAAGTGTGCTCGTGCCGACACAGACGGCGTCTGTGTCTCAAGGCACTTTTGAGTTGCTCACGCATGCTTACATAACAAGAAATGCGTGGGACGATGAGGGTTTCTCTTCTGTTGTTTGTTGCTGCTGCAGCTGAAGGAAACCAACTTCACGAGGTTGTGCACGACCAAGAGCATGCTGGTGGTGAACGAGAGCTGGCCCGGGCCGGTGATCCGGGTTCACAAGGGCGATACCGTCTTCGTCACCGTCCACAACAACGGCACCTACGGCGTCACCGTCCACTGGTAAACCCCCCACCTCCTCTCTCTCTCGCGGGGACATCATGTCCTACACGGTAAACTCGCGGCTCGTTATTACGCGATAATCAAATCGAAACAAAATGCGATAAAACGCTCCTCGGCGATAATATGCACGTTTGTCGTCTCTCGGACTTCATAATTGATTTGCAAAACACTCGAATCTTCATCCACAAAAGGAGGACATGTATTGTAGAGCATAGTGCACTGATGCTCGAGGAAAAAAGCAGAAGGACCCCCTCCCATCTTCCCCCTCTTCTTCCGAGTTGGAGCCTCAATTTGGTGCTCTCTTTCTGCTTTACTGAAAAAGACAGTTCTGTAGCACAGAGCCCTCATGTCCCTCCATAAATTCGCAAAATAATTACCATAGCTTTTACCGACCCAAAAAAAAAAAAATTTACCCTAGCTTTCCTCTTACTTTTCCCTTCTTGCGGAAATAATTGTACTGCATGTCTGCTAGCCGAAGTCCATAAGATTTCCACAGCTTCATTACATGACCTAAGTCTTGCGTTATCTTGGACCCATGACTGCATCAAAAGCAGGGAAAAAGTCATCTCCACATGTTGCTCCCCACCACAATGTAAACATATAGCTAGTTGTGGCTATTTTTTCTTTTGTTTCCCCCAATGGCTGCAATCCGCGTAAAGAATATATTCCCATGATCAAAGGGGACTAATCGTCAATCCTTCCCAGCAATATTCAACTGGTGGCCTCTAGTTCACACCTTTAGCGCTCTCGTCCACCCTACTAATTTATTCATTTGATCATGATAAATCAAAATCGACCTCTTCCGAAAAGTTCAATCGTCAATACTCCTGACCTTGCGATTGATACATGTGGAATTGGCCATGACAAGTGTAACCACATCAAACGAGCGACAATACGCTACCGTGTAAAAGGTTAAATAATAAGAGAATGGGTTAATCAATTTGCAAGCATGAGATTGTGTGAGCAAGCGTGATGCTTGATGATGAAAGTACTTTTAATCTACAGGCACGGAGTCAAGCAGCCTAGGAACCCATGGCCGGACGGTCCAGAGAACATTACACAGTGCCCCATCCCGGCTGGTACGAGCTTCACTCAAGAACTTTCCTTTTCCGATGAAGAAGGGACACTCTGGTGGCATGCCCATAGCGACTGGTCACGTGCCACGGTCCACGGTGCCATCATCATATATCCGAAACCTGGAACCACCTATCCTTACCCCATGCCGTACAAGGAAGAGCTACTTGTTCTTGGTATTTTCATACTCTCCCATGAGAATGTCACATAAGCCGCTGCTTCTTTTCCTTCTTTTTCCGTCTTGACTACAAATGTTAGCGTTTGTTAATCTTGGATAGAATGATGACGGGGACTTGTATGCTTCTCTTTATGCTAGGCGAATGGTATAACGGAGATGTGATGGCCATAATCGATGAGGCACTTGAAACTGGCGGTGATCCAAACGTATCGGATGCATTCGCCATCAATGGTCAACCGGGAGATCTATATGATTGCTCTAATGGTACTAATTCAATTTTATATGACTTTCCTTTGATTTGTTGCAAAATTAGATATTTAGTTTTACTGAATTATCGGTCGACAAGGTACTATATTCAATAGTTCCATTCTTTTGAAGTGTTTTTTTTTTTTTTTGGTAAAGCCCATTCTTTTGAAGTGTTGTTGGTTACATATATACAGATTTACATTCATATCGGTTTTAACCTAGGTAAAGTGAATTTTTTTTTTTTAGAAATTTAATCAAACTCTCTTTCCTGTATAAGGATAAATATTCTACAAGACTGATGAAGAATATGATAGAAATTATATAGCTACCCACCACACTAATATCTTTCTTTATGGCCTATATATGTAATCGCCAAATTCAGAAATCATGCATATGTTAAAATTGTTTCATGCTTTTATATGACGACAAGAAATTCAGAGTCACTATTTTTGACGGCGATGTCAAGACAAAGCATGATTTTTTTGAAGCACTTCCATTTTCTGCTTGTTCTTATGCGGATAAAGGAATTTTTTTTGCTTCTCGCAGCATCGACGTACCGCCTATTGGTCAATTATGGGAAGACGTACCTTCTCCGCATTGTCAATGCGGTGATGAACGAAGAAATTTTCTTCGGCATCGCGAAACACAACCTTACGGTGGTAGGAATGGACGGAGCGTATCTAAAACCCATCAATACCGATTACATAATGATAACTCCCGGACAAACCATGGACGTTTTGGTCACGGCGAACCAATCTCCTAGCCACTACTACATTATGGGAAGCCCTTTCGCAGATACAACTGCTCCATTCGACAACACTAGCACGACAGCGATCTTTCAGTATAGTGGCAACTACACTCCGCCGTCGACCCCGTACTCTCCATCTCTCCCAGCTTATGATGACAAGGATGCCGCAGGCAATTTCACGGTCCGTTTGAAGAGTTTAGCAAGCAAACAGCACCCCATTAGCGTCCCATTGAAAATCACGGAGTGGATCTTCATGACAGTTTCCGTCAATCAAATATATTGTGCGAACGAGTCTTGTGCTGGTCCGGACGGAAATAGGCTATCGGCCAGCTTGAACAACATCAGTTTCGTGACTCCCACGATTGACATTTTACAAGCATATTACAGGTAATGCACAAAAGACATTGTGATCTAGATTTCTAGTGATAAATCTCATTATATGATGGATGATATGACACGGTACAAAATAAATCTCTAAATACAAATCATGTTGATTTAAAGTCGAGGACAAATCATGATGGACTAATGCCAATCGGACGATTCTTATTTTCAACAGGCATATCCATGGAGTGTATAACAGTACTTTTCCGAGCATACCACCGTATTTTTTCAACTTCACCGGCGACGTGGGCAACAATACGATATACCCTAGCCAAGGAACAAAAGCGAAGATGATCAAATATGGGTCGGTTGTCGAAATAATTTTCCAAGGAACCAACGTCGGCGCTGCGGAGAACCATCCGATGCATCTGCACGGTTACAGCTTCTACGTGGTGGGAATGGGCAATGGAAATTTCGACCACAAGACTAGTCCAAAGACATACAACTTGGTCGATCCACCCTTGGTCAACACGATCGGACTTCCCAAGAACGGTTGGACGACAATCAGATTCGTCGCAAATAATCCAGGTACTTCACTTGTCAAGCTCACAAAATCAAAGAGTCATTACGCATCGTGTCTGACATAATTCAGTAGTAAAGCCTGTGCATGCTGGCTTCATTATGCTCATGATTGTGGTTTTTTTTTTCCTTTCAGGAGTATGGTTTATGCACTGTCACTTAGAGCGACATGCTAGCTGGGGCATGGACACGGTTCTCATCGTCACGGATGGTCCGGCTAACACGAACAAAATGCGCGGGCAGCCCGCTTATATGCCTCCTTGTGCCAAGTCCTAAGGCAAAGAATGAATTTGCAGCTTACTTTTGAGCTTGACAAGCGTGCTTGTTCTTGATTTGAATAAAAAGTCGACATGACTAAAAGGATTGGGAGCTTGTGTGAGAAATGTTTTGGCTACAAAACTGCAGTATATGCAATATATCGAATTCTCTCTCTCTCTCAAGAAAGCACAAGGAAAGGAACTTTGAGTAAAAAGATGCCATGTACCCCTGCGTGAAAAAGTAAAGAGAATATTTATGTCTAATTGTTTCTTTTTGATGATATATTTGCAAAATTTCTATGGCTTAACTTATCTTGATCTTCCACGTACTAATCGATACTACCTAGATTTTCAAAGAATAAAGCAAAAGGAACATCAAAGCTTGATGTGATGTGATCGATACTAACCCTGAATTTGTGATTACCATAATGTGATGAGATACATTAGTTTTTTTTTTTTTTTTATTCCAAGTAAGTGCGCTGATCACCATCTCCTAAAAAGATGGTCTTGGAAGTCCAACTTCACTACTCAAGAAGGAAATCCTGCCCGATTCAAATGTTGATTTTTCATAGAACACATAATAATGATTTTGGAAAGATGGCTCTTCAGATGCTTTGAGTCAGCTTTCTTTTTTGGATTTTCTTATACTAAACGGTAAATAAAAAAAATATCACACAGGTTCGAGCATCAATATATATACTTTTAAATTTTAGTAAACAAATTCATTTTATTCATAAATGAGGATTTCTATTTCATGACTACTTATGTAAAAAAAACAATTTGCATGTACCCTTTGTCCGTTTTCTCGTTTTGTAATGAAATTGTTGTCGATCTTCTCTTTCTTGGATGATCAAAACGGATTATAGCTTCTTCAAAACCTTGGTGAAGTCCTATCATAGAACCTAGTGAATGGTTCTTTTCCAACGGTCCCATCAATGAGGCGTGAGCCGCCCAATGCGGCTTTACCTAATATTCGTACTCATGGGACCATGAATCACGAATCTACACTGCACATTCACCCTGTCTTTTAGAATGGAATTTAGCTTATAAAAAGCAAACAACAAAAAGTTGGATGCCCTAATTAATGTACAATGGAATACCCCAGTTGGTGAAAGTACTATATTGTCGTGTTGCTAGTCATCTTCTAGCACTGATCTGGTCGATAGTGACGTGAATTATTGCTTCATTTTCACGTGGGCGTCTAATGTCTTGTCCATTCCCTAATAATGTTTAATAACGCCTTGGGTGTATTATCTCCTAATCACTAATCATCATTATATAGGCTTTTGAGTAATTGTTTATCTGAGTGGTACGCTAATCAATCCTTCCACAAAGGAGATGTCATAACCACAGAATGCTATTGTTCTATGCAAGAAATACATGTTTGTTTGTTTGTTTGTTTGTTTGTTTTTTTTTGTTTTTTGTTTTTTGTTTTTTTTTTTTCGGGTTGGTAAAATTTAATAAGTATCAATAAATGATAAAAATTGTTAATATAAAAAGACCGGTGACATTTTTTTTTTTTTTTAAATTACTTGTTGGTAACTTACTGATATTTTATGAAATTACCAACTTCTTTAGTAGTTTGCAAATCATAAACTTTTGTATTTGCTTACCTATTTTTATTTGCATAACTTTCTAATGCTCTAGATTTACTAACTATTACATGAAATAACCAATGTAAAGTAGAGCGACTTACTAACTTCTGTCATTTTGGGTTTACCAATTTTCATTTGAGTTACTTGCTAATATTTTTTGGCTATTTAAAGATTCAAATAAACGTTGGTGATTAATTCAAATAAGAGTTGATGTTGCAAAACTAGTTGGTAGTCACTTTAATTAAGGTCAGTAATTTCTAAGAGAAAGTTTGATGGGTTGTTAAGTAAGGTAAATAAAACTTAAAGACTGAATGAAAACATTTATAAGTGTGAAAACAAAAATTCAGATAAAAATTTGTAAGCAACTTGAATGAGAGTTGATTAACCTAAACTAGTGGGTAACGTAATGGAAGAAAAGCTAATAAGTCACATAAATAAAGATTGGTAAATTTATATAAAAGTTGAGTAAAATTAGAGTGCTTGTATGAATAATAAATAAAAGTTGTAAAAAAACAACTGAATAATTATAAAAAAGTTAATAAGTAAGTTAATAAAGATGAATAAATTCATATAAGAGTTGATAAACATGAGGTGTTGATAAGAAAAACAAACAAAAATTGGTAAAATATAAGAAAAGTTGGAAATTTACAAATTGTCAAAAAGAGTTGGTAATGTCAATATGTGAATAAGTTACTTGAAACTAAGGAGATAGATAATTCTTGTACCAACGATATAGAAAAAAATCATTTTTTTTTTTTGGAGAGTAGAACAGTGTAATTGTCCATAATATCCAGGTTTGGAGATATAGGGTGCGTTTGTTTGTGTTTTTGTTTTTTGTGTTCCGGGAATGAAATAGAAAAAATTATTTTCGTTCGGAAATGTTTTTTAACAAAATGCGCGTTTGGTAAACTTGTTCTGAAATAAAAAAAAGAACAAAAACATGTTTGGTTAATTTATGTTCTTTTTTATTTCTCTTAATTTTTTAATGTTTATTTTTTATTTTTCATTTTTTCTTTCTTTTTCTTTTTTTTTCTTTTTTTCTTGCTTTGGCCGGTCGCCGCCTCGGCCATGGCCGGCCGGTCGCCGGCGACCGGCCGACGAGGGCCGGCGGCCTCGCCTTGCCCGGGCGAGCTCGGGCTCGCCAGATCCGGCGAGGCCGAGCTCGCCGGCCCACCGGCGAGGCTCGGCTCGCCGGCCACCGACCCAGTCGGCGCCGCTTGGCGGTGGCCGGCGAGGCCGAGCCTCGCCGGTGGTCGGGCGAGCTCGGCCTCGCCGGATCCGGGCGAGCCCGAGCTCGCCTGGGCCCAAGGCGCGATCGCGCCGGCCGGGTGAGCTCGGGCTCGCCCCAGATCCGGCGAGAGCCGAGCTCGCCCACCGGGGAGGGTCGGCCTCGCGAGCCACCGCCACCCTGCCAAGGTCGGCGTCGGGCGGTGGCCGGCGAGGCTCGGCCTCGCGGTCGGGCGAGCTCGGCCGCGGGATCCGGGCGAGCCCGAGCTCGCCCAACCAAGGCGAGGCTCGGCCTCGCCGGGGCGGCGAGCCTCGCCGTGGCCGGGCGAGCCTCGCCGTGGCCGGGCGAGGCCGCCGGCCCTCGTCGGGCCGGTCGCCGGCCATGGCCGAGGCCGACGACCGGCCAAAGCAAGAAGAAGAAGAAAAGAAGAAGAAAAAAAGAAGAAAAAAAGAAAAGAGAAGAGAAGAGAGAGAAAAACGTTTCTCGTTTTTGTTTAAACAAGAAACAACTTTTTTTTTGTTTCTTGTTTATTCTTTTCGAACAAAAAAAGGAACAAAAAAACAGATTTGGAACAAAAACGCTTTCCAAAACGCGTTTCGTTTTTTTTTTTTGTTCCGGGAAAAAAAAACAGAAAACCTGTTTTTGAACAAAGAAAAGAACACAAACAAACAGGCCCATAGCCTGTTTATAGACAATTTTTTTTTCGGTTGAGAAAGCAATTTGTCAAACACGTGAAACAAGTCTTCAATTTGAGTTTTTATGTTGGAACCAAAAGGATTTGGAACTAATTGTAGGGTATGCAACCCTTTGCTACTTAAATTAATTGTAGAGTGCGCAGCTTATAAAATATGTGGAATAATAAAATACTCAAAATAAACTAATTAATACAAGCACACTCAACTATTTTATCTTTCCTTCTCGATCACGGAGGGATAACTCGCTCACATAGAGCTACTGAGGCTGCAGTGCCTCCTGAGGCTCACACCTTAATTTTTCTCTGAAGAGACTCTCTCTCTCTCTCAATCTCTTCTTCTCTCAATTCGTGTGGCCTTGCTGCACGTTTGCACTCCCAAGCTTATTTATAAGCATCTTCACCGCCTGGACTTCACCGCCTCACTCTACCGCCTTTGACTTCAACATGCAAGACAACTCATTTTCTTCTTCTCTAAGTATTCTTGCTGCCCACGTACAAGTTTCTTCTTCAGCCACTATTGTTGACTTTCTTCAAGTTTCTCTTCTTCTCTCTAGAATTCTCACGTGTAGAGTGGATGAGTGGATAATTCTTTCTTTGTTTTCTTCATGCTTTTGGCTTCTTCTTATTATAATGTGTGCCCCTTCCTTTTGATGAGCTTGTGGCTTCTTCAAGAATTTTCTTCTTCGGCGGTTTACGTCCAGACTTCATGCATAATGGACTTTCATTATTATATTAGGTGTTGACTTCAACATTTTAGTCCCAAAATTTCCATGTCTAGTAATCGTATTATTCGACCTGTTTTCCCCTCCCCCAATTAACTTGTCAATGATCGACCCAAAAAAGGGAAAAAGACTTGTCAAAGTCCTTGTAGTCACATTGTGCATTCCAAAGTTTTAGGTCTGACTTATAATGATACTGCAAGTCTTAGGAAATTTGTGCTATTTACATTAACAACGTTTGCAATTTTTTTCCTCGAAGGATGAAGAGAGTCATACCTAATCCGCATTTGTCCTCTAGCATCCGCTCTCAATGTCAACGCCGGCCAGCTTAATGTCTTCATAATCGATGTGCTCTTTGATCTCTACGCATTTCACTGCTTCACTAGAAATTTCTTTGCCCCCTACCATACTCCAAATTAATAGTCTTGATCGCCTGTCTTGCATTGAATCCTGGCATTTGACGGTGGATTTTCATATTTTTGTAGCTTGGAACCTGTTATAGTACATTATGACTTTGCTCTCTATTGCTTCGATAAGAGCTGTAAAGTCTACCTTAGGTTAGAGCGTTCTTTTTCATCTCTTAGATTATTTTTTTTTTTAAATTTCAAAGCTCATTAAAAATTGACATATGAATACATTTGTAATATTGTGAAAAATTCCGGGTACTCTGAATTAAGAAAAGATCAAAGTACATCCACTGCAAATTTTTATAAACAAAAAGCAAAAGATAAAAGCATACTCATACATGCTAGTTTGCCTTATCGTGCTCCAATTGAAAGTGTCGTTGACTTGTTAGAACATATAGCATCCCTTCTGGGTTTTTTCGAAATTTCAAAGCTCCCATCAAGTCCGCTTTTGGTCATTTGACATAAAATTTGTGCGATTTAATCTTCTAATTTAAGCAACACGCTAACACCGTACCTCCACACGCAACTAAAATGTGTCTATATATATTGATTTTATGTTAAGGGTTGTCGTGGTCAAAATTTAAAATAATTCTTGCTGGGAGTGGTAGAGGAAATTACCAAGTAAAAGCCGTGTTTACGGGGAAAAGCCAGAAGTAGACTAGAGCAAGAAATCTTCCCGTCCTTAGTACTTTGTGGACAAAATTAACGGTTTGATTTGATTTGATTGAGAGTTGCTGTCGGTCTTAGCTTAGAAGATACAACCATGCCTAATTCTCAATGTCCACTCCAAAAGCAAATATCTTAATCACGGGAATTTTATATTTTGTCCAAATACGGTTGAAATCTTCATCATTTTCTCTCATTCATACACATGTGCATCATTCATGGAAAAGAATAGAGTCGGAAGCACCATGAATCTTAGCATCTATTGTCTTCATCGGGTTAGAAAGACAGAAAAATCAAACGTTTCCATGTTATTCTTCCAAAAAGCAACCCTCTAACGCGTAAGAACTAGGTCCTTGTAAAATTATTCCGGTTAGTCCATTTGTAATTTATTTATTGCGAAACGGAAGATTTGAGAAAACTACACGATTTTCCTTGCTCATTTGGAGAAAGAACAAGGGCTATTGCCATTAAAAATCTCAAATTGATTACCCATGGTATATTTATTCCATGACGCATTTTCCCAAATTAGTTTTTATCTTACAAAAAAATCCAAATTGGTGCTTCTAAATCAAATCTATGAGTGCAAGGACAGAATTGGCCATGTTAGTGTTTTTGGGTCAAAATTGGTCAGAAGTACTATATTGGTAAATTGTCGAGAGGTTTATAATTGAATTGGTACAATTGAAAAGTTTATGACCGAATTGACCACATTATTTTAGTCTTATATTTTTATGGTAATATCCGGTATAGGGTAGGAAACTTTCCCCAACATTGAATGATTTGGCATATTGAGAATTTATTGTTGAAAAGTTTAGATCCGGATGTGATAAATTAAACTCCGCTACATATGCACATATTCCTAAAAAAAAAAAAAAACATATCAGAATTTGGGAAAATATATGTATTCGAACAAATTAAATAATGATGCGATACCTTCTTACCTTAAAGTTTTGTCCTATCAATTTGTCGTCAAGAATTAATGAATTTGCATTCGTGTAGGTTCGTCCTACGCACTTTTGTTTCGAATTTTGGGCCTGGGCTCACCTACGGGTTTGTTCTAGTCTCTTGGTTAGATTAGTTCTTTAAGCTTTGGGCCTTTGATAGGGCGAGGCCCAAAAAATGGGTAATTCGGAAAAGATTTATTATAAATAAATTTGGTAATTTTGGGAACGACCAAACCAGCATCGTGGTGGTCGATGGCCTAAAATTAGCTGGTAATTTCATTGGAAAAAAGTGGTAAGTAATTTAGATAAAGGTTTTTTTTTTTTAAAAAAATTATTGGGGTTTGTTCTGGTGGAAACCCTTCCAACGTGAAAAGAGGAGGTGGGGGATTTGAATTCTCACATTCTCAGGGGGTTGGGGTAGGGACGATCTAGTTTCAAATGTGGGTTTGACTCTCACGCCTTATAAGGAGGTAGGACAAAAGTTTGAAAGTGAAGTTAGAGTAATAATAGAGAAGAATCGACCAAAAAAAAAAAAATTAGATAAAGTTTTTGATTAGATATAAGAGTCGGTGACATAAGTAAGAGTCGGTTCGACTTCTTGAAAAAAAGTTGGTTAGTTACTAAAAAAATTGGTAATTTGGAATTTGATTGAATAAATGTTGGTGAATGGCTCAAATGGGAGTTTGTACCGTAAAAACTAGTGGGTAACTTTATCATAGAGAAGTCTTGTCGTGACCTTTCCGAGGGTGAATTACTTAAAGAAGGCTAATGGATTACTAAGTCCGAAGACTTGGCGTGGACCCTCCCAAGTCCTACCAATCGCGACTTGATACTAAGAAATTAACATATTTAAACATGCAATTATACTCAATTTGGAGCCGTCACTAATCAATTAGGGTTGATTAGAAACCCAAGTAAAGTATGAGAGAATACTTTACTTTTGCGAACCAGAGATTCAATAGGTCCAGGGACATGGTTACGCTAGATTACTCTAACGCCCTTTTGATACCTTTTCATTTTAATTTCAAAAATATTTTGCACGCAGTCTTGATTAATTTTAACCTAAGCTACTAACATGCAAAGGGTGGTCATGCGGGTGCACGATAAGTAAAATAACATTCAATAAACCGAAGTGATAGATTGTAAGAAATTATAAACTACAACCTTAAAATGCCAATAAAAATGCATGCCCTAAACATGATTTCTAAATAACATGACACCTAATTTTTCTTTTTCTTTAAAAATGTTAATTATATGCAATCTTAATTTAAATTTGATATGCATGAGTTTTACTTTAATAACATGTGAGATGCAATTCATATGACATAATTTGAATTATTACAATATGTGTGCAATCTAATTTACATAATCCTAATATGCACGTGCTACATGATATGGGATGGATGACATGACAATTCTATATACATATTCTTTTTATGATTTTTTTAACGATTTTTTTTTAATACATATATGCAACCTACACTAAACAATGATGACATAAAATGGGATTAATTATGAATTAACCTATTAACTAACTAAGTAAATGACCTTTTGTGTTTTCTTCTTTTTTAAAATAAAAAAAACAACACAATGATGCAATACTAATCTTTGGCCTTTTTATTAAAAAAAAACTACACGACGGGAATATTAAAACATTAACCTATGACCATGTGGTGTGCACATTATGAAATCTATATAACCTAAATAACATATATATATTTTTTTGTTTTGGTTTTATTAAAGGAAAATTATCCTAATTCTATATGAATCTTAAAAATTAAAATGCGTTGCTTTAAACATGAAATGTGTATGGACCTAAATACCTAAATCCTAGAAATGACATATGATGCATGATATGTGATGAGCAAATAACGATAACGCACCAACATATATGTCCTATTGAAAATCCACCAATGTAAATCAATGACATGTTAACTTAATGCGAATCAATTACACAAAGCAATCCATAAATTTGCCATGAAAAGTTGAAATAATAAAAAATCTAACCCGCCATCTTGCGGTTCAATATTTTTTATTATTATGGCTTAATATGACAAATTTCCTGATTGGTTAACAATTATATATGACAAATTAAATCAGGATCACAAGCTAAGAATCCGAATACTCGAACTGAATTTAGCCTAAAGAGATTACCTAGTTTGGAAAAATTATCTCCAAGATGGAAACAACGAGGAACAATTCCAAATTCACCCTTCTCAAGCCTCAAGTGACTTGCACAAGGAAAATGGTACCAACAGTACTGAACTTGCTGGACAATTTCGGATGAAGGATGGTTGGCGTCGGAGCGGGCGAGGGAGACAGCCGGCGTCGGAGTTTCGGCGAGGACTGGGCGGCAGCAGTAGCAGGGAGGCACGGCGTCGGTGACCGGCGAACAGCAGGGTCGCGGGTCACAGCGGTGGTGGCGCGGGTTGAGGTGCGCAGTGGCGAAGACGGTGGCTGCGGCAGCAAGGGAGTGTGCGGACGTCGGGCGCCGGGCGGAAGGCAGCGCGTAGGCTGCTGGTGTGGGTTGCAGAAGCTAATGTGGGGGTGCAGTGGTGAAGCGACGAGGCAGCACTCGGGCAGAGAGGGCGTCGGGTCGTCGTGGGCTGGCGGAGCGGCAGTAGCCGGATCGACGGGTTGCAGGGAGCGTCGGTGAGCGAGGCGCGGCGTCAGGTCGTCGCGGCGAGCTTCGTGGGGAGACCAGTGAAGTGGCTGTGGCGGACGCGCGGTGGCGGAAGCGCGGTAGCGGGCTGGTGGAGGCGGTGCCGGCGTAGTGACCGGTGCGAGCGCAAGGCCGGCGCGTCGGGGACCCTCGCGGAGAAGATGAACAGTCGCTGCCTCCCCTTTTCTTTGTCTTTTTTTTTTTTTGGGATATGTTCGGCGGAAGTCCCAAAAACTTGTCAAGGAAATGCAATTTAGTCCCAAAAACTTACAAAAAGTGCAATCAAGTCCTAAAACTTGTCAAGTTGGTTCAATTGAATCCTAAAGTTAATGCCGTTAGTTTTTCCGTTAAAAATGCTGACGTGGCATTTTAAATAATTTTTATTTTCCACGTGGATTTTTAAATTATTTTTTATTCATTTTTTTCTAAAATTAGATTAAAAAATTAGATTTATTCATTTTATCTTATTTTCATCAAAAATTAAAAAGAAAAGTTAAAAAAATATATTTTTAAAAATTGTTTAAAAAAATCAACTTCTCTCCCCCCGCCGCCGTTGCCGCCGCCCATGCCGGGAGGGGCGGGCGACGGTCGGGCCCCGGGCGGGGTGGTAGGCCCCGCCGGCCCAAGCGAAGGCTGGCGACGGCCGCCCCTGGCGAGGCCTCGTCGGCCCTCGCCCGGGCCTCGTCGACCCCTCGCCGTGGCGAGGGTCCGCCACCCCGCCTAGGGCCGGCGACCATCGCCGGCCCCCGGGCGATGGGAGGCGGCGGAAGTCCACCGGTTTTTTTTTTTTTTTTGAACAGTTTTATGTTTTTTTAAATAAATTTAGATTTTCCTTTTTAGTTTTTAATCTATTTTTTAAAGATTTTGAATAAAAATAATTTAAAAAATCCATATAAAAAATAAAAATTCATTTAAATTGTGACGTCGCGCCACGTCTCAAGAATTTCCATTAACTTTCTTAACGGTGTTAACTTTTAACTCAATTGAACCAACTTCGACGATGTTTTAATTTGATTGACTTTTTGTAAGTTTGTGACTAAATCGCACTTTTCGATGAAGTTTTAGTGACTTCTACTGAACATATCCCTTTTTTTTTTTCTTCCGGTTGAACGTTACTTGACGTCAGCTTCTCTCACCTCTCACTGTACCCTCTCTCCTCACGTCTCTCTCGCATCATTTCCCTCTCTCTATCTTCTTCTTTTCACTGTTTCTTTTGCTGACTTTTCTTTTCTTGACCTCGAAAAAGAAAACGAACATTCTTTATTTAAAGAAAAACTTTCGAAGATTTCTTTTCATATTGACCTCGAAACCGAGAGAAGGACCTCCAAAATCTCTCTCCAAATGTTTTTATTTTATATGTTATTTATTATCCTCTATTTTTATTTTCTAAAAGATAAGTTTAATCCTAAATTAGGTGTCAACAAGTCTTAGCTCACCACCCTAAAGGTTGTTAATTTCATGTAAGATGTAGTAATTTCCATAAAAGATTATAACATATTAGAAAAAGTCAGGAAGTTATTAGAAAAATCAGAATCGATGTACTGAAAGTTTGTGAGATATTAGAAATGTAGGTAAATTAGTAGAAAACTTAGTAACTTGAAATCCATCTAATAAAAAACTGGTAATTAGCTCAAATAAGAGTTTATAACCTAAAACTAGTTGGTAATTTAATCATTTTGTATTTTATTTAAATAAAGGTTGGCAATTTCTCATTTAATCATTTTTGTATTTTATTCAAATAAAGGTTGGCAATTTCTCATAAGAGATGGTGATGTCAATAAAAGTTTGTAAGATATTAGAAAAGTTGGTAATTGGGAATCGATTAAATAAGTAAATGGCCTAAATAAGAGTTTTTAAACACAAAATTAGCTGGTCATTTTATCGTAAAAAAGTTGTATCTCACTCGTATAAAGGTTGACAATTTCTTATGAGGGATGATAATATCAATAAAAGCTTGTGACATATTAGGAAGTTTAGTAGTTTTTATAAAAATTAATAAATTTGAAGGGATTTAATAAATGTTTAAAAGTTATCCAAGTAAGAGTTGGTGACTTCATCGTAGTAAAGTTGGTAGCTCCTTCAAATTAAGTGTGGTAATTTTGCATGTTTGGTAACTTTAACACGTTAGTAAATTACAGTAAGAACAAATATCGATATGTACGATAATTTATAAGTTATTTATAAACAATCCCATAAAAAGTAGTAATTTACTATGAGAGTTGGTAGCTCACTAATGAACTACCGGATGAGCAGTTTATTGATCATTTTTTTCACCAACAATATATTTGATTATTTGTCGACGAAATTATACATTTATCAAACTGCAATAATTTTATGGCAATTTGATGTTCAGAGCACATCAAAAGTCTTTTTATTCGAACACATACTGACTTTTCTAATTTAATTCGAACACATGTTGTCATTCATTAGAAATAAACAAGAAATTCGTGCATGTGCACCGACCGCACAAAATTACTTTAGAAGAAAACCAAATAAGGTGCAGAGTCGACGCCACCATGCGAAAATTGTAAAACTAAGTTGTCTCACATTTGAACTGTCCTCATGTAAGGAATCCGATCCGAAGGTTGTGGGGTCATTTGCTCATCACTTGAAATTTCAACGAGAAGTCAATGCCCAAGAATACATTACGCCTAAGCTGCTTGGAGAATGATCCTGAGTTGGATCCGTACTTCTCCGGTGATGGATTTAGAGTTCTATGAAGGAAGAGGTCCGAAGCTATTCGGGTCGGAAAATGCATGGACCGATTAGGAGAAGCGCAGGGAAGTCATTGCTGAAGCCTGGGGTGTTGATGTAGTAACAAGGACCCTGCATGCGCTTCAAAACAAGCTCGACCATTGCAGTAAAGCTCTTCTCTAGTGGGTGCAAGAAGAGCGGTCCTCACAGCAGGAAGGAGATTAACAGCATAGAAAGAGAACTTGCTTTCAGAGGAGAGCCAGCGATGAAATTCTAAGACTAAAGATTGATCTGCACAGATGGGTTGAAAGAGAAGATGATGGTACTGTCTGATTTCAAAAGTTTCATGATGAGTTGTTTCAATCAGGTTGGGAATCAGGATGGGACTGAGAATAGATTATAGAGTGACCTTGCCGATCAGATTCCTGACTTGATCTTCCCTGGATACGCATGCTATTTAAATTCTTCAGATCTCCAGAATACTTGATGACAGGCTTAATCATTTTCTCCCCCAAATCTCTACTCCTTATCAAAGTGCATTCTTTGAAAGTAGGCTTAATCATGATATCACTGTGGCCCAGGAAGTGTTTCATCACATGAAACCGAGGAAAGAAATAAAATGGGGTAATGTGTAAGGGTGTACAATGGGAATTTTTGAATCAAGAACCACCTAAACCAGACCGAACCAGCTAGTTTTGAATGGTTCCTGGAAAAGGGCGGTTTGATTCTCGATTCTCATTCCTAGAACCGGTGGCTGATCGGTCAAATTGCTCATTCTAAGGTGGGAATCAGATTGACCGGACCAACCGAACTGGATCAACGGATGGTTGATATAAAAAAAGAAGAAGAAAAGTTTAAAAAACCATCCTGCCATTTTTAGGTTTTGCTTTTTGCTTTCCCCACCTTCCGTTTTTTGCTTTCCCCTCCCTCCCCTTGTTGCTTTTTGCTTTCCCCCACCTACCTTTGCAATTGTGCTGCGGTTTATGAATTGACAACAAGGCCATGCAGTCACTAAACGAAATTCTTTCTGGATGATTTACAGAAAAAGACAGAGCTATCAACAAAACGATTGACTCCAATTAGCCCGTCGATCAGACGGGGTCACTACAAAAGGACGGATCTAATTGAAACAACCACTAATCTCCTCATCCTTCACTGCACACTCGGAACATCTTCAAGCTGTGAGCACCAACTCATCTAACACGACGACAAACAAACAACAGATTACTAGTTCCACCGAACCGGACTAGACCGATCGGTCGGTCCGGTTTCTAATTCCAGGTTCGGTCGGTCCGATTCTCAATCCTAGAACTTGGGAACTGGTCCTCCCAGTTTGGTTCTCGGCCACATTGGACCGGGAACTAATTAATCCTAATAACATGCTATTGAATTAAGATATAAATAAATTTTACAACCATATTGAGTGGGATTTCTTAAAATTCACAATAATTAAAATGGGATCTAATGTAGAGCGGATAAATTGGATTATCGGTCGTGCAAGTGCTGTCACTTATAAGGTTTTAATCTGTGGCCTTATTCCGTCAACGGTTACATCTATTAGTGGTTTTTTGGTTACTTAGATCGATCTCCGTTTGTCGACATTCCACTCCAAGGCTTGATTAATTTTGCTCATATTCTTTGTCGGACAAAATTCATTTCCTTGTCGACCAATTGAGTTTGCCCACTAAAAGCCTTCAATAGTTAGCAACTTTTGCCTTCATTGCATCTAACTCGGTCTCTGCCGACCGAGTCACCAGACTAAAGATTTGGAACACGTTTGATCCAGCGAACATTCCCTCCATAAGATCTGGTCATTAGCTAAGTCAAAAGCCAAGTTTCATATCCTGCTGTCCTCTGAAGTTTTACTAGGGATGTAATTTATTAAAAAGACTATGCTAGTTCTATAGGGTTCTAACTTATTCTGATAAATATTGAAATTTTGACATATCATTCGTTATAAAAATTTCGCCACATATGATAAGGTTTGGAAATTACTTTTTATGAGAAATCTTCAATGAGAAGCCACTGCATAACATCACTGACAAGATATGAAATGACAAATGTAAAATATCGAGCCTATATTTAAAAAGTAATAGAAAGATTTTGACAAATGCATTACGTTACTAAAAAAAAAAAAAATTCAAAACCACCGCATCGACACAGTACATAAACAAACAAATAAGATGAAAATCCTTTATTGGTGAACATATAAACATATAAAAATATTTATATTTATATAATTAGGACTTTAGCAGTACGCACGGTGCGGCTTCTTTTTCTTTCTCTTTCGACCATACTTGGTGCCCTCCGGTCATTATCACTCTACCTAAGTAAAATGTATTTTCCGTGTTTTCCCATCAACATTCAAAATACTATTTAAACATCAGAAAAATAAGAAAAATTGTACGTGGATATATGTCGCGAAAGTTTGAAAAGCCTAGGGTTTGCAAAAATTTGAAAAGCGGGACTAAATTTTAATTAAGGAAAAAGAAGAAGAAATAAAAGTAAAGTCTATCCAAACAGGTTAAAATAAGAAAATTACAAAAGCCGTCTGCACTTTTTCTTAAGTTGCATTTTGCATCCTCTACATTCAAGATTTTATGGTTTTTATCCTCTCGAGAATGTATGAGCATAGAAGTACTCGATATTATATTAAGAAAACGGAATATAGAATATAGGGAATTATTTTCGCCAATGCGATTACAAGCGTTACGACATGGGGTCGGCCGTTTGTGTAACAGTACCTGTCACACCGATGCTTCATGGTGGCCCCTTTGATTGAAACGTTCAACAACCGTTTAGGTAAGAATATATCAATTCATCTTATTTGTCTCTTTCCTTCAAAATGAGAAAAAGTTTATTATATAAATAATTCAAAGTGTTACCATGGGCCAGACTATCGTGAAGTCATTTGCACTTTGCAGTTGCACGCCATCAATGAGTTCAAAAGAGCAAATTGTGGAGATTACTTTTTTAACTTATCTTGATTTAAAGTTTGCAATGCACCCACAACGTTGGTCGGCTTTTCATTCGAGACCCCTGAAACTTTGATAATATATAAATGGTAACGTATAAATTCTCTTATAATCTTTTTTTTCATAGTTGTTCTAAATTTCAAATATCGAACTCAGCAAAAAAAGAAATAAAGTAGTTTCTTTAAATATGCTTAGTGCTAAGCAGACAAGCCAGGAACACGAGACACAATATGTTAACTATTTCACTTGCCGGATCACAGGAAGTTTCTTGCCCCAGTTTGAAGTAGAGTGCACAAATCATCAGGCATCACAGGGAAAAACGCAATATGTGATGAATCGAGGGTTTAAATAGTTCTTTTTTTTTTTTGGTCCAAGGTTTAAATAGTTCAAGACTCGGTAGAACAATGGAACTCTCAAGTGAGACTGGTGTTCCATAATAAAAAACAAACGTGGAGCCGGTGAAAAGAATAGCTTTGGCAATATTCGAAAGTTAAAAGCGGGATTCCCGACGAAATTGGGGTGAAATAGAATATTCGATAGAGGCAGTTTTTTTTTTTTTTGGTCCTATGCTAATCTGACTCTAACACTCACTTTCAGGCTTTTGCCCTGGATAAAGGCAAGGTTAAAAGTTGATTTTGATTGAATATGGGGTCATAGTGTGATAATGGGATTGTGGGTGCTTTTGGCGCATGCAATTCACTACTGCACAACTTTTGAGATCGAATATTCCATATAGTTCTTGCTCTTCTTGGGAATAGGCTAAATAAATACTAAAAATGATTTCAAAGTTACTTTCAGATGCGATTAGTCCTAGGGTCCTAATCCCACTTTTCTTTTAATTATTATATATCTTCAACTTGTAAAGGGGCCGAACATAACTCCACAGCCGAGAGTTTTTGGGGGTGGTTATAACTTCATTTTCTTAGTATCCTAACAGTAAGGTCACTAACTAGATTGAGAAAAAATGATAATTTCTATGTAAAATATTTTATCACAGACTCTTCCACGAGACTCTCTAAATTGTTGTCCTGTGTACTCGTGATATTTGAGGATAACATCTATATGATTCGAGATACTACCAATCCTTACTTTTGGGGAGTTTTAGGTGCAAATTTTCATACGCGTTAATTCCTTTATAATTCATAAGTTTCATGCAAAAACAGGATTCTTTAAGCGGACAAAAGTTTCGTAATATTTTGAATTGATAACTTTAGTTAGTAAATTATTATATTTTTCTTTTATTTGGACGTGCTGTTTAACTAAATTCGTGTATCACACGAATATATTATCTTTAAACTTTTCGAGCGGCCTTTTTTTCCTTTCATTCTGGGCCCAAAAAAATGGCCCGCTAAAAAAAAAAAAAACTCAAGTCAGTAAACTAAATCTTCCAACCAAGTTTTTTCTCTAGACTGCGATTGATCTCCCATCTTGTCGTCCGAGGTTTCGCGTGTTGCTTGATCTACATTGGTGGAAATCGCTTCAACGTTCGCTTTTCTGGAGAGGGTGGAAAAGATGGACGAAGAAAAAAATCTTGCCTTTTTGTTGATCTAGTGAGAAACCAGCTACAAGCATTTATTGTTGCTTTTGTCGGTTGTTTGCCAGTGGAGAGAGAAAAGAGCACGCTTCCTATTTTAACTTTTCATTTTTCACATATTCCATGTCAGAGACACGTGTCGAATATTCAATGGAGCCAACTAGACTCATGCATGCCACGCGAGCTGATGACGTGTTGGTCACGAACCACTGAATATTTTCTCCAAAGATCAAGATCTCAGATTTTGTCGTTGTTTTGGTCCGCAATCAAGATCACCTCCCACGTCATGTGGAACGAACCATCATGGAAAAATGCGTCGTTGACTGGAAAAAAGACGTTAGAATTTAAATGCTTGTCTCCCGATTGGATCAAGATCACAGGAGATCCAATCGCATGCTTTCTCTATCATTCCGCCCCACGCGAATTTTAAAATGATAATTTGCTAAAGAAAACAAAACCTTCGTGGGAAAAATCAAAACCCGCACGTTTCAATACGTGGGCCTGCGCTGTCCGAAGACCAGTAGCCTACCAGAAGTTCTGGAGTAACCCGTAGTTCCTGGGGCTCGACTGTCTGGTACGCATGTGAAGTTGTGAACTTACCTCGCACCCGCGCGGTCGCCTCTCTCTTCCCTCTGCCCTTTTAATGCGCGACCGCGGCGTCGCTCGATCTAAACGCAAGAAAAACCGAGAGAAGAGAAAAATTTGTGTGCGCGCTGATGAATCGCGTGAAGATGGCGATCCGACCGCCTTTCTCCGCCACCATTTCTCCCCATGCTGCAATTTTCTTTCTTCTTGCGAACGTCCTTCTCGGGGCTCAAGCCAGCGTTCATTACTACGACTTTGTTGTGAGTGCTTTTGTTCGTCCTTTGCATGGTGTAACGTGCTCTTTGTGCGAAGTTTTGCGTCGACAATCCTAAAACCGATGCATGCAGGAGAGTTTCCTATAGTTGCTTGTGGATCGAGCTTTCGTTATTCTTGTGGGGTCATTTCGTTAGCAAAGGGCCCGCGACTGCAAGTGACATGCTTTATATGAGCAAATATGTAATGAAATGGATAGGGTCGACTGGTAAGCAAAGCCTCTTTCTTTCGCAAATGACGTCCGTCGTTGCGCTTCAGAAAGAAAAGAAAAGAAAAAGTATCTGCGCAATTGCCTTCGGTAGATTGCGAAAGGTCACCTTTCATTTTCGACTGTTCAACACCTTCTACGGACTTCTCGACTGCGATGCATGCAAGCACGGGGACTGTTTTATTGTGGAAAAATGTAATGTTTTTGTTGGTCTCTCGACTGAAGTCAGAAAGTGCTCTTGGTTGTTGTCTTTTACTTCTGTATCTCACTACGTCTATTTTTGAATCATCTCTTTTTGGCTGCAGCTGAGGGAAACAAACATTACGAGGAACTGTACTACCATGTCCCTTTTAACAGTCAATGGCAGTTTTCCGGGGCCCGTGATTCGTGTTCATAAAGGTGACCTCGTTTTCGTGAACGTCCATAATCAAGGAGATTACGGCATCACGCTTCACTGGTAATTTCATTTTGTCGACTATCTTTTCATCTCTTTACGCTCTCTGTGTTCCCTTGGTGTGCACTCGTTACTCGTACTGGCGGTATATATTTCTCTTTTCTTGTCTCACTGAAATGGCAACGTGAATGAGAAAACAACAAAAGACGGCAATTGCAACGAGATCGTTGTAGGCGGAATTTGGTCTGGTGCATATTGATTAATTGAATATTCTGGGAAGGGGAGAATGAAAAACCGTACTACACATAATAATCTGGCAAGAGTAATCCAGAAATAGAGAACAGTTTACTAATCTGATTGTGGTGGTCGGGTCTTGGTCCATTCAAGGGGCTAAATCAATCGACAACATTCAATTATTTGAATGCCTCACTTGATTGTAAGTCCCGATTGAGGTTGGAGAATATTTTTCACTTAGGGCTTAGGATTGACTCTTTCAAATCTTTTCATTGAAATAATATAAATGCGAAAGCGGAACCGAACCCGGAGAAAAAAGAAATGTTTGAGAATAAAGATAGGTAAAAAGAATATGATCATTTGTTTGATTCTCCTTGAAAATTTAAAGTGATAAATCACAAATATAATTTTGAAAGACTTGCCATCTTAGGGATTTGATGCAAGGCCTTCTTTCGTGAGCCCAAGCCATCAGCAAGATACTTAACAACACAAAAAGAAGAAAATAAAGCATAACTCGTGGATGGTCAATATGATTGTAAGACTTTTCCTAGAAAACTTCCTGGGCAAGATTCGAAGACTCTTGCTCGAAGATTGGAAAGGCGGGGTCGGGGGTAGAAGCTGATCTTCATATCAAAGGTTTCCCTTTCTCGATAGTATAGGGAAGACGCTAGCACTAGCAGCACTTTTACTCCATCAACTGCTGCTCAATCCATACAACTTGGGATCTTATGGCTTCTTTTCTCTATCTTTTTTGGGGAGCTCGGGTCTCAAGGACCCCGTTCCTTACTATATACTAGAGTCAACTTCCTATGTTCAAATTTAATCTTTCTAAAAATACGCGAGTGATGAGGCATTTCCTTACTGATCTTCCACAAAAGAAGACTTCGTCAAAGAAGCTTTTTCTCTGATAGGATCGGATTGCTATGCACAAGTCCTCCGATCACATATATATATTTTTATTAGAATAGTAAAACAAGCTTTTATTTTTCATGAAAGAAGCTTTTTTTTTTCTCCGATAGGATTTGATGGGATCGGATCCCTATGCACGAGCTTTTTCATATATGTTTGCAAGGGATAACCGGTGCAGATCCTCAATACTTCTAAATTGGTCAAATCCTAGTTATTGTTTTTTTTTTTTTTTTATCGAAAAATCCTAGTTATTTACGTAGGATGAAAAGCGAAGGTTCTGGCAAAGGGGACCCCACGAATGGGGTATGACGGCGGGTAAAAATAAAAATGATGAGGCCACAGGAGACAAATCTTCGTAAACTAAAATATGCGGAACTTCATTGATATATAGCTATATGATAAAATTGATGTATCTCGATTTTCAAATCGCGTGATTATGTCACGTTAATCTTTAATGATAAAAGTCAACTTTCGGATTGTGGCAATTCATTGGGCTTTGGTGGGTTTCCAATTGATGAATTGCGTGTCAGCTATTTGGTAAAAAATACATGTGCAGGCCAATGGCTGGAGCTTAAATCATTGATGAGGCTTGTAGGGTATTTTACGGAGAAATAGCTGCATCTTTCTCATCACGATGGAAGTCCTTTCTTCTCTCAACGTCAAGACGTTCTTGTCTCACCTACCAGTAAAATGCAAAGCATGAACTTTCTCTCGGTCCTCCTGATTCCTTCCCCCATCATCCACTGAGAAAAAAGGGTCATTCAAATGTGTATATATATTCCCATGAGGAGCGAAGTGCCGGTCTGTATGTCCTCGTGTTGCTTCCTGCGTGTGCCTCTATCCACCATTCTTATTATCTACTTTCAAGTCTTTGTTACTATTTAATTCTATGTGTCCCGTGTTAGTGATTGACGCAGACAACTTCTTTATAATTGAACTCACTTATGGACAATTTGCAACTCCCACAAGTCGTGATTAAGTAGAATCACCTGGCCCACCCGCCCTATCCTCTCACTTATCAACTTGCTGATTGTGGCAATTCATTGGGCTTTGTTGGGTTTCCAACTGATGAATTGCGTGTAAGGTCAAAAATACACGTGCAGGCCAATCTGCTATAACTTTAATCATCGATGAGGAAATAGCTGAATCTTTTCCGTCCCAATGGAAGTCCTCTCTTCTCTCAACGTCAAGACGTTCTTGTCTCACCTACCAGTAAAATGAAAAGCATGAACTTTCTCTCAGTCCTGACTCCTTTCCCTATCAGCTACTGAGAAAAGGGTCATTTAGGGTCCGTTCGTTTCGCGGAAAATAATTTTCGGGAAAACGTTTTCCGGATTTTCCGGCGTTCGTTTCACAGAAAATGAATTCCTTGAGGAAAATGTTTTCCATCAAAGGAAAAAAGTTTCTAAAGTAGAGGAAAATGTTTTTCACTTTTAAAAAGTGGAAAACATTTTCCTTACTTGATCTCTCTTATCTCACACCTCTATAAATTCTCACTTCCTTATCCCCTTTAATTTTCTTATTTTCTTTTTTCATCCAAATTATTTTTTAATTTTCTTTTTCTTTTTTTAATTTGAATTATTTTTAATTTCCTTTTTCTTTCCTTTTTCTTTTTTTTTTTTTTTTTTTCACATCTTCTTCTTTTCTTGGCTAGTCGTCGACTAAAGTGAACCTCAAGCTCGTCGATCTCAACTTTGCGTCGATCGATCGCGCAAGCCTCGAGTTTGACGCTTGACCTGCCAATCTAGTGAGAGGAAAATATTTTTTTTACCGAATATCGGAAAATATTTTCCGAAACATTTTCAGGTTTTAACCGAACATTAGAAAATATTGTCATTTTCCTGGAAAATGACTTTTGGGAAAATATTTTTCGAAAATAGCTCATTTTCCGCGAAACGAACGGACCCTTAATGTTCATATATATTCCCATGAGGAGCGAACTACCGGTCTGTATGTCCTCGTGCTGCTTCCTGTGTGTGCCTCTGTCCACCATTCTTATTATCTACTTTCAAGTCTTTGTTAATATTTAATTCTATGTGTCCCGCGTTAGTAATTGACGCAGACAACTTCTTCATAACTGAGCTCACTTGGACAATTTGCAACTCCCACAAGTCGTGATTAAGTAGAATCACCTGGCCCACCCGCCCCTTCTTCTCACTATCAGGTTTTTTTGGGTTCGGATGAGTGGTTGAGGATAATAAAATATGTTAAATCATCACGCTTTCGTTTAATAACTTCGACTTTTAGATGAGGAAAACATCCAACCCTTCCCGTCCTGCCGAATATGTCGTACAGGACGGAGACCGTATCACATGGCGTAACACAATACACGATGCAAATACCTAAACAGATTGTCGTCTCCTATATATCTCGTATAGATGATAAACAATGGAGAGGGATTTTATTAATTAGCCCTCGTGATGCTTGTCAATTTTTTGGTATACTTGCGTGGGAGATTTTTTATGCATATCAAGAAAAGAGATTCTATATTTTATTATATTATATAAATTTCGTTTTGTGACGTCGTTTAGCTTAAAATATATTTTGTGCATCTGGTTTCATGTGCGGACGAATAAGAAACGAAGAAATTCATTCTACCCAATTTTATTTCAATTCTTTCTTGGTACGTTGCTTCTCTCTCGAAGTGGTGTTTTTTCTTTGAGCTGCTATTTGCAGATACATATCTAGTTCTGAAGCAAAACATGTTTAACTTAAGAGGGGTGTGATTAATTGGAGAACTTGGTTTACATTTCAGGCATGGGGTGAAACAACCAAGAAATCCATGGTCAGATGGACCTGAATACATTACTCAATGTCCGATCGAACCACAAACAAACTTCACATATGAAGTGAATTTCACTGATGAGGAAGGAACTCTTTGGTGGCATGCTCACAGTGATTGGACGAGAGCCACAGTTTATGGCGCGATAGTCATCCTACCGAGTGAAGGATCGAGCTTCCCTTTTCCTGAGCCAGATGGAGAAGACATCATCATGCTCGGTATGTACTTCAGAAATTTTCTTTGTTAAAAAATATACTAACTATGGTCCCCATATCAAACAGCCTTAACTTTTTTGAACGATTTGTCCCCTACATGCCAACTTCAAAAGCATTCAACTAGAGATGGGGATCTTCACTACCAATAGAAAAGGTAGTAGGTGAACGAAACTGTGATATACTAGATATGGAGAAAAAGAAAATAATATAAAATTTTGACTTTGTGGGTTGTTGGTTTCTTTATACATTTTATTCCTTTTCGAAGTTTCCTGCTTTGGCCGACGAGAATAAGGATAGTCGAAGACATTCGAACAAAAATACAAAAGTCGGAGACATTGAATATTTAGATTTTATTTTCGGGAAGGATAGTACAAGTTTGAAAAGAGCACAGGTGGTTTAGTGTGACAGATATTTTTTAATTTCCCAAGGAAGGCAAGGGTTTACTGTTTTGTAAGGCTTCGGAGTCTCATCAAGGTATGTAAAATAAAAAAAAAGCAAAGCAATGATCTCGCACCGAAAGATAGAATGGGAGGTTCTTCCTGTAATTAATTCTTGTTTGGATCATAGCATTCTTAGACTTTTCATACAAGGGGGAATTATTCTATAGGGTAAACATGATTGTGCAACATAATTAATGAAAATTATGTTTTTCCGCTAATTTGTTGAAAGGTTACCATAGAAAGGGGAATCCTTCTCCTTTTTGATTAGTGAATGTGTTAGTTTATGATCAAATATTTTCTTAGAGATTACTAATTTAAATTAGCTGAACTTCCCCTGTCAAATTACTACATATTAATGGAATATCAACTTTTGCGTAAGTTACTGAACAATATTTAATTTTTTTTTTAATTTGTCGATCTTTCTTATCGTTTACAAACTTATATTTGCATTTCTCCACAACCATTTAAATTTTACCAAGCCTTTTTCGAAAATTTAATTACCAACTTCTTATGTTTTACCACATTTTATTTACCTTTTTTAACCATACCATTAACTTATCAACTCATATATGAAATTACTAACCATTGAGTTAGTTACCGATGCCTATTTGGTTATTTTTACAAACGTCTTGACTAGGTCACTTAATGGGAAAAAAAATGGTAAGTCAACCCAAATAAATGTTAATATTTACCATTATTATAGTTGATACTTTAAGGTGTTGGTAAGAAAGGTAACTGAAAAATAAGAGAAGCTTATTTATTTATTTATTTATATTAGAGATAAGAAAAATCGATAATTTAAAAAGAATGAAATAAATGTGGTAATTGACTTAAGAGTTAGTAATGCCTAACTAGTTGGAAACTCAATAGAGTTTGTAAGTATGGCAAATAGAAGTGGTAACTCGAATATTTTTTTTTTGGTCGGACCTTATTCTATATTTATTTTATAAACTACCGTGTGTGCTATGTATTGTACATAGTTTGTAAAATCCTGCTTTCTCACTCACGCGTCCTACATCGGTCATTTTACGTGACACGATTAGTGATGATATGAATATTTAACTTAATTTCTAAATATTTTTTTAAAATTTGTTTAATTATATTCTTTTCGTTTTTCTTCTCTTTGCCCTTCCATTTTTTTTTTTCTTGCCTATCTCTTTCCTCCACCAATCGCCCATCTATGGCTGGGGGAAGTCACCGGTCACCGAGGAGGGCAAGGGTTGGGATGCCCTCCTCGGCCTTTGGCGAGGGTTGGACGAGGCCGCTCCTCATCTGCCCTCGCCCAAGGCCGGCAAGGTCCCTTTGTCATCACTGGAGGTTGGTGATTTTTTTTTTTACCTACTTTTATCAATAAGTTATTGAGAAATTATGGACTATTAATTTTCTACCCACAAATTTTTGATATATACGAGCTCTTTCAAAAATCTTCCACTATGGAAAAAAAAAAAAATCCTTTCGAGATCTGAAATAGTAGAATCATCCTACATATGAACTGGAGGAATCGTTTAGGATGAAGAGGTGGTATGAAAATTTCAATTGGGCATAGGCCCGCAACTTGTTGCGTGGAACTTTTCAAGGACTAGCATTGTTACCTAAACTAATCACGTGAATCACTCGTATTTGGATTTACCGTATGCATTGATTTCTTATTGGGATCGTTCATTGAAGCTTCCACACTAGTTGGAAACGCATTTGTTCAAACTGAAAAGAGGGCCATACGTACAATCCACTCGGTTAGGATGCACCATTTTCAAGTGAGATTGCACTGATTACAAAGGGTTAAATTTCACTTAAGTTGCATTACTTGAACCATCGATCTTTGTGATGGTTCGTAGGTTCTTGGTACAACGAAGAAAAGCTCAACGAAGTATTGAATGAGGATTTAGCGGCAGGCAGCGATGTACCCCGAGCAACTGCCTATATGATTAATGGACAGTTTGGAGATTTCGTTCCGTGCTCCAAAGGTATATTTCTGGTTCCTTCATGGATTCGTGATTTCAGTAGTATATTGGGATATAATCTTGATTAAGATAGTATTGGTTTCATAGAAACAACATACCATTTGTTCGTCAACTACGGCAAGACCTATCTCCTTCGAATAGTGAATGCGGCGGTCAGCGCAGAGCACTTTTTCTCCATTGCCAAGCACAACATGACGGTTGTCGGCATGGACGGAGCATATACAAAGCCGGTGGTAACTTCGTACATAACAATCGGTCCTGGACAAACAATGGACGTCTTGCTAACAACCGATCAGTCCCTCGGAAGATATTACATGGCCGCTCGACGGTATTCAAGCGAAGACACATCAGTCACGGCCTTCTCCCACATCAATGCTACTGCCATTCTCCAATACAAGGGAAACTACAGTCTCACATCACCACCAATTTTCCCAATCGACACCCTTCCAGGCTTTTATGACTATTTTGCGGCAGCTAATTTCCTAGCCCAGCTTAAAAGTTTAGCAAATGAGGAGTATCCCATAAGTGTCCCTCTGAACATTAGTACGAGGATGTTCATAACAGCTTCCTTGAACGAGCTGTTATGCGCAAACGATTCATGCGCATCAGGTGATAGCAAAATCGCCACGAGTTTGAGTAACATAAGTTGGGTGAATCCTTCAATCGATGTGCTACTTGCCTACTACAGGTACCCTAAATTTCTTTGTCCTTGATATTACATTCCCAATCAGGTGGTGGCAAGGGCCGTTGATTCTCAGATTTGCATCTGGATATGAAATTATATCTTCAGTTTATACATCTGAGGAATTTCCATGTCCTAGATTAAGATGTTTTGTTTTACTTATGCTTGATTACGGGTACTCGTTTCATTTTGAAAGAATATAAACTCCCCAAAAGTAATGAATAACAACTCAGACGTACATATGCAGGAACATCAGCGGTGTATACACCCCAGACTTTCCGGATTTGCCTCCGATGTGGTACAACTTTACAGGGGATGATTTATCGACCAGTCTTGCGGTGGCTGCTGAAGGCACAAAGGTGAAAGTTTTGAATTTCAACGAAACCGTGGAGATAATATTTCAAGGGACAAATCTGTTGACAGGTTCAGAAACCCATCCTATGCATTTGCACGGACATAGTTTCTATGTTGTTGGATCCGGCTTCAAAAACTTCGACAACGAGAGCGATCCTCAAGGGTACAACCTGATTGACCCCCCTAAAGTCAATACGTTTTCGGTGCCCAAAAAGGGATGGATTACGATCAGATTCACAGCAAATAACCCAGGTATAAATACACCTTGTCATGCTTTTTCCCTATGTCATTATCTAACGATTCGATATCCTTACCTAATGTATCCGGTGGATTAATTGATCACAGGCGTATGGTTTTGGCATTGCCATATAGATCGGCATATGAGTTGGGGTATGGACACCGCTTTCATAGTACTAAATGGTGGTACTGAGGAGACCAGTATGCGACCGCCCCCTTCCTACATGCCTCCTTGCACGGATGCGTCGAAGATTGCCCTGAAAGAAACCGCCAGTTTCTTTGGTGACGTAAACCAAATTTGACAGCAGATTGCAGTAAATTATTTACGTGGTAATGTAAAGTCATCAAGTTAGTCGTTAAAATGCAGTAAATCAATGCCAACATGATTCCTTTTTGTGTCCATGAGTCATTGAGCAGATTAGTTTGCGTGAGCAGATTAGTTTGTGAAAAGGTGAGCGATCGAACAATAATATAGACAGAGAAGAAAATAAATTAGACACCGATTTACGTGGTTCAGTTGTAAAGACCTACGTCCATGGGGAGAGCAGCAGCGAATTTACTATAGATCAAGCGATACAAGGAGATTACATACTCAAGTCACTCAAATACTCTCTCGATGTTTCCCAAGCCCCAATTACACCCAATAACTCACACAGTATTTAGCCCAAAAATTCTTCAAGAAATAATCTCTCAATCTCATGAAGAATTTACACGCAAATCTTATCACAAGATTTAATCGGCTTGAACACTAAATCTTCTTGGATGTAATTCATGGACAAGAACGACAAAGAAAAATCCCTCCCAAGCACTCGACGACTAGACCGCGCTTCAAGACCAACTTTTCATGATCAACGGCGGAACACCAAGCATTCACGCAGCGCTTTAAGACAATTTGTGATCCACACCTACCACCCACGGCTACAAGTCTATATATAAGTGAAACCCTTATTCTTTTGCCAACTTCTCATAGGATTTCGTTTCCTATCTAAAACAATTTTATCCAAAACATATCTCTATATAATTTAAACAAAATCCAAATCCAAGTCAAAGTTGAACTTTCCTATTTCAACGGCTGAATTCTCCAATGCAGATTCAAACTTTGGGAAGTTGATCTTCGGATCTTCTTTGCTCAAATTTCTAACCTCCGCAACATATTCAATTTGAAATATTCAGAATTTCATATTGGACTTAAACTCGAGACATATTTTAACAATTATAACAGTGAAATTATTAAATGTGCTAGTAAGCTCGTGGTTAAGTGCATTCATTTGCAATATCTTTGCGTTCCGAATTAGGTGATCAAGCCAGCATATTGAGAAAATGTAAAGGGGATATAAACCAGAGCCATCACCTAGACACAGATTGACTAAATAGTCATTCGTTTTACCAATTTACTTCCACATATCAACCGTTCATAGAGGCATAGTGATATTTTAGTAATTAAACTTATTAACAAAGTTGATTTGATGGTTACTCGTACTTGAGCTCTGTCTTAACGGTCTTGTCATATTAAGGTATCGGGTTTCTACTACGCCTTCTAACAAAAAGACTTTCCACGAGAGGACTTTTCTTAACAATTGGTTTGATGGTTATGACTACAAGAGCTGGATAACATTGTTGTTTGGATCTTCCTCACATTGAGAGTTTTATAGCCCATCGCTAGCTTTATGACAATGATTACCAATATTTGATGGGGATGGATGACTATATATCTTATTCATTTCAAAAGACTACATATCTTAAACAATAAATACGACAGAGATATCTAAATGATACATGTCAAAAAGTGAATTATTTTTTTTTGCAATATAATTTCATAACACATTTTCGCCGAAGTAATATGCGAAAAAAGGATACTTCTTTTAGCAATGCGCGAGTATACGACTAATGCTGGCTCATAAGCTCCTTTAGAACCCTTGGCTTGGAGCTGAATCCGAAGATGGGGAATAGCTTCTGGTCTAAGACTCCTGCAACAACAAGTAAGCTGACACTTAATGGGGAGCTTCAGAGAACACAAGGCTGTAAGAGTTTTCCTAATGTGGACTACATTAATTGATATTGTAATTTACCGTTTAACGTTTACCGTTTTACGGGGATTGGTCTAAGGTGAGATAGAAGGTTTCTTAATTAGTCTAATATGGGCTGGCTAGTGTGGGCCGAGTTGAGCCTGGCCCGTAATGAGGGGGCATGGCTGGAAACTCTATAAATAGTGCTCAAGTCTCTCCTCTAACCCTAATTTTCTCACATGTATCCTCACC
The DNA here is from genome assembly GCA_014182715.1 of Eucalyptus cloeziana. Lineage (NCBI taxonomy): Eukaryota > Viridiplantae > Streptophyta > Magnoliopsida > Myrtales > Myrtaceae > Eucalyptus > Eucalyptus cloeziana. The sequence continues at coordinate 31,904,635 of CM024639.1, forward strand.
TAAGGGGCGTTTACCTAATGCTAAACGTGAGGGGGGCCGCCTCATTGAGCCAGTGATACGGAGGGCAATAGAGGAGAAGGACTTGATGCGTGGATCCCCTTGATATGTGGGAAATCCCTTTTCTACTTCCGCTTTATATTTGATGAATTCCAAAACAGGTGCGTTAATCTTTCTACTCAATTATGCATATTCTTGTTCTGGTTATGGAGATCTTGGGGTTGCATAATTTGCATCCAACATGTGGTATCAGAGCCTCCATAACCCTAGAACTTGAACGCATAAGTTTTTTTGCCCTAATTTGTAATTTTCGAGATTTTTTGTTCAATAAAAATAAAATAAAATCACAAATTTGGATGATCCTGAAACCATGGGGTTTTTGTTCTACATGTCGAGATCTTTCCAACCATATATAATTTGTATAATTTTGTTGAGAATTGAGTGAGAATTTTAAATTTGAAATTCTAGGGTTTATACATAGAAAAAGTTCTAGAATTTTAAGTTACATTCTAGCGTTATCTTCGTTTTTCTTCTCCACTCTTTGCATCACGTCGTGTCGTTTGAATTATGAATTGTCGATCATTGCGCGCACTCTTTTGCTCGTCCGTCTCTGATTTCGGAATTGACTTTCTCCTCTTGGCGGTTTTGTTCTATTACCGTGGTAAGTTTGCCCGATTCTTGCTAGTCAATGTCGTCGTTCGCGACGAGGATGATGGGGTTTGTGAAGATTTGTATTTATGTATATATATATATATATATATTTTTCGCGCGTGGTCGGTAGTGTTGGAATCGTATCTTCATCTTCTACATCGTGGTGTATTTATATTACATGTTTGATAATTTTATGGATGTGAAAATACATATGGAACCCTAAATATGTGTATTTGTAGTGTGTTTTTGAGTATTTTTCTTATATTTTCTGTGATTTTGGAAATATAAGTGTTGGGTTACAGGTATGTTATCACATAAATATTATAATGGTGTGATTCATTAATAAAAAATTAAACTTTATTGTGAACTAAAGTTGGCTTAATGAGATATAACCATTATGGGATAGTAATTGAGCTATGTATTGATTATAAAATTTTTGTTGTTTAAGCATACTCCTTTACACACTGGTAATCTTTGAATGATGGACGTCTTAAGAACTCATGACCAAACTGATTGTATTGATTAACACATCTGTTGAATGTGGGTAATACATATCAGTTAAATTATTAGATGATGTTCCTAAAATCATCTGGTCACTTGTTAATGTCTATCAAGTTGAATATTTTATATGGATAAGGAGTATGACAACATTTACGCAGAGCAATAATATTTACTGTTAAAGTTTAGATATTTGGTTCTCTAGTTTGACTCAATTAATAGGCCATTGGTTGATAACAATGATAATTTTGTTACTTTAAAAAAAAAAAATTGGCTAATATATTAGCTGTTGGCCTTGGAGTCATGTTTTGCCTTATGAAATTCATGAGCAATAGTGGATTAGCTATCGGCTTATCGATCTGGGGTATCTGTATTGCTATTGATGTTAACTTGTGATAGATCCTCTGAATCAACTATCTTCTTTATGTTGTTATAGTAATATGTTATCGGGTGCACAAGAGACGTTTTCTTCTATGTTATGTGAAGTTTCTTGTGTTCTTGTGTTCCGTGATCTCATTGGAGTCTATCTTTCAGATCATTTATATATATATATATATATATATATATATATGTATGATTATTTTTTATTAATGAATAAAGCAGTGTAATTAGCATGATATGTGATTTTGGTGATTTACTGCCCCTATCACTAAAGTTAAAATCACATGTATATGGTGTATGTGAGGAGTAAAATTTATATCCCTGATATGAGAGAGTTTCAAGAATTCAATTGAGTAGTGACCGCCAAAGTGGCACGCTTGATTGGGTTTGAGAAATTTCGGTCTCGTATATTGATTGGGATGTCTCCTGGTCTAATGTGTAGTCATACTCCCAAAGGAGGTGATTGTGTATTAGTTCATGGAGGGATACATGATAATATGGTGGAGGAGTGACTGATTCTAGTGATTCATATGCCCAAAGGTGATGAATTTATGAAAAATTGGAATATATTCTCATAACCGCTATCATGTGGGGAGTGTACAACTGCATGTCATGTATTATGCCCAAAGGTGATTATATGATTATGCATGTAACTCTCTGGATGTGTACTTGTATGTCAAGTTACACAGTGCTCACATGATGCTAATTATATACATTGCTTGTTTTTCAGTCACATTTTTTGTAATTAATAATTCCACTATTATTGAGGTTTTTACTACTTCAAATTTTAAGTTGTGGACATATGATTTGTTGCTTGAGAATGCAATAAAATTTGCTTACTGTCCATGAAGCGTTCCATTATGGAACACTAGAAAAGAGGTTTGTCTGCGAACTGCACTGCTATAAGATGATGGAAGCCTTAGTTGCTTGAAATTATGTCTTGTTTGATATTGAAATTAGGACATATCTGCAAAGATTGTGTTTAAGTCCTAATGATATATACATCTCTTATAAGGATGAAAAAGTTGTTTCCAAAATTTTTCTATTTACTCTTAATGGTTATCTAAAGACTTCTATAGATTATTGTGGAAGTAAAATTGACCGAGATAAAAAATAAATTGGTTAGAATTAGTCTTAAAGGTTGTCAGATTTAATAGTGACAGTGAGTATTTTGGCAAGTATGACAATGCGAAATAGCTTAAAGGGTCATTTGTCAAATACTTGATAAATTCTGAGGTGGTAATTTAATTACTATGCTTGAAAATCCTGACAAGAAGATTTGGCTAAAAGGCATGAATCATCATAATGAACATAGTGATGAGTATGATGAGTAAAACTAATTTATCCAGTCTTCTGTGGGTTGATATTATGAAAGCAACTTTTTCACATATATAAAAGTGTCATTATCAAAGTTGTTTTATAAACTTCTTTTGAGTTATAGATTGGGCATAGATTACTTGAATCATATTAAATTTAGGGGTGTCATGCAGAAGTGAGATTATCTAATCCAATATTAAGTACGTTGGAATTTAGATCCACTTGATATTATTTTGTATCTTATCCAGATTGTTAAAGGGGTATTGATCTTATGACCCTAAAGAAGGTACAAGAATTATGGAATCACATACTCTAAAATTTCTTAAGATCGACGTAATTGTAGAGGATAGCTGCTCTCAAACTATTAAAGATAATAGTGTGATGGGGGTTACTGTGTTTTTGTCTTTATCTATACAGATAATTATGGAATCTCCTGTACCATAGACTAAACTTGTTGAGGTTTAAGGTACTATTCTTGATATAGTTTATAATGAAATTTCTTAAACCTCTCAAGTGCAGAATGAAGTGGTTGCAGCTTTATTAAGGAGATTTGTTAGGGAAAGACGATCAGTTATATCATCAGACTATATAGTCTATTTGTGAGAGCATGATTACAATATCCATTACATAGTTGTTTTAGCAACTTATATAAATGTCGTTTCTTGTTCTTAATTAAGTATGTGATTAAATGCCATAAAAAAAAGGATAATAATATTTTTACTCTGAAAGAGGGGTGGATAGTTAGTGAAGAAATAATTATTTCTTTACTACTAATTCTTTCAGAGTGAACGTGGCATTGATAGTTTATTTTTTATATGGAGTTACGTCAAAGAGATACAAAATCTATATAAGTGCAACTGGAGAATTTTGCAGCAGATTCAAGTAAACTTGTGTGTAGACTGAAAAGTCTTAATTCATGGTCTTAAGCAAGTTTTCAGGCAATATTATTAAAGTTTCATAGTGTTGTTATTTTGTTCAATTGGGAACAAAGTAATTCAATATATTGCAAGGTCAGTGGGAGAAAATTTATTTTTCTCATACTCTATAACATGATATTTTGCTTACAAGTTGTGACCTTGAGCCATCTTATATCTTTTGTACTAAGGTTTGTAAGGATTGTTTTTGCCATATTATATTAGATTTTCTCGGAGGACATTTGCTGATTGTATATTGAAAATATTCAATATACATTATTGCAAGCCAGGAATTGCTCCTGTTGTTAAGGGTGATGGATTGTATCGATCACACTGTCCTTATTTAGATATTGAGAAAATCTAATTAAAAGATGTACCTTGTGTCAGTGCACTTAAAAGTATAATGTATGCTTGAATTTGCACTAGACTAAATATCGTCTTTGTGACGGGACTTCTAGGCAGACATCAGTCAAATTCAGAATGCGATTATTGCGTTGCTGCCAAGAAGGTTTTAAGGTACTTAAAGAGGATAAAAGATTATATGTTAATATGTGGATATGTTCAATTCTTGCAGCTAGTAAGATATTTAGATGTAAACTTTGTTGGCTATTAGGATGATATAATATCAATAATGAAATACATATTTATGTTGTCAGGAAGTGCAGTAAATAAAGTTCTTTGTCATCTTTTACTATGAAAGCAGTGTTAGTAACATTCTTTTAGGTTGTTATTTGGGCTATTAGGCTTCGGAACCTCATGAAGGAGTTGACCGTTTTAAATTTTATGGATAGACCTATACGGTTATATTGAGATAACAAATTTATAGTATTATTTATTTACTACAGAGGTCTCAAGAGGTCTAAATATATGGTGGTCAAAACTTTTGACCAAAAGGAAATGGTACAGAAAGGTGACGTTTTAATATAACATATTTCCACAGATGATATGGTTGTAGATCCACTAACTAAAGGTCTACGCCTATGTGTATTTTAAGCGACATGCCATTAGCATGGGCCTAGGAGCATCATGAAATGCTGTTGTTTAGTGGGAGCTATTTTGGCTTTACTCTGATAAAGGTTTCATCTGTGTTCGTTACATTTGGTAACGGTTTGATATGTATCAACTTTTGCATTCAATAAAGTAATTTTGAATGTGTTGTTATTATGTTGAATACATATTGATAAAGTCTCAAGGTACTGTATATACCTTGAGTGAAGGCTAGGGGCATCCGGTTATTAGCCTTGTCCATATGTCTTGTTATACATAAAGAATGGTTAACCGTAAGGACAAGACATATGTGGGTTCATGGAACCATAAATGCATTCTCTAGTGGCACAAGTTTTTGTGACGCTTAAGGTAAGAGAATGGACATTCTCTAGTGGCACAAGTTTTTGTGACGCTTAAGGTAAGAGAATGGTGACTGACAAATGAGATATCTCTATGAGAGATGTTATGCATTTGACACACTACCATATTGGATCCATATCAATAGAGTTGAGAACACTCGTGACCATGGAAGGCTCTGTGTGTATACATGCGATTACCGCCATGATTCGGTGTTTGAGACTTTATGGGATAGGATTGACTATTAAGAATTATCTCTAGACCAATGTGCGCACATACAAGATACGATTTCAATTAATATAGTCCAAGTGGGAGAATGTAAGAGTTTTCCTAATGTGGACTACATTAATTGATATTGTAATTTACCGTTTAACGTTTACCGTTTTACGGGGATTGGTCTAAGGTGAGATAGAAGGTTTTTAATTAGTCTAATATAAGTGCATGGTTTAGTGTGGGCCGAGTTGAGCTTGGCCCGTAATGAGGGGGCATGGCTGGAAACTCTATAAATAGTGCTCAAGTCTCTCCTCTAACCCTAATTTTCTCACATGTATCCTCACCTAAGGGGCGTTTACCTAACGCTAAACGCGAGGGGGGCCGCCTCATTGAGCCAGTGACACGGAGGGCAATAGAGGAGAAGGACTTAATGCGTGGATCCCCTTGATATGTGGGAAATCCCTTTTCTACTTCCGCTTTATATTTGATGAATTCCAAAACAGGTGCGTTAATCTTTCTACTCAATTATGCATATTCTTGTTCTGGTTATGGAGATCTTGGGGTTGCATAATTTGCATCCAACAAAGGCCTCTCTCATCTGATTGTAGATAATCTCAATGTAAGATCTTAAGGTATGTAATAGTAGAATATCATCCACAACCCCCACCTTCGATTCCCTTATTTAGCCTAATTTGTCGTAGGAAGGATATTCCTCCCTTTTCAGTCATGTAGTCATCGTTCATAACCAAGATAGACTTTTAAAACGGATAAGCATCGATGTTAATAGAATCAAAGAAAGCTGAAATCAGGCGGTTAGCTTTGAAATGAAGAGAAGGACATTTAAGAGGAACCAAACATGCAAAAAATAGTAAATCGAATATACTATAGACCAAAAAAAATAAAAAAAAATACTAAAGTTAGGTAGTTACCTTTAGTCTCAATCATGCCGGCCTAGCTTTGAAAACTTAATGAGCAAGACTTTCTTCTATAGACGGCTCTGGATAAATACTTTTAGGTCTGGTTTGAGACTTTCTAGATCTTGTCCATGTGGAGCGCATTGACTGATATTCCTCCCCTTTTCAGTCATGTAGTCATCGTTCATAATCAAGATAGACTTTTAAAATGCATAAGCATCGATCTTAATAGAATCAAAGAAAGCTAAAATCAGGCGGTTAGCTTTGAAATGAAGAGAAGGACACTTAAGAGGAACCGAAAATGCAAAAAAATAGTAAATTGAATCTACTATAGACCAAAAAAAAAAAAAAAAAAAAAAACTAAAGTTAGGTAGTTACCTTTAGTCTCAATCATGCCGGCCTAACTTTGAAAACTTAATGAGCAAGAGTTTCTTCTATAGACGGCTCTGGATAAATACTTTTAGGTCTAGTTTGAGACTTTCTAGATCTCGTCCATGTGCAGCGCATTGACTGATTCCCTTGTTAACAAAGCTGTCAGTGTGGCATGGAGCAGCACATTGATGATGTTGGATAAATTCTCGACACCGCCACCGACAAGTGATCTCTTGTGTGAGTTGCAGTAAGTGTGTTTTTCTTTTTTTTTTAACCTCGGGATTTTCGATATAAGTTTTCGAAATCATTAATGATGATTTTAAATGCTTATTGCCTTTATAAATTTAAATTTTTGGTATTGTCAGATAAAGTAAAACTGTGATTCTAAATATTCGAAGTTAAAGACGTCACGTCGAGCACCGGTGAAATTAAGCTGGCAAATTTTCGAACAGAGCAATATAAAATTGTAAATTTCACCTTAATTCCAAATACAAACCTCTATTTTGAAAATTGTGAATTTCATATGTCAGTCCCACTAAAAGGACCAAAATACTCTCACAAAAACACCCTATTCATCCACCCGTCTAAGTCCAGTCTTGCCGTCGACGGCGTCCGTTACCCATCGCTTCGTCGACGCCACTCTCGCCGCGTCTGATTGCTCCAGCAACACTGTCCTCTCTCTCCCCCTAAAGGTCGTGCTTGCTCACTCGCTCTCTCTCCGTCCTCCCTGCTTCCAACAGCAAACTCTCTCTGTCTCTCTTGCTCTCTGTGACAGCGGCCGTTGCGACCTCGACAGCCTCTGTGAGGACCACCGTGGTCGCCGTGACCCTAGATCGAGTTTGATGCGGCCTACGACGGCCTCAACGAGGTCGCCCATGGTGCAGACGGCTCAACCAGAGTCAGGGCGAGGCCGTTTAGGCGGCGGAGTGCTGCTTTTAGAGAGAGAGAGAGAGAGAGAGAGAGAGAGGGGGACGAACTCTCTTGGTGGGATTTTCACGGCCATTCGCGACGGTGGTCGTGTTCCTCCATGTGGCGATAATTGCGATAGGCCGAGCGTTCGGGTGGTCACGGTGATCAGAGGCGATCTTTGGCGGCTGAGCTTAGGCGACGACCCTTTGATTTTTGTGGCCGGCTGAGCTCCACTCGTTTAGCGAAAAACAATATTTTCTAGATTTTCAGGATTCGTTCTATGAAAAATGAATTGATTAGGGAAACATTTTTATCAATAGAAAAAAACTTCTAAAATAGAAGAAGATATTTTTCACCTTTTAAATAAGCTCATTCACTCTCTTTTATTTTACACCTTTGTTAGCCTCCTCTTCTTTCTTATTTTAAAATCAAAATTTCAACTATTTTTATTTCTAAAAATATAATTTTTAATTATTTTTGTTTTTGCTTTTATAAAAAATCGAAATTTTAATTATTTTTTTAAAATCCAAATTTAATTTTTATTCTTTATTCTTTCTTTTTTTCTTCATTCTCAATCAAGTGATAGCCACAACTGACAATCGACCACAAGCGAGGGACGAGCTCACTAGTCTCAAGTGAGGCTCGAGCCTTGTCGATTTGGTGAGACTCAAGCTTGCCGGCCTTGCTAGATTGGCAAGCCTTTTCAAGGCCAGTGAGCCTGAGCTCGCCTTTAGCCAGTTGCTGTGGTCGACAATCGACTGAAGAAGAAGAAGGTGGAAAAGAAAAAAATAAAATAGAAAAAGAAAGAAGTACAAAGAAAATTAAAAATTAAAAATTTAAAAAGATAATAAAAGGAATGCATGGAGGAATAACAAATCGAATTTTCCATACTGAATGACAGAAAATTTTCTAGTTCATTTTCAAGTTTCAGTCGAATATCGAAAAATATGGTTATTTATTTGGAAAATGGCTTAGTAAAAAACGACACATTTTTTGCGAAATAAACGTAGCTTTAAAAAAGAGGAGTATTTTTTGTATCATGATAAAATCTTAGTTATGATTTTGGTATTTTCCCTAAAGTATTTTAGGCATGAATACAAATTTATCATGGTGTAACCAGCCAATCTTTTTTTGTAAATTGATCACACGAATGTCATAGTAACTATTAAATCAATTTTTGTATTGAATAGGATGTACACACGCACGTAGATTGATTGCACGTACGCAGTGCGACCGTTGAATGGGAGAATCATCCTAATGTAAAACATCATTATAAGGTGATCAATTAATTATTTCATGAGTGTAATAAATATGCTAAATTGAATCTACTATAGGCGAAAAAAAAAAATTACAATCACAACACAAACACACAGAGGAGTAAATTCTGATCTCCCAACCATGGTTGTCCCAGACAAGCCTTTGATGACGTACTTAAGATGCCCTAGACTGAACCGCGCACTAAAAGGGCACCAACCATTCAAATTGGCATAGCTTACCTGGTCTTCAGTGTCTTTCTAATCTTCTTTTTTTCTTTTTTCATGAACTCTTGAAAGGCCATTAAATTGCTAGGGTATCATTTTTTTTTTTGTCAATCCTACTCTATTCTTATTCTACACCCACTCTCAGACTTTTGCCCTGCCTCTTGTAGGGCATGGGAGTCGAAACCCACTCTTAAAACTTACGCGTCTTCACCCTATCTCCCCCTGAGAATGTGGGGATTTGAACCTCTCACTTTCCCCTTCCATGTTGGAAGGGTGGCCACTAGGGCGAATCCCAGTGGTTAATTGCTGGGGTATCATGATTATAATAATTAGCTAGCCTAGGCACCGGTCACCTTGTTTTACGAGACCCTCAGCAGTGCCTCTTCGATCGAGAGAGACACGAGAATAATTATTATTATTAAAAAACTTGATATCACCCTTTTGATATAAGCATTTTATAAACATAATAACACGACAAAGTAGACCGCATTAAATGTATTTGCCGATAAAAATATTCCAACATTCTGACTAATGAAGAAGGTGGACTTCATGTGAGCCCGCGTAATCAAACCGTGTTCATTTTAAGTCATTACTTAATTCGTGGAATGATTCCACCTCAAAGAAATGCCAATCTACTGTCACGTGTTTCAATTTAATCGCGTGAAACAATTGAAAATGTTCATCCGACGTTCCACGGTTGTTGTCTAACCGTAGGCGGCGTTCACGAGATGACTGTCTGCTCACTCGTTGGATGTGCCGTCCATTGCTTGTGCTTTGGAAAGGAGAGCCCATACCGGCTCAAGAACGGCAATTGGAAAGAGAAAGGGAAAAGAAGAAGAACTACAAGGGTGTTGAAATGGTCATGGAAAATGGTCAAATCATTGTCCAATGCCTCGTCGCGGTTCTACATTTTTTAAGGAAAGGTGCTAATAACGTCCACCACTCCGACGATAGTCGAAACATGCAGATGAAGAGAAGAGAGAGTCCATCCATATGACCATCTCTTATTATTTTTCGTGAAGTAAGGCAACGACAATCCTGCACTCGCAATCACATGGGGGTGCGCCTTATTTCCTGGATAAATAAGTAAAACGGAAATTTCGTCGGCGAGGCATCATCTACTCTGGACCCCCGCTGCCGAGGTTGTCTTCCTCGAGATAAGAAATGAGAGAAAGAGAATCGATCGGGCCATTGTGCGCAGAACTACAGGGAAAAAAAAAAAAATCTTAAATGCCTTCAGATTTTTCGTGAAGTAAGGCAACGACAATCCTGCACTCGCAATCACATGGGGTGCGCCTTATTTCCTAGATAAATAAGTAAAACGGAAATTTCGTCGGCGAGGCATCATCTACTCTGGACCCCCACTGCCGAGGTTGTCTTCCTCGAGATAAGAAATGAGAGAAAGAGAATCGATCGGGCCATTGTGCGCAGAACTACAGGGGGGAAAAAATCTTGAATGCCTTCAGAATATGTGAACTCAATTTGTTAAATTAATGTCTTGAATTTGAATTTGGATGACGATTTATTATACCGAATTTTATTGATAAAGATTTTTCAAGTAGAAGAAATTTGCTGGAGTCTTTATAGCCGCACAAAGGAGGAAATAATTAAAAGAGGAATTTTCCCCTTTGGAGTGAAGCCGCCGAAATTTTCTTTTCCTTCGAGGGACGTCGCTGCAGCAGCCCTGCATAGAAGAAGCGAAGGAAGAAGCCCTGCACGTGAAGATTTATTAATTGGTGGGGCCCAAGGTCAAACTTTTGACCTTGGGCACACACACGTATAAAAGCAGAGACAAAGGCGTAGGTTATTTTTTCTCTTTGGGCTGCTGAACGTACGAGCCGCGAGAAGCCGCACGCCGCCGAGAAGAAAGGAGCCGCACGTTCACGTTTGTCAAAATACGAAGGGAAAAAAGAAGTGTAGGAATTTTCTGTATATTTCTCTGTGTTTCAATCAATGTACAGAGTTACATTATATTACAAAGAATGTGTAAAAGAAAAGGAAATGATACAATGTACAGATTAGATATGATTTTAATTGATTCAATAAAATCAATATGATTTGATCTAATCAAATCTTTCCTAACTTCTGCGTATCTTCTAACACTCTCCCTTAAGCTGGTGGCTTGTAGATGTCCAAGACGCCTAGCTTACTCAAGAGATACGTATGCTGTCTTTGACACAGAGGTTTGGTGAAGATATCCACCGGTTGTTCTTATGTTCCAATCCCTTGTGTCTCAATTATCCCTTCCTGGATTTTCTCCCGAGTGAAATGACAATCTACTTCAATGTGCTTTGTTCTCTCATGCACTATAGGATTAGATGCAAGTTTGAGGGCTGCATCGTTGTCGCAGAACAACTTTGTTGGTCCCTTGACCTGCACTCCAAGATCTTGAAGTAATCCTCTCAACCATACTATCTCACATGTAGTTTTAGCCATGGCTCGATATTCCTCCTCTGCCGAAGACAGCGAGACAGTTGGTTGTTTCTTCGTTTTCCAGGAAAGTAAAGAATCCCCCAATTTGATACAAAATCCGGTTATCGATCTTCTGCTCATAGGACATGTTGCATAGTCTGCGTCACAGTGTGCGGTCATTTTCATGTCACACTTCCTAGAGAGAAGAATCCCAAGACCAAGACATTTCTTCAAGTATCTCACGACTTTCAACGCGGCATTCATATGAGACTGTTTTGGCTTATGCATGAACTGGCTAAGTGTCTGCACAGCGTAACTTATGTCTGGTCTTGTCATAGTTAAATATACGAGCTTCCCGACAAGCTTCTGATAGCCAAAGGAGTCCTTGAGAATAGGATCTGCCTCCTGAGGTACTTCAGCATCATAATCAGCGGTTGTTAGTTTGGCATTTTGCTCAATCGGTACCACAGCTGGCTTACATCCAGATAATCCTGCTTCTGAAATGATCTCCAATGCAAATTTTCTCTGGCTGAGAGAGATTCCTTGGCTAAATCGAGCAATTTCGATTCCAAGGAAATACTTTGGCGATCCCAGATCTTTAATATGGAAGGTAGAATGCAGGTATCCTTTAAGGTCTTTGATAGCTATTTCATCATTCCCCATAATGAGTATGTCATCTACATATATCATCAAGTAGATAGACGACGTACCTTGAGTTCATGTGAAAACATCATAATCAAATCTGGATTGTTGAAAACTAGCGGCTATTAGTGATTCAGCAAATTTTGCATACCACTGTCTGGATGCTTGCTTGAGCCCGTACAAGGATTTGCGGAGACGACATACTCTATTCTCCCCTTGTCTCCGTAAACCTTGAGGTATTTCCATATATATCTCCTTGTCTAAATCACCATGGAGAAAGGCATTATGAACATCCATCTGATGCAATGACCAGTCATGAGAAGCTGCTACAGAGAGAAAGGAACGCACTATGACAGCCTTGGCCACGGGGGAAAAAGTCTTGTGATAATCGAAACCTTCTTTCTGTGTGAAACCTTTAGCCACAAGTCATGCCTTGTATCGTTCAATCGATCCATCTGCTCGATATTTGATATTGTAGACCCATTTACATCCAATTGCTTTACGATGTGGAGGTAATGAAACAAGATCCCATGTGTGATTATCCATAAGGGCCTTCAATTCGGCCTCCATAGCTGTTCGCCATCGTGGATCAGTGCTCGCCTCATAGAAATTGGGTGGTTCTTGTTCTTCAGAAATGCGATCAATGCAACATCGATGCATTGGGGACAAACGATCGAAGGAAACATAAGATGAGATTGGAAAAGGAATACCTTGTGAATTCCTGACTCCACATATATAGTCTTTAGTCCAGGTAGGTGGTCGAGTAGCTCGTCCAAAACGTCTATATTGATTGTCTTCTGAAGATGTAGCATTAGCTGGGATATCCATTGGAGACGGGTCTGAAATAGGAATATCTGAAGGAATCTCATCATCATTTGGTCTTTTATCCTGAACTTCCTCTGAAGGTGTTGTGCTGTCAACAGATGTGGAAACACCTTGTGTATTTATCAACGGAGGAAGAAATATGTATCCGAAGTCTGCATATCTATCTTCAGCAGAATAGATTGGAGAATGCCCTGGTTCTGTGCCCCTTTTGTTCTGATGGGTAAAAGGAAAAATAGTTTCTTGGAATGTAATATCCCTGCTGACAGAAAATTCTCCGGTACGTGGATCAAAAATCCGATATCCCTTTTGTAAGGTAGAATAGCCCATGAAGATGCAGTGACGAGCACGTGGACCCATCTTATCTTTGGGCCCAACAATTGCAGCATAGCACAGACAGCCAAAAACTCTCAAATGACTCAAATCTGGTGGCTTCCCAAAGAGTATCTGGAAAGGAGATTGTCCATCCAGAACCTTAGTTGGCATTCGATTTATCAAATAAGCAGCAGTCAATATGCAATCCCCCAAAAATTATCTTGAATTGAAGCTTGAAATTTTAAAGCTCTGGCAACCTCCAAGAGATGACGATGCTTCCTTTCCACTACTCCATTTTGTTGTGGTGTATAAATACAGGAGCTCTCATGTAAGATCCCTTGTGATGAAAGGAGATCCATACATTCATGATTAAAAAATTCCTTCCCATTGTCTGTCCTTATCTTTTGTACAGGTTTCCCAAACTGAGTTTTGGATAAGGAAAGAAATTTTTTTAAGTTAGATGCAACTTGACTTTTAGATTGCATCAGAAAAATCCATGTGGCTCTGGAGTGATCATCCACAATGGTAAGGAAAAAACGTGATCCATCATGATTTTGAGTATGGTAGGGTCCCCAGACATCAATATGAAGTAAGGAAAGAATATTTCTCGAACGACTTTGACTTAAAGGGAAAGGATTGCGCGATTGCTTTGCAAGTGGGCAAATTGAACATTGAGGATAAGAATAAAAGGAGCTATGACCCAACTGGAGTGCAAAAGGAAATTTCTATCATTGGAAGTTGAGTTACACAATGATTTCTTATTACAAGAAAAATTAAAATTTGCAGGCAAGCTTTTCCAGAGAAACAATCCTTCAGAGAGACTACCCCAGCCCATCAGTGTCCCAGTCGAAAGGGCCTGAAACAAACAGGTATCAATGTTGAAAAGGACTTGACAAGAGTTTTCCTTACAAGCTCTAGACACTGAAATGAGATTGAATTGGAAGTTTGGAATATAAAGGACATTGGTAAGGACAATATGAGAATTGAGTTCAACTGTTCCTGTTGTAGTCACATAGGTAGCATTTCCATTGGGTAATTGCACAGTGACAGGATCTTCTAATTCTTCATTAATAGCAGAAAATAATCTTCTATCACATGCTATATGATCACTGGCTCCTAAGTCTATAATCCAGGTACCTCTAGAAATAATATTTGCCAGGCAATAAGAAATACCTGTAAAGCTGCTACCCTTTTTCTGGACATCCAATTTTTGCAAGGCCTGCATAAGTTGCTGATATTCTCCATGTGTAATGGGTTGATTTGCAGAACTCATTAATCTGGAAATTTGATAAGCTGCTGCAGATATTTCTTTTCCCTTTTTTTCTTTTTCTCCAGGCTTGCCATGTAATTTCCAGCAGGTGTCGATTGTGTGGTGGGGCCGCTTGCAAAAATCGCAAAATAATTTGCCTTTGTTTTTAAAATTCAACCCATATCCTCTCGGATTTTGAAGACCGTTGGATCCTCTTAAAATGAATGCATCTCCACCGTCTAGATTAATGGAGCCTCGCGCGCATTTGGAGCCATCGGATCGCGGCATCTGATCTGAGCCGTCCGTGCTGCCCCATTTATAAGGTTTCGGATCCGCGAACCCTAATTCCCTTCGGTTCTCCGCAAACCCTAGCGACTCTTGCCCTTTTCGATCTGGGGTTTTCTCCTTCTCCACCTTTGCGGCCAGCGCTAGGGTTTCTGAGTTCTTGCTGTCCGACGAAGCAAGCCGTTGATTTTCCTCTTGCACCACAAGCTGGAAGATGCGGCCGAGGGTTGGTGCTGGTTCCATCGCTAGAATCTGCGATCGGAAGGTGAGATACGAGTCGTTCAAAATGAGTAAGAACCGGGTCGCTTTCTCCCTGTCTTTTATAGCCTTATACTGTTGGAGGGTCGATTCGGCCCCTTCTAGTTTTTCTTCAGCGCTTTCCAACTCGTTCCAGAGGGCTGAAAGCTTGTTGAAGCACGTCGTTATCGATGTGTTTCCTTGCTTCAGTTCACTGAGCAATTGGTGAAGTGAAAAAATCTTGGCCCGATCTAATTTGCCATACATTTCTCGGATGCTCTCCCAAATTAATTTTGATTCTTTTGTGGGTGGTAACCCAGTCGCGATTTCTGGGTTGATGCAGTTACCGATCCATGTTCTGACTAATTGGTTGCATTTTCTCCACTGTTTTCCCATTTTTTCGTTGGTCGGGATCCGAACGGTCCCATCGATGAACCCCTCTTTGTCTTTTGTGATTAGGGCTCGCCGAAATTCTCGCGCCCAGGTTGAGTAATTTCCTGGACCCGTGAGAGGGTGGCTGATCAGCCGCAACTCCGGTCCGTCGGAACTGGAAACATAAAGCGCGTCGCCGGGCTCTGGTCGACCCATGGCGGCCGGGAAAGGGAAAGAAAGATATCCAGGTGGTATTCCCTGGTAAGGGTTACTGGATTGTCCCTGAAGTCCCGCACCAGATTGCCCTTGAGATCCTGTTCTAGAATGATTTGATCCGCCCGTCTGCTCCGGGCCGATGGTCGAGTCTGCCCCAATGTTGGTTGGTGGACCTCCATCGCTCGGCACATTACTCTGAAATCCCGGTGATGATGTGACTGGATTCATCCCTGGGATCCATGGATATGGCATCCATTGGTAGGGATACGCCAAGAATGGCTAACCCAGATTAAACTGAGCCGGAGCATTCTGCCAATACGCATGTTGATTTTGGATCTGGCCGAATTGTTGTTCGGCAACAGAAATAGCATTGGAAGTCTGTGGGGTCGTCGATGCTGCTGTTGGTTCATTTGGATTGGAGGTGAGGTTCTCTGGTTGGTTCATATTTGACATAATTTCCCTTCAAAAAATTTGATTCCTCTCAGCAACTCTTTTGCAGGATAGAGTTCCTCTCGGCAATCAACAGAGATGAAGCGGAAGCAAGGTCAGAGTCTTTGGTGCTCTGATACCATGTCAAAATACGAAGGGAAAAAAGAAGTGTAGGAATTTTCTGTATATTTCTCTGTGTTTCAATCAATGTACAGAGTTACATTATATTACAAAGAATGTGTAAAAGAAAAGGAAATGATACAATGTACATATTAGATATGATTTTAATTGATTCAATAAAATCAATATGATTTGATCTAATCAAATCTTTCCTAACTTCTACGTATCTTCTAACAACGTTGCTTCCGAAGAGTCGAGCGCATTATACTTTGAGCTTGAATGCGCGATATTTTTGTGCCGTGAATTTGTACCAAAATGAGTTGTTTATTTATAAACACTTTGGGTTTAGGGTTAAATCTAGGTGTGGAAAATACTTGAGCATGTAAGTAATTATAAACTCTGATTCTCCGATTATAGTGGATTATTTGCTGCCGGCTCTCCTCGTGAATGTAGGTTATGATACTCGGACCGAACCACGTAAATTTCTTATGTCCTTATTTTTCTCGTTTATTTCTATGGTGATTTCGCGTTGACATAAATTGCAAAATCCTGTTGTTTCCGTGTATTATATCTCAACATAATTCATATACACTGTTAGGTGAGGAGGGACAAGCAGAGAATCTGCAGTACAATAGAGTTTTTCTCTTTCTTCTTCTCTTTCTCGGATGTGGACCATCGACTAGGTAAATCGTGAATGTAAATAAAATATGATTTTGGGAACCACATAGAGGGACGGGCCATCCTCTCGTCTATACATAGTACATGATAATTGTTCGGTTTTCCACATGTAGAAATTTGAGTGGTCGGTAACATGTTACACAACGTTTTTTTCGCGGCAGCTGAGAGAAATCAATGTCACAAGGACTTGCACTACCACGACCATTTTAGTAGTGAATTGACAGTCTTCCCAGCCAATCATTCGCGTTCAAAAAGGTTATTTTGTGTATGTGAAGGTTCATAATCAGAGACTTTACAAACACACTCGTCACTTGTATTTTATCATGTCCATCTTGTTCTAAATCTTTATTGCTCTCTTATTGTTAGTTTGAGATGCAATAGACAAATAAAACGAAATAAGTGCGCGGCCTAATTCAAAAAGGACGTTGGAAATGCAAGATAGAGCTAAACTAGAATCTATATTTTCTACGTATTTCATTTTTGGTATATTTTCATGCTATTAATTTGACAAAAACAACCCATCGCTTGTTTGTTGATTATGTAAAATCTATCTTCTCCACATGGTCAACGCGGGGGCCAGTTTAGATATGTTCTTCCCTATAGCTAATCACAACAAGGCGCTAGTTAGAGTGAACGGAGCATACAGAAAATCAATAGTTGTCGCATATCTAAAGATAGAACCTAAACAAACGATTGGATATATTAGTTACTACAAATGAATCTCCACGATGGTATTACATGGCAGTTCAAGGGTTTTCGAGTGAAGACATGGATTTTTCTAAATTTTACCATATTGTTACCACGGCGATCCTCTAGTATAAAGGAAATTACAGTCTGACGTCACCCCCAACTTACCCAAATGATACCCTACCAGTTTATCATGACTCTAGTGCTGCATTGAGTTTCACACACTAACTAATAATTGTAACAACTGAAGAACATCCAGTGATGTCCCTCACAGCGTGACGACAAGGATGTTTATTATAACTTCCTTCAATGGTGTGTCATGCCCGGATGATTTGTGTTTCTCCCTTCCTTATAATTTGATATTGTCACGTTAATAATACATGAAAAGTTGCGAGGAACACATATTTGCCATTAATATGCAGAAACATCAGTAAAGGATACACCATATATTTTCCCGATCTTCCTTCAGTTATGTATAATATCTTGGGAGAAGATTTGTCGAGCAGTCTTGACGAGGCTGCCGAACGGTCAGCCGTCAAAGTGCTGAATTACAATGAAACTGTAGGGATAGTTTTTCAAGGGATTAATTTGTTGGAGGAATCAGCAAATCATTCAATGCATATGCATGGATATAGCTTTGTGTCTACGGGCTCGGCTTAGGAGATTTCAACAATGAGACAAAACCTTGAGGTCTGCAATTTGGTGGGTCCACCTAAAGTCAAGTCAGTAAGGAACCTATGTCCTAAAACAGTTTTGTCCGAACTCTGGGACATAAAATTCGAAGATATTCTCAAGAGCAAGGGAAGAAAAATTTTCTCTCCAATTAGGGGGATAAGGAGTGTAGGCACTAGCACATTAAAATAAGAAATGCATCCAGACTGAGCACTGGGTTACTAGACTACTGCTGGAAGCCCCGGTCGGAAGCTTGCTTCTTGCTGATTTTTGCTTAGTGTCTAGAGCTAGCAAGTCTAATCAGTACCTCCTGGCTCTTTCTAGACATTATGCACATTTGGAGTTCTTAAAAGAGAATGGATTGCAATTAGATTCTGGGCAAATAATCTAGGTATTTCCCATGCCTTTTTCCTTCCTTTTTTTGTGTAATTTAATGTATTTGGACCAAATTACAATTTTTGTATTAAAAAGGGAATTCGACAACTAACATTTGAACATCGTATGTGGCAGGTGTATGGTATTGACATTGTCCTATAGACTGATAGATGATTTGTGGAATGAGTGTCACTTTTATAATGAAAAATGGGGATACGGAAGATGCAAGTATGAGGCCACCTCCTTCCTATGTGCCTCCTTGCATTGCATTGGAGGACAATTCTCGGGAAAATTCTCCAAAAAGTCCTAAAGTTTTTGCACTTTTGTCAATTCAGTCATAAACATTTCAATTTTGTCAATTCAGTCATAAACATTTCAATTTTGTCAATTCAATCATAAATCTTCTCACTTCTTACCAATTGGGTCAATCTAACCAATTTTGACTAAAAATTGTTGATATGAACGGTCGGCTCTAATGTGACACTTTTTAAATAATATTTTAATAACGTTTTGATTTTTTTTTTTTTTATGGTTTTTCCTTCTTCTTTTATTTTTTTCTTTTTTATTATTATTTTTTATTTTTTGAATCTAGGGTCGGGAAGGATTGGCCAGCACGAGGGTTGAATATCCCTTATTGGCTTTGGGCGAGGGTGTGCAAGCCCTTGCCTATGGCTGGTGAGAGTCGTTGGCTTGTGAGGGTCACTGGCCCTTGCCTATGGCTGGTGAGGATTGGTTGGCAACCTTTGTCGGCCCTATCTAAACCCCACTCCCCCCAAAAGAAAAGCAAAAAAAGTAAAAAAATTAAAAAATTCAAATTATTATTAAAAAAGTACAACGTCAGTATTGATTGTTCACGTCAACAATTTTTGGCTAAAATTAGTGAGATTGGTTCAAGTGGCAAGAAATGAAAATGATTATAATTAAATTGGTAAAATTGAAAGTTTTATGACTAAATTTGACAAAAGTGAATAGGTTTACGATTTTTTGAATAATTTTCCCCAAATTCTTCGATGAAACATATCAGAATCTAAAAGTGACATATGAGATACTAAGATCAGGTAGAATTATAGGCACCGGTTGACAAGTGCATGTTCATATAGTGTCCCAGTTATTTCAACCGTCGATCCAAGCGACAGTGTGTTTGCTTCTAAAATTTATAACGAAACATATCAACAAATTGAGATAATTAAAACCCTCAAGGAATAGTACTAGAGAGTTTCCCAATATGCGAACATCATTACAAGAGGATCAATTAATCATTACATGGGTGCAATTATTATACCAACCTGTATCTCGTGTAGGCAAAAAAAAAAAAATGCAATCACAACACAAATACACAGCGGACTAAATTGTCATTTCAAGCCATAGTTGTCCAAAAATGAGACTTTGATGATGTACTGGAGATGCCTTAGATTGAACCACGCACCAACAAGCGCGCAAACCATTCAGATTGGTACGACTTGCGTGACCCTTAGTGTCTTCCAGTCTAAGTCTCAGGAACGTATGGAGAATGACAGTCGTATCGCAAATGTTATCTTGTTTCACGCGAAACTGATAAATACCTCATCCTTCGAGAGAGCGTGAAAATTGCAAATGTTATCTGTAAGTCCTTGAAGATTGAGTTTGACTATTTACTATTGCAGCACCCAATATCACCATTTTAGTTGGGAAGGACCGTAAAAACTCAGTAACTTCGCTTTGGGGAAGATTGCTAGGAGGGAGACTAAGTCTGAATCTATCAACATATTCAGTTAGACTCATATCTACTCAAAAATTTAGTCAATGAATTATAGGCAATTATGATATATTAACTATTTCATACTATACCAATTCTCCAATGTGGGATTTTCTAACACAATTCACTCATCCATCTCAACCATCTCCTCCTCACATGTGAACTCAATGTTAAGTCTGGATCCCCTTAATTCATGAATCATTATGTGTCAATTATGTCTTAATTAGAATATCCACTTTGTTGTGACCACATTGCTACACCAAACACCCACCTTCAACTCATCTCTTTGGCTTTGTTGCATGTGCCGATCACAACAACAACACCCACATTTATCCCTAGTCTCTTTCTCTAGACCGAACTTATAAAGCCTACCATTAGGACTAGATTGTTACACCACAACTCCTACCTTCAACCGGTCTCTTGCACTAGACTGATGAAAATTGCCTGGAAATTGAGTTGCTCATGAGGTTTCTTCCTTGAGATATTCGCCAAATACCGTTATACATTGGGATGAGCTACTGATCAATCATCGGCTCTAATACTATTTCTTGGGAGCTCGTAGGAGAAGCCCAATATCTTTGCTTGTAGAGGACGCCATAAGGGAGCCCAAGTTTGAGTCCATCAATAATATTAGTTAAACCAACATTTACTGAAAAGTTTAAGCCAATGAGTTATGAACCAACTATGATATAGTAAATACTCTACAGTATACCAATTCTTCTATGTTGGAAATTCCAACACAACATATCCATGCATCTCAACAATTCATATTAAATTTTAGAACGTGATAAACATGACAAAGTGGACCTTATTAAGTGTATCTCTAGGAGAGATATTCCAACATTTCGTCTAATAAAAATGATGAATCCCATGAGTCGCCCATGTCCAAATCCACGGTTTACGTTCATTTTGAATCATTGCTCCATTTACTGAATAATGCCACCTCCAAGTTAGAGATATCGGAAGTCCTAATCCGAGGTAAGTATAGTACAAGTGCCAATACTTTCGTAAGATACTTGCTTAAGTGTCAATTTTTTTTTTTTTTCGTTCACTTAAGTGTCATTTCTGGCTAAACGTCCTACATGGATTTTTGTGTCTTTTTCCTTTAGGGCCGGTGAGGGTCATTGGTGACCCTCACCAACCCTAAAAAGAAAAAGACAAAAAAATTAAAACGGCCGTAGGCAAGGGACCCCACGGCCTTGCCCACTGCTGGTGAGGCCCTAATGCTATCTCCTAAGGCCTTCACAATGAGAGCAAGGTGGCGAGGGCCCTCACCGGCTTTAGGCAGCCATAGGCGAGGGTCCTTGCGGCCTCAGTCGTTGCTGGCGAGGCCCGTTGCTGGCGAGGCCCCAACGCCGTCACCCAAGGCCTTCATGGCAAGAGCAAGGCAGTGAGGGCCCTCGCTAGCTTTGGGCGATTGCAAGCAAGGGTCCTCACGGCCTTGCCCGCTGTTGGAAAGGCCTCGACAGCCTCGCCCAAGGTCCTTCGTGGCCAAGTTGGGCGAGGCGGTCCTCGCTCAATCTGGGCGAAGATTTTGCGGTCAGCGAGGGTCACTAGTGATCCTCACCGGCCTTAGAGAAAAAAAAGAAAAAAGAAAAGCAAAATAAAAATTCAAAATTATAGTAATAATAATTATTAAAATATTAAAATAATATTTTTCGATGGTCACGTTGGCTTGTCCGACGGGGGTAAATTGCAAGTGACATTCAAGTAATCAATTTTTCAAATTTGTGGCACTCAAGTGAGCGAAAAAAATATTTTGGCATTTAAGTGAGCATTGTACGAAAGTATTGGTCTTTATATTGTACTTATTGCTCCTAATCCCATTCGAGGAAGGTTGTTCAAACATGCGGTATATCTACCCCCGGACCTCACATTGTTAACGTGTTTGAAAATCAATGGAACCAATCAATCGAAATGTCGAAATCAGCGGAGCCCGTCAACTGAAGCGCTCATCCGAAGTTCTGATATCGTTTTATACCTGTGAGGGGGCATTCTCGAGTTGACTCTTAGATACACCGAACGATGTTCCTCCACCGATCGTTCCTTAAAAGAGGAGAACTCATGCCCGCCCAAGACCAGTAAATGGAAAGAGAGAGACAAAAGAAGAAGTGTTCGATCATCAGGAACATGGCCAACTCACCGTCGCGTACCTCGCACATTTACTTCGTCGCCATCTCACTGTTTCTGGGGAATTTGGTCCTCGGAGCTCAAGCTAGAACCGTCCACTACTACGATTTCGTGGTAAGTAATCCAAGGCATATTATCTGCAGTGGTCCAAGTGCGGTTCCAGTCTTGTTATTGAAATCATCTATTTAGTTCCATTTGCAGTGTTTTGAAATGTACAGACCAAAAATTAAATAAATAAGTAGAGGGAAATGGCATATATAAAGAACAACCCAAAAGCTTATATTATAAGTCAAAAAAGAGTATGTATGTGTATGTCTATATATATACATACTATACATATAAAAGCAAAAAAACTCCATGAACGGGCGATAGGAAGGCTCTATGCGTTCAAGTGAGGAGAGACAGAAAAATTTTGAGCAGGAGGAATACGCTCACCGTCCTTTCTTCTGCGATGAAGCTGAGCTGAGCCAAGCCGACCAAAAACCAGCGCCTTCCCTTTTCAGTGGGTCCCGCACGGGGACAAGTGTCAGTATTTCATTGGTATGTGCACACCACGTCAGCGGATGACATGACGCGCACATACCACTGAATATTTTCTCCAATATGAGACTCTTTACCATACAGAAATAAAGCAGTGAAAAGCCTGCGCTCGTAATCAAACAGGGGTACGTCTTATCTTACACGATTCGTTGGTGGGGAATCATCTGCTTCCGACCCCCCGCAGCCGAGGTTGTCTATCCTGGTTAAGCGGAACTTCGGGGCAAAGCCCTAGATGCAACTTTGAATTGCGGCCCCAACACACGGTCGAAAGCCATATGTAAACTGGACTGACATGTGCTGTTCTTGTTTTCTTCGCTTTTGTCGCCAAACAGAGAATCGATGGTAACGTGTGTTTTTTTTTTGCTAGAAATACTTTCCAATCGATGAGATCCAAATAGCACGTACTTCGACAATCCGATACTTTTTTTTTTTTTGGTCGAAACAATCTGATACCTTATGCAGTCATTTTCTTTTATACGGATGGTTCAATTTGGGGTATTGATCCCTCCTTACGTGAAGACCATCCTTTCTTTGTTTCGAAGCTGAGAGAAATCAATGTTACGAGGAATTGCACTACCACGACAATCCTGGTGGTGAACGATAGTCTTCCTGGGCCAACTATTCGCGTTCAAAAAGGTGATCTTGTGTACGTGAAGGTTCATAATCAAGGATTATATGGGGTCACTCTTCATTGGTACTTCATTCCATCCATCTTGTTTAATATTTGATTGCTCACCTACGTTAGCTTGTGATATGATAGATAACTCAAACCAAAAGAAGCTATATGCTAACACATAACCTTATCAGCAGGGTATGAGCTTAGGTACCTCTAGGTATCCGTGGAGTGCTCGTTCATGGGATTTATGCAGCTTTAGTTAAAACAAGATTGATTTATTTATGTGAACAAATTAACCGAAGAACCTGAAAATCAAACAATTCAATATTTCATCTTTAAAATGTGAAAAAAAGGACATTAAATTTAGTTTATTAAATGCAAACAGCAATTGTCTAGCTCGTGGAGTCCATCCATGTATGATGAAATTCATTGATTTGTAGGCATGGGGTGAAGCAACCGCGAAATCCATGGTCAGATGGTCCGGAGTATATTACACAATGTGCTATTCCATCAGGAACAAATTTCACTTATGAAGTGAATTTAACTGAAGAAGAAGGAACTGTTTGGTGGCATGCCCATAATGAGTGGACAAGATCTACAGTGCATGGTGCTATTGTTGTTTTGCCACGTGAAGGATCAAGTTTCCCATTCCCTACGCCAGATGGAGAGCATGTAATTGTGCTTGGTATGTGCTCTAAATATTTCTTATGGGACTCTTTTGGAACTTCTAGGGAAATGAAGTGGATTAGAAATTCAAAATCCATAACTCAGTTATGAAAGAAAAATAGATTTCCGTTATTCATATGATAATAAAAATTTGTCCATTTTATTCCATCTCAATGACTTAATCTTTTGGCTTCTAACCCTTCGCCTAACTTTGCCTTTCAACCAATGACGGACTGCTCGCCCAATAGATCAGAACGTACCTTTTCCTAGAAGCATGTAAAGTGACTGATGATCGGTTGTTGTTATCTATTTGAAATCATTGCAAAAGTTTATATTATAGTGAAGATCAAATTCTCTTACTAGAATATTGATATCATACCACTGTTTCATTTGGAGATTGTGGTTTGATGGCCTGAGCTTCTTCGATGGAACTCCTCCATCATGATCTCTATTTTCCAGTGCATCTATCTTGCCCTAAAGAAAAGGAATAAATAAATTTAACTTATGTAAAAGTAATAAAATAATAATTATTATTATTATGAGACGACTATGCACTTCATTGAAATATACATTTGCGTTTGAATGGTAAAAGCAAATGGTAGTATAAAGTCATTTTCCTTTCATAATTTGCAGGTTCTTGGTACAATGAAGGAACTTCTCTAAATAAAGCCTTAGAGATGGAAATGTCCATCGGCAGTCCCAACATACCTCGTGCAACTGGTTACCTGATCAATGGACAATATGGAGATTTTGTTCCATGCTCCAATGGTAAATTCATACTCTCATTTATTTTATTCTTTCTTATTAAGTTATTCTTTGGACATTATGAGTATGAGTACAGGAATGCAGACCAAGACGTAAAAGCAACTTCCTTGAAATGTTTACTCAGAGTTATTGTAGATATATGATTTTCTTTTACAAAAATATACTGCAAAGTTGGTGCTTTCAGTACAGTGTCTGTAGTAAATCTAACTTGAATTCAAATTACATAGACGTGTATGAATAAGCATTGAATTGTCTTAGATTGAAGGTATTATGTTTTTGTCAGATGTCTCATATTTTGTTGTATCCAATGTTCTGATATATTGTTTCTTCATGCTATCAATTTTACAGAAACGACGCCTCACTTTTTTGTTGATTACGGCAAGACTTATCTCCTCCGTATAGTTAGCGCAGTGGTCGGTACAGAAATGTTCTTCTCTATCGCCGATCACAACATGACTGTAGTTGGAATGGATGGAGCATACACAAAACCGATCGTTGTTTCATATCTAATGATAGAACCTGGACAAACGATGGACATATTAGTTACCACAAATCAATCTCCAGGAAGGTATTACATGGCAGCTCAACGGTTTGCAACCGAATACCTGGCTTTCACTAAATTTTCCCACGTTGTTGCTACTGCGATTATCCAGTACAAAGGGAATTACAGTCTGACATCACCACCAAGTTTTCCAATTGATACCCTCCCATTTTATCACGACTATAGTGCCGCAGCGAGTTTCACACATCAACTGAGAAGTTTAGCAACTGAAGAATATCCCGTGGACGTCCCTTACAACGTGACGACAAGGATGTTTATCACAGCTTCCCTGAATGACTTGCCATGCCCAGACGATTCGTGTTATATGGGTGATTCCAAACTCGCCGCAAGTCTAAATAACATAAGTTGGATGGACCCATCTGTCGATGTGCTGCAAGCTTATTACAGGTTCATCTCTCCTCCTAGTAACTTGATCTTTTCTTCCTACGGCATTTTATCACTATAGGCTAGGAACATCTATTTTGACGTTATGAATACCCGGAAACTAAGAGTAACACATCTTTGCCATTAATATGCAGAAACATCAGCGGAGTATACACCGCAGATTTTCCCGATTTTCCTCCAGAAATGTTTAATTTCACGGGGGATGATTTGTCGAGCAGTCTTGCGGAGGCATCTGTAGGGACAGCCGTAAAAGTTCTGAATTACAACGAAACGGTTGAGATAGTTTTCCAAGGGACTAATTTGTTGGAGGGATCAGAATATCATCCGATGCATATGCATGGATACAGCTTTTATATCGTTGGGCTCGGCTCAGGAAATTTCAACAACGAGACCGATCCTCTAGCATACAATTTGGTCGATCCGCCCAAAGTCAATACATTTGGAGTTCCTAGAAGTGGATGGGTTGCATTGAGATTCAGGGCAAATAATCCAGGTATTTCTCAATTCTCATACTCTTCTCTTACTTCTTTTCGTGTAATTCAACGTCTAAGAAACATGGAGACATTACTTGATTGGTTTTTGTCCATAGGTCAAAATGCCATTTTGTTTACATAAAGAGTTGTGGGAAAAATATCAAAAATCATTTTCGCTATTTGGAGCAAAATACCATTTTGTATTTGGAAAGGAGTTCCATGAGCTAACATTTGAACTTCGTATGCGGCAGGTGTATGGTATTGGCATTGTCATATAGACCGACATATGAGCTGGGGAATGGATGCTGTTTTCATAGTGAAAAATGGGGATACGGCAGAGACAAGTATGAGGCCACCTCCTCCCTATATGCCTCCTTGCGTTGCCTCAAAGAAGGACAAACTCTTTGGTGAACAAGATTAGAATTTAAAAAGTGACATATAATTACTAAGATTAGGCATATTTATAGGCATCGGGTAGCAGCATGTTCGCATTATTAATATGTAATTTATATGTATTTGGAGGTATTTCTTAATTATGTTTCTATCTATATCCTAAATATAATTAGTCATTTTTATAAATGCATATTATGCAACTCTAATTAGGCCAAGCCACCATGAACATTTGTCATCATATGCTTTTGACTCTAAAAATGAACTTGTTACCAAATCAAGAAGACACATCAAATTCTTCAACATCTTACCCCAACTCAACACTTCCTTTGCTCCTCTTTCTATCTCAACAGAATCTGACGCATTTCTAGTTTTTTTTCTCTACCATCTCTTTATTCAACATCTTCCGTTTCCATTAATCCCAATTTCCAGTCATCTCTCTACAACATTGTGCCTACTTTCACCTCTCTTTCCCTCTTCTCTGCTACTCCAATTTCTTCTATTGCTCAAATGACATCAGTGCACTCAACCCCTCCACCTTTTGTTCCTTCTAACATAGCAAGTCTCTTCACCATCAAGCTTGATCCAAACAATTATCTTCCGTAGAATTTGGACTAAAGCCTATTCCAACATGCAACGATATGCTAGGCTATGTGGATGAGCCTTTGCCATATCTGGCAAAGATTTAAATGTACAAACAAGATGGTTAAATATGAAGCTTGTATCCCAGGATAAGGGCAACCTTGAGCACAAAGATTGAAGACCTTTTAGTATTCGGGGATTCTGACTCGATCGTGCACCAAGTTAATGGGGATTGGCAAACCCGCACCATCATCACTTGGTCCACTTGAGCTAGATGTTCAACACCTCTTATCAAGATTGATTGTGGGAGCAAATCAATCATCCAAGTTTGACTATGAAAAGGACTTAAACATCCATTAAACATCCGTTTGTAAAAATGAATAATTTGAAAAATATTTGTCATGCCCTGAACCTCAAGCGCATGAACATCCCTTGACGATCGATTAAATTGCGATATCCTAGGACACGTCGCCGACCCATTCTTTTTATCTTTCGATTAAACGCATGCGGAAGTAACTCAAATAAACAACACCCAGTTAATAATTATAGTAGGGATAGTAAATCACATCGAATGTTTCCAAAGGCACAACCTTTATTAATTACTTATTAACCCTACGAAGTTTAACAATTACAAGCCCATTCAAAATGGTGACTTTCTACCAACCAACTCAAAAACTTATTGGAGTTAGGATTAACCTAAACTTCACTAATGGCAAAACCAACCAAAAAGTGTTGCATCTCATGCCCACCACAACTATACCTGGCACTTCTCCATGCTACGGCCCTGAAAATAATTAATAATAACAGGGTGAGATATAAATCTCAGCGAGTCAACTTCCTAAATCTCGATTAGGAAGCTAATTCACCTTGGAGGCAGCCTAAACATGCAATGGCATACAATCTTACCTCATCTTGATACATCTCTGCATATTAGTTTATCTCACATAGCAATATTAGTGCAATGCACATAAATAATAATTACAACATATTCGAAATATTCTAAGCACATTGCCAATACATGTGTTCCAATTATTACGACCCCTCGGGCCACGACCAACACAAGAGTCGGCCGTCTTCCGGCATGACTGGGCATGGTCCTACCCTATCGAGCATGGCATCGTCTATAACCGTTACCTAGATGGCATTCCATAAATGAGCATCGATTTGACCTCAACTGCGACTCGGCATCCAAACCCTCATCGGGCATCTGATAAAAATTGGGTATCGCCCTTGTCGCGACCTACCCTCGGGGGAGGAAATAGGTTTATGGGTATTGCCTAAAGGATGGGCCTAAGACCCATGATTAGGAGCAGGCTCTCCCAAGCCCATACCTCGTGTGACGTTGGGATATTCTTAAAAATTTCGCAAAAATGAGTCGCC
Organism: Eucalyptus cloeziana; assembly: GCA_014182715.1. NCBI lineage: Eukaryota > Viridiplantae > Streptophyta > Magnoliopsida > Myrtales > Myrtaceae > Eucalyptus > Eucalyptus cloeziana. Next base: position 31,933,360 of record CM024639.1, read on the forward strand.
ACTAGCCTATTAGGGTCGGCTAGAAACCAAGTAGGTATGGGAGCGTACCTCACTTTCTACGCAACTAGAGAATCTAGGGTCGGGGACTTAATTACACTAATTGACCAATTAGTGCCATTTCGGTACCTAATCTTGTTCATTTTAAGAGAAAATATTTTTGTCAAGCAGTTTGGATTGATTTTACACCTATCCACTAACATGTGAGGTAATCATGTGGGTGCGCAATTATTAAAGTAACAACTTGCAACCAAAATCATAATTGTAGTAAACTTTAGCACGCACAATCAAACATAATTAAGTATGCAAATTAAACATGCAATATAATCAAGGTGCAAAAAAATAAAGGCCTAATTACGCTAAAGAGGCAAGACATGACAATTCCTAACCAAAGCCTACATTTTTTTTTTCGAAGTTTTTTAATTTTCATTTAAAAACAAATAAAAACATTTGAAATTTTTTGTAAAAATATGTATTTTTTGCATTTTTTTTATTCCCAAAATAGTAACTCAGGTCGAGCCCTCGGCCCGATCCAAAATGTGGGTCAGGTAAGGATTTATGAGTTTGGGCCATGAACACTAAAAGCCGAATTAAAGGAGTAGGTTCAATGACTTAAACCCATTCGGAAAGGGGCCAAGATCAAGCCCAAATTTATCAAAGGAAAACGCTTAAGCACACTTACATTAAGATCACTTTAAAACAACTTCCAGAACGTCCTAAATAAGTCGAGCTCCGAAATTAGCCCACTTACTTGACATATCCACAAACTCCTTAGGCACGAAAATAACCTTAAACCCAATAAACTAACCTAAGCCCAACAACAAAATTCAGCCCAAACCAAACACGAGACCCCCCACGTCTTGAGTCTAGGTTGGTCTCATCCCATCCCCTGAACAACAGCTTCTTTTTCTACGACTCCTCCTTCGCAAAGTCATTTTTAACTTTTTATAGTTTTCTATTTTTTTTATTTTGCTTTTTTATTTTGTTTTTTTTTCTTTATCCTTTTTGTTTTTTCTACTTCATCCCTTCCCTGCACCTTCCCCTTTGGCATTCTTCTTCTTCCCCGACGCTTCTTCCTCAATTTGTGCCATCCTCACTGAACTAAAAACAACACCGCGGCGAACCCTCATTGATGTGTGGAGGGTCACCAAGCTACCATTTGGCATCGGTCATTCGTTCCGACCGACGATGACCACTGTTGGACACCCATTCTGATGATCACAAACCCATTTTTTGGCACGAAGAAATGTCATCGACTCGAATATGCATGAATATTTCTCACGAACACTACAAAAACACGACAAATACGAGCAAAGCAAGCAGGACTCAGCAAGCATGGGAGCAAAAACGAGTTGATCTTGTGTCAAAACATACACTGCTCTTCGGTTTTCTATTAAGGCATTTCATCAAACACATAAGACGCACTAACTAGAGAGGTAAGCGTTGTCGCGCCCGGGGTGCACCACCTAGGGTTTGGCTAATGGATTATTAAGCATAAACTTAGCTTGGGCTCTTCCAAGCTCATACCAATTCGCGACTTATGTTCACATTCTTAACATGCAAATGATTTTTCAATTAGGAGTCGTCACTAATCTATTTTTAGTGGGTCGATTAGAAACCCAAGTAAAGTAACGGGAGATTTACTTATTCTATAAACCAGAGATTTGTGAGTTCGGAGACTTGATTACGCTAAATTTTCTAACGCCATTTCGGTACATTTCTCTTTTATTTTGAAAAATGTTTTGCAGGCAGTTTGAATTAATTTTAATTTACTTCCCTAACATGTGAGGCGATCATGCGAGTATGCAAACCACCAATTTAACACCTAGATAAACAGTGAATAAATTGCAAAACTTACTTCAAAGCAACGAAAGCATATGCAATGTTAAACCATAATTCACATCGACGGTCCTAGATATGATCTCTAATTAACACGCAATTTTTGTTTTCTTTTTCACTTATTTAATGAAAATCATGTAATATGCAATGCATGCTACTAATCTAACATGAAATAATATGACATGGTAATATGACTTAAATTATATGACATAAATAAAATGTAGTTTATCCTAAAGAATGAAATTGATTTATTCTAAGACAATTTTTTGTATTTTCCATGAAATTTCGAAATTAGAAAAATGCCAAAATTATCTAGCTAGATTAAGATTCTATCCAACTTATATTAAGGATTAGGTCAGGCTAAACTCTAATTTAAACTAAAGATATTATCTAAACTTAGCAATCTCTAACCTAAGATGCAATTTATCTAAAAATCAATTTAAACTTAAAATGAGACATGCAATTTTATCTAATATGCAATGACGTACAAAGAATGCCATAATTCTACATGACATATGCATGATGACTTTCTTTTCGTGCTTTTGTTTTATTAATTTCGAAATTAATAATTGTCAAATAATTAAACATGCAATCCAAGTTAAAAAATATAGCAACCTAAATTGATTGATTTGATTTTTTAAAATTCCTATTCTAAATATGCAAACCCTAAAATAGGAAATAAACCTAATTCTAACCTACATTTTTTTGATTTTTTTTTTTACGAAAACAAAATTAACTTAAACGGCACGACAGCAAATCATAGCAAGATTGATATCCAAATTGACGAACCATATCTCGCGCATGAGATCGGGTTGGCCAATTTTAAATAAATCGCAAATTGAATCTCGGGCATGAGATTGAATTGACGATTTTTCAAACGATTGCAAGTCGGATTTCAGGCGCGAAAATCGAACTGTCAATCACAAATTTCAGAGTCTATTTCATGTCGAACATCTCATCCTTACATTAAGGAATAATTATATTAAAAAAGAACAAATAAGGTAAAATAAAAATAATAATTTTAAAAAATAAGGTAAATAAATAAAAGAAAAACTACCTAAATTGATTTTGTTTTTTTGCTTTTCTTTTTCTAACGACTATTGGCAGCTGTGGTGAGTCGCCAGGGGATTGGGTTGCCGGCATTCGAAGCTTCGGCAAGGATCGGCGACGGGTGGATCAACGGCGAGCGGTCCGGCGCGGTAGAGGAAACCTGTCGGCAAGGGGGCTCAGTGAGGGGCAGAGCTTCGGGCAGCAAGGGTCTCGGCAGCACGACGACCAGCTCCGGCGAGCTGCTGTGGTGGTGTGCTTGCAAAAGTGTAGGACTAGCAGTGCTAGCGTTGGGTCACGGTAGGCGAAGCGGGTTGCAGCTCTGGTGCGGTAGATTGGGTGGTGGCGTCGGCGGAGGGGGCTCGGGATCTGTGGTGTTGAGGGCAAAGATGAAAGGCAGGGGCGCTCTGGTCGGACAATTACAGGCATGGCGTCAGCAAAAGGCTCAGGCAGCAGGGGAGTCGCTCGAGTAGTAGGTGAAGTAGTGGCTTGGACTAGGAGGTGAGGGTCCGGTGTTGGCAGCCTAGCGATAGGGGGCTTCGTGGCTATGGCAGTGTCGGGTCGATGCTGAGGAGCGGCGTCGGGCTATGGTAGAGGGTGGAGCGACTTGACTTAGGCTCGGGTTGTTGGCGGAGCGATGAGACCGACACGAAGGTGGCGAAGCAGCGGTGCAGCGCAAGCTCGGTGGTTGCTCGAGTCGTCGTGGGTTGGCCGCAAGAGCTGTGATGGGAAGCAGCGGCATTTGGAGTGGAGTTGCAGACGTTGCGATCGGGAGAGAGGTGGCACAGCGAGGGGTTGCAGGCGGCGTGGTGGTAGCCAGCAAGGGGTCGGCGAGGCACGACCGGCGTTGATGAGTCGACCGGGGAAGAAGAACAGTGTTCTTCTTCCCCTTTTTAAATTCTCTCTATCCTCCTGCTCCTCACGTCTCCTCACTCTTCTCTCTTTCCCTTTGATCGGTCACCTCCCCTCTCTCACTTTTCTTCTTTTACTTTTTCCTTTTGACTTTTTTTTTTCTTTTCTCTCCCCCACAAACCAAGCTCTCTTCTCTCTCTTTTGTTGTAATTGATTTTTTTTTCCTTCACAATTGAGAGAAAAGCCCCCCTTGGTCATACACGCACCACACCTTATACAGGGGAGGGAATTAAATTTTGGTGAAATATTTCACTTCCAATTTTGCTTTTGCATAATCCTCTTGAATATATCGTTACACCTTGCGCGATATTCTATTTTGCATTTTTCAAATATTCCATACGAAAATTTTCTTTCTGCCTAAAACTATATCCTTGGTGTATATTACCCGAATATGTGAAAATCTTACCTGAATATGTGAAAAATTTCACGTCATATCAACGCTAACCGTCGGTCCAATAAAATGAAATAAATGTTTCTAAACTATATGTTATGCAATTTTAATTTAATTTTTTTGGGGTAAAAATTTACCCATTTTTTTATGCAAAAATTTAGGTGTCAACAAGCATAGACTTGATCAGGGCTCGAGTTCAGGCCAAGATCATCACGCGATACACAAGCACTATTCTGGATCAGCTCAGGGACAAGTTTATTAGCATTTAACTTGAGTTTAAACAAAAATAACAAGTCTCAGCCATAACACCAAACAAAAACAAATATTTGCATAAAGCACTACAATAAGCACGCATACGCTGTGTGAGGAATGAACATGAGCACAACGGAATTTCGGGGGAGGATCGAGACTGAAGCTCGTGCGAACTGGTAAACCACGAGCTCCAGCCCAATGCCCCAACAAAAACAGGGCAGACGTACTTGGAAATGACCTACCTAGTTCGAAGGGGAGTGCTGCGGTGGACGACGGCTTTCAGGTGGACGATTGGTGACGACGAAGCTGTCCTTCAGTCTCACTCTCTCCCTTTGGCTCGCCCTCTACTCTCTCGAGCTCTCTCCAGTGCTCTCTATTCTCTCTCCTTCCCCCAAAAAAAACAAGCCGAGCCCCCCCTTCTCTTTGCTCTCTTCCTTTTAAGCTCAGCCAACGATAGGCGCGCATGGCTTCTGTCACCGCTAGCCTGTTGTGGCCGCTTGATCCCCGACCCAGGGATCATGCCATCCTCTGCTTTCACGATCCTCTGACCCTGCGATCCTCTGCCTCGCCCCTGGCTTGTACATTTCTCTTTTCCCCTTCTTTTTGCAAAAGCATGGTTGGTGTGAGGGGAGGAAGAAGACTCACGCATGGGCTTGGCTGAAATAAAAGGAGATGGGCCAGCCTAAGTGCAAAAGTCAAAAAAGGAAAAGAGATAGGTCGGCGAGCCCACGGACGGAGAAAAGCCCTCTACTCGGCTTCATTCGATTTTCTTCTCCCTTTTTTTTTGTGATCATAATTTTCAATAATGATAATATTTTCCTTATTCTCCTTTTTTTCTTTTCCTTTTGATAGCAAACTTTTTGGAAAAATAAAATAAATAAAATAAATAAAAATTATTATTAGTGATGCAAATATTCCTAATGCTAAACGCGATGCAATTTAGTAAAAATTGTTTTTTTTTCCCTTTTTTTTTTATATATTTTTATATTTTTTTGGCTAGGGTTTGAAAATTAATCCCTAATTTTCACGCAATTAAGTCTTAAATAAAATTGTAACTCATGCCTTGCAAGTCTTTCTAACATTTGATCAATAAATGGTAAAGGAAAGTGATCTTTTCTAGTGGCATCATTCAATTTTTTGTAATCTATACACATGCGCCACCCAGTAACTATTCCAGTTGGAATCAATTCACTGTTGTCGTTTTTCTGAACAGTCATACCGCCTTTCTTTAGCACAAGTTGTACAAGACTTACCCAAAAACTATAAGAGATAAGATAGATGATACCTGTATCGAGTAGCTTAATTATCTTAGCTTTTATTACTTCTTGCATCTTTGGGTTCAAACGCCTTTGAGGTTAGATAGTGGGTTTATATTGTTCCTCCATCAAAATTTTATGCATGCAAATAGAAGGACTAATTCCCTTAATATCAGCTATTTTCCATCCAATTGCACCCTTATGCTCTCTTAATACTCTGAGCAGTTTCTCCTCCATCAAATCTGTCAAAGAAGAAGATATAATTACCGGCAAAAAGGAAACTCCATCTAAATAAGCATATTTCAAATGAGAAGGTAAGGGTTTGAGTTCAAGAATTTGAGACTCTTCAATTGATGGTTTAGGCTTTGTAATGTGTTGTCCCAACTCCTCAAATTTAATTGCCTCTTGCCTTGAATATGGTGGAATTGCCTCCATGAAATTTGCGTACTCCTTTATCTCCTCATTCTGAATATCTTTGTCCCTTGGTCAAATCAGACATGCTTCAAGTGGATCTTTAAAAATATTTTCTTTAAAAATCTTATTCACCAACTTGTCAACTGTCTTAATTCTAAAACAAGAATTATCATCAGATGGATATTTCATTACTTTAAAAACATTAAATGAAACAAGATCATCTTGAACTCTAAGAATCAACTTCCCTTGTTGTACATCAATAAGAGCTCTTCCTGTTGCTAGAAAAGGTCGACCTAAGATAAGTGATATCTCAAAATCTTCTTCCATGTCAAGAACTATGAAATCTGTAGGAAAGATAAATTTGTCAACTTTTATCAAAACATCTTCCACAATACCTCTCGGGTATTTAATTGATCGATTAGCCAGTTGAAGTGACACTGTGGTTGCTTTTACCTTGTCCATTCCTAATTTCTTGAAAACTGAATAAGGCATCAAATTAATACTTGCACCTAAATCACATAATGCTTTTTCAAAGTAAGAATCCCCAATAGTGCAAGGAATAGTAAAACTCCCTAGATCTTTTAATTTTGGAGGCAATTTCTTTTGTAGGATGGCCGAACACTCCTCATTTAACTTCACAGTTTCATAATCCTCCAGTTTCCTTTTGTTTGTCAAAATCTCCTTCAAAAATTTTGCATAACTAGGCATTTGCGCTAAAGCATATGCAAAAGGAATGTTAATATGCAATTTTTTTAAATACATCAAGAAATTTAGAAAATTGCTTATCTATTTTGTGCTGCTAGAGTCGCTGAGGGAATGGAATTGACGGCACATATGGCTTGGGATTATCCAAAAAAAGTTTACTCTTGTTTGTCTCCTTTGATTATTTATTGATCACCTCTTCCTTGTCTCTGAAAATCTCTTCTTCTCCCACTTGTTTACCACTTCTCAGGGTAATAGCCTTTATATTTTCAATTGGATTTTTCTCGGTGTTGCTCGGAAAAGAACTTTGTTGTCTCCCTAACATCATGCTTGCTAATTGACCCACTTGCATCTTCATATTTCTGATTGAAGTCTGTTGGTTTTGAAATCTCATATCTGTGCTTTTGATGAAGTCATGAGTTGTATTAGCAAGTTTGGTGACTATATCTTCCAAATTGGACTTTGTCTCTTCTGATTGTTTGAATCCTTGTGGTCTCGTCACATTCTGATTATTCCATGAAAAATTTGGATGATTACGCCATCCCGGATTGTACGTGTTGGAGTAGGGATTATTCTGTGACCTGTTAAAATTCCCAACAAAGTTAGAATTTTCATTGGATTGTTTAAAAGTATTACCTACCTGACACGCTGTGCTAACATGTCCTCCACCACAAAAATCACATGTCAAATTTTGAATTTTCATGGTTGAAACACTCATATTATCTAGCTTTTTGTTGAGTGCTTCAAATTGTGTAGCAATTGTAGCGAAAGCATCCACTTCGTGAACTTCGCTAACTTTTCGCATTGGTAGTCTCTCAGTAGGCCACTGATAACTATTTAATGCCATCTCTTCTAATAAATTGTAGGCTTCTTATGGTGTTTTATTATTTAGAGTTCCTCCTGCAGCTGCATCAATCATAAAACGAATATTTGTACTAGAGCCATTATAAAAAGTTTGTACCTACATCCATACAAGTAGTCCATGATGTGGGCATCTCCTAAGAAATTCTTTGAATCTTTCCCATGCTTCATATAATGATTCATTATCCATCTGCATAAAATTAGTAATATCGTTACGCATCTTCGCAGACTTTGCAGGTGGAAAGAACTTACCAAGAAATTTCTGAGCCATATCATTCCATGTAGTGATTGATCCTGCAAGAAAAGAAGAAAGCCAACTCTTAGCTTTGTCTCTAAGAGAGAATGGATATAATCTCAATCTAATAGCATCATCTGTAACTCAATTGTATTTAATGGTGTCACAGATTTCAGGAAAAGCATCGATGTGAGCGTTTAGATCATCGCTTGGTAGCCCACTAAATTGTACTGATTGTTGAAGTATCTGAATGAGTGATGGCTTGATCTCAAAGTTGTTTGCTTGAATTGCAGGTCTTCTGATACTTGATGTGGTGCCTTGAACTGTTGGTGCAGCATAATCTCTTAAGAGTTTACGTGGAATTTCATTATCATCGTCTGCCATCCTCTTAGCGTGATTTCTCTGTTCTCTCAGTTGCCTTTTGAATGTACGCTTGATTTCTGGATCAAACTCAACAAGTTTCCCTTGTTGGCTATGTGTCATAAACCGATGTACACCCTAAAAAATAAAACAAAATAAAAGCTAGATTAAACTTAGAATTATCTGGTATCAATATTAATTAGTATTAAATAAACGATCCCCAACAACGGCGCCAAAAACTTGTTCGTAAAATTCTAAACGCAAGCGAACGTATTGAACAAGTAATATAATGATAAGAAAGAATATCGTCCCACAGAGATCGATGATTAATAAACTAATTAACTACAAAAATAGATTAATTCTAATTATCTAATAGATCAAAATCTAATTGAGAATAAATTAAAAACAAAATTTGTACACTAAATGCAGTAAATCGATCAAATAAATATGGTAGAGCATCCGATTTCACCATAACCACTAGATATGAATTTCATATTATTGTGAATACAAGAACGATATCAAACATGTGATAGCGGAATTTTCTAACCTATTTACTATCCTATATCTAGGTATAGTAAACCTACTCAGTTTATTAATTCACTATATTTCTATGTGAATTAAAATAAACATAAGTGTATTAAAACGAGTCTTTTGGATCACCTTATCACCGAAAGCTACACAAATAACGCGGTATATCTCTATCTATGTTTAATTCATGGTTATATATTATAATGAGCAATTGCATATTATCACTTCTTAGTCTCAAACATGCACATCAGATCATTTAAGTGGTGGCCAGTCACTCAAAAGCATTATGCATAATAATATATAACTCACATGAATGAAATCAATTGCAAAACATAAAAATCATAAAATTCACATCATCATGGTTAGGCTACATTGTAGCCCTAACAAAAGAAAATTAAAACATAGTGGAAGAATAAATAAAAATATAAATCAAACTCAGCATTCTGAATCAAAGACCACTTTTGTATTCTCTTCAAAATACTTGAAAAACTCTCAGAAGAATAAAAAAACAATCTAGTAGAAAAACTAGCTGCTCTCTCTCTCTCTCTCTCTCTCTCTCTCTCTCTCTCTCTCTATTCTCCTCTTCATAGGATATATCCAAGATCCTTATCTCCAAGCAATTGCGCACAAAATTATGGAGTAAATCAGAGGAGTTTTGATTTGATATCTATCTCCCATTGCTGCTTGATTTAAATTCCTCAGTTTTGCCATATTTTTCCTTATCTTCTCTATATATCATTAGTCTGCATAAATAAGGAAAATTCAAATAATTAAAAGGAAATCCAAATATTTTCTCATAGATATTGCATTAATTGTTGTCTAAAATAGGTAAAATAACTCTATTTTTATAAAGTTATCATGTGATTTGACAGTGCATGTAAGTTGAGTTCACATATGCATTGGCACTAGCCCATGTTTCTTCCATTTATGTTGCCAAACAAAGAACCACGATCTGGTCTTCAGTGTCTTTCTAATTTTTTTTTTTTAATCTTTTTTCATGAACTTTTGAAAGGCCATTAAATTGCTGGGGTATCATGATTATAATAATTAGCTAGCCTAGGCACCGGTCACCTTGTTTCACGGGACCCTCAGCAGTGGCTCTTCGATCGAGAGAGACACGAGAATGCGAATCTCATTTATGACTTATGGAAGATCTAGCTTAGACTAATTATTATTATTAAAAAACTTGATATGACCCTTTTGACATAAGCATTTTAAAAACATGATAACACGACGAAGTAGACTGCATTAAATGTATTTGCCAATAGAAATATTCCAACATTTTGACTAATGAAGAAGGTGGACTTCATGTGAGCCCGCGTGATCAAACCGTGTCATTTTAAGTCATTACTTAATTTGTGGAGTGATTCCACCTCCAAGAAATGCCAATCTATTGTCACGTGTTTCAATTTAATCGCGTGAAACAATTGAAAATGTTCATCCGATGTTTCACGGTTGTTGTCTAATCGTAGGCGGCGTTCACAAGATGACTGTCTGCTCACACGTTGGATGTGCCGTCCATTGCTTGTGCTTTGGAAAGGAGAGCCCATACCGGCTTGAGAACAGCAATTGGAAAGAGAAAGGGAAAATAAGAAGAACTAGGGTGTGTTTGTTTCGCGGAATACATTTTCGGGGAAAATATTTTCCTCATTTTCCGGCGTTTGGGTCACTTAGGAAAATGAGTCAACGGAAAACGTTTTCTTAGTCAACGGAAAATATTTACCTAGCAAAGCTTAAATTCAGGAAAATAATTTTCCCTTTGAAAGGACAGGAAAACGTTTTCCGAATCTACCAAAGCTTAGAATTAATGCTTGGTTTACAAACAATTATTCTTATAAAAATATATTTTTTTAAAAAATTGAATTTGAATTTTTATTTTTAAAAAATTAAAATTTGGAAAACATGTTAAAAAAAAATAAAAAATTCGAATTTGCTTCTTTTTCTTTTTCTTTTCTTCCTTTTTCTTTTGCTTCTTATTCACCCGTCACCGGCCACAAGGATGGCCGGTGAGCTCTGGTCTCACCAAATCAAGCGATCTCATGGCCTTCGACAATAAAGCTTGAGCTTGCCCAAGACCGATGAGCCTCAAGCCTTGCTAAATCGGGTGAGCTCTTGGCCTCCAGCGATGAGGCTCGAGCCTCACCAGATTGGGCGAGCTCATAGCCTCTAGCGGCCAACTGGCGAGCTTGTCACCTCTAGCGATAGTTAGAGCTCACCCCTTGTAAGCCAGCTGGGAACTGGGAACAAACTGTCAGAGGAAGCAGAAGGGATGGCATGAGGAAGCTAAGGAGTGAAGGACAAGAAGAAGGAAAAAGAGAGAAAAAAATGGAAATAAAAAGAAAGAAACTAAAAGTAAATAAAAAACAACAATATTAAAAATTTCAAGTTTTTTAAATTAAAAATTCATTTTTTTTCCTGTGATGAAGTGTGAAATTATTTTTTAATGGGATCCAAACAGCAGAAAACATTTTCAATTATACATCATCAAACAAAGGAAAACAAACCTCCTTGCTATGTGCCTCCTTGCATTGCATTGGAGGATAAATTCTCGGGAAAATTGTACAAAAAGTCCTAAAACTATTGCACTTTTATCAATTCAGTTATAAACCTTTTAATTTTATTAATTCAGTTATAAACCTTCTCACTTCTTGCCAATTGGGTCAATCCAATCAATTTTGATTGGAAATTGCTAATATGGACGGTCGACACTGACGTGACAAATTTTTAATAATATATTAATAATGTTTTGAATTATTTTATGGTTTTTTATACTTTTTTTTTTTTTTTTTTTTTCCGGGTTTTTGGATCTAGGGCCGACAAGGATTGGCCGGCAAGGGTTGGCAAACCAACTATTGCCGGCCATAGGCAAGGGCCGACTGACCCTTATTAGCTTTGGGCGAGGGTGCGCAAGCCCTTGTCTGTGGCTATTGAGAGTTGTTGGCTTGCAAGGGTCTTTGGCCCTTGCCTATAGCCGGTGAGGGTTGGCTGGCAACCCTTGTCGGTCCTATCTAACCCCCCTAAAAAAGCAAAAAAAAAGTAAAAAAAGAAAATCAAAATATTATTAAAAAAATGCCATGTTAGTGTTGGTCTGTTTGCATTAGCAATTTCCGGTTAAAATTGGCTGGATAGACTCAATTGGCAAGAAGTGAAAATATTTATGATTAAATTGACAAAATTGAAAGGTTTATGACTGAATTTGACAAAAGTGCAATAGGTTTATGATTTTTCGGACAATTTTCCCCATATTCTTCGGTGAAACAGATTAGAATCTAAAAAGTGACATGAGACACTAAGATCAGGTAGAATTATAGGCACCGGTTGACAAGTGCATGTTCATATAGTGTCCCAATTATTTCAATCGTCAATCCAAGCGACAGTGTGTTTGCTTCTAAAATTTATTATGAAACATATCAACAAATTGAGATAGTTGAAACCCTCACGGAATAGTACTAGAGAGTTCCCCCATATGCGAACATCATTACAAGAGGATCAATTAATCATTACATGGGTGCAATTATTATACCAACCTGTATCTCGTGTAGGCAAAAAAAATGCAATCACAACACAAATACACAGTGGAGTAAATTGTCATTTCGAGCCATAGTTGTCCAAAAATGAGTCTTTGATGATGTAGTGGAGATGCCTTAGATTGAACCACGCACCAACAAGCGCGCAAACCATTTAGATTGGTACGACTTGCGTGGCCTTTAGTGTCTTCTAGTCTAAGTCTCAGGAACGTATGGAGAATGACAGTCGTATTGCAAATTGTCGCGACCTAATTTTTTCGAAGGGTGAATCACCTAAAACTAGGTTAATGGATTACTAAGTCCGAAGACTTGGCACGGACTCTCCCAAGCCCTACCAATCGCGACTTGATACTAAGAAAATGACCCATTAAAAAACACAATTTAATTTCAAATTGGAGCCGCCACTAACCAATTAAGGCTGATTAGAAACCCAGGTAAAGTATGGGAGAATACTTTACCTTTTACGAACCAGAGATTTAATGGATTCGGGGACATGGTTACGCTAGATTAATCTAACGCCCTTTCGGTACCTTAAAAAAAAAAATTTTGCAGGCAGTCTTGATTAATTTTAACCTAAGATACTAACATGCAAATGGTGGTCATGCGGGTGCACAATCAATTAAATAACATTCAATACATCAAATGCTAAATTCATAAAAATTATAAACTATAACTTTATTAAAGTCCACTCTCTAAGAAAGCATTTTTAAAAAAATGCTAATAAAAATGCATGCCCTAAACGTGATTTCTAAATGACATGACACCTAACTTTTATATTATGCAATCTTAATCTAAAATTAATATGCATGAATTTTACTTTAATGATATGTGAAATGCAATTTATATGGCCTAATTTGAACTATATGTATGCAATCTAATTTATACAATCCTAAATGTGCATATACTACATGACATAGGATGCATGACATAACAATTCTTTATGCATATTCTTTTTGTGATTTTTTAATGATTCTTTTTTAATGTATGCAATCTACACTAAACAATGATGATATGAAATGAGATTAATTATGAACTAACCTATTAATTAACCAAGTAAATGACTTTTGTTTTTTTTTTTTTTTTATTAAAAATGTTAATTATATGCAATTAAAAATTACACGATGGGACTACTAAAACATGATAATATGATGCAATCCTAATTTATTAATATGCAAATGTGCCTATTATGCAAACTAGTTAATATGCACCTATTATTATTATATTTTTTTTTCTTATTTTTTTAATGACTCGGAGTGTCCCTTTTATAGTACAAGACTCACATTTAACATTGGAAAGTCAGAACCCGTGCTCCTTTGATCGTGGGGATTGCCGAAATCTTAGCCCTGATTTGTTGCCGTAAATCCCTTACCTTCTTTCGCAATTCATTTATATTGCCGCGAACATGTCCAGATTCATGCCCAATATTCGAGTGAGTGTCCATTCTTTCCATATCGCTGGACAAATCCCATTAATTCCCTCATTAATTTCATTTAAAAAATTTTGAAATGAAGATATGTGTTCAACAATAAAAATGCTTCATTATTCAAAATTTGTTTTTTTTTTTAAATCTCCCTCCACAAACCCAAATGCTTTTATTTTATTTATTATCTTCTATTCTATTTTCTAAAATAAAAAATTTGATCCTAAATTAGGTGTCAACAGCTGCCCCTCTTTGAAGGGAAGCTCGTAGAGGTTTCCTTCAAAGATATATGACACCTAAAATTAAACCATGTAAAATGAAATATGAAATGCATATGCAAATGTTAATGACTTGACTTTTTTTTTTTTTTTGAAAGAAATGGACTCAAATAAATTTAACCTCTAAAGAATGCCATGTAAATGCAATGATTCGGTCAGAACATAGATCTCTATGTGTCTATGACCAATGAAATGCAAATGCAAAGAAGAGCACGTACTGTCATACCTGTTTGGGGATTTAGGTGTGAAATGATTCCGATGAGGCCTGTCAATCATCTGAAACTCCCTTCAGATAATCGAAAGGCTCAAAGTCTTTAGGGATCTGGAATTCTCATAAGATTCTAAGCACCTGGAAATTGCGTCAAGTACTTGAAACTTCAAAAATCTGATTCTTATGTCAGACATTTGAAAACATTTACTAAACGTTTGGAAATCACATCAGATGTTTAGAAAGACAAACACTTGGAAATCACATCAAGCGTTTAAAGGTTCAAATATCTGGAATTCACACTAGACATTTGAAATCATTTTATAAATAGATACTTGGAATTCTCATCAAGTACAAAGATGACTGAATAAACTCAGGATTTCAAAGACAATTTTTTTTGTCTTTGAGGAAAAATTCAATGAAAGTCCACACATGATGGCTTTATCAAGCTTCTACTGGAAAAATTATCACCAGGACAATTTTTAGTTATAGCGTGAATCTCTTGAACAAGCTAAATGAGACACTTTTGGTGTGAAAATGCTTTTTCACTCGCTCTCATTTAAGAAGGGTTATTTGTCCCGACCATTGATGCGGGAATATATCACTTATCATCATCTTGTCGACAAGAGTTCGAATTTTCTTGCATCGCACGACCTTACCAATCTGAGAGGTTCTTGTCAATGACTGTAATGCATGCTTGGTCAATGGCTTAACAAAGGGACTCTTCGAGTCAAAGCAAATTGAACGAATGATTCTATAATCATCTCTGGGTTTACAAGTCAAGAACCCTGCAAAATGATAACGAAATAATCTTGCTCGCACTTCTTCAAGTAATGCTTAAAACATGTGATTTCCTATGTTAATTCAAGTGCCCTAATCTGAAGAGACTTTGTAAGGGACGTAACATAGGCTGGGTTCATGGGTTGAGAAACGAAAGGATCGTTAGGCTCAAAGATGTGTATAGGGGGCAAAGTTGGTGATCATCTTGACATTGCCACCAGTTTTTCTTCAACACGGATTGTCTTCTTGACAGATTTCTTTATTGGCTCAAAAGTTTATCACCTGATGCCAATGATCTTTTCTCAACCTTTTTTTTTTAAAGTCATTTTCTTTGATGATGGACGTTGGTCAGACACACTACTTTTTGCCTCCAATTCATCAATCATTTCTCTCTTCTTTTCACGGGCATTGGCCTTGCTTTTACCAGGCACACTGCTTTTTAATGCCCCTTAGTTTTATTTTGATTTCAGTTCTTGCGCACAATGCATGTGTCAAGTATACTTTAAATGACACGCGAACCTTCAAGGGTCTTCATCTGTCTCTTGCCTTGCCCCAAAGTGTGGGTGATGATCATCAACTTGGGTTTTAAAAGAAATGAAATAGCAGGCTCAAGTGGGCTATTCAAAGGATATAAGTGTGTAGGATAGTGAAAGAAATGCTCTTCGTCATCCTAAGGCACTTAAATTAGCACATGAATTCAATGTAATAGCACGACTTGAAGATTGATGCAAGTGAGAGCAAGAAAATTTCAATTCACTTTCCTCACTTCATGATGTCATTTTTATCTCCCAGTTGCCCAAATGTGGGGTGGTTCTTGACAGGGGTAATTTGAAAAGAACATCCATAAGTGTATAGGCTCAAAAATGGTTAAGCAATGGAACACCTGTAGTGTTTAGGATAGAGAAATGAACTGCCTCTCATCATTTCAGCTGTCGTACTTTTCGCAAGAAAATTCTTCACCTTGAAATACAAAATGTTTCCACACTCACCTCACAATATATAGACATGGGACGGTGTATGGGATTAGGCTTGCCTTTCACACCTCATTTAGCATGCTCAAGTAACTCAACATCTTTCACTGAATTATCCATTTTGATAAATTTCAAGTGGAATTGATGGATAAAACATGTAAGAGTCATCATGCAAAATCCCTTTTTAAAAAAACTCAACAGCTTTAAGCATGTCAACTTCAAACAGTTTTCTATACTGGAAAATGGTTTTAAGCATTCATTCAATGATCCCTCTACAATGGGAATTGCCTCAGCAGTTGATGTCTTTGGATTGTCACTATCATTCAAGGCTGAAAATCCACTTTTGCCCCAAAATCTGTCATGCCCACAATCTTGTCATATCAATTCCTTAGAAATGTATCCTTGATAGTTGGGCCAATTGCAACCTGGTGTACTTTTTCAAATGCCTTCTCATCGGACCGAAAAAGTAACACTCTGAAACATGAAGTAAATGAGTCAGAAAATTAAACAAAGCTAACCTAATGCATGCTTTTGGAAATGGCTTGAAAAATGATTTTTTTTTTTTTAAAAAAACAATGAAATGTTTTTTTGTTTTCGAAAAATTTTTTAGGAGGAAGCATGAGAAAGTCCAGCCCTCAGGATTTCTTCGTGGATGATTTTTTTTCATGGCTGGATATCGTCATTGGACTAGTTTGGTATACCGCATCATGTCCTCAAAATTGAAAATAAAATTGTAGTTTCATTGAATAGAATCAAATGAATTACATTATTGGAATGAAAATGATGATTCCTAACTCCTAAAAAGAGAAAAAAATCGAAAACGATTCTTAGAAAGTGAAAATGATTCCTAAAAAGCGATGAAAATTCCTAGAAATAGATAAAAATTCCAGCGCAAGGGAATGTGCAACTGAACATGCCCCTAATTAAATAAGGAAGATGATCTATTTAAGAACATGAATCATGTGTGCTTGAGTTCTTCACCCTCCTTGATCTTGTGATGCGAACTCTCCGGATCGAGATTCTTCCTTCTAGATATGTCACTAATCTCTTCATGGTGGCATCAAATTCAGCTACCTCAGGAAAATGAGACAATTCAAAAGTTCTTTTGGCTCTCTTCTTTGAGTCGCAGTTTCTCATTGAAGATAGAGTACCCATGTAATCACAGCCCTTTTGCTTGATAAGAAAAGCCACGAGCGAGACAATTCATCGACTTGACTTTGGTGGTGTGCAATTCGCTTGTTCATATTGTCAATGATACAATCCAGCACCTTGTTTTGATCCGCCATTTTAGCTCTCGACCGTGTAAGGATGGGTGAGCGAGATCGCTCCATAATCACCTAAAGGAGATAAACAGGAACATGTAAGCATGAGGTGTAAATGGAGAGTCAATCCATGACAATGATCTAATCGATTTTTTTATTTTTGTTTTTTATTCATGAAAAGTCTGTGCAAGAAGGGAATTTCCTAAAAATAAATAAAAATAGGACACCCTAGCAAGAACCAAATTTCCTAAACACGAATTAGGAATGGCCAAGATTTGAACTCCCTAATGAGAACAATAAAGACATGAATTGAAAACAAATTCTCTAAAGTTTTTGTTATTTTCCAAATGATTCATTATATGGCAATTTCCTTATTTCATTTCTAATTGACAAAGGAATTAAATTCAATGATTGACCTATATTGTCATGGACTGACTTAAAAAATAAATTGCATGATATAGGGATAGAAGACTTACTTCACCAATGAAAATTAATGACAATCACATAAACATGCACATGAAATGTGAGGCTCGATTTCTACCTAGATGGCTTAACAAAATAGAGCTAAGAGGGTGATCTGACCATTGCAGTCTCGCATTAACGTGCCAGGTCCCCTTAACTCCGGCTTAGTCGAATGGAATGTCCAATAATCACGCAATCTCGCGGATATGAACAAACACATTTGACACCACGAAAGAAATTTCGGGGAAGAGAAGGTCAATCTCTACATAGCAGTCTCGCTTTAGAGGAAGTATCCTTCTCAAACCCATCCTAGAAATCCTATCGCAGCCCAGGTCCGGCTACAGGTCGTGTGTGCAAGTGCTAAAACAATTTAAAAATCATGCACAACAATTTATAATACAAACAACACTTCAATATAAGGAAAAATAAATCATTCATCCTTACACCCTCCTGCAAGACAAGGATTAGCAAAGACTACTTCCCTTATACCTCCCATCTGCAAGAACATTTAACACCTTAGAAATGTTAGTGACATGCCTGGTGTCCTTGCTGCCAAACAAAAAATATTTTTTTAAAAAGAAACAGGCCTATGTCCACTATGAGTTTTAACTCTAAGTCCCCAGCGGAGTCGCCAAGTTATCGCGACCTAATTTTTTCGAAGGGTGAATCACCTAAAACTAGGTTAATGGATTACTAAGTCCGAAGACTTGGCACGGACTCTCCCAAGCCCTACCAATCGCGACTTGATACTAAGAAAATGACCCATTAAAAAACACAATTTAATTTCAAATTGGAGCCGCCACTAACCAATTAAGGCTGATTAGAAACCCAGGTAAAGTATGGGAGAATACTTTACCTTTTACGAACCAGAGATTTAATGGATTCGGGGACATGGTTACGCTAGATTAATCTAACGCCCTTTCGGTACCTTAAAAAAAATAAAATTTTGCAGGCAGTCTTGATTAGTTTTAACCTAAGATAATAACATGCAAATGGTGGTCATGCGGGTGCACAATCAATTAAATAACATTCAATACATCAAATGCTAAATTCATAAAAATTATAAACTATAACTTTATTAAAGTCCACTCTCTAAGAAAGCATTTTTAAAAAAATGCTAATAAAAATGCATGCCCTAAACGTGATTTCTAAATGACATGACACCTAACTTTTATATTATGCAATCTTAATCTAAAATTAATATGCATGAATTTTACTTTAATGATATGTGAAATGCAATTTATATGGCCTAATTTGAACTATATGTATGCAATCTAATTTATACAATCCTAAATGTGCATATACTACATGACATAGGATGCATGACATAACAATTCTATATGCATATTCTTTTTGTGATTTTTTAATGATTCTTTTTTAATGTATGCAATCTACACTAAACAATGATGATATGAAATGAGATTAATTATGAACTAACCTATTAATTAACCAAGTAAATGACTTTTTGTTTTTTTGTTTTTTATTAAAAATGTTAATTATATGCAATTAAAAATTACACGATGGGACTACTAAAACATGATAATATGATGCAATCCTAATTTATTAATATGCAAATGTGCCTATTATGCAAACTAGTTAATATGCACCTATTATTATTATATTTTTTTTCTTATTTTTTTAATGACTCGGAGTGTCCCTTTTATAGTACAAGACTCACATTTAACATTGGAAAGTCAGAACCCGTGCTCCTTTGATCGTGGGGATTGCCGAAATCTTAGCCCCGATTTGTTACCGTAAATCCCTTACCTTCTTTCGCAATTCATTTATATTGCCGCGAACATGCCCGATTCATGCCCAATATTCGAGTGAGTGTCCATTCTTTCCATATCGCTGGACAAATCCCATTAATTCCCCTCATTAATTTCATTTAAAAAATTTTGAAATGAAGATATGTGTTCAACAATAAAAATGCTTCATTATTCAAAATTTGTTTTTTTTTTTAAATCTCCCTCCACAAACCCAAATGCTTTTATTTTATTTATTATCTTCTATTCTATTTTCTAAAATAAAAAATTTGATCCTAAATTAGGTGTCAACACAAATGTTATCTTGTTTCACGCGAAACTGATTAATACCTCATCCTTCGAGAGAGCGTGAAAATTGCAAATGTTATCTATAAGTCCTTGCAGATTGAGTTTGACTATTTACTATTGCAGCACTCAATATCACCATTTTAGTTGGGAAGAACGGTAAAAACTCAGTACCTTCGCTTTGGGGAAAATTGCTAGGAGGGAGTCAAAGTCTAAATTTATCAATATATTCGGTTGAATTTATATTTACTCAAAAGTTTAGTCAATGAATTATAGGCCAATTATGATATCTATTAACTATTTCATACCATACCAATTGTTTGATATGAGATTTTCTAACACAATTCACTCATCCATCTCAACCATCTCCTCCTCACATGTGAACTCAATGTTAAGTCTGGAACCCCTTAATTCAGGAATTATTCTACATCAATTATGTCTTAATTAAAATATCCACTTCGTTGTGAAGCACCCACCTTCAACTCATCTCTTTGGCATTGTTGCATATGCTGATCACAACAACAACACCCACATTTATCAATGGTCTCTTTCTCTGGACCGAACTTATAGAGCTTACCATCGGGATCAAATTGTTACACTACAACTCCTACCTTCAACCGGTCTCTTGCACCAGACTAATGAAAATTGCCCGGAAATTGAGTTGCTCATGAGTTTTCTTCCTTGAGATATTCACCAAATATTATTGTACATTGGCATGAGCTACTGATCAATCATTGGCTCTAATACTATTTATTGGGAGCTCGTAGGTGAAGCTCGATATCTTTGCTTGTAGAGGACGCCATAAAGGACCCCAAGTTTAAGTCCATCAATAATATTAGTTAAACCAACATTTACTGAAAAGTTTAAGTCAATAAATTATGGACCAACTAGGATATAGTAAATACTCTACAGTATATCAATTCTTCTATGCAGGAAATTCTAACACTAACATATACATGCATCTCAGCAATTCATATTAAATTTTAGAACTTGATAAACACGACAAAGTGGACCTTATTAAGTGTATCTCTAGGAGAGATATCCCAACATATCGTCTAATAAAAATGATGAATCCCATGAGTCGCCCATGTCCAAATCCACGGTTTACGTTCATTTTGAATCATTGCTCCATTTACTGAATAATGCCACCTCCAAGTTAGAGATATTGTAAGTCCTAATCTAAGATAAGTATAGTACAAGTGTCAATACTTTCGTATAATACTTGCTTTAAGTGTTAAAACTTTTGTTTTTTTTCTCACTTAATTGCCATTTCTAGCTAAATGTCCTATGTGGATTTTTTTTTTAATTTTTTTTTGGTTTCTTTCTTTAGGGCCAGTGAGGATCGCCAATGAGCCCCACTGGCCCTACAAAAAAAAAACCAAATAAAATTAAAACGGCCGCAGGCGAGGCACCTCGCGGCCTTGTCCGCTGTTGGTGAGGCCTTGATGCTGTCTCTAAGGCCCTCACAATGAGACTGAGGCAGTGAGGGCCCTTACCGGCTTTAGGCAGCCATAGGCGAGGGTCCTCGCGGCCTCAGCTACCAGTAAAATGCAAAGCATGAACTTTCTCTCAGTCCTCCTGATTCCTTCCCCCATCAGCCACTGAGAAAAGGGTCATTTAGTGTGTATATGTATTCCCATAAGGAGCGAACTACCGGTCTGTATGTCCTCGTACTGCTTCCTGCGTGTGCCTCTGTCCACCATTCTTATTATCTACTTTCAAGTCTTTGTTAATATTTAATTCTATCTGTCCCGTGTTAGCAATTAACGAAGACAACTTCTTCATAACTGAGCTCACTTATAGGAAGTTTACAACTCCCACTGGCCGAATCACCTGGCCCACCCGCCCCGTCTTCTCACTATAAGGATTTTTTTGGGCTCGAATGAGTGGTTGAGGATAATAAAATATGTTAAACCATCACGCTTTCGTTTAGTAACTTCGACTTTTAGACAAGGAAAACATCCAACCCTTTCAACCTTTCCACGCGCTTGGCCACACCCCTGTGGAACTTCGTTCACATATTATCATGAAAGAAGCCCCATTAGCATCTTGACTAATATCAGATGAAGACATTCCGATGGTTTAGAAATGATCATCGCCGATGTTTTCGTAGCTTCAAGAGACCGAGGATCACTCGGTCCAGCTTTCATTGCTCCCGTCCCGCCGAATATGTCGTGCGGGACGGAGACCATATCACATGGCGTGACACAATACACGATGCAAATCCCTAAACAGATTCCCGTCTCCTATATATCTTGTATAGATAATAAACAATGGAGAGGAATTTTATTAATTAGCCCTCGTGATGTTTGTCAATTTTTTGGTATACTTGCGTGGGAGATTTTTTATGCATATCAAGAAAAGAGATTCTATATTTTATTATATTATATAAATGTCGTTTTGTGACGTCATTTAGCTTAAAATATATTTTGTGCATCTGGTTTAGTATGTGGACGAATAAGGGCGCGTTTAGTAATATTTCTATTTAAAAATTGTTCTAGGAAACATAAATAGAAAAAAGTGTTTCGTTTCGGAGAACAATTTTTGAACAAAAAAAAACGCATTTGGTAAACTTGTTCAAGGGAATAAAAAATGAATAGAAACACGTTTGGTAAATTTGTGTTCTTTTTTTGTTTCTTCTAATTTTTAAATATTTTTATTTTATTTTTCTTATTTTTCTTTCTTTTTTCTTTTTTTCTTCTTTTGGCCGGCGGCCTCGCCCAGCCATGATGAGGCTCACCAGCCCTCGGCGAGGCTCAGGCTCGCCTTGGCTGGGCGAGCTCGAGCTCGCCATGATTGGGCGAGGCTCGGCATTGCCGTGGTTGGGCGAGGCTCGGTGTTGCCTGGCTTCGCCGAGCCTCGCCAGTGGCTGGGCGAGCTCGGGCTCGCCGGATCAGGCCAGCCCAAGCTTGTGACATCCCGAATTTCCAATTCTATTTTCAATAAATTGAAACGGGCATTTCATCTGCACGCATATAGTTCTTTTCCCTGAACTGATCACTCATGGGATAACTAGTCTATCAGGTGAAGCCATTAAGAAATTCTAATGCATCGGACTCAAGAATTTGACCAGGAAACGACCTTTCGACCGAGTTGATCTGCAAGGGTCATTACGGCACGCTTAAAGATCGATTAGAGACCAGGAAATAGGTCGACTCGATAGAGGCATGTGATCGAGTGTGGGTGATTCCACCAGATCGCACAATTCTTGTCGGTCGGCACTGAACCGACTTTTCTGTCGATTGGGTCCCCTGTGTCCGTATTTGAAACCTTGAGATTTCCACGACAACCGAGGGTCGCCAATGTGTCAAAGATGTACATTGTGGCTTGAATTGATCAACCACAGGTCAAATGCATGAAAATTTCTAAAAGCTACTCGGTAGATCAGGACGCGCTAATATCGTGCGAGTGAAATTAAGTGAAATTGAGATCGAATTCGAAATTGGAAGTCATGGTATGTCACAAATTATTTTAGGAGCATTGATTCATCTTCGGAGGATTTTTCGTGCAAACCGAGTTTTTCGGCAAAATAATCAAAGTATGGTTAATTTGGCTCGAGAAATTGGAAGGCCCGCCTTTGGTCACGCTTTTGGGACTTAAGTTGGTTCTACGGATAAGTGAAGATGTAAATTGAAGTGTGGTGACATTGGATTAATTTTATGGACTTTGATTTGGTTCAATTAGAAGGAAATTGAATGAATTAGGTTGTGCAAGAATCCATGCCACGGCGGAAAATTAAATTGCAACCATTGGACTAAGGTTGTGGAGAGTTAGTGGGGCATGACATCATGATGATGTCATGGTGAGGTCATTTGGTGGATTAAAGAAAAGACAAAAAGAAAAGAAAAGAAACCCCCTCTCTCTCTCCTCTCTTCTTCTTCTTCTTCTTCTCCTCCTTCCTCCCGTAGCCTTCCTCCTCCATTGTTGTTCTGCGTTTTTCTTCAAACCAGCCAAGAGAAGCTTGGAAGAGGAGGAGCAGCCGCCGTCGGAGCGCTGGACCGCCGCCGCCGGACCGCCGTCGCCGCCCGTCGCCCGCGCGCGCGCGCCCGCGCCCGTGCGCCGCTCCTCCCGTGCGCTGCCCACCGTCGCGCAGCCCCCTTGGCCGCCCCCTTCTCCGCCCCTTCGCCGCCGTCCGCCGCCGCCAGCTCGCCACCGCCACTCCTCCGCCGTCCCGCGCCCGAGCCCCCTTCTTTCCTCCTCCGTTCGGCCATGGACGAACCTTGAATTTCCAGCTTAGATCTGGAAGTTCGAGGCCCTCTTTGGCCGGCTTCCCGGCCCCGGATGCTCGGCCCGCTTTGAGGAAAGTCGATCCTCGCCTCGGCCCCGTCGTTTTGGCGTCTTTCGGCTCATTAATCGGTGAGTTTAACTCACTAAACCTTGATTAGAGGGTTAATAATACCCTAAGTGTGCTTAGTCTAAGTTAAGTGAGTTTATGTGGTTGGATTAGTTTAATTGATTGAGGATTAGATTATGGTGTTTAATTAAGTTAAAATGTGTTTAGTTTAAAGTTAAGTATGTTTATATTAATATAAGCTTTGATGTGACTTAAGGGAAATTGTTTTTGATTTATTTAAGTATTCCGAAATTATTAAATAATTTAATAATATATATTTATTCGAAATTATTAAAATATTATTATTTAAATAAATTTCGGAATAAAAATTAATTATTTAATAAATTCCGAAAATTTTCTCGGGACCTTATTTGCTCAGAATTTCGTGCTGATCGCTGCTGTGTAGTCATATTTTGAAATTGATGATTGGATATTATAAATTGAGTGTGGATCGTGAAAAATATGGATATTATTATTTAATTATTTTCGGAATAAATTTAATTATTTATTTAATTCCGAAAATTTTGTCAGGACCCTAAACTCTCAGAATTTCGTGCCGATCATTTCTTTGTGTATTTAGAATTTGAATTTGATGAATGGATGTGGCAAATTGAGTGTTGATTGTGATAAATAGGGTTTTTAGCCATAAAAACCCAAGTGTTAGATTTTGATGCGAAATTTGATTGTTGTGGTTTACTATTGAAATTGAAGTGTGTGGATGAAATGTGGAATGTCCAGGAAGTCAATAATGATTTGTCGTGTGCGGGTTGATAGGCCGGTCGCAAAGAGTGGCTAAGCCGACTGGACCTGTATTCTTTGTGATTGTGCCACCTTTTAAAGGTCGCGCCCAGTGGGG
Source organism: Eucalyptus cloeziana (assembly GCA_014182715.1). NCBI lineage: Eukaryota > Viridiplantae > Streptophyta > Magnoliopsida > Myrtales > Myrtaceae > Eucalyptus > Eucalyptus cloeziana. The sequence goes on from CM024639.1 coordinate 31,958,302, forward strand.
CCGTAATGCCACTGATTCTAATTTGCCACCTTTTTAAAGGTCGCGCCCAGTGGGGCCGTAATGCCACTGATTCTAATTTGCCACCTTTTAAAGGTCGCGCCCAGTGGGGCCGTAATGCCACTGATTCTAATTTGCCACCTTTTAAAGGTCGCGCCCAGTGGGGCCGTAATGCCACTGATTCTAATTTGCCACCTTTTAAAGGTCGCGCCCAGTGGGGCCGTAATGCCACTGATTCTAATTGTGCTGAGTGGGACAGTGATTGCCACTAGTCGTTAAACCTTCCTATAGGGTCGTGATTGAAAGTAGTGATTGATTTGCTAGAATGACATGTAATTAGCCAAGTCGATTGATCGCTGAGACGATCTAAGTGATTGAGTTGTCCCGATAATGTGATTGTGCCACGGTTGTTTGGTTATCGAATTGTGAGTGGTTGAATTATAAGCTGTGCTAACTGGGGGAAAGGAATTAAGACGAGGTAAGTCTTCGTGTGAGGTGGCTACGCCACCCCAGGTGTATTTTCTTTCTAATAGGGGTTTAGGGGTTGAATTTGAGACATTGTCTCATCCCGGTTTGGGGATTAAAATTTCGGGTCCCCGGTGGATGGAGCGGCTAGATAGCTTTGGTTGGCTCGAGGAGTTGCGGATGTGAAGTCATAAGGATTGGAGAACGTGTCCGACTTGTAGGTCGTAGGGACGGTTCCTTTTTAAGAGCTAGGTCTTTAGTAGACTTTTGGCTGTAGGCCTTTGTTTGTAATTCTGTTGAATTTTGAAAGTGTTTTGTTGGGGTTTTGCTTCCTGCTTTTCTATCCCGTATTTCATTGTCAGGGTTTTTTTTTAATACGTTCCGCATGCGTATAATGAATTAATTGGGTCGGCGACACTACCTGGGAATGTCGCATTTGTATGACCATGGTGGGATGTCCACGTGTCTCGGGGTTCGGGGCGTGACATCCCCGTTTAAGTGGTATCAGAGCATGGTTTGTGAATGGAGTGATAAGGTGCGATGAGTTATGGGATAGTTAGTAGGAATGGCTTTTATTTCATGCTGGTGCATGTGGCTGTTAGCTGTTTGGTAGATTGTTTGGCGTGGATCACTCAAATTCTAATATGGGATTAGAATTGAGAAACATGTTTCTGTAAAGATCCTGTCGATGAGTGATCAGGAGCAGAGGACTCCTAGAGAGAACCTTTAGACCAGTTACTCGGGGTGGTATGCCGACAGGGATCGGTACCTGAGGTGGTCGTGGCGAAGCGCCGGCTTAGACCAGTGCGAGTGTGAGAGTACCGCCGCAAGTCGGTACTGTGAGTGTGGTAGCACCGAATGATCCTAGGTTCAACGGGATTGTTTAGGCGCTAGAGTCTTTGGAAAGCATTTTGGGTCTTTAAGCTCAGGATCAAGCCGCCGTTGTTGCCGTTGTTTCTACCGCTGCCAGTGTTGTGACTATTGTTGTTGCTGCGCCTGTTGAGGCCCAAGCTAGAGTTGTGATCTGGGAGCAAGCCGTTGCATCCGAGTCGAGGTTCGAATTCAGTAGAGATGGAAACCAGTTTGGGAAGGAACTTATGATTGGAGAAAAGTATCCCATTTTCGTCCAATTGGAAGTGCGGGATGGTCAGGTCAGCAATGAATCAGAATCGAGTGTGTCGTGCTGGCGGAAGCCGACATGGATTAGCCCCGCGTCTTAGTAAGACGGGTGCTTGTTCTGGGTGTGACCAACATGGTTGCTTGGCCAGAAACGGTCTTAGAAAGCCGATGGGACAGATCGAAAGGAGTACACCATAGAACACATCGTGGGGTTTTTGGAATAGGCCTTCAGTATAAGAAAGAGTGCATGCTGTTACCTGACGGTAGGCAGGGGACTCATTATTTGTGTGTCAAGTTTGAGAAAAGAAGTGTGAGTCTGCCCGGTGACCAAGCACAATGGGAGCTGCTTTGAGTGTGGCCAGCATGGCCATCGGGATAGGAACCGTCCGCATAAGTCAAAGAGAACTCAAGCATCGCTACCGCCGGCAGGACGCCACTAGGATGGCGAAAGGAATATGAATGGATTGACCATGCATCGATCAAAGGAAGAATGTTTTGAGATGTTTTTATCAGAGTATCGCAGCGAAATTTTCGGTGAAGGTTGTAGAATTTTCATTGCGGTGATAAAGTAATAGAAAGATGAATCTCGACCATATCCGTTCTTGAAGGGTTTGCTTATATATGATCTGTAAGTCATTTATAAAAAGGTCTAGCTCGAGGAGCTTTCTGGGGTTATGAATCGTGGTAGAGATATAATTCAGTGTGTTCAGTTAGCGTGTGAAAATTTTGAATTACTGAAAGTCGAAGAGGAACTTCGATCCTTGTTATTTGTCACTGAAGATGACTTGGTTCTGGTTATTGGTTATCGAATCTACATGGCAACTGTAATGGATGCGTCAGTTGAGGAGCCGAATATGGAGAACATAATCGCGGTACTGAAGTTTTCTGGGGTAATTCCTGAAGAAGTGTTAGGTTTGTTGTCAGAAAGAGAAATAGAGTTTGTAATTGAATTAACACTCGGAACAGAGCCAGTCCCTAAGGCTCCTTACCAGATGGTGTTACTCGAGTTAAAAGAATTGAAGGTGCAGATGCAAGAATTGTTGAATAGGGGATTCATACGTTCCGGTGCATCACCTTGGGAGCACCCGTTCTATTCGTGAAGAAGAAGGTTGGTTCGTTGTGTTTGTATATCGATATTCTTCAAGATCGACTGGAGGTCAGGGTATCATCAGTTGAGAATCAGGAAAAAAAAGACATACCGAAGTTAGCATCTCGCACTTGATACGGTAGTTATGAGTTCACTATAATACCGTGTGTTTTGATGGACACCATAGCTATTTGTTTGGGTCTAATGAGCAGAATGTTTAAGGGTACTTAAATTAGTTGTGATCGTGTTCATTGAAGTTATCCTGGTGTGTTCAAAGAGTGTTGAGGAGCACGAGGGACATTTAGGGATAGTACTTCAGACCTTGAGGACTCTTCAATTTTATGCTAAGTTTAGCAAGTGTGAGTTTTGGATGACTCGTGTTGCGCTCCTAGGTCACGTGATTTCGGGCGAAGAAATCTCGTAGACCCGTCCAAGATTGAAGCGGTTGGCGGTTGGCCGAGATTGACTACGGTGACAAAGATCAAAAGTAGCGAGTATTACGAGATAGTTTGTAGAAAAGTTTTCAGTGTTAGCATCGCCGTTGACAAGACTTCTAAAGAAGGAAGAAAAGTTGTGTGGTCGGTTAAGTGTGAAAGTAGTTTCTGAGAGCTTAAGCAGAAGCTAACTACTGCACATGTGCTCACTATTCCATCTGGTCTAGTAGGATTTGAGATCGACAGTGATGCGTCGTTTAAAGGACCAGGTTGAGTGGTGATGCAGCATGACAGGGTTGTTGCATACACATCCCGTTAGTTGAGACCTCATGAGCTGAATTACTCGACGCATGACTTAGAGTTCGCAACTTTAATCTTCGCACTGAATTTGGAGATGTTAGTTATGTGGAGAAAGATTATGGATCTTCACTAATCAGCATAGCCTTCAATATTCATTCTCAAAAAAATTATTGAATATGAGACAGCGTCACTAGTTGGAACCTTGGAAATACTAGAGTTGTGATCAGTAGTGCAAATGGTACTCAAGGGATGGGTTTTAATTGAGAAGGCACAAAACTCAGGTTTTAAAATTGAGGTAGGCCACCTTTAGACTCTTATGGCCATCCTCAAAATTAAGCTGGATGTGCAAATCAGAATCAGAATGCTTCAGTGGTTAGATTCAGAGATTCAGAAAGTCGTCCAAGCAAATACAGAAAAGAGAGATCTTGTCAAAAGCTCATCGTAATAGTTACAGCATTTATCCTGGTAGTACCAAGATGTATCTGAATTGGCTTTGACAACGCTAGTGGTCAGTATGAAGGCGGACATTGCCAAGCATGTCGCCAAGCGTTGGATGTGTCGTCCGCAGTCAAAACCCGGACTATGAACCAAGGGAGGATGTTTATAACCTTTCGAGATTCCCGAGTGGAAATGGGAGCATATCGCGATGGACTTCGTGGCCCAGGTTGCCAAAGAGTCAAAAAGGAAATGATTCGATTGGACAGTAGTCGATAGACTGGCAATGTCGACTCACTTCATTGCAGTACGAAAGAACCTTGATTTGGACAAGCACGTTGAGTTGTACGTGCGTCAAAGAGTTCGTCTATTTGGAGTGCCGGTGATGATTTCTTCAACCGAGACCGAAATTCGTGGCTATCTTCTAGAAGAGTTGCAAAGTGTTTTGGGAATGGGCTGAGTATAGTATAGATTGTTATCTTGAGACGGATGATTAGTTTTAAAGGACAATTTAGACCTTTGAGGACAAAGTTGAGAATAGGTGGGTTGGTTTTAAAGGAAGTGAAAAGGAACAACTCCTTCTCGTTGAATTCACTTATAGCGACGGTTACAGCGAGTTTTCGGTTGGTTCCCAATTTCAATAGAACAGTCGGATGGTTTTTTTTTTCGAGGCGGAGCGGGCGAGTGTTTAGAACTTCAGTTGGTCGTGGTGAGATCAGAGAACAGAAAATCGCAAGTCCAGAGTTGGTTCAGAATTCAGTGATTCAGTTGCAATTATCAGAGATAGACTTGAGGCCACTCAGAATCGCTAGCTTAGCTTCGCAAATTAGTATCGCAGACCTTTGGAATTTCAAGTAGGGGAAATATATTTTTCCTTAAATGTCGCCTTTGGTAGGGACATCGTATTTTGTTAATGAATGGAAGATGAAAGAGAGTTTAAATCGGGATCCATCGAAATTTGGGTTCAAAGGGGATTTTGACTTTAAATGGTTAAGCAAAGCAATTCGGGACACCGTCGGCACCTTTAGCCGAGTGGTATGCGGGTGTGAAGCGGCGGGTCCGAAGTCGGGAGTTCGAATCCCGACGCGGCGGTTAGCCGCCTAGTAGAAAAATAAAATGAAAAAAAAAAAAAAAAAAAAAAAAGAACCAAAATTTTTTTGCAAAAATGGACAAGTGCTTAACCTTTTGGAAACAAAAATGTTTGGGACAAGATTGGAAATGATCGACAAACACCTCGCATTGAAAGAACAACCTGGGAAAGAGAAGATTCGATGAGATGACTGTGCCCCCACCTTTGTATTTAAGAATTGGTAAAGGTTTAAATTTCGAGGACGAAATTTTTATAAGAGGGGAAGAGTTGTGACATCCCGAATTTCCAATTCTATTTTCAATAAATTGAAACGGGCATTTCATCTGCACGCATATAGTTCTTTTCCCCGAACGATCACTCATGGGATAACTAGTCTATCAGGTGAAGCCATTAAGAAATTCTAATGCATCGGACTCAAGAATTTGACCAGGAAACGACCTTTCGACCGAGTTGATCTGCAAGGGTCATTACGGCACAGTTAAAGATCGATTAGAGACCGGAAATAGGTCGACTCGATAGAGGCATGTGATCGAGTGTGGGTGATTCCACCAGATCGCACAATTCTTGTCGGTCGGCACTGAACCGACTTTTCTGTCGATTGGGTCCCCTGTGTCCGTATTTGAAACCTTGAGATTTCCATGACAACCGAGAGTCGCCAATGTGTCAAAGATGTACGTTGTGGCTTGAATTGATCAACCACAGGTCAAATGTATGAAAATTTCTAAAAGCTACCCGGTAGATCAGGACGCGTTAATATCGTGCCAGAGTGAAATTAACCGTTAAATTGAGATCGAATTCGAAATTGGAAGTCATGGTATGTCACAAATTATTTTAGGAGCATTGATTCATCTTCGGAGGATTTTCGTGCAAACCGAGTTTTTCGGCAAAATAATCAAAGTATGGTTAATTTGGCTCGAGAAATTGGAAGGCCCGCCTTTGGTCACGCTTTTGGGACTTAAGTTGGTTCTACGGATAAGTGAAGATGTAAATTGAAGTGTGGTGACATTGGATTAATTTTATGGACTTTGATTTGGTTCAATTAGAAGGAAATTGAATGAATTAGGTTGTGCAAGAATCCATGCCACGGCGGAAAATTAAATTGCAACCATTGGACTAAGGTTGTGGAGAGTTAGTGGGGCATGACATCATGATGATGTCATGGTGAGGTCATTTGGTGGATTAAAGAAAAGACAAAAAGAAAAGAAAAGAAACCCTCTCTCTCTCCTCTCTTCTTCTTCTTCTTCTTCTCCTCCTTCCTCCCGTAGCCTTCCTCCTCCATTGTTGTTTCTGCGTTTTTCTTCAAAAAGCCAAGAGAAGCTTGGAAGAGGAGGAGCAGCCGCCGTCGGGCGCCCGGGACCGCCGCCGACCGCCGCCGCCGCCCGTCGCCCGCGCGCGCGCGCCCGCGCCCGTGCGCCCCGCTCCTCCCGTGCGCCGCCCACCGTCGCGCTGCCCCCCTTGGCCGCCCCCTTCTCCGCCCCTTCGCCGCCGTCCGCCGCCGCGGCCGCCACCGCCACTCCGCCGTCCCGCGCCCGAGCCCCCTTCTTTCCTCCTCCGTTCGGCCATGGACGAACCTTGAATTTCCACTTAGATCCGGAAGTTCGAGGCCCTCTTTGGCCGGCTTCCCGGCCCCGGATGCTCGGCCCGCTTTGAGGAAAGTCGATCCTCGCCTCGGCCCCGTCGTTTTGGCGTGCTCGGCTCGCTAATCCGGTGAGTTTAACTCACTAAACCTTGATTAGATGGTTAATAATACCCTAAGTGTGCTTAGTCTAAGTTAAGTGAGTTTATGTGGTTGGATTAGTTTAATTGATTGAGGATTAGATTATGGTGTTTAATTAAGTTAAAATGTGTTTAGTTTAAAGTTAAGTATGTTTATATTAATATAAGCTTTGATGTGACTTAAGGGAAATTGTTTTTGATTTATTTAAGTATTCCGAAATTATTAAATAATTTAATAATATATATTTATTCGAAATTATTAAAATATTATTATTTAAATAAATTTCGGAATAAAAATTAATTATTTAATAAATTCGAAAATTTTCTCGGGACCTTATTTGCTCGAATTTCGTCAAATTGATCGCTTTGTGTAGTCAGATTTTGAAATTGATGATTGGATATTATAAATTGAGTGTGGATCGTGAAAAATATGGATATTATTATTTAATTATTTTCGGAATAAATTTAATTATTTATTTAATTCCGAAAATTTTGTCAGGACCCTAAACTCTCAGAATTTCGTGCCGATCGCTGCTGTGTATTTAGAATTTGAATTTGATGAATGGATGTGGCAAATTGAGTGTTGATTGTGATAAATAGGGTTTTTAGCCATAAAAACCCAAGTGTTGGATTTTGATGCAGAAATTTGATTGTTGTGGTTTACTATTGAAATTGAAGTGTGTGGATGAAATGTGGAATGTCCAGGAAGTCAATAATGATTTGTCGTGTGCGGGTTGATAGAGCCGTCGCGATGAAGGGCTAGCCGACCTGGACCCGTATTCTTTGTGATTGTGCCACCTTTTAAAGGTCGCGCCCGGTGGGGCCGTAATGCCACCGATTCTAATTTGCCACCTTTTAAAGGTCGCGCCCGATGGGGCCGTAATGCCACCGATTCTAATTTGCCACCTTTTTAAAGGTCGCGCCTGGGGCCGTAATGCCACTGATTCTAATTTGCCACCTTTTAAAGGTCGCGCCCAGTGGGGCCGTAATGCCACTGATTCTAATTTGCCACCTTTTAAAGGTCGCGCCCAGTGGGGCCGTAATGCCACTGATTCTAATTGTCCGAGTGGGACGGTGATTGCCACTAGTCGTTAAACCTTCCTATAGGGTCGTGATTGAAAGTAGTGATTGATTTGCTAGAATGACATGTAATTAGCCAAGTCGATTGATCGCTGAGACGATCTAAGTGATTGAGTTGTCCTGATAATGTGATTGTGCCACAGTTGTTTGGTTATCAGAATTGTGAGTGGTTGAATTATAACTGTGCTAACCTGCAGGAAAGGAATTAAGACGAGGTAAGTCTTCTGTGTGAGGTGGCTACGCCACCCTGGGTGTATTTTCTTTCTAATAGGGGTTTAGGGGGTTGAACTTGCTGAGACATTGTCTCATCCCGGTTTGGGGATTAAAATTTCAGGTCCCTGGTGGATGGAGCGGCTAGATAGCTTTGGTTGGCTCGAGGAGTTGCGGATGTGAAGTCATAAGGATTGGAGAACGTGTCCGACTTGTAGGTCGTAGGGACGTTCCTTTTTAAGAGCCGGTCTTTAGTAGACTTTTGGCCGTAGGCCTTTGTTTGTAATTCTCGTTGAATTTTGAAAGTGTTTTGTTGGGGTTTTGCTTCCCGCTTTTCTATCCCGTATTTCATTGTCGGGTTTTTTTTTTTAATACGTTCCGCATGCGTATAATGAATTAATTGGGTCGGCGACACTACCCGGGAATGTCGCATTTGTATGACCATGGTGGGATGTCCACGTGTCTCGGGGTTCGGGGCGTGACAAAGCTCGCCCAGCCTTGCCCCACGCCGACGAGGCTCGGCCTCGCCTTGGCTAGGTGAGCTCGGGCTCGCCCAGATCCGGCGAGCTCGAGGAGGCTCGGCGTCGCTCGGGCGGTGGCCCAAGCAAGGCCAAGCCTCGCCGGTGGCTAGGCGAGCTCGGGCTCGCCGGATTTGGGCGAGCCCGAGCTCGCCCGGCCTTGCCCTGCGCCGACGAGGCTCGGCCTCGCCTTGGCCGGGCGAGCTCGAGCTCGCCTAGATCCGGTGAGCCCGAGCTTGCCCAGCCAAGGCAAGGCCGAGCCTCGCTCGAGGCCGACAACGCTTTGGCGAGGTCACCGGCCCTCGATGGCCGATCGCCGGCCATGACCGAGGCCGGCAACTGGCCAAAGAAAAAAGAAAAAGAAAAGAAAGAAAAAGTGAAGAAAAAGAGAGGAGAGAGAAAATTTGTTCTTAAAAATTGTTCAGAAACAATAAACACGTTTTTTTTTTTTTGTTTCTGTTCCAAATGTGTTCGGGAACAAAAAAAATAGATTTGGAACAAAAACACAAACAAACGCATTTCTATTATTTTTTTGTTCCCTGGAACAAAAAAAATAGGAATTTTGTTTATAAAAAAAAAAAAAAAAGAACATTAACAAACAGGCCCTAAGAAGCGAAGAAATTCATTCTACCACTTTACTTTTGGGGTTACGTTAAACCCTGAATTTTAAAAAAGTTGCATTTTATTCCCTCCCCCTCTACTTGCATTTTGGTGCACTCATTTATTTCGTTAAGGTTTTTTTTTTTTTTTTGTTCCAGTGTAATTGATCTTCAATTTTATATCCAATATCCTGTTTGCCCTCTATTCACAGAGTAAAATATATAAAAAGTTTGAAATTGCCGCCACTAAATCTAAATTTTACTGTTTAAGCTGTTTAGTTAATAAAAAATAAAGAGAAGATAAAAAGTACTTGTTTAATATGAAAATTTAAGATAAGAACTACCTTAAGTGACAATCAAGAAAGGACGAAAATTTTATGGGACTTGAAATTCATACATAAGTATGTGATTGATTTGAAATGATACGATTTGGATAAATTAGCATCTTCTAATTGTGCTTAGTTGCATAGGCTTCACTAACAGCACAACAGTCTTCTAGATTTAAACGTCTCTCCCTTCGGCTCTTTTACTTCATATCCCAAATATTTTTCCTATCTTTAAAGAATTTCCTATATCTTTCATATTTTTTCTTCAATTTTTGCACAATAAATTAGTAAATCATATGGTTTAGCAATGATAATGAGCTAAATCAAACGATCAACAACCTTTTCAAACGGTTTAGAAATCTTCCAGTTTTTTCTAGTCAATAGCCAATAAAATTTTCATAATTAATTATTTATCTGTTTATTTTCTATTTATCCATTTAAAATTTCATTTTATTTCCTAATTAAATGTATAGTAATTTTTAGGGTTACTGCTATTAATTTTCTCTAACAATATATTCTTGAACTTTGAAGATCCTCTACGAGGAGCTCGGTGGGCCCACTTGGGGTAACTCCATAAATACATAAATCCTTCTATCTAGAGGAAGGAAGTTTTAAACTCCCAACATCCTTATTTTTCTGTGAGAATGGTGGCCACTTAGGCAAGTCCCAATGATTAAATTCAACTAGCATTCAACATCATCAATCTCAAAGTTTGGGAGTTATGTGAAATTTTCCCTAAAAGGGGACGGCATAAGTCATATAAATGCATATGGAAATATTCTTTTCTTGTATTGAAAGTAGGGAAGTCCATGTTTACTTCTCTAGCATTAGTCGTTTCCCCTTATCATCAATAATAAAAGACCAAGATACTCAGTCATAGGGCCGACAAGTGTACTTAAACGTTAGACAATATCAAATAGATTTTCCTTATTATATTGCAAGGCAATCAATAATGAAATGATGGGTCCTTTAACTTTTATTTAATATTTAACTTAGTCCTTGAGCAATCTTTTGTTTAATCTGGTCTTTGAACTTTCAAAAATTCAATTAATATAATCTTTGATTTGGTAAAATTTTTAACATCGTTAACTGACGCAACCATAATTTCTATTAACATGTTGTTAAATTGGTATGTTGACATCCATGTGGCTTTCATGCAACCTTCTTCCCCCCCTCCCCTTCTCTCTATTTTGGCAAAAAAGGAAAGAAGAAAAGAACCATGCATCAAGTTGATTTATGAAACTTCATTAATTCAATTGAACACAAAAAATGTTGAGGGATCACAATAAACATTGAAAAAAGAAAAGTTCAAGAACCACGCGTATCATTAGCCCTTATTACAATACCGACCAATTTTATTTCAATTGTTTCTTGGTACGTTGCTTCTCTCTTGAAGTGGTGTTTTTTCTTTGAGCTGCTAGGGGCGCGCATGACAAAATTTTTGGCCAGAAATTGATTTCTTAATTTTTATTCAATGAAAGAGTTTTTTAGCAAAGAAACACGTTCAATAATGATTCAGAATTTCTATTTCTAGAGTAAAAATTCATTTGATAAAAGAATAAAATTTCTATTTCTAAGAGTTGCGACGGCCGGCATTCGGTGGCCGGAGTGTGACGTTCGATGATTAGTGATCAATGGCGGGTGGTCGGAGTCTGGCATTCGGTGGCCGACGTCCAGGGTTTGGTGTCCGACGTTCGGAGGCTAGCGACGGGCGACCGGCGATGGGGGGCCAACATCCGAAGTCTAGGGGACGTTTGGTGGTCAATAGTGGGCCTTCAGTGTCCGATGGTTGGCGATGAGCGGCCAACGATCGACTGGCGTCCAAAATCTAGTGGCTAGCGGTCAGTGACAAGCGGTTGGAGTCCAGTGGCTAATGGCCGGCGTTTGGTGGTCGGTGACGAGCAGATGGAGTTCGGTGGCTAACGGTCGGCGTTCGGTGGCCGGTGATCGATGGTGAGGGGCTGATGGCTGGGGACGGTGGTGGGCGGGTAGCAACTGATGGTGAGCATTCGGCATCCCACGGGCAGCGGGTGGGCAACGAGTGATAATGAGAGTGAACAATGAAGAAAGTTTTGATTTCTCATTTCTGTTCCAAAAATAGAAAAGCTAAAAAATTTAACTTTTGATTTCTACTCCAAATCTATTTCTGGAATATAAATCCATTCCAGAAATAGAAAAATGAAATTGCGTTACCAAATGGATTTATGTTCTAAACCTATTTCGGGGAATATAAAAACAGAGAAATAGAGAAATAGAAATGTTGTCATGCGCGTCCTAAGCAGCCATTTACAAATACATAACATGTTTAACTTAAGAGGGGTGTGATTAATTGGAGAACTCGGTTTACATTTCAAGCATGGGATGAAACAACCAAGAAATCCATGCTCAGATTGACCTGAATACATTACCCAATGTCTGATCGAACCACAAACAAATTTCACATATGAAGTGAATTTCACTGACGAGGAAGGAACTTTTTGGTGGCATGCTCACAGTGATTGGACGAGAGCCACAATTCACGGTGCGATAGTCATCCTACCGAGTGAAGGATCAAGCTTCCCTTTTCCTGAGCCAGATGGAGAAGACATCATCGTGCTCGGTATGTTCTTCAGAAATTTTATTTGTTAAAAAATATACCAACTATGGTCCCCATACCAAACAGCCTAACTTTTTTGAACGATTTGTCCCCTACACGCCAACTTCAAAAGCATTCAACTAGAGATGGGGATCTTCACTACCAATAGAAAAGGCAGTAGGTGAACGAAACTGTGATATACTAGATATGGAGAAAAAGAAAATAATATAAAATGTTGACTTTGTGGGTTGTTGTTTTCTTTATATATTTCATTCCTTTTCGAAGTTTCCTGCTTTGGCCGACGAGAAGCAAATAACTCGAATAAAGATAGTCGAAGACATTCGAACAAAAAAAAAAAAAAAGTCGGAGACATTGAAATGTCAATCTACTGTCACGTGTTTCAATTTAATCGAGTGAAGCAACTGAAAATGCTCATCCGACGTTCCACGGTCGTTGTCTAACCGTAGGCGGCGTTCACGAGATTACTGTCTGCTCACTCGTCGGATGTGTCGGAAAGAGAAAGGGAAAAGAAGAAGAACTAAAAGGGTGTTGAAATGGTCGTGGAAAATGGGCAAATCATTGTCCAATGCCTCGTCGCGGTTCTACATTTTTCAAGGAAAGGTGCTAATATGTGGTATATGATATATCAACTCCCGGACCCCACATTGTTAACGTGTTTGAAAATCAATGAAGCCAGTCAATCAAAATGTTGAAATCGATGGAGCCCGTCAATTGAAACGCTCATCCGAAGTTCTAATATCGTTTTATACCTGTGAGTGGCATTTCCGAGTTGACACTTAGATAAACTAAATGATGTTCCTCCCACTGCTCGTTCCTTAAAAGAGAACTCATGCCCGCCGAAGGCCAGTAAATAAAAAGAGAGAGAGAAAAGAAGAAGTGTACGATCATCAGTAACATGGCCAACTCATCGTTGCATACCTCGTACATTTACTTCGTCGCCATCTCACTGATTCTGGGAAATTTGGTCCTAGGAGCTCAAGCTAGAACCGTCCACTACTACGACTTCGTGGTAAGTAATCCAAAGCATATTATCTGCAGTAGTCCAAGTGCGGTTCCTGTCTTGTTATTGAAATCCATATTGTTTTTGCTGGCATATTCCAATCGAAATACAAATACAACTCTCACTTTCCAGAACATACAGAACTACTGATGCTTGCTCATTTGTATGATAGCGACTAATTATTCTCGAATCCTTTTTCCCCCTTTCTCATGTTTAAAAATTGTCTCGCATACTTCAGATGACAAGTATTTCATCATCAGCTCTTTCAGAAATTACACATCAGGGAGAAAGATAATAGATGTGACACAGATTGAAACATGCAAATGAAGATAGGGACAATCTATTCATATAATCATCTATTTAGTTCCATTTGCAGTGTTTTGAAATGTACAGACCAAAAATTAAATAAATAAGTAGAGGGAAATGACATATATAAAGAACAACCCAAAAGCTTATATTATAAGTCAAAAAAGAGTATGTATGTGTATGTCTAATATATAAACATACTATACATATAAAAGCAAAAAAACTCCATGAACTGGCGATATGTGACTCTTTACTGTACAGAAATAAAGCAGTGAAAAGCCTGCGCTCGTAATCAAACAGGGGTACGTCTTATCTTACACGATTCGTTGGTGGGGAATCATCTGCTTCCGACCCCCCGCAGCCGAGGTTGTCTTTCCTGGCTAAGGGAACTTCGGGGCAAAGCCCTAGATGCAACTTCGAATTGCGGCCCCAACACACGGTCAAAAAGCCGTATGTAAACTGGACTGACATGTGCTGTTCTTGTTTTCTTCGCTTTTGTCGCCAAACAGAGAATCGATGGTAACGTGTGCTTTTTTTGTTGTTGCTAGAAATACTTTCCCATCGGTGAGATCCAAATAGCACGTACTTCGACAATCCGATCCTTCTTTTTTTTTGGTCGAAACAATCTGATACCTTATGTAGTCATTTTCTTTTATATGGATGGTTCAATTTGGGGTATTGATCCCTCCTTACATGAAGTCCATCCTTTTTTTGTTTCGAAGCTGAGAGAAATCAACGTTACGAGGAATTGCACGACCACGACGATCCTGGTGGTGAACGATAGTCTTCCTGGGCCAACCATTCGTGTTCAAAAAGGTGATCTTGTGTACGTGAAGGTTCATAATCAAGGATTATATGGGGTCACTCTTCATTGGTACTTCATTCTATCCATCTTGTTTAATATTTGATTGCTCTCCTACGTTAACTTGTGATGTGATAGATAACTCAAACGAAAAGAAGCTATATACTAACACATAACCTTATCAGCAAGGTATGAGCTTAGGTACCTCTAGGTATCTGTGGAGTGCTCGTTCATGGGATTTATGCAGCTTTAGTTAAAACAAGATTGATTTATATATGTGATCAAATTAACCGAAGAACCTGAAAATCAAACATTCAATATTTCATCACAAAACTATATTTCATCTTTAAAATGTGAAAAAAGGACATTAAATTTAGTTTATTAAATGCAAATAGCAATTGTCTAGCTCGTGGAGTCCATCCATATGATGAAATTCATTGATTTGTAGGCATGGGGTGAAGCAACCGCGAAATCCATGGTCAGATGGTCCGGAGTATATTACACAATGTGCTATTCCACCGGGAACAAATTTCACTTATGAAGTGAATTTAACTGAAGAAGAAGGAACTGTTTGGTGGCATGCCCATAATGAGTGGACAAGATCCACAGTGCATGGTGCTATTGTTGTTTTGCCACGTGAAGGATCAAGCTTCCCATTCCCTACGCCAGATGGAGAGCATGTAATTGTGCTTGGTATGTACTCTAAAGATTTCTTATGGGACTCTTTTGGAACTTCTAGGGATATGAAGTGGATTAGAAATTCAAAATCCATAACTCAGTTATGAAAGAAAAATAGATTTCCATTATTCGTATGATAATAAAAATTTGTCCATTTTATTCCATCTCAATGACTTAATCTTTTGGCTTCTAACCCTTCGCCTAACTTTGCCTGTCAACCAATGACGGACTGCTCGCCCAATAGATCAGAACGTACCTTTTCCTAGAAGCATGTAAAGTGACTGATGATCGGTTGTTGTTATCTATTTGAAATCATTGCAAAAGTTTATATTATAGTGAAGATCAAATTCTCTTACTAGAAAATTGATATCATACCACTGTTTCATTTGGAGATTGTGGTTTGATGGCCTGAGCTTCTTCGATGGAACTCCTCCATCATGATCTCTATTTTCCAGTGATTCTATCTTGCCCTAAAGAAAAGGAATAAATAAATTTAACTTATGTAAAAGTAATAAAATAATAATAATTATTATTATGAGACGCCTATGCACTTCATTGAAATATACATTTGCGTTTGAATGGTAAAAGCAAATGGTAGTATAAAGTCATTTTCCTTTCATAATTTGCAGGTTCTTGGTATATTGAAGGAACTTATCTAAATAAAGCCTTAGAGATGGAAATGTCCATCGGCAGTCCCAACATACCTCGTGCAACTGGTTACCTGATCAATGGACAATATGGAGATTTTGTTCGATGCTCAAATGGTAAATTCATACTCTCATTTATTTTATTCTTTCTTATTAAGTTGTTCTTTGGACATTATGAGTATGAGTACAGGAATGCAGACCAAGACGTAAAAGCAACTTCCTTGAAATGTTTACTCAGAGTTATTGTAGATATATGATTTTCTTTTACAAAAATATACTGCAAAGTTGGTGCTTTCAGTACAGTGTCTGTAATAAATCTAACTTGAATTCAAATTACATAGACGTGTATGAATAAGCATTGAATTGTCTTAGATTGAAGGTATTATGTTTTTTTTTTCAGATGTCTCATATTTTGTTGTATCCAATGTTGTGATATATTGTTTCTTCATGCTATCAATTTTACAGAAACGACGCCTCACATTTTTGTTGATTATGGCAAGACTTATCTCCTCCGTATAGTTAGTGCAGTGGTCGGTACAGAAATGTTCTTCTCTATCGCCGATCACAACATGACTGTAGTTGGAATGGATGGAGCATACACAAAACCGATCGTTGTTTCATATCTAATGATAGAACCTGGACAAACGATGGACATATTAGTTACCACAAATCAATCTCCAGGAAGGTATTACATGGCAGCTCAACGGTTCGCAACCGAATACCTGGCTTTCACTAATTTTTCCCACGTCGTTGCTACTGCGATTATCCAGTACAAAGGGAATTACAGTCTGACATCACCACCAAGTTTTCCAATTGATACCCTCCCATTTTATCACGACTATAGTGCCGCAGCGAGTTTCACACATCAACTGAGAAGTTTAGCAACTGAAGAATATCCCGTGGACGTCCCTTACAACGTGACGACAAGGATGTTTATCACAGCATCCCTGAATGACTTGCCATGCCCAGACGATTCGTGTTATATGGGTGATTCCAAACTCGCCGCAAGTCTAAATAACATAAGTTGGAAGGACCCATCTGTCGATGTGCTGCAAGCTTATTACAGGTTCATCTCTCCTCCTAGTAACTTGATCTTTTCTTCCTACGGCTTTTTATCACTATAGGATAGGAACATCTATTTTGACGTTATGAATACCCGGAAACTAAGAGTAACACATTTTTGCCATTAATATGCAGAAACATCAGCGGAGTATACACCGCAGATTTTCCCGATTTTCCTCCAGAAATGTTTAATTTCACGGGAGAAGATTTGTCGAGCAGTCTTGCGGAGGCATCTGTAGGGACAGCCGTAAAAGTTCTGAATTACAACGAAACGGTTGAGATAGTTTTCCAAGGGACTAATTTGTTGGAGGGATCAGAATATCATCCGATGCATTTGCATGGATACAGCTTTTACATCGTTGGGCTCGGCTCAGGAAATTTCAACAACGAGACCGATCCTCTAGCATACAATTTGGTCGATCCGCCCAAAGTCAATACATTTGGAGCTCCTAGAAGTGGATGGGTTGCAATCAGATTCAGGGCAAATAATCCAGGTATTTCTCATACTCTTCTCTTACTTCTTTTCGTGTAATTCAACGTCTAAGAAGCATGGAGACATTACTTGATTGGTTTTTGTCCATAGGTCAAAATGCCATTTTGTATACATAAAGAGTGGTGGGAAAAAATATCAAAAATCATTTTCGCTATTTGGAGCAAAATACCATTTCGTATTTGGAAAGGAGTTCCACAAGCTAACATTTTAACTTCGTATGCGGCAGGTGTATGGTATTGGCATTGTCATATAGACCGACATATGACTTGGGGAATGGATACCGTTTTCATAGTGAAAAATGGGGATACGGAAGAGACAAGTATGAGGCCACCTCCTCCCTATATGCCTCCTTGCGTTGCCTCGAAGAAGGACAAACTCTTTGGTGAACAAGATCAGAATTTAAAAAGTGACATATAATTACTAAGATTAGGCATATTTATAGGCATCGGGTAGCAGCATGTTCGCATTATTAATATGTAATTTATATGTATTTGGAGGTATTTCTTAATTATGTTTCTATCTATATCCTAAATATAATTAGTCATTTTTATAAATGCATATTATGCAACTCTAATTAGGCCCAAGCCACCATGAACATTTGTCGTCATATGCTTTTGACTCTAAAAATCAACTTGTTACCAAAGCAAGAAAACACATCAAATTCTTCAACATCTTTACCCCAACTCAACACTTCCTTTGCTCCTATTTCTATCTCAACAGAATCTGTCGCATTTGTAGTTTTTTTTCTCTACCATTTCTTTATTCAACATCTTCCGTTTCCATTAATCCCAATTTCCAGTCATCTCTCTACAACATTGTGCCTACTTTCACCTCTCTTTCCCTCTTCTCAACTACTCCAATTTCTTCTATTGCTCAAATGACATCAGTGCACTCAACCCCGCCACCTTTTGTTCCTTCCAACATAACAAGTCTCTTCACCATCAAGCTTGATCCAAACAATTATCTTCTGTAGAATTTGGACTAAAGCCTATTCCAACATGCAACAATCTGCTAGGCTATGTGGATGAGCCTTTAACATATCTGGCAAAGATTTAAATGCACAAACAAGATAGTTAAATATGAAGCTTGTATCCGAGGATAAGAGCAGCCTTGAGCACAAAGATCGAAGACCTTTTAGTATTCGGGAATTCGGACTCGATCATACACCAAGTTAAAGGGGATTGGCAGACCCTCACCATCGTCACTTGGTCCACTTGAGCTAGATGTTCAACACCTCTTATCAAGATTGATTGTGGAAGCAAATCAATCGTCCAAGTTTGACTATGGAAAGGACTTAAACATCCATTAAACATCCGTGTATTTTGCAAAAAATGAATAATAATGTATTTTGCAAAAAATGAATAATTTGAAAAATATTTGCTTTAAAAAGATTGTAGAATAGGATTAGCCCCGCACGTCAGTTGCCAGGTAGCCGCCGCTGACGCTGTAGCCGTTCCCCTGCACCGACGCCGTCCGACCCCGTCCGCCTTGGCGCCGTCGCCGTTGCCCATCCTCCCCGACGCCGTGCCGAGTTACTCATCGCCACGTCCGCCGCACTTCGACAAAAACCTCGGCTGCTGCTGCTGTATCGCGACGCCAGCGCTGTCGTCGCCGTCGTCGTCGCCGTCGTCGCTGCCGCCGCCGTCAAGCCCGTCGTCGCCGTCACCGCCTGTCCGCCCGGTGACGTCCCGACCGTCCCTCGTCAGCGCCGCGAAGGAACAGGTGAGAGAAGAAGCGCAAACCGGGTCCACATCAGGTCGGGCGAAGACCCCTAATCGGTTAGGGTTTAGCCTCAAAACGGGCCGGGTTCGGGTCATTCTTCGGGCTGAGTCTCTGCAGGTCGGTTGGGCCGATTGCGTGCGGGCTGGTCTCGCGTGGGCCTGGGGGTAGGTGTCCCTTATTTGTGGGCCGCGATTAAAAGAGAAAGAAAGGAAAAAAACCGAGTCGGGCCTGCGTTGCAGCCCGTCCGGTCTCGGATGGATGACCCGGGTTGGTCCCAACCCGGGAACCCGACCCGGGTCGCTTTAAAATATATTAAAATAATATTTTAATTAAAGATAAACAAATCAAAAAATAATTTATTTTCCAGAAAATCAAAAAATTAAAAAATATCCATATTTTCCCAAAAAAGGTCAAAAAAGTCAGAAAAAGCCAAAAATGACCAAAAATCCAAAAAATATTTTTCCTCCACAAATGTATGAAAAACCCTTTAAAATCCAAAAAGTCTTAGGGTTTAAACAAAATTAAGTACCGGAAGGGCATCAGTGATTAATTATTGTAATCAAATCCCCGAATCTAGTTTCTCTGGTTGTGCAAAAGCAAGTATTTTTCTCAATATTTCATTTGGGTTTCTAATCAACTCACTCCAAATCGATTAGTGATGACTCCGTTTTAAAATTAACTCATCAAACCATTACGTTGTAAATTTGTGAATTTGGAAGAGTTCAGGTTAAGCCTAATAGACTTAGCCAAACTATTAACCTCCACCGGCGCCCGTTCCTAATCGGGGCGTCAAAAAGGGTGCCGAAAAAAGAGGTCACGACAACCTTTTGAAGAGCTCTCAATATTGCAAGACTTGCGTTGTGAGTTTTACATCTAAATTTAGTCTTCCTTTTTTTTAACGTAAACACTATGGATTCAAGATAATTTGTAGCTGAATTTCTCTTGAAGTAGGTATGGATGAGAATTTCCGTGATTTCATTCTCTCGCAATACTTTAATTGTAAGATCTCCTTAACTTCCGCATTTATTTTATAATAAGTTCAGATGCCATTATTTTTATAATTTCAAATATTTGATAATATCAAATAAAGTAAAACTGTGATTCTAAAAATTAAAAATTTAAAGATGGTCACACCAAGCACCAATAATATAAGCTTTCCAATCTCGGACTAGGCAATATAATTAAATCTTTTGCTTTCAATTTGAGTACCAGAGAGTGAGAGAATAAGTAGTGGGTAAATACTGTCATTTGATTTTGTTTTGTTTGGCATAAAATGAATAATTTAAAATATATTATCATTATCGATAATAATTTATGTGTAAACATTTTTGTGAGAGATTTTTTTGTTCATTTATTTTTGCAAGCAATTCAAACGATAATTTTTAGAAAACTATTATTAAAATCGTTCATTTTTCCGGAAACAAACTCACCCTTAATTTTAAATACATCTCTCTATTTTTAAAAACAGAAAAGGGATGAACTCTCTTGATGGGATCTTCACCCATTCGCGATGGTGGTCATGTTCCTCCATGAGGTGTCGGTTGCGGTGGGCCGAGCATTTGGATCGTTGTAATGGCGAGCGGCGGTCTATAGTGGTTGTGGGGGTATTTTGGGAAAGAGAAATACTTAAACTACAATAGTACGTACGATATTGCTGAAGTGAGATATGAAAATTAAGTGCATTCCCAAGAGAAATATTTCGGCATTTCGAATAATGAAAACGATGAATCTCACGGGAGGCCGGCGTAATCAAATCGACGGTCCACATTCATTTTAAAATGTAACTCAATCTACGGTCATTGAAGTACTGGCACACCGACCAAAAGAAAAACAAAAAAGTACCGGCACCATCCTAGGAAGGCCCTTCATGCTTGGGATACGTGCCCACGGATCGTCACGTGTTCGAACTGAGCGGTGCGAATCAATTGAAATGCTCGTCCGACGTTCCGATGCTGTTGTATACCTGTGCGTACTGCGTAGCATAGAACAGTTGACTGTTAGCTAAATCGTAGAATGTGCCTCCCTTGGTCGTTCGTTATAAAAGAAGAGAGACCATCACCAGCTCAAGACCCACGAAAAGAGCGTGACGAACGATCATGAGCATGGCCAAATCATCGTCCAATTCCTCCAACATTTTCCTCGCTGCGGTCCTACTTTTCTTCGGAAATGTCGTCCTCGGAGCTCAAGCAAGTAATGTCCATTACTACGACTTCGTGGTAAGTAACTCGAGTTTATGTCTGCGGTGCCAAGTGTGCAATTCATGTTGTTTATATATATTTGTATTTATTTATTTATTTATTTATTTATTCTTTGGCTAGCATATGTGATAGACAAATATAACTTTCAGTTTCCAGAGCATATGGAACCAGTGATTATGCAATTTGAATGATAGCAATTAACTATTCTCGAATCATTTCTCTTTTCCCATGGATGAAAGTCGTCTCGCATGCTTAGGATATTGGTGGGTCAAATCTTACGTGCACTCGATGTACGTGTTAATCCAATGCACTGTCAGATCGCATGTGCCTTAAATGGGTCTCACCTCGTGGGTCCTGAGGTGTTCTAGTTAGGTAAAGCGTGAATGTACACATTCAAAAGAATCTGAAATTTTGGGGGACCGCATAGAGGGACCAGCCGACGATTCGGCTAACGGTCCACAATCATTTTGCACGTACTTGGACAATCCTGCATCTTACGATGTCTTTTTCTTCATTTTCCCCCTCTCTGCAGCTGAGAGAAATCAATGTCACGAGAAATTGTACGACCACGACGATTTTAGTGGTGAACGATAGTCTTCCCGGGCCAACCATTCGCGCTCGAAAGGGCGATCTTGTTTACGTGGAGGTTCACAATCAAGGACTGTACGGGGTCACTCTTCATTGGTAATTTTAGTCTGTCCACCTTCCTCCTCTGACTTTTTTTTTGCTCTCCTATCGTTAGCCTGTGATGCAATAGACAACTAGAACAAACTGAAATTGTATCTAAAATTATACTACGGAATATATTCTCAAGTACTTCTAGGTGTCTCTGGTGGTGCTTGTTAGCGGGTTTAAGGTCGATTTGTTTGACAAAATATTTTTTGTACACTAAAAATTACAAGTTTAGATCGAGAAAACTCCTCCTTATGATGCGAAGAAAATCATCTTCTCTGATTTCTTGCTTTGTGTCTAAGTGAGAAGAATAGATCCCTCTATGTCTAGTACCTATCACTCATCAAATAGTTTTCTTTTTTTTTTATTTATAATTTTCATCTTTTTTTTTTTCCTGTAAATCTCTTCTACTATCTCCTAAATATACTCATTAATGCTCACGTTCTTCTACTTTTATGGAAAACACGATCCTACATAACATTTTAAAAATGTGACTCGTTATCTCATAAATAATTTCTTTATTCATGTTATTTTGATAGATTATAAAATAAACAAAACAATATTGATTCTAGTTTGTTAGTCATTAATGTCGTTTTTAATGATACAAGCTGCCTTCAGTAGGTTCACTTATTATCAAATACCATAAAACTATTTTTTTTTTCAACTTGATTTCAGCACAAACATACACTAAAAATGATTTACTTTTTGAAATTGAATTTGTTGAAAACATTTTCCAGCGGCAAGAAGTCTTTTGTGCAACAAATATGCTTGGTTTTTGAGTTTCCCTTAGTTAAAACAGGATTGATTAACATATGTGCACAGTAAATTTAAAAATCAAATACATCTATACTTAGGCTCTATTTGTTTTGTGAAAAATAAATGCTTTGGAAAACATTTTTGTAATAACGATAATTTATATTACTTGAAATAAGTAGTCAATAGAGAATTATATCATTATTGACAACAATTTATGTCTAAATATTTTCGTGGACAATGAAATTCTTTTCATTCATTCATTTTCGTAAGCTATACAAGCAATCGTTTTTTGGAAAATGTTTTTCAATATTAATTTTTCATGAAACAAACGTAGCCTTAACAATGGAAAATTATTTTATTGAAAAAATGTGCAAGAAAGACTTGAATTTTGATTATCAAATGCAAACAAAAATTGTCTAGCTCATTGAGTACATTTTTTTGATCAACTGATTTCAGGCATGGGGTGAAGCAACCAAGAAATCCATGGTCAGATGGTCCGGAGTATATTACTCAATGCGCTATTCCACCAGGAACAAATTTCACTTATGAAGTGAATTTAACTGACGAAGAAGGAACTGTTTGGTGGCATGCCCATAGTGAGTGGACTAGATCCACTGTACATGGTGCTATTGTTGTTCTACCACGTGAAGGATCCAACTTTCCCTTCGCTAAGCCAGATGGAGAACATTTAATCGTGCTCGGTAAGTGCTCTAAAGATTTCTTACCGGTCTCTTTTAGACATAAAAGTAGAGGCTTAGGGTAGGAAGTGGATCAGAAGTTTAAAAAGTTAGAGTTCATAAAGCATGCCTTTTCCTAAAATCATGCAAAGTAACTGATGATCATGGGTCGTTATCTATTTAAAATCCTTGCGCATATTATAGTGAAGATCAAACTCCCTTACTAGAATATTGAGATTATTTGAATATTTCATTTGGAGATTGTGATTTAATGGTCAGAACTTTCTTCAATGGTACTCCTCCATCATTATCTCTATTTTCCGACTATGCATTTCTTTGGAATATACATTTGCGGTCTCATGGTAAAAGCAAAGGTTAATGGAATTCAGTTTCCCATTTTCCTTTCATGATTTGCAGGTTCTTGGTATAATGAAGGAACTTCGCTAAATAAAGCTTTAGAGATGGAATTGTCTATAGGCAGTCCTAACGTTCCTCGTGCAACTGGTTACCTGATCAATGGACAATTTGGAGATTTTGTTCCATGCTCCAATGGTACATTTATACTCTCATTATCTTCTTTCTTGTTTTTTCTTTTTCTTTTTCCTTTTTGGTTTGGACATTATGCTTATGAGGATAGGAATGCAGACCATGAGGTAAACGCTACTTTCTTGAAATGTTTGCATTTCGAGTTATTGTAGATATATAATTTTCTTTCACAAAAATATACTGCAATGTTGATACTTTTTTTGTATCTAAAAGTAAAACTAATACTTCCAGAACTGCCTGTACATAGTAGATTAACTTGCATTCGAATTACATAGATGTGTGATTAAGCATTGAATTGTCTAGATTGATGGATATGGTTTTTCCATGTATTTGTTACAAATAATATCTAATATATTGTTTTTTCATACTATTAATTTTACAGATACCACGCCTCATTTTTCTGTTGATTACGGCAAGACCTATCTCTTTCGTATAGTCAATGCAGTGGTCGGCTCAGAAATGTTCGTTTCCATCGCTGATCACAACATGACGCTAGTCGGAATGGATGGAGCATACACGAAACCAATAGTCGTTTCGTATCTAATGATAGAACCTGGACAAACTATGGATGTATTAGTTACAGCAAATCAATCTCCAGGAAGGTATTACATGGGCGCTCAACGTTTTTCAAGTGAAGACATGGATTTCACCAAATTTGCCCACGTCGTTGCTACGGCTATCATCCAATATGATGGGAATTTCAGTCTGACGTCACCACCAAGTTACCCAAATGACACGCTGCCATTTTATCATGACTATAGTGCCGCGGCGAGTTTCACGCAACAACTGAGAGGTTTAGCATCTGAAGAACATCCCGTGGACGTCCCTCACAACGTGACGACAAGGATGTTCATCACAGCTTCCATGAATGACGTGGCATGCCCAGATGATTCGTGTTATTTCGGCGATACCAAAATTGCCACAACCCTAAATAACATAAGTTGGGAGGACCCATCCGTGGATGTGCTACAAGCTTATTACAGGTTCATCTCTCCCCCCTTCTGATTTGATATGTTTCACGTTAATGCTAGATGAAGATCATGAGAAGCACATCCTTTTGCCATTAATATGCAGAAACATCAGTGGAGTATACACCACAGATTTTCCCGATCTTCCTCCGGTTATGTATAATTTCACGGGAAATGATTTGTCGACCAGTCTTGCTGAGGCTGCTGCAGGGACATCCGTGAAAGTTCTGAACTACAACGAAACTGTGGAGATAGTTTTTCAAGGGACTAATCTGTTGGAGGGATCAGAAAATCATCCAATGCATATGCATGGATATAGCTTTTATGTTGTTGGGGTCGGTTTAGGAAATTTCAACAACGAGACTGATCCTGAAAAGTACAATTTGGTCGATCCGCCTAAAGTCAATACATTTGGAGTTCCTAAAAGAGGATGGGTGGCTATAAGATTCAGGGCAAGCAATCCAGGTATTTCTCATACCCTTTTCTTTCCTTTGTTTTTTTGTGTAATCTAACGCATTAGGACCAAAATATCGTTTTTTCATTAAAAAAAGAATTCCACAACTAACATTCGAACATCGTATGTGGCAGGTGTATGGTATTGGCATTGTCATATAGACCGACATATGAGTTGGGGAATGAACACCGCTTTTATAGTGAAAAATGGGGATACGGAAGAGACAAGTATGAGGCCACCTCCTTCCTATATGCCTCCTTGCATTGCCTCCAAGGACGAATCATATGGTGAAATATATCAGACTCTAAAAAGCGATGTAATTACTATGATTAGGTAGAATCATTTGGCCATGGGAAGTCATTAGGCACGAGGTAATTAGTCAATGTCCGTGCTCCACATGAATTCTTGCTTTCATTGGTGCCATGAAATTGAGTAAATTGAATTGAATATATTACTGCGCTATTTATGTGGATCTTCCATGAACAAAATTAGTTCGAATTGGACAATGTTCTGAAATTCCTCAATTGATTTAGATGATCATAATTAGCTGAGTGTGTCGAATGAGTTTGTTAAAGTGAATTGCATAATAAGTGCAGGTGAATTAAGGGCGAAAAATGTAATGGAGTAAGACTTGAAAAAGTGTATATAATAAAGTTATGCTAAAAGTGCATTTGGTAATCTTTCTCTTTCAAGGAATAATTTTTGTTCATAAATAGTTTTTTTTTTTTTTTTTTTCATTTTTGTTCCCAGGAAAAACGAAGTACACTTTTTTTACTTCTTATTTTTGTTCCAAATTTATTCTCTTATCACTTTTCTATTCCAAAGAATAGAAAAGTTAACTAATGTTAACAAATTGATTTTTTTAACAAATTAATTAGCATATGAATTGTTGGTGTCTGTATTTACCATGTGACATTGTCTCTTGGGTCAAAATCACTACTAGTTGTTTAATGAGGCCCAGTCCAAAATCACCCAACAAATGGATTCGATTTTGATTGACCTCGACATAGTAGAGCTTGTCGCGACCCTGCCAAAGCAGGGAGCCGGTTTAGCGGATCGTCGAGCGGGAACGTTCATTACCTCACATCAAAAGTTTGCTCGATTTCACCACTAGGTTATTAGGGCAATTTAGGAGCCAACTAGAGAAAGGACGTTCTACTTCCTACAAGGTATAAATTCTAAGTACGAGGAATCCATTACACTAACTAGTACAATTTCAGTACCCAAACTTGATTATTTGTTACAAAGTATCCCATGTGGTCTTTTGTCAAATTATGAGTAATAAAATTCTTATCTACTAAGTGTATATAAGATCCACCAAAGTGTATATAAGATGCTTTTATGTTGATTATGGAAAGTAAACCAATACGATATTGAGCAAAGAGTTTTACATGGCATCTTTATAAGCCCTAGGACATGATTTCCATGAACTTAACTTAAGACAAGTCGGGTAAATAATACGCGATATCTTATTGTGAAATCCAGGTAATGAAACCACGCGAGCTTATTCATTTAAATCTTATTTCTCAAACACATGCTGCGCAGTCAAATTTACACATGCCGTGTGAGAACAGCGTAGTCAGTGCAAGAACAGAGAGAGATATCAGAACCGGCAAAGCAACTTGAAATAGGCTTTGCACGAAACGTGACATGCAATCTTAACAACGTGTGTTCGGCCAACAAACAGCACAGCTCACACACTTTGATTCAAACACAACCCCACCATAACGATGCCTACATATGTCCGGGATGAACTGGATTTAAAACTTCATGAGTCTCTCAGATCAAGCGTGAAGGGGGTACATAATCGTCTGAAAAAATGTACCAATCCGATCGTGTGAGATCAAGTATTGATCAAAATGACTGTTGAACATACTTTTTCCTAAGAACATGCATTCTGACATCACTTAAGCATTTTATCGAACAGGTTGAATGCGTCTCGGATGAGGAGACTGTGTGCAAAGTTAAAGCGGCGTTTCGGCCCAGAACAATTAAATCAATAAAAATATCTCTAATCCTAATCAGGTCCAACGCACGAACAGCAAAGTCAACCCCAAACTCTATTTTCGCTTGCAAAGCGACTGAGACAAAGGACCCAGATCTCACCTCGAAGACGCAATTTCCGGCCGGGAAGGGCAGTCGAACCAGTGGATAGAAGGTTCCAGAAACCTCTCCGATGAGTTTTGTCTCTGCCATTTGGCCAACCGGTTCGAATCGATTAAGTAAAGGCACAAATTACAGCAAATGCGTGAAATGTGATTTCGTCCGGGCACAGCACCATGGAACTCATCAAGTAGAGGCTGAAAAGTGGTTGGGATCTCCTCTTTGGCTTTATTTGCCTTCCACTGTAACAAGAACATGACCCTCGCAAGAATCCTCCGATGTTTTAGAAAAGTGAGACTTGGAAAGAAAGCTGGTCCTGTCTGCTGGAGTAAAATTGGAAAGTCTCTCTATCTTGCGACAGCCCCACGTGACGCTGACGCCAAGCTTGACAAATGATTAGGTGTTTTTGAAGCCATCACGGATTACCTTCCGATCGTACATTCGATGGTCGTCCAAGAAATAAATGACATTGACCCATAGAAACAACGTCACTCACAAGCACACATATTTGCTTACGTGAAAAAAATAACAAATGTCCTCTGCACCCGTTTAGTTACCTTTGCTTTTACATTCTCTAGTTTCGCCATCTATACTCTTCACAATGAGATTTACCTAAGCCAAAAAAAAGGAAAAAAAAAAAAGATGAAGGAACGTCCACTTTGCATTTCAAGAAAGTTTCAAAACTTACATTTAAGGCCCTTGATTTACCTTGACTTTTTTCTTGAATCTCAATGTGAAATTACATGCGACATGTGACTTTTGGTATTAGTCAAATTGAATCAAGAGCAACCATAACAATCTGGGGGAAGAATTGGCTTCTCATGGCTTGTGTATGGTATAATTACAAAGATTTATGGGTATGAAGATGAAAAGTAAAAGAAATTTACAAATGTTGGGATGAACATGTTAGGATGCATGTGCAAGTGAATTGTATCAGAAAAATCTTATATCAAAGAATTGATATGTTGTAGAGCAGTTAATATATTCTAGTTGACTCATAACTCATTGGCTTATGCTTTTGAGTGATGAGTTTAATTGAATATATTGACAAACTTGAGCTCCCTCTCAGTGATCTCCCCGGGTGAATGTATCGGATTTCCGCTGCGTACTCCCAACAAGTGGTATGGTTTCTTGGTACGTGGGTGGTGTGATATAGCAATGCAAGCCCATAGGGATTCAAATTGAGATAAGTTGATGCAAAAGGATACCTCAATTAAGGGAGAACAAACCTAATACTGAGCTCACACGTGAAGGAGAAATTATTGGGATGCATATGTGAGTGAGTTGTATTAGAAAAATCTCATATAGGAGAATTGGTAAGATAGAGCAGTTAATATATCATAATTGGTCCATAACTTATTGGCTTAAACTTTTGAGTGAATGTGAGTTCAATTAAACATATT
Source organism: Eucalyptus cloeziana (assembly GCA_014182715.1). Lineage (NCBI taxonomy): Eukaryota > Viridiplantae > Streptophyta > Magnoliopsida > Myrtales > Myrtaceae > Eucalyptus > Eucalyptus cloeziana. The sequence continues at coordinate 31,986,761 of CM024639.1, forward strand.
GACGAACTTAAACTTGGGCTCTCTTTTGGCGATCTCCTCATATGAGTATTGGGTTTTCACTGTGAGCTTTAAACAGAACCATCATTGGTGATATTTTTGGGTTTCCTAACATCTTTCTTGATGTAGCTTTAAAATTCATCAGGAGAAGTGCAGGATTGTCCAAAGGTCCTGCGGATAGGATTCTGAAAAGTAAAGAAGGATGCAAATTATAATTGAAGGAAATCACAGTTGAGAGTGATTTCATGATTTGACCTCCGTTCGATTGGTTTGAACGACAATCCAGTCGGCTTCAGTCGTTCCACCCAAGATACAACTTGCCGACATGTGGCCAAGTTGTGGCATTGCCACATAGATCGACATTTACTTTGGGGTATGAATCCTGAGGAGACAGGAATGACTAATGAGGCCATGATGCCTCCATTGCACAAGTGCACCCAACATTGCCACGGAGGACTGAAATAAATTGAATTTTAAAAGGTGTTACAAGGGCCTTCATGAATGGCAGTGGTATTGAGTTAAGAGTTTATATAATTCCATAGAACAATTGAATTATGTAAATCACTTGCCTAACATCTGTGGCGTCAAACATTGCCTCCAATGAATCTAGCAAGTTCGTTGGTTCTATAGAGCAAACATGTAATTACTACGACAATATAAAATTACTAAATAATGGAGAGTCATCAAAGCAACAGCAAATAAAAATATGTGATAACGGAATTTCCTAATCTATTTACTATCCGATCTCTAGATATAGTAAACCTACTCCGTTTATTAATCTATTATATCTCTATGTGAATTAAAATAAACATAAATGTATTAAAAACTATGAATATTCCCAGTTTACAATAAGTTTTTTGGATCACCTTATCACCGAAAGCTACACAAATAACATGGTATATCTCTATCCACATTTAATTCATAGTTATATATTATAATGAACAATTGCATATTATCACTTCTCAGTCTTAAACATGCACATCAGATCATTCAAGTGATAACCAATCACTCAAAAGCATTATGCACAATAATATGTAACTCACATGAATAAAATCAATTGTAAAACATAAAAATCATGATATTCACATCATCATGGTTAGGTTACATCGTAGCCCTAACAAAAGAAAATTAGAACATATTATAAGAAAAAATATAAATATAAATCAAACCCAGCATCTTGAATCAAAGAATAAGAATTATGTTACTACTTTTGTCTTCTCTTTAAAATACTTGAAAAACTTTTAGAACAATGAAAAACGATCTAACAAAAATCTAGCTGCTTCTCTCTCTCAATGTTCTCATATTTATAGGGATATATCCAAGATATCTATCTCCCAATGCTTACAGATAATATTAGAGAATAAAATCAATGATTCCTTGATTTGATATCCATCTTCCACTGCTTTTTTATTTGAATTCCTGATTTTTTTCCATTCTTTTCCTTATCTTCTCAATATCTCATTATTCTGCATAAATAAGGAAAATTCAAATAATCAAAAGGAAATCCAAATATTTTCTCATAAACATCGCATTAATTGTTGTCTAAAATAGGTAAAATAACTCTATTTTTATAGAGTTATTAGTTACAACGACATTCAAGTCATCTAAATACTTTCAATGTTTTTCAACCTCCAATTACACCAAACAACTCACCCAATGGATAGTACTCAACGATTGCTCATGATATAATCTCACAATCTCATAAATAAATCCACAAATCTTACCCCAAGATTTATGCCTTCAACACTATTGCATTGCTCCGGTGGTAGCTTTCCGGATTCTCTACATGGAGAAAAACCACTCTTTATATATAGACAATAATTGAATTCAAAATAAGAAACCTACTCAAACTAGTAATTCTACTTGGATTATGTTTTTTTCGTTGGCTCAAACTCAAGACATATTTTTCATAATATTGTAGCGCATTCTATCAACATGCACTAAGTTGGGTATGGGCTTTGACAGGAATATTCGAAACCTGTCTTGTTTAGAATTAGTGGTTACCCGAGCCTGCCTAAACCTGACTAAAGTACGAGCAAAATATTATTTTTGTGAACAACAAATTAAGCACCATGCATAAAAATCATATAAAGAAAGGAGAAAAATATGAGCTGACTTGAAACCTACACCTCCATATCCTCTACAGAATATGAACCGGTGCACCAACAACAAATTCCTCAAAACGAAAGAGGGAAAAAAAATGACACATAAAAAACCGGCAGAAGGAGCCGAACAATTCAACGAGCAAATCGCGATGACGAGTCAAAACACTTGAATTTTTTGAAACATGCAAATGTTGACATGCACATTCTTACATGAAATTTTTGTAATTTATCGAAATTTGGATAATATTTTTAAATTTTTTCAGGTATGCTTTTTAACTTTTCAAAAATGCACAAGCAAATTGGCCCATGTAAGACTACTAAATGATTCAAGGTCTTAAATGATATCATGGTATCTTATTTAATTTAGATATGTCTGGTAGGTTTCCCATCTATTGTTAGAATGCATGTGTGAGTCGTAGTTAAAAATCCCATATTCAAAGAATTAATGTGCTATAGAGTAGTTAATATATTCTAGTTGACTCATAACATAAATTTTTGAGTGAATGTGGGTTCAATTGATATATTAACAGGCTTTTGAGTAAATATAAATCAGATATGTTAACAAACTTTTGAATGAAGGTTGATTCAATTAGATACATTAATAAGTTCGGACATGGGAAAGCTATCGAGCTTCTATTGCGTGCTCTTGGCATCTATAAATTTCCAAACTCATCCCAAACTATATGCCCTTGTATATATTTCGTGCATAACAGCTATACACGTGAATACTTCATACTATCGACAACAACGTAAGCAGTATAATTGCTTTTTAGTGTGAACTTCCATGCATGCCTCGGGGACCATGCTCATTGGAGGTTCTGTTTTTCTTTTTTAATTTATTTTTGTCTATTTATTCACCTAGTTATTTTGATCTATTTTTGGTGCTAAGGTTCTGATGATTCCCCGTCTACTTTCCGGTTGAATGTATGGTGTTTAGCGCACATGATTGGGAGATGCGAGATCCCGGGCCACGTCCGGTGTCCGTATTCTTTTCTCCTCCGTCCGCATTCGCCTATCCTCCGTTCGCATGTTTCGTTCGACCTGTGCTTCTCACGGTTCAACGCCAGCCTTCGCCAACTGGTGCTTTGTGCAGTCAACGTGAGCATTTGGAATTCCTTTATATATATATAAGGCACGTTCTATGCGCGAGGACCATATATATATATAAGGCACGTTCTATGCGCGAGGACCAAGGTGGGATACGGGATGCGGGTTTTGGGACATTTGTCCCGAACCCATCTTGATTAGAACCAGGGGTAAGAACCAGTGGGTTACCCGAACCTGCCCAGACCCTACGAAAGGTCTAAATATTAATTTTTTGTGAACAAAATATTGAGCATCGTACACAAAAAGCCCTCTAAATTGGATTATCCAACCCGATAATATAGGTAATAATCATGTATTAGATAAGTCATTAATAGATTTGCTTCTTATGTTGTCAGGGGATCAAATTAAATCATGTTTTGTTAGGAGAATAATGATATAATTTCAAATTTTGTCCTTTTCTGTAAACAAAAAAAGGAAAAATATGAGCTGACTTTAAACTTACATCTCCATATGGTAAACACTATATGAACTAGTGCAAGATAATATTCAATGCTTTCAAAATGCCACGTCAATTGCTAATGTGGCGTGCAATTTAAATTACTGCCTATAATAAAATAACACGTGTCTGTTGAGTTTGAATAAAAAAGTAAAAGACTAAATTGTCCCTTGTTCCTCCTCCATTCTCTGTGAGATGATTAGCAATAGCAAGAAGGTGACCTTCGACGACCATAGCCATCGTCACCTTTGTTGGCGTCCCTTGTCCATGATTGAACGAGCCGTTGTCGCTCACGGCCATGGCTCTATCTAGCCGAAAATCCAGATCGAGCCACCCATTCTAGTTTTGCTTGACACCAATGACAGCCATGGACAAGCGACACAATGCTTGAACGCATTCGGCCATGGATGCTAGATCTGGAGACTTGGAGAGCGAAGCTGATGAAGGTGACAATGGCCATGGATGAGGGACGCGATGCTAGATCTGGAGGTTAAAAAAAAAAAAAAATAGAAAAAGATGAATTTGGAGGGGAGGCTCAGGCCGATCACAAGCGATGTCGGAAGGAGGCTGCAAGCTTTGCTTGTCCATGGCTTGCGAGGAGCCTCATCCACAGATCTTGCAACCATGGATTGTCCATGGCCATGAGTTTACACGGGGAGCTCCAAATCTCATCCATAGATGAACGTTTCGATAACAGAAGCTTCTTTGCTTCATTGGAGCTACAGACCTCCCGTCGACGCTGTCTGAGTTTTCATTGTGGTCAAGTTGGGACGGGGAGAACGAAGGATGGAGGAGGAAGAAGGGAGAATTTTGTCTTTTAATTTTCTATTTCAATTCAACAGACACATATAATTTTATTATAGGACATTATTAAAAAAAAGTACACCATATCAGTAATTAACGTGGCACTTTAAAATTGCTTAATATTTTGTTGAAATACATATAGAAAACTCAATTTCGTGGCCAACAACAAAGCCCTTAAAACGAAAAGAGAAAAGAGTCAGATATCACGGTACAGATCGCACTAAGGAGCAAAACAATCGAGCAATCAAATCACAATTACAACAATGAAGAGAATCATTTATGAGTAAAGCCACACGATTCTGACATTGAAGTACACACCTTTCTTTTTTTCTTTTTCAGAAATAATAAACCAACCACGTTTCTAAAACGTGCATGTAATGTAATTTGTATGCACGCATTTTGGTCTTGCCCTCACATGCAAAGGGATCTCTTCTTGTACATTCTCAAGTAGATTATTAGGTTGCTTCTCGCATCTGATTTATATATAGTTTAGTTTTACCTTTTTTTTTTAAATTATAAAAAAAATTCTTAAATTTATTATGTGAATATTAATTCAATCTTTTAATTTGACTAATTTAAGATATTAAATAAAGCAATATGGGCCTAGGCTTTTAGTACATTCTTGTCATTCAGTTCGATTTGATATAGTACACTGATTTTAGGAACTTCACGAGAATGTCGTACGAGTGTATAATCTCGTCCTTTCATTTAACTATTGTTCAGTGTACCACCTTCCGTTTTGGGGTTTGGCAGAATAGTAAATAACCACTCGAAGTGGGGGTGGTTTTGTGAACTTATTCTCCGTCCGAGCCCGCTCGCTATTTTCCCCAGCTTCAGGCGCAGTTTCTCAGATCAATCACCCTCCCTGGAGAGCGGGTCCCGAATTTAGTTGAGGCTTTTCATGGGCGAGCCCCACTTTTATTTTCTTTTCACTGACAGAACACAACCTTTACGCCCTTCTTTATCCTTGAAAAAATTATCAAAATTATCGTGAACTTATTGTATAAGTATCAATAAAGTCTTAATTAAGTCTTAATATTTTTAATTTGATCAATTCAATCATAATTTTTTTGATAATTTGTTAATATAGTTCTTTAAGCCAATTTTGATCACCTGACATGAAAGACATCGCCGATGCTGCTGTAAGTTTTTTTGATAATTTTTTTGAATTTGTATATATTTTTTATTTTATTTTTCTCCTCTTTTTGTAATTGTGGTTGGTTAAGGCCTCCCTCACCTAGATGTGACGAAGGCCTATCTGGCCACAATGAAAAATAATGAAATATATATACACACACACACAAAAATGCAAAAATGGTCAATAAGAGCGTTGATCATGTTACGTAAGACGATTAACATTTTCATTAGCGATTTTAGGTAAAATTGACTAGAAGGACTACTTTGTCAAATTATCAAAAGATTTAGGGCTTGATTGACTAAATTGAAAGATTTAGGACCATTGGTAATTTATCCCCTTTATTCTTCTTACATGGCCTTTGATCTTGGAATCAACTTATAATTGTTAAAGTGTTTAGTTCATACCCCATTCACGTTTTTTATTAAGGCTCCATTGGTTATACGAAAAATAACTTCCACAAAAATATTTTCTGAATTTTTCAATGTTCGTTTCACGGAAAATAAATTGGTTAGGGAAAACATTTTTCATGAAGTGAAAAAAGTCCTCTAAGATAGGGAAAAATATTTTCTACTTTTGAGAAAAAAAAAAAGAAAAACATTTTCCATACCTTTTTTTCACATCAGTTTCCTTCATCAAATACCTTTACCTTTTTAATTTAAAAAAAATCGATTTTTTAATTATTTTTATATTTTTTCATTTTCTTCTTTTCATTTTCTTTTTCTTCATCGGCTGGTTGCCAACCACGGTAGTGGTTGGTGATCGGCCAGAAGCGAGTTGGAGTCTCACCACAAGCCAACAAGGCCGGGTGAGGCCGAGCTCACCCGACGTTGGCGAGCTAGGCCTTGCTAGAATTTGGTGAGCTCAAGCCTCATCGGCCCGTGGCGAGGCTCCAACTCACCTTTAGCTAGTCATTGGCCATCGATGTGGCGATCGGCCGATGAAGAAGAGGAAGAAAAAAAGAAAGAAAAGGAAAAATAATTAAAAAATCGATTTTTTTTTAATTTAAAAATTTATTGAAAAGGATGCATATAGGAAAAGATTTTTCTTACCAAACAGAAAAAAATATTTTCTAGTTCATTTTCAGGTTTTAGCCAAACAATGAAAAAAATATTTCTACTTCATTTTAGGTTTTTAGAAAAATCATATTTTTCGTGAAATGGACAGAGCCTAAGATTCGTTTTTTCTGTCTCATTCGAAAGATAAGCCGATAGTATGTGGGCACACGTACGTTGCATCTTAGGTATTATTATGGTGCATTGGTTAACAAAAAGAGGTTTCGTTGACGCATGAGACCCTCGAACCTAAAATATAAAACTTTACGCCACCGAGAGACGCGCTCATAGCTTTTTCTTCTTCGGCAGAAAATGCTATTTTTATTGATTACTCCGAAGATCTCATTCAAAATTAGATCATAAAGGGGTGAGGATCATGATGCAAGGATGGCGTTGATGTCCGATTTCTATGGCTAGAAAGATTATGACATGACACCAGCCAACATGGCTCGCAGGGACAGCATTTCGCGGATGACGACAATGGAACCACACGGAAATTGTTGACTTCATTATGATCAGATTTATGCAACATAGAAACCTCTCGTGACAGTCGAATTTAAGTCTTAAACTACTTCATGGCTTCTACGTTGCATTAGGGTTCACCACACAGACGTGGGGTCAATGTTCAGAACGACAAATGCCCCGGTCCCGCTATATTCAAATAAAAAAATTGTAATTAATTGTCTTTAAAATTTCTGAAATTTTAGTTTTTTCCTAACTCAGGCGTCGGCTGATCCTTGCTTGGTCAAGGCAAGGGCGTCGCGGTCCTAGCTGGCCATGGGCAAGGGTTGCAGTGCCCTCACTAGCCTAGGATTAGAAAAAACAGAAAAGAAAAAAGAGACAAATAATAAAAAATACATAAAATTTTAGAATTTTAAAAATTATTGACATCTACATCGATTGTATCATGTGAGATGATCAACGGTAACTAGACTACTATTTCTGTGGTTTCAGGTAAAAATTAGTTGGAAATACTAAATTGGCAAATTATTAAAAGGTTTAAAATTAAATTCATATCGTCAAAAGGACTAAAAATAAGTTGTAACATTATCAAAAGTTTTAGGACGAATTGGCACATGACCAAAATATTTATAACTATATTTGTTAAATTGAAATGTTTATAACTGAATTAACACAAATATAATAGGTATATGATCTTTTTGATAATTTTCCCAATTAAGAGATTTGATGTTTCCACGTGGCTTGTTGTGCCTAAATGATCCGGATTCGAGGAGGCCTTGAGGTTGCGCAACTTAGTGTGGCCTCATAAGGGCAACCCTAGGTCGCACAACCCTCAATGCCACCTAACCTGGGCCATTTGAGGCTCGGCAACTTAGCATGGCCTTGAGTTCACTAGTTTCGATTTTCTTCCGGTTTGCTTCCTTTCAATGTTCATCCTTGTCCTTTTTAATTTTATTTTATCATATTAAAAATTCTTTACGTAAACCTAAAGTGAATGGTGCATGCCAAACACACTTTGCATTTTATGAAAATCCCTTAACTTAAATCCTTTATAGTTATGCTGAAGGTAATTAGGAAAAGCTGAATCAAACATAGCTCTACACCTCCATCTGAGCTAGTGCATACCAACAACAAAATCTAAAAACTAAAGAGAAAGAAAAAACGGATAGCACGAAAAGATCGCGAAAGGAAGAAGAACAAATACACGAGCAGATCACAATGACCACAGTAAAGAGGCAATCGGTAGCATAGACGAGCAGGTAATGATTAGCAGCAGAGGTCAGAAATGGACTTAATAGCCTAAATTTTATATTTTGCGCAATGCACAGGACGAATTTTGACTTTTTCTTAATTTAGAACATCTGAAAATTTCAAAATATACAAATGCTGACACGTAGATTCATATACAATAATTCCCCCCCCCCTTTTTTTTTAATTATACAGTATTTTAAATTTTGGCAGAAATGCATTTTACTTTTAAAAAGCACAAACAAACATGCACATGTAAGACCACTAAATAATCAATGATCTTAAATAAATAATGGTCCTTTTTTTTTTTTTTTTTTTTTTTTAAAGTTAGATATGTCGGGCAGGTTTCCCATCTTTAAAATCTCGAACTCGTCCCAGGCCCTTTCGGCAAATTACCTCGAACCCGGTACCCACGAACGTCCCAATAGGGCTTAGAAGCCAAGCAAAGAAGGTAAATAAATGATACTTTTGGTTTCGATATGTAGAGAAGAAGCGGCTCATGTTTTGATTAGTCTCACAAGGATGTAGAATCAATATGACGAATATGTTTAGAGATGACAAATAAGCCGCAGGTGAAAAACCCAAAAACACAAAACAAAAAAAGAAAACACCTTGTCAAGAGAAGAAAGATACTTCGAATGAAAAGGAAAGTGAAGTTAATTTTTATTTTCCATAAAAGAAAGAAAAATGTAAAGCAGAGGGAAATTTTTTTTTTTTTTTTAAATATTTTTTAAGAATGTTCGTGGAGATTATGGGTGGATGGTTAAGGGTAATTTAATCCAATAAAAATAACGAATATGAAGAAGTTGTGGGAAAAAGAATTCTCAGTTGAGGAAATGTCATTTCCCTTATAGATTTCCTTTGCGCGGTTTGATTTTTTTTTAACAGATCTATATATATATATATTAAAAGTTGAAAAAAGAAAAAAAGAAAAGAGCAGTTATATTTATGGAGTAGAGGAAATGAGTGAGGTAAATATTCGAAGCAAGAAGTTATTTAGGTTGTGCATATAGAATTTAATTGTATCATTTTATTGGAGGTAGTATAGGAAGGAATGACAAATGAGGCAACGGACTATTTAAGCTTTATATACAAACAATACGAAAAATAGATCATACATTATTAGAACAAAGTAAATTTAAAAAGATAAATGACTAAGTTTCTCCCAAGCTAAACATCGATGGGCCCTCAATAATCATCGATGGCTCGTTCTAGGAGAGTTAGACGGAGAGGGCCAGTAGCTATATCTGCAAAGACTATCACGGTCGCTTGACAAATAGATTCAGCAAATTTACGAGGGTGAACCTAGGCCAAGCTCGTAGAGGCTAGAGCGATGGAAGAAACTCTAGATTTTCACACAAAAAGGGCAAAGGATATTTCTGGAGTCAGATAATATGTGCTTGGTATGGTCATTGAAGGGCGCAAGCCAATTCACATGGGAAAGCACACCAACTTATCATGAGGCCAAATGCAAGTTGCTGGGCTTCGATAATCTGTCTCTAGACCATCGTAGCTGAGATGCTAATTGGCAAAGGCCCGGCATAACATGCACTTAGGGCCAGTTTGGTTCAACTTTGGGAAAATGCTATTGGGAGAATGTAAATACATTTGAGATAAATGGGTTTTCAAAATGCTAGACTATTTGGTAAACTATAACTGAAAAATGCTTTAGGGAAATGCAAGACTATTTGGTAAACATATATTTAAAAAACCCTTTAGTGTGACCAAATTAAGTTTTTTAGTTTTAGTATTTTTAAAATTGCAAAAAAGAAACAATGACTATATAACATTTTATATTTTCATGTTGAAAGTAATGTAAAAGATATATATTGGTAAATTTATTTTAAAATTATATTAAAAGAATTTGATTATAGATTCGATGTAAAGCTTAACTTTTGGCCTAGGGTACTTTTAGGTTTGTTTTCAACTTTGAATATATATATATATATATATATATATATATATAATTATTGTAGTATTAATCATCTTCATTAACTAATGATCAATCTAGTGTATTGATAAAAAGTTGGTTTATTGATTGTCAAAAGATAAAAATGACCAAAAAAAAAGAAGGTGAACCCAACATTTGCAAAGGGTTATTATTATTATTTTTAAGAAAATAAAAATAAAATCCGATGAAACTCCATCGTCAATCAACGACGGATGGGGTGTGGGGAAGATGATCGGTTTAAAAAAAAAAAAATCAACGAATGAATAGTAGAGGTGGACTTACATTTCGGAAAATGTTAGACCTGCTTTGGGCTTTCAGCATTTCAAAGGCCAGCATTTTGCCAAAGATACCTCTAAATGCTGAATCAAACACCTAAATTTTTTCATAATGGGCTTTCGGGGCTAAAAGCTCATTGGGAATGTTAAACCAAATGGGGCCTTAGCCCAAGATTGGCTTGCGAATCTCCAGCCGCTTTGAAATTTACTTTGCTACGCGTCTTTTGTTTCCTTATTGCAAACCTTACAATAGTAATGCAATTATCTATTTTCTAAAAAAAAACATTAAGGGTGTGTTTGTTTATATTCATTGTTTCTGTTTTTGAACAAAATTTTTGTTTTTTTGTTCTTGGGAACACAAAAAGAACAGAAACGCTTTTGTTTGCGTTTTTGTTCTAAATTTATTTTTTTGTTCCCGGGAACAAAATTGGAACAAAAATCAGAAACAAAAAAAAAAAACTTGTTTTTTTGTTCCATAAACACTTCTTGAAGAATCAAAAGAACAAAAGCACACAAAACTTGTTTTCTCTTGTTTCTTGCTTTTGTGCCCTCCATCGTTCCACCTGCGCCCTCTCTCCCTCCCTTTTCTGGTGTCTCTCACAAGTTCTCCACCGTCATCCTCTCCGGTGCCGACAGCTGCTGCTCCTTCACCGGTCAAAGCTTCTGATTTGAGGCACCGACAGCTGCTGCTCCTTCACCGGCCAAAGCTTTTGATTCGAGGTAAGTTTCATCCTTCACTGGCTACTACTTCTCCTTCATCGTTTGACGAGGGCTTCGGCGAGAGCCACCCCTCGCAGATCTGGGCAACGGTTGCTTAGGGCTCGAGCGCGACGGCTCGCTCGAGCCAGCACCTGCCCAAATTTGCGAGACGTTCGCTCGAGTGAGCCTTCGCGCTCGAGCCTCGAGCAAGTGTTGCTCGCCCAGATCTGTGGCAGCGTTTGCTCGAGTGAGCAATAGCTACTGCTTTGCTCTGCTGCTCGCTCTTGCCCATGTCGCGGCCTTACTCTGTTCATCTCCTCATTGAAAATGAGCTAACGTTGTCCCCTCTCTCTCTCTTTGTTGGATGCAAGAAGAACAAGGGGATCTCGAAGGGGAAGAAGGGTGGGAAGAAGAAGGCGTGAGTGCTCAATTCCGCCTCGACTTTTGGAAATCAATTCTTGTTTTAGGGTGCTGGTTCTGCTGTGGTTTGATCTTTTTTTCTTGTCTGGTCTAGCGGGTGCAGGGTCAATCCGTTCGTGAAGGACTGGTACGATATCAAGGCGCCCTCCATGTATTTTTATAAACAGTGGAAGGCCCATTGTTGCTGTTTCGCAACATTTTTGTCGCTACCCTAATCATTTGCTTCTCTTTAGTTGGTATTATGTTGCACTTAATTTGGTATTTAACAATGAATTGCTGCCCTAATTGTTTGCTTACCTTGCTACCCAAATTTGTTGATGCCCTGATCTGCTCCTTATTTGGTGCTATGTCTGCTTAATCTAGCATCTGCTCATCCAAAATCACCATGAGAGCTATCTCTTTTGACAGAGAGGGACTATAGCTGAAGGACTGGAGCCACTTTCAAGAACTTGCTTCTGTGTTTGAAGGTAAGAACCAAGGCTATGTTGCCTTGTGTTGGATGAATTTCATGGTTGCATATTGTATGCATTACAATGAAATGCTTAGGCTGATCATTTGGATTTCACAGCTCAAAGATAGGTTGGAGAGAGTAGTTGTTTAGGTTCTTTTGGAGCAAGATTGAACTTTTCACATTTTCTTTTATTGTAGTGTTTGGAATATGATTTTTATTGCACATTGAACATCTTAAAATTTTGAAACATATTAATTTTGACATGTGTGGTCGTATAGATTCTTTTTAATATATTTTGATATGGTAGGTTTCTCACAATGCTCTTTATTTTATTTTGAGCATTCTATTTCATTGATCATTGATAGTCATAGTACTACGTAGTTCTTGTAGGTCAAAATGCAACTTATGTTATGTTCTACACAAATTAGTTCAAGAATTGTCAATTTTGTCATTATAGTCTTCTTCGCTTGCATCTCCTGAGAATGATTTTGTGTATGGCATGTATAGTATTATGTTATTGATTTAACTCATAACTCATATGATGCTAAACCGGTCAAATATTAAATGGCATATGAGAGACAGTTCAGTGCAAAGTGGACCGAGTTTGTAACCAACCTATTTATCGGTTTGTTGGTGGATGAGGTCAAAAAGGGAAATCGAACCTCTTCTAATTTCAACAAAGTGGGGGTGGAAGAATATACAGACTGAATTCGTTAGACAAATGGGATGCCAATATAGCATGGTCCAGTTGAGGAACAAGGTAAACAAATTGAGAAAACAGTATGGCAGTTTTCAGAAACTTATGTCTCAGTCTGCATTTGGTTGGGATAATGTGAATAAAAGAGTTGTTGTCGACGATCCAAGTATATGAGAATCTCACATCAATGTATCTTTTTAACTTTTTGGTCATTTTGATGTCATTATAGATGTAAATTTTAAAATGTATGATTATATTGCTGAAATGTCATTATTGTGAAAATTGTAGGAGAATGTTGAGTGGGAAAAATTCAAAAAGGATGGATTTCCCCAGTATCCCAAGCTATGTATTGTATTTGGTGGTACATATGCTACTAAGGAATATGCCATAGGAAATGCTCAAGATTTGACGGTGTCGGATGAAGATGACAATGGTGATGGCAATGTAGGCGGTGCCAATAGTGGTGGCAATGCATATGGTGATAATGGTGGTGGCAATACAAATGACTTCAATGAACACCACATTGATGAGAGAGTCTTTACATCAAACAATGCTGCAACTTCAACTCATGGAAAGCACAGATTAGATAGGACTCCAAATACTAAGAGGAGAAGAAAGAGTACCCAAGCCGGTATTGCTAACACTTGCAAAGCCATACAAGATCTTTTGAAAGTTAGATCTAGTCAATCTGGTAGTGGCTCTGCGACCTTAGGGGTTACACCATCACCTATAGACCCTTTCTCCATATCTGCTGTGATCGATATTCTAGTTAGCATGCCTGAGCTAGAGCAAGATGTTTACAATAAAGCAATGGAACAAGCATGCGATAATGCCTCATGGATGGAGGCTTTCATTAAATCCCCATCCTGGAAGGAGAAATGGACTTCTTTATTATCTTTAGTAGATGTTTGGAAATATATTATAGATTGCATGGGGTTTCATTAGACCGTATAACTTATGTTATCCATTAATATTTAGTTTTTAAATATATTAGTGTTGAGACTCTTGGTACTTATATGTAATGGCATCTTATATTAAGACTCTATGACTTATGTTATTAACTGTTATTGTATATATTTTCAAAATCTATATTGATGTTTTTATATTTTTGTGATGGTATAGGTACTATGGAAGATGGATCAAATAGTGTGTCTAGTGAGCAGATAGGACCGGTTGAACAATTCTTGGATGATAATGATATTGACATATTGATTGCATGGTTGTGCATGGTTGTGATGGACGCGTCCATCCATACAAGAGAACCTATTAGGGATAGTAAATTATTAGGACCCGAATGGATAATGGAGATTGTTTATGGACATTCAGATTGGATATATGAAGCCTTCAAGATGGGAAGACATGTTTTTCTGAATTTATGTGATTTAATGAGGGTAAGAGGCTAGTTGAAAGATAGTCGATTTATTCAAATAGATGAACAAGTTGGGATATTCTTATCTGTGGTTTGTCACAATAGCTCAAATAGAGATTTATGTGAGAGATTCCAACATTATGGAGAAACAATCAGCAAGTATTTCAATAAAGTGTTGAAAGCAATTATCAAACTTTCAAAAAAGATAATTAAACCACCGTCCTTTGATGTCATCCCACAAGAAATTCTTATGGATCCTAGTCATAAATGCTACTTCAAGGTATGTTTTTTATATCGATTTTATACCGTCAAATACATGTAGTTGATAATCTTATATAATCTTAGATTGGTAATAAATTGACAGGATTGCGTAGGTGCTATGGATGGCATCCATAAAAATGCTATCGTCTCAATGTCTTAGCAGGTTCGATTTAGAGGCAGGAAGGGGATTACCACCCAGAATATGTTGTGTGTTTACTCATTTGATATGAAATTTACTTTCGTATATGCTGGATGGGAAGGATCTACCAACGATTGTCGAGTGCTTTCGGCAGCACTCGAAACTCCTGAACTGCAATTTCCTCGACCACCACCTGGTATTTACTTTGTTTATATAGACAAATTTATGATTATATTATGGTTGAATATCACAACAAATATATATATATATATATATATATATATATCATGTTGTAAGGAAATACTACGTGGTAGATTTTGGTTATGTAGCACTTTTAGGATTTTTAACTCCATTTAAAAGAGAATGGTATCATCTCAACGATTATAGAGGGAGTGGGAGGCGGCCAAAAATAGCAAAAGAATTTGTTCAACTATAAGCACTCTTCACTAAGAAATGTAATTGATAGGTCATTTGAGGCGTTAAAGAATCGCTTCACCATTTTGAGACATATGCCTCCATTTACAGTTCGGAAGCAATCACTTATTGTAATTGCATGTTGTGCTCTTCATAATTACATTTATGATCAAGATAGGATGGACAGAAACTTTTCCCTATATGGAAATTTGGAGTATCCATTTGAACCTAGAGAAGTGGAGGTTGCAAATGATACATTGCATGAGCATGCACTTGGGATAAACATGCTTGGAATAAGTATTGTAAATAAAATGGCAAGGGATCACAATATGCTTGAGATTTGTTGATTTTGTGTTTCCAACTTTTGTAATATTATTTTTAAGTATTAACTAATCAAAGTCAATGTGATGAAGTTGAACAATGAACTATATTGCTTCATTATTGTGATGTCATGAATGAAAGGGTCCATGTTGAGATCTATAAGATACTCTTCTTTTTGCTAGTTCTTATTGTACGAACTTTACTTATAAAATTTTTTTTCAAGTATGCACATATGACCATATTCAAAATGTTTTTCTTCACTTATCATGATGAAAATTAAATTGATGAGCATTTCATGAGAATGAGAATTCAATACCAAGTTTTCACTTTATTAAAAAAAAAAAAAGCACTTGAGAAAAATTTGGTACAAACTTTACTTACTAAATTTTCTACCAAGTATGCACATATGATCATGTTTAGAATGTTTGTCTTCACTCACCATGAACAAAATTAAATTGATGAGCATTTCATGAGAATGATAATTCAATACCAAGTTTACACTTTATTAAAAAAAAAAAAAAAAAAAAAAACACTTGAGAAAATTTTGGTACAAACTTTACTTACTAAATTTTCTACCAAGTATGCACATATGATCATGTTCAAAATGTTTGTCTTCACTCACCATGAACAAAATTAAATTGATGAGCATTTTATGAGAATGAGAATTCAATACCAAGTTTACACTTTATTAAAAAAAAAAAAAAAAAGCACTTGAGAAAAATTTGGTACAAACTTTACTTACTAAATTTTCTACCAAGTATGCACATATGATCATGTTCAAAATGTTTGTCTTCACTCACCATGAACAAAATTAAATTGATGAGCATTTCATGAGAATGGGAATTTAATACCAAGTTTACACTTTATTATAGAAAAAAAAAAAAGGCACTTAAGAAAAATTTGGAACATAAATTTTTTACGTTGTTTGTTTTTTTCCATTCCGAAACAGAAATTTTTAGTTACCAAACGTGTTTTTTTCTTTTTTTATTCAAAAACAGAAATTTTATACAGTTACCAAACGCGTTATTTTGTTCAAAAACTATTCCTCGAAATAGAAATAATTTTTTCTATTTCTGTTCCTTAGAACAATTTTTAAACAGAAACACAAACAAACGTCCCCTAAAATTCTCTGTTCAACCAATCCAATTTAACTGCATACCTGACGTAGTCACGTGATAGGTACCGTCCCCCATAATCCCTGATGCATCGTCGCATCGACTCGTCCACCGAACGCCCCTCCGCCTTTCATTCCTATCTCAGACAATAAACAAACCCCCACCATTCCGAAACGTGCGTCTCAGGCACCTTGTCGGCAAGTACCTTTAAATCTGGCCCCGTGATAAAAGTCCTTTGCCTTCTTCCCGTCCGCTAGTCCTCGCCATGAGATCTCTTTCTGGACGTTCTCCGGGGGATGATGATGCGGGCGCGGGTCCCGCATTAACCGGTTTCTAGTTTAGCACGGCCTCTCTTTTGAATCCGCGCCTGTTTCAGTATAAAACAAAGGGGGTCAGAGTCTCTCTCTTCAGCAGTAGTATTCTTTTAAGATGGAAATGCCGATGGTTGTCTATTATAATAAAAAATCAATACAATACCACTACTCCAATACTGTAATCTCTCATTTGGCCGGGTCGCACGATTGATACTTCACAGGACACGTTGAATAACGCAACTAGGCTACTCGTTTCTCGAGTCTTTCCTGTCATGCCAGTTCGATTTGATATCCTCAAACTGATTCTCTTTTTCCCCATCAAGAAAGGCCGAATTTCACTTTTGCATATATAATCGGGAATCTCAGAGAAAGATACCAAATAAATATGTTCATGTAGCCAGGTCCAACCCAAGTGCTCTTCTCCCTTTCAACTACTCTTCAATGTCCCACCTTCTGTTCCGGGGGCAGTGAGAATAGTAAATACGCCGTTCGAAGTGAGAGAGTGGGGAGTGGCTACCATGTCAGAACCTCGCTACGTGCGCAGCTTCTCAGCCAATAGTCCTCTTTGCAGAGCGGGCCCCCGAATTAGTCGCGCCTTTTCACTGTAGCCCCCGCTTTATATTTTTCTAAACTTCGTGCACGTCCTCTTTTCCCAGAAATTCAACTTCCGACTGCTGAAGCGTTCGGTTCGTGCCCCACCCGTCCTGTACATTATGTAGGCACGATTTTGAGGCTTTTTTTTTTTTTTTATTCTTTTTTTGTATCGACATGACACCAACGACATGTCTCGGAAGGGAGACATTTGCGCCGTTCTTGCGGCATGATTGGATGACGACAATCGAACCATGCGGAAAATGTTGACCTGTTTTTTTTCCCTTCTTCGCTTATTTTCCGTTTACCAATTCAAGCCTTACGAAACGCCGCAATCGCTCCGTTCTGTATTCCATATTCGTGCGGCGTAGAAATCTCTCGCGACGGTCTAATAAAGTCCCGGGCCATTTCATGGCTTCTACGTGGCGCTAGGGCTCGCCGCACGTATCCCTCCAGCGTTGGGTCAATTGTCTAGAACGACGACTTCATCGGTCCCTAATTCTTTCTCTTGCTATTCTCTATTCCAAGCTCGGGCGAGCGTTTCAATGACCCAAAAGAATAACAAATAAAAACACGTTTAGAACCCAGAGCATCAGCGTGGATTTGTATCTCATTGGTAAAGGATCTCATGGGCTAGTGATATGTCATCACTCATCAGATAAGTGGCGTTGATATCCCGTGACAGCGGCCCTAGAGATGCGCATAGCCCTTTGAATAATGCGTCGCTTAAACCCTCACGAGAAGACATCAGATCTTCGAGGAGCTAGCGGCACGTGTTCAACGTGCTCCCGTGCTGGTCGACATCCCATATGCGTTTCTCGCCGAGAGATCAGTTTACCGGGTCGTCTCGAATTTCAATGGGGGAAATGCTCATCGGACGTTCTCCGCGTCGTCCGCTGTTGTCGCCTGTACCTGTAGGTAAAATCGCCGGGGGGTTTGAATGTATGGTGTGCGCACGTGACCGTGATATTATGGCAATTCGCTCTCTCACTATAAAATAAAGAGAGGGAGTGTGTGTTGTCACCTCGAGTCAAGAAGACACAAAAAGGGCAAACTTCATCCGGCGTGTTTGCATCGCAGAAGATGGCGATGCGATCCCCGTCCGTCCCTTTCTTCCCTACGCTCGTTTTCCTTCTCGCAAACGCTCTCCTCGTTGCCGAAGCCACCAATGTCCACTACTATGACTTCGTGGTAAGTTGCATTCTTGGTACCCTTTTGTGCTAATTTGATGACCCCCGAAACCCCTGTTAGTCTCGTGTGAATGGAAGGCGAGATTTCATTAGAGTCAGTGTCGTCGTCGTCTGTGAAATATGTTCTTTCCACACGCGATGCTCGCTAGCTCCAATTTCACTTGCACTAATAAGACACTGGACTAGAGAAATTTGATCAATTAACAAGTTTCGTTTGCCATGCTCGCCTCATAGGACTTCATTAACTTACCAAGTTTCTCAATCACCGTGTTAGCTGCTATGAACTAAATTTACTTTTTGCAGAATAAACTGAAAGTTGCTTTCGAAACTTTGAACGCAAAACGCGAGTCACTATTTTATCTTTCGGTCAGTGCGAGAAGCGAATAATAATAATAATAATAATAATAATAATAATAATAATAATAATAATAATCTGTTCTTTTGGGCTAAGTAGTGGCCGACAGGATGACAGACCAAATAGAAAAACCTTTCCTTCGATCTCTGACCATGGGAAGGTAAACCCCCAAAGTACAAGCACTTTTTCTCTCTCGTCCCAACCGTAGGCAAACCCCACGAGATGAGGAGAACTATGGCCAGAACAAGATGTGATTTTTACTGGCAAAGATTTCATTAGCGATAAACGTAGCTCTTTCTTGTTTTGGATAATACATGTGCCTCCGCTCTCAGTCTGTCACTGTATTTACCTGTGACAACATTCTTTCTCGCTCTTATTACAGCTGAGGGAGACGAACATCACCAGGAATTGCACTTCGTGGAGTCTGTTATTAGTGAACGACAGCTTGCCGGGGCCGACGATCCAAGTTCACAAAGGCGATCTCGTGTTCGTCAACGTCCATAATCAAGGAGATTACGGAGTCACACTTCACTGGTATTTATCAAGCCCCTTCTCTTTCTGTTTTCTTCCTTTCTTTTTTAACTTACACGAAAAACGATAAGAAAACGACCATCTTACGACGCGCCTAAACAATTAGTGGTCAAACGAAATTAGGTTAAAACAACAATGGCAGCGCCGCTGTTTTGTATGAAATCAGGTCATTTGAGGTATACGTCTACCAAGTTTCTGCTGCCCAAGTTTCTACTTTCCCGTCTTTAGCTGTGTCTGGCGTATGCCAGGACACAGCATTTAAAAGGCCTCCTCTGTCCTGTCCCCTTCCTTCTCTCTTCCTTCTCTTTCCTCTTTTCATTTTTGTGAAATTAGCTGGACAAAGGGCCGAAAACAATTGGTTAGGCTTTAAGAGGTAAACCGAACCTATGTTTACAGAGAGATATTTCGCGGTGTAAGAAAAATATTATACCAGCATAGTCTAAGGTACTGACACTCAATACCTAGCACCGTTAATTTTGACTAGGGCGTTGCTAAGAGAATGGCACCGTTATTCTCTGAGAATAACAGTGCTTTGTGGACCATATATTCTCATTCGATGGGAATGGCAACCGGCAAAACAAATTTGGAAAATAAATCAAGATAGAAAATTCTCATATATTGAATAATAATTATTTTTTCCATAAAGAAAATTAAAATTCTTGTTTGGCTCATTTAATACTTTGCATAACTACTTAAATATAAAACTCAATTCTTTAGGGAATTACTCGCGAAAACATTTTCACTAATTCTAAATATAATAAAAGTCAAGTTAGCAACCCACACATGCACTTTTACCTAATTAAAGTGATTTCTAAGAATTACCAAATAAGAGAAAAATTTGAAAGTTGGCTAGCATGGTAATAAAGTGGGGTTGTATAAAACGAAAAAGCATCGAGGTAAAAAATTAATCAAAAAAATCCAATATACTTAAATTTTTAATATAAAATTCATTTAGAGTTAGTCATGAGATGATTATAATTTCGATTATTGACTTAACTTGGAACACGATTGTTCAAGCAAGATTTATTGATGCTTTAAGTTATGTAAATTGGGTATTCAACTCTTTA
The DNA here is from genome assembly GCA_014182715.1 of Eucalyptus cloeziana. Lineage (NCBI taxonomy): Eukaryota > Viridiplantae > Streptophyta > Magnoliopsida > Myrtales > Myrtaceae > Eucalyptus > Eucalyptus cloeziana. Next base: position 32,007,270 of record CM024639.1, read on the forward strand.
TTTTGACAATTGTATTCATTTTGCTCATTGATGAATATTTTTGTTCAAGATTGCAGTAAAAAATGTTTTTTAATCATAGAGTTATTGTTAGTAGAAATCCAACATTTATTTTGTCTTATAATAAAGATGTTTAAACCTTCTTTCTAAATTCTAAGTAAAGATAATTTATGTCGATGATGTTTTTAATAAGTACCTTTTTCTAGTTTTTTATTTGATTTGTTTTTATTTTTCTATTGAATTCCACTTGGTGGGACCCACCAAATGGATCCACGGTTCTCTCAAGGAATCTTTTCCTTGAGAAAACTAGGGGTTGGAGGCAGCACCGTTACTCTCCAAGGAGTGAAGGAGTGACGGTGTAACGGTGCCGTCACCTTCTCATTTCCCTTTTGATTATTGTATCCATTCAATAATAAACAAGAGTTTTCATTGTATAAAGAAAAGGAGACCTACAGAGGAGGCGGAGCCGCTCTATTTTGTGGGCGGCTCGTATAGCACGAAACCCTATCACAATATCATCTAGCAATAATACAACCACCCTTATATAAAGTCCGTGTGGGAAGCTTCTATCTTTTACCTTTCCTGACGTTGTCCTTTTCACTTCGACGAATTCAACTATCAAACAGCTAACAATGTACGAAATGTCTCTGCAACATCTATGCACGTTGCCATGGCCCGCACCCATCTAGAACTTAGGCTTCTCACTTCCATCAATTGAACCGACCAAAAATAAAAAATAAAAAAACTTCCATCAATTGATGAAGGTGCAAACACACCAAGTGGTCACCATTGAAAAGCCAGGGAAAATTTCCGTCGTCACCGGGAAGAAAGCAATAAAGGGAAAGAAAAGTTTCCCCATAAAAAATGTGTAGGGTGCATTTCAATTAGCGCATAACAGAGTAGACACGGTTCATGAGTTTGCACAACTTGTCGTATGATTGCCTAGAATTGTCCCCCAAGTAGGGCCGAATGTTGTCATGAAATTGACAATTGCACACATTCCATCGCTCAGCAGATTTAACATTTTCATTTTTTGTATTTGCTTGAGTAAATAATGCTTTCATCGAGCGATATTTTTGGTAGAAACACGAAATATGACGTCGTCCGGTGGAAAATTTCTCATACTGTCGGCTGATGTACTGTTAGATATTATTTGTGATAACTCATATTCGATAGACCAAAGCTCCAGAAAAGAGTATTGAAGTGGTGACATTTAAAAGTTGAGTCGCTGCTGAAGTACCCCTCAACGACCCTTCTCCCACTATATGAATTGAGCGTTACCACAGTAGAGTCGGTTCTTTCCCTTATGAGCAAGGTGAACGACAAAATAGACTTTGAAGATGTAATAGGGCTATCGAATGATGAATATCACGAAAGTTTAATTTCTGACAATTGATGGAGCTTGTGCATAGCAACCGCTTTCGAAGTACAGGTTTAGCATAAGCATTGTTTACATTGAAAAAGAGGAATGTTTTATGATTGAGAAAATTTGTGTTTGTCCAGGCATGGCGTAAAGCAACCTCGCAACCCATGGTCAGATGGTCCGGAATATATTACTCAATGTCCGATTCTACCAGGCACGAATTTCACATATGAAGTAAATTTTACAACTGAGGAAGGAACCCTTTTGTGGCACGCCCATAGTGATTGGACAAGAGCCACGGTGCATGGTGCAATAGTCATTCTACCAGAAGAAGGAAATACTTACCCTTTTCCTAAGCCAGATGGTGAAGAAATTATTGTGCTTGGTAGGTGTTTTTAAGATTATTCTAAGAACTTTGAGGCAGGATGAGAAATTTAGGGTCACAGTTAAAAAGATAAAAGCTTTTAGATAAGCTCATGAAAAACTTCATAGAAATAAAACTGCACTGTAGTGCATTGATGCTTATGAAATTTAACCTGACCTTGTATCTTTTATAATGTGTAGGTTCTTGGTATTCGCAAGGAGATGAACTGAATGCCGACTTAGCCGAGGATCTAGATGAAGGCGTTGATGTACCTCGTTCAGTTGGTTATATGATCAATGGAGAATTTGGAGATTTTATTGCCTGCTCACAAGGTAAATTTTTACGCTAGACTTATATGACTTCACATTAAATTCATCGCAGATCTGTATTTGGTTTTTCTTTCATATTAGTGTCACATACGGTTATGAAACATAATTACCACAATGGCATTGATATGACAGATTCGACATACCACATGTACGTCGAATATGGCAAGACCTACCACCTCCGGATAATCAATGCAGCCGTTAGCGCTGAACTCTTCTTCGCCATTGCCGACCACAACTTGACGGTAGTCGGAATGGATGCAGCATACACAAAACCATTAGTGAATCCTTACTTAATGTTGAGCCCCGGTTCAACCATCGACGTACTATTCACTGCCAATCAGACCCCGGGAAGGTATTACATGGCGGCTCGCCGCTACTCGAGTGAGAGCACAACTGTCACGAACTTCGACCACACCGTCACCACTGCCATAATCCAATACGGCGGAAACTATAGTCTGGACTCATCGCCAATATTCCCAAACCGGTCTCTTCCGAGTTATTTCGACTATGATGCGGCAGATAGCTTCTTATTCGTGCTCCGAAGTTTGGCAAGTGAAGATCATGCGTCGGATGTGCCTCTCAACATAACGAGGAGGATGTTCATAGTAGCTTCGATCAGTGAGATATTGTGTCCACATCACGATTGTGTCATTGCTCCGACCACGATCGGTTCTAGTCTCAATAATCAAAGTTGGGAGAACCCATCAACGGATGTGCTTCAAGCATATTACAAGTAAGATTTTTTTTCTTGTGCTTACTTTGTTATGCCAAGAAGTAATGATTTATCAGTTCTCCATCCTTGGACAAGTTTTATATAGTCTCGTGTGTGTATGCAGGAACATCAGTGGAGTATATACGCCAGATTTTCCAGATTTCCCTCCGGTTTTCTATAACTTTACGGCAGACGATATGCCGGAAGAATCGGGAGTGTCATACAAGGTGACCAAAGTGAAGATGTTGGAGTACAACGAATCCGTGGAGATTGTCTTCCAAGGGAGCGACATCTTGCGAGGTGCGGAGAGTCATCCGATGCATATGCATGGATACAGTTTCTATGTCGTGGGACATGGCCTGGGCAACTTCGACAATGAGACGGATCCCTTGAACTACAACCTGGTCGACCCGGTCCTAGTCAATTCGTTTGCAGTTCCCCGGAAAGGATGGATCGCCATCAGATTCGTGGCAAATAATCCAGGTATGTTCTTCCAATCCACACTACTTTCCTATTCAATCAACATATTTAACATCTAAACTTACAAACATAAATATGACATTGATTATGTGATTTATTGCAGGTGTATGGTTTTGGCATTGCCACATAGATCGACACATGAGTTGGGGCATGGAGACAGTTTTCATAGTAAAAGATGGAGGCACTGAGGAAACGAGTATGCGAGGGCCTCCTTCGTACATGCCTCCTTGTGAAGATTCCTACAATATTGCCAGGATGAAATATCGCCGTCTCCCCCGTCAAATCTCTCGCACCTGAGAACACATGCAGCAATTCAGAGCTCAGCAGGGGTTGCATGGCAATTATTTGTAGCCATATAATTAGGAGCCTCGTACGTCAAACGAGTTTTCCCCTTCAAGATTTCCCGTGGGTTGTCGATGTTAGAAGTTGTACCAATTATGGACACTCAATATAATAAATTCATTAATCGAGAGATTGTAGTATAGATCAACCCATGTATTTGTTAGTACCTAATTCATGAATGTCATATATGCATCTAGAATGTTAATGTATGTTTAGATTCACGTTTCTATGTCTAGTTCAATGTTTTCTAAATTTAAGGAATGTCTCTCCTTGAAAGGCAAGATAAAAATATGAATTGTATCAGATTAAGAGTCATTTAATAAGCCTATAGGAAGGTATGTCTTGTGATCATTTCTTAAGATAAGGAAAAAGAGAAAAAGTGTATTTGTCTCATTCTCTTTCTTGATTAGAGTCGAGTTAAGTAAATTGTGAGTTTTTCCACCTTCATATTGTTCTACCAAATTGGTATAAGACCCATGGTTTGTAATCATGGCCTTAGCAAACAATCAGCTTCCACTTCAATACCCTTGTCTTATTAAAGAAAATTTTGATAATTGGGCTATTAGATTGAAAGGCCTACTCGGTGCCTATGGCGTATGGGGACCTGTCAACAAAGCATATGATGAGCCAATGGCCGAAGTAGAGGAGATATTGCTCAAAATGACAATAGAAACAAGAATAAAAAAGGTGTTTGTGGAGCAGAATTCACTTCGAGAACATTCAATATATTCTGTAAGGATTATGGTATTTGGCATTTTTTGACAACTCCATATTCTCCTTAACAAAATGATTGACTGAGTGAAAAAATGGAATCATTCTTGACATGATTCGAAGCATGTTTAGAAGCAAAAATTTGCCCAAAAAGCTTTGGGGGTGAAGCTATCATGTGTGCAGTCTATTTACAGAATAGATATCTCACATATAAACTTCAAGCATAACTCCACAAGAAGCATGGAGCAAGAGAACACTCGATGTTTTGCATTTGAGAATTTTCAAAAGCATTGCTTATGCTCACGTCTTGAACTAGAAAAGATCAAAGTTGGAAGACGAGCAAAAATCTCATTTTTATCTAATATGACTCTTCACATAAAGCTTATAAATAATTTGGTCCAAACACTTTGAAAGTGTATGTAAGTAGAGTTGTCAAGTTTGATCAAGAAGCTATGTTGGAAGATAATCCAAAAGTTGATGCGAATGTTCATGGTGACTCCAACCAAATGGAGTTGAAGGATCACTCACCACTTTCTTTTCCAATATCTTCTTCATATCTGTTAAAATATGTCTCGAGTTTGAGTTCAATGTGAAATTCCAAATATTCCAAATTGGATATGTTGCGGACGTTAGAAATTGAGCAAAGAAGATCCGAAGATCAACTTCCCAAAGTTTGAATCTGCTTTGGAGAAATTGGCCGTTGAAATAGGAAAGTTCAACTTTGACTTGGATTTTGATTATGTTTAAAACATACAGAGATGTGTTTTGGATAAAATCGTTTTAGATAGGAAACAAAATCTTATGAGAAATTGGCAAAAGAATAAGGGTTTCACTTATATATAAACTTATGGCCGTGGGTGGTAGAGGTGGATCACAAATTGTCTTGAAGCACCGCATGAGTGCTTGGTGTTCCGTCGTTGATCATGAAGAAGTGTTCTTGAAGTGCCACCTAGTCGTCAAGTGCTTGGGAGGGATTTTCTTTGTCATTCTTGTTTGCGAATTACATCCAAGAAAGATTAGTGTTTTTAGCCAATTAAATCTTGTGGTAAGCTTTGCATGTAATTTCTTCGTGAGATTGAGAGATTATTGAGGAATTTCGGGGCTAAACACTGCGTGCGTTGTTGGGTGTAATTGGGGCTTGGGAAACACCGAGAGAGTGTTTGAGTGACTTGAGTGTGCAATTTCCGTGTATCGCTTGATCTATAGTGAAATTCATTACTACTCTCCCCATGGACGTAGGTCTTTACGACTGAATCATGTAAATCTGGTGTCCGATTTATTTTCTTCTTCTGTCTATATTATTGTTCGATCGTTCGCCTTTTCGCAACAATATCCATTACCAACAACTTCTTCAAGTGGAGGTGATGAACCAATAGTACCAAGATCAAGGAGATTGTCTAAGCCTTATGAAGCCACTAATGGGCTTAACCTTATATGCCTTCTTGCAAATTTTGAGCAGCCTATCTACCATGATGCTATTAAAAAAAAAAAAAAAAAAATGGAGGAAAGCCATGAATGAAGAAATTGAAACTATTGAGAAGAATCAAACATGGGAGCTAACTGATCTTCTAAAGGACAAGGAAGTGATTGGTGTCAAATTGGTACACAAGGCCAAAAGAATGAGAAAGGGGCTATGACAAGGTATAAGGTTTGATTAGTCGCGAAATGATACAAGCACCAAGAGTATGAAATTCCAGAATTGATGCCTATTTCCAGGCAAATCCTTTCTCAATGTTCATATAAAGATGCACTTTATTTGAAGCACGAAAAATGTGATGTTCTATTTGGCTTGTTTATTTGTTGATGACCTTTTTCAAGAAAATAATCCAGCAATGATTCATGCATTTAAGGCATCCATGGTGGAGGACTTTGAAATGACCAATGGTGGTTTCATGAATGAGTTCCTTAGCATAGAAGTGAAACAAAGTGTAGATGGGATTTTTATTTCCCAAAAGGAATATCCATTAAACATACTTGAAAACTTCAGTATGAAGAACTATAAACTAATCATTACACTAACGGAGTGTGGAACCAAGCCTTCAAAGTTTGATGATGGTGTTGATGTTGATTCAATATACCGTAAAACCTTCATAGGAAGATTAAGATATTTGACATGTACTAGACCAAATATTTTGTACATTGTTGGAATTTTAGAGTCGATATATAGAGAAATGAAAGTCATCTCATCCTAAAGTTGCAAAAAGATATTTTGCTATATTAGAGGAATTGTTGCTCATGGCTTACATTATTATTAGTCTAAGTTCTTTCAGCTTAGAGCCTATTCAGACAATGATTATGCTAGACACATTGACGATTGAAAAAGTGCAACAAGCTTTGTTTTTTTCTTGTGCATCATTGCTTTCACATAGTCATTAAAGAAGTAACTCGACCTTACTCTTTTGACATGTGAGGCTGAATATGTGGCAATATCTTCATATATTTGTCATGCAATATGGAAATTCATATGGAGTAGAAGAAAGCAATAGCTTATTTTTTTTAATAATATCTCTGCTATTGCTTTGGCAAAAAATCGACTTTTTCATGAACAAAGCAAAAATATAGGTGTTCCATATAATTACATTTGAGAATAAGTGAGAGAGAAGGAAACTAAAGTTTCACATGTGAAGATGGGAGATCAAGTTGCAAATATTTTTAATGAACCTCATAAGATTGATGTCTTTTGAAAGTTTAGAAGTTTGCTTGAAATGATTGATGGAAGAAAATTTGGTTTAAGGGGAGTGCTAATAACTAGACCAAATTCATGAATGTCCTACATGCAACTAAAATGTGTTAGGGCTAGCATTATCACCTAGAGGGGGTGAATAGGTAATTATAACCAATTAAAGCGGAATTTAAAACAACCAAGTTCAATATCACGAAAGAACAAAGTTTGATGAAAAACTTTGCAATGATCAGATCTTCTGCAACGTTTGATAAAGAATTACATAATCATCAGACGTTATAGTGTGCAATGAACAAAATAAATGAGAGATTAAATGATAGAAAAAATTGCACACAAAAGATTATAATGATTCGGTTTTGACAAGTCTACGTCCACTCTCCTGTGTTGACAGCCAATTAGCTAGATTCTACTACGAAGAACCAATCAGATGTTACAAGATCTGAGTTCTAAAACACTCAAGCTTGTGTATATAACTTCTCACACTCTCAACCTCTAAATAATTACACAATTATGCTCACAGAAACGAATGTATTTGATCGCAAAACATTCTTTAGACTTTAGAATTATAAGCTTTGATTCTCTCGTGTTATGATTTTCCTTTCAGTTTCGAGACCTCCTTTTATACGCCTCCCTATCTAAGTGAATGGTTAGATATATCTCTTGGAGGATTATCTAGCCAATATACCCATTGGTCTAGATCTTGCTCAGAAGATCTTATTGTTTTAAAGACGCCGAGAATAAAGCTTCCCGTATATTTTGCCACTTATACAGTACTTTAGGTTTTTATAAGTCGAGTGCTTTAACTTGAAAAGAATATTTCACCTCAAGTATATTGTTCCAGGAAATCCAAATCTTCGAGAGATATTTTGGAAAATTTTCCTTTGGAACTCCTTATATATAAGGTAAGAAATTCAATCAATCGCCACTAGCCATTGCATGAGAATATTATCTCCTTCCTAGCCATTTGACAGAGCACATAAGGAAAGAAATGATTAAGCCATGTCTCCTGTTTTGATAGATATCATCTAATTATATCCCATCACACTTTTCACCTGAAAAAATACTTATAATCAGAATCAAAGTCTATACTTCGGATAAGTTTTGTCAATCTTGAAAATCAATTTGAGAAATTTCCTCAACAAAATGGTCATGTATTTTACCCAAAAAAAAAGGAAAAATTTTCATGTATCTTTAGATTCTTGTTTCTATGTCTAGTTCAATGTTTTGTGAATTCAAGGAATATATCGCCTTGAAAAGATAGATACATTTATGAGTTACTTAAGAGTAATGGTCATATAATAAGTCATATAAATGCAAGTCTTATAATCATTTTTTTAGGAAAAAAATGAAGAAGAAAAAGCCTATTTGTTTATCTTAATTAGAGTCGAGTTAAGTGAATTGTGAGTGTTCACACCTTCAAATTATTCTATCATTATCTTTCATTGTAACATATGGTTTTTTCTTTTTTTCAGACTACAGTAATCTTAGATATGTTTTAATGCTTTTATCCCGGTGTTTTGCATGATAAATTTTATTTTTACTATCATGGAATTCAACAACTTCTTCTTGGTGGGCATAGGACAGTGTAGGTATATATATGAGATCCTGAAGAGTAATTGGGCCCTAAAGTAGTTTGTTGGGGGCAACCATATAACAATAACATAATCGAGCTTCGTTGACTAACTCGACTTTGACTCTGGAAATTGAAAATCTGATGTTCAACTTTTAATCGGTTAAATTTCTAACGTCGGAACTAAGTCGATATTGTAATATTTATATGCTCATGTTTGCATTTGCTTCTCCCATTGCCACGAGCCTGCCGCCGTGCCTCTATTTCCACCGCTTCCAACCATCGTCATAGTCTCAATGTTGTTCGCCTGGGTGCTCTCTCTCTCTAACGTTGGAACTAAGTCGATATTGTAAAATTCATGTGCTCACGTTTGCATTTGCTTCTCCCATTGCCACAAGCCTACCGCCGTGCCTCCATCTCCACCGCTTCCCACCACCGTCATAGTCTCGATGTTGTTCGCCTGGGTGCTCTCTCTCTCTCTCTCTCTCTCTCTCTCTCTCTCTCTCTCTCATTTGGGGATTTTCCGGCATTTGTGTATTATGTAATACAAAGAAATGACGCTTGTTTCTTTTCCTTTTCTTTTCTTTTCAGTCCATCCTACTCCAATTCTCAACTCACTCTCAGATTTTTATCCTACCTCTTTACAGATCATTATCTAAGCAAAAATCACATTATTTCGTTAAAATTTTCTACATGATGCTATTGTGCACGTAGGATGGTCAAAGATGACTAGACTGACCCATCACTTAAATCAAGTGAGAATTATTATACAAGTTTTTTGAAAAAACTGACTTTCTTTGACACAATTTAAAATCATACCACATTATTTCATATACAAATTTTTACAATAACATATATTGAATAATATAGCATAATCATATTAAGTCCACTATCGGTGTAAATAAAATTTACATATTCATTATTGAATTAATGACCCATATGCTTAGAGATAATTGTGTAATCGAATTTATTCATGCATCATCCGTCCAATGATGAGTGTGCAAAAAAGCTTTAAGACCAACAATCAACCAAGTAACTATCCTACTTTCACTAAAGAGCTAGATAGATCTAAGTCCAATCCGGATGCTTCCTTTTAGTCTCTCACTGATTTATTTCTACAAGTTTGTTCAACTAGCTAATTCTATAGTTATCAGTTTCTAATTCTAATTCTCGAGCGTCTGCCATTAGCATAATTTCATTCGCGTGACAACAGCCTGTTGTCAACAGGGGACGAATTTAGGGTTGCACATACATCAATTCTATATTTTATATTCTAGTTACAATACGTGCCACTTGAAATTCTCTATATTCCTTCAATGTATCCACCATTCACTTAAAATTTATGTTTTGCAACTTATCGATTATGTAATTTGTTGTGAGTGAATAGTCAGATTAAATTAACATTTGATAATCTAGCACGATCTAGTTTTGCGCCCACAATGAACTTGACACTTGCAATCAGATTGTGCTTAATATTCAATTTTATGGATAGCGGAACTCAATGATCTAATCTCTGATTTTAATATTTATGCAATGACTAATTCCCGATGCACTTATTAAAATTAATACAATGAAGATTTTCTTTATTGTATATCAACTTTTAACTAATTTTTGGAAACAAATTTTACCAGATTGTTGACACCTAAATTTTGGTAATCACATTCATTACATAGAAAAATTAAGGATTGGCTCCTACCCTTAAACAAAAGTACTGTTAAATTAAATCCGCAAATTAGAAGTATTGTCATTTAGCAATCACAAGTGTACATAAACTTAATCATAATTAGACTAAGCTAAGCAAAAAAGCTCTAAGTTTAATTGGATTGTCTAAACTAAGTCCACAAGAATACAAAATTTGGCCAAACCCATCGTAGACGAAATTTCCCATATGAGATGCACATGAGAGAAGTCAAATTACGAAAGATTATGTTCTTTGATTAAATTAAAGAGCAATAAAGTATATGGAGCTCCAAATTTCAATTATTGTATAGGGAATGAAAAAGATATCTTATTTCCTATCTTGAATATACTACACAATTTCTTTGTTTCATTGTAGGAAAGAAATATCTCAAAAAAAAAAAAACAAAAAAAACAAAGCCCCAATCTTTGCCTATAGAAGCACAATGTTTTCTTTAAAAAAAAATTGTTTGCAAAGGGGGTGGGAATATGTAATAGAAAAGAAAAAGACAAAAGAGAGCACAAAAAGGATATACACGCACAGGTCCTCTGTACGCGGCCCCCAAGAAAAATTCTAGGACCCGGTGTCACGAAATCCATGAGCATTCATTAACCGTCAGATCAAACTCAGATTTTACGGGGAGTACAGTGAAGGCGATGAAACAATATTTGAGAATATCTATTTAAAGGAGAAAATTAGACCGATCAAACTACTAGAGAGTTCAATGTGCGGTCACGCGAAAAGGGAATCGAGCATCAAAGATCCATTGATGACTTTGTGATGTGCACAGTCCCCGACGTTTTTGTTTGGACCACCCACTGGAGTCCATCACTTGCTGGCGCCTGTCCTCACCTTTCTATGGATCAACAACCTCTCTCTCTCTCTCTATCTCTCTAGCTGGTCTCCCTTATCACCGCCTCAGATTAAGGTCACCACGCAATAGATAGCCTGGATCCGAAGCTGTTGTCTCCAACCGTGGCCTCGAATCAGGATCGTCTAGGCACCACAATCTGCATGGTTTTTGTTTCTAAAAAATCTCATCGGCTAACGATCTGACATTAGATGAATGACATTGCTCGCTATCAAGCCAGCATGAAACAGGGCGGCGGAGCAAGGGACTCGCATGGCCTTGCAATAAAGCTTTTCCTATATTTCCATGAGAAAACACCAGATATCGAAGGAGCTAGCGCACGTGTTCGACGTGTCGCCCTCGTCATCACACAGCCTTTTTCACTGAGGACGTGTTATGGGAGTCGTATCCACTTTCGAAGGGGATGCTCATCCGACGTTCTCGGCTTCGGTTCCCTGCAGCTGTACACCTGTAGGTTTTGTCTACGTGAGAATGTATGGTATGCTCACGAAAATACGCTCGCACGTGAAGTTGGATCACACAAAATGACATTTTCCCCGCAGTTGGGTGTATGTTAGTCTCCATGTTGGTTTGACGATGAAGTTACCATCACTTCAATGAAAAGTGAATTCTCAGAATCTTGTTAATCCCAAAGTTAGATATCAGATCGCAAAACTTCTATCTAAAATATTTGCCAGTTACACTTACACAGTACAATAGAGTTTTCTAATTTTGCGGTTGTAAATCATTGATTAAAATGATCACATAAATCAAAATCATCTCAATCGTTAAATATGCAAATATTATTGCAACCCAAACACAGTTAATAGTTGATATGAACTTAGTCAACATAATATATATTTTCTCCAAATTGGAATGAATGTCCAAGATAATGACAAAAATAAAGTATTAAATCTATTGTACATATGCCAATACGATGCCAATTCAACCCAAATTTGCTAATGTAGTTTTTCTGACCAATTTTGGTTAGAACTCTCAAAAGTGAACGTGAACTATCCTATGAGACACAGCACATAGGGACAATTTTTACATTTTTTTTTAAAGTTGATTTTTTTCTTTCTTCTGCCTTTTTTTGTCAACTAAATTCAGCGAGGGCCCTCGCCGGTCACTAGGCGAGGGCTTTGAGCAAGGGCTACGACCCTCCCTAGCAACTGGCGAGGGCTTTGTGCCCTTCACCCAATGGTTGTGATCCTCATTGGACTTAGTAAGAAAAGGAAAAGAAAGTAAGAAAAATTATAAAAATTGTCCACGTCAGAGTCGGATGTATTATGGAGGATGTCTACATCAGTGATTTCCATTTAAAATTGACTGAAAATGACTATTTTGATAAATCGTTAACATGTTTTAACTAAATTGATTAAATTAAAAAGTTTAAAACTTTTTTCATTATAATTTTTCCTGTGTCGAAATCAACGGTATACTTTGCATTACCGGAAAGGCTAACCTGACATTCTGCTTGGTAGCGAGTGCCGGTTGACTTCTAGTTGGGTGGCAGAAAAGATGGTAGCATTTTAGTACTGGCTAGTACTGGCTGGTAGCACTTTAGTACTGACATATTCGTCGACCACCCTCCGCGTTTACCTTACACTGCTCCTACTCGTCCTTGGCTAATGTTGCTCTTGACGCTCGAGCCGGTGTCCATTACTACGGCTTCGTGGTCAGTAACCTTTCCGTGCCGTTTGCTTACAATTAATGCTGTTTTAATTGAATCTGTTTATAAACAGTTGGCAGACAGAATGACAGACCAGATAGAAAAAACTTCTTCTTCCAATCTCCGATCCTAGGAAAGTAAACCATATGTGATGAAGCAAAATATGGTCAAAATAAAATGTGTTCTCTTTCGTTCTTCTTACAGCTGAGGGAGACGAACATTATGAGGAATTGCACCTCATGCAGTCTATTATTAGTGAACCACTAGGGTTTAGTAGCCACCCTTCCAACATGGAAGGGGAAAGGTGGGTGGTTCAAATCCCCACATTTTCAGGAAGGGTTGGAGTGGAGATGGATTAGTTTTAGGAGTGGATTTCAACTCCCACGCCCTGCAAGGAGGCATAGCAAAAGTCTAAGAGTAAGCATTAAAATAGGAGTAGGGTAGGACTGACAAAAAAAAAAAAAGAGTATTATTAGTGAGTGAAAGCTTACCAGGCCGACAATTCGGACGCACAAAGGCAATGTTGTGTTCGTGAATGTCCATAATCAAGGAGATCATGGAGTCGCACTTCACTGGTCTTTTATCTTCCTCTATCTCTCTATTGATCCTCTTTTTCTAACTTCAACAAAAAAAAATAAAATAAAATGACTGAAAATAAGCATCTTACGATGCACTAAAACTATCAATAAGTTGTGGGTTGTTAGAATTATCTCATCAATTTACGATGAATTTAGAAGATAAATCCAATGAAAACTGATTATTTCCATGAAAGCATTCTAGAAAATAAACATGTCATTTGTTGAATTTGGAAGATCTCTAATATGTTTACTTAATCTTGTGATATAGATGGAATTATGTTATTCTAAAACTTACTTTATCTTAAATGTGTCATTGGTGATCAGTTTGGGAGTTTTTGTGGTACAAAATTTAGTTTGGGATAACATATGAGCAGTAAGCTAATAAGCACAGGAACATGTTTTATCACTTTTTGCAGTGAACTTCTATCAAACAATAATAGAAATAAGCAAAGAGATAGAGAATGATGTACTTGGAGCTTTATATTGGTTCGGCTTGGTGTAAGCCTATGTCCATTGTCCTAAACTAATAATCTATTAGCTAAATTCCACTAGCAATCTTTGAGTAATTACAATAGTGTGTACCACTTATACTTAAGTGCTTCTTTTGGAAATTGATGTTGCTTGTACCCAAGTAGATAAATACAATTATCTCACACCTAAGCACAAACAGTACTGATACATCTATCTTTTTATATTCATCTCACGAGGCAAATAGACTTACTCAAGTCCTATCATTTGCAACTTGGTACTACATTAAACATTCAATTTACTTACCTTTTGGAGCCGTCACTAATTGGTTATAGGTCGATTAGACATCCAAGTAAAATCCAAGAGCATATTTTACTACTGCAAACTAGCGATTCAATGGATTCGGGCACTTGATTATGCTATATTAACCAAACAACCTTGTGGTACCTTTTTCTCCTTAATTTGAAAACGTTTTACATGTAGTCTTTATCAATTTTTATCATATACTATTGACATACATGTCAAGGGTGATCAGGCAGGTGCACAATTAATAAAGTAACACCCAATAATTAAAGTGGCAAATAAATTGTAGATTATTTAAATAACTCGAATGCACTAGGCATAAGCAAAGGGTACCATTATCCATCACCTTGAGATTTTTTGCAAACTATAGCTCAAAATATATGTAGATATCTTGCATGAATGTTATGCATGATTATGCATGAATTAATGATTAAATAATATGCAATTAACTAATTTTTTTTAGAGAAAAAGTGTTAAAAAAAGTCCTAAACCTATTGCATTTGTGCCAATTTAGTTATCATTCTAGCTATTTTTTGCCAGATATAGTTGATGTGGATGCTGGCCAGCTTAGGTAGCATTTGTTAGCGGTAACATGAATAATTTTTAATAAATTTAAATAATTTTATGAATTTTAATATTTTATGATTTTTTTTTATCTTTGTCATGGGCAGTCACTGGCAAAAGCAAGAAGAAAAGAAGGAGAGAAGAAAAGAAATAAAAAAGACAAAAAAATTAAAAAAATTAAAAAATCGAAAAAATATTAAAATATTATTAAAATTTGTCAATGTCAGTGTCAGTGGTGCCACATAAGCCAGCGAATGTCCACATCAATAATATTGAGCCAAAATTAATTGTAAGGACTGGCACCAATCAAAAAGTTTAGGACTAAACTAGTATTAGATCAAAAAGTTTAGGACTAAATTGACATTAGGTCAAATTGTTACTAAATTCTACCATTAAAAGGTTTAGGATTAAATTAACACCAAATAATATATTTGAGACCTTTGTGACATTTTTCCCATTTTTTAGTATTTTCCTCATTAAATAAACATGCATAATTAACATATTAAGTGGCATGAGTGATATGATTGTATGTTCCAAGTTACATGTTATGGAACTAATCCTAAGTATTAATCATGTGTGATATCAATTAAAATTAATTCTAAATGACCTATACCTAATAAATGACATGTGATATGTGCTCTCTAAAGTTAAATCCCCAAGTAATACAATCTATATGAGACTCCTTAAAACAATTTTGTTCTCCTGTTTGTTAATTAAAAAAAAAAACTAAATATTCCTCATTAAGTCTACATGTTAAATGAATATGTATCTATTTCTAGTCGTGTGCTCACTAAATTGACATGTATGACCTAAGTTACTACATGAAAATGCAATCTAAATCATAGGTGACATGTTTTAAGGGAAAAAAAAGGTCGCGTGTGGATCTTAAGTAATTTAGCACATATGAATGACCTAAGGAAAATCATGAATTTATTCTAGGGAAAATCTCAAATAAGAACCTGAAGTGGAGCCATTTTCTCAAAAAAGGACCTAAAGTGAACACTATCTCAAATAAGTACCTGAAGTGGCTAACTTACTCTCAATTAAGGACCTGAACTTCTAATTGTATTCATAGCCAGTGGCACTTTTGTCCAAGAATATTGTTGTTTATTTTTTTGTCTCTCTCTTTCTTCTTTTTTCTTTCTTCATTTTTCTCAATCTCAAACACTAAAGTTTGCCCCAGTGGCCACCCTTCCAACATGGAAATGGGAGGTGGGGGGTTCAAATCCCCACATTCTCAAGGGGTTGGGGGTGGGGATAATGTAGTTTCAGAAGTGGATTTCGACTCCCACACCCTACAAGGAGGCATGACAAAAGTTTGAGAGTGAGAGTGAGAGTTAGAGTAGGAATAAAGTAGAACCGACCAAAAAATATATATATATATATATATATATATATATATATATATATTTCTCAGTCTTTACATCCCCTTCATCACTCTTTGTGTCATCTTGTTGTATGACCAAGATTGGGTTTTCTTTAACACCAGCCATTACAATGTAGTCTAACTCGTTGAAAATTTTAAATTTCGCTCCTCAAAATGGTTTGTAGACAATTCCACGAAGCCGAAATGAGCTTTCAAAAATAAGTTCTTTTTATTCCAACATTCGTCGCAAATTTTGATCTCAAAGCCATAATATGAATATGCTTTTGTTGAGACTCAACTTCTTGTCCAACTCCCAAGCTATGAAACTAATCCCTTTGGCGACGTATTTCTCTCACCTTGAGAGTGCATCAAACTCCACTTATTCCGGGCCTTCAACTAACCAAGCAACTGCAATTTTTTGTGCTATTTTCGGTCCTGCTTGCCAACAACAGAGTAGCAATATCCAAGCATTGCCAGATCATCTTATTTGACTAACTTATGCCTCTAATTAATTAACACTTAGTGATCAACAATTTCATGCCAAAGAACAATTTTGTTGCAGCTAGCGACTATTTCAATCTCGGCAAGAGTTTGCCTCATCAATTTCAAATTAGGGTTGCCTCTCTTGCGTAAATTCAATCTTTCAAGGATCCCCCTTCCCCCTTTGCAATGCCAATGGCTCCTTTCAATAATCCCTAGTTTGCAAACACCCACTCACACTTTTGCCATTCTCATCAACACAGCTCTTCTCCTCAATCAATACCCCATCTTGAGATTGATCATTAGTCGTATCTAACATCATTAACTGTAGAAACTGTTGTACTTTGTTGTCCCATTGCCACCATTGACAAGTCCTATTTGAGCTCTTGACCTCATCGATCGCTACCCTTGATAGAAAATCCAATATCGTCGTCATTAGATGGAGGTCAATTCGAGCTTTAGGCTAAGCACAAGCAAGCCAAGATTTGATGCATCTTGAGGAATTGAGGATTTTAGCATCCAAGAAGATGGCCAGTAGCAAATAACTCCAATCCAACTTCTTGTCACTAGGACCAACTACGTGATGACATGAAGATCATGATGTGACATCCCAAATTTTCAATTCTGTTTTCTTCTGAATGAATCGGGTGTTTCATTGACGTGTTGATAGGGCTATTCTCAGAACCGATCATTCTTGAGATAACTAGACTATCTGGGGAAATAATTAGGAATTTTAAGGCAATAGACTTGCGAATTCGACCATGAATCGGCTTCTCGACTATGTCCATCTTTAGAGGCCATTACGGCACAGTTAAAAATCGATTTGAAATCAAAGATAGATTATATCGACAGTGATGTATGGCTAATCATGGGTGACACCATTAAATTAGAAAATTCATGTCGACCGGTACTAGACTGATTTTCTTATTGTTTTGGTACCTTGTGTCCGTATTTGAAATCTCGAGATTTTCACGACAATCGAGAGTCGCCAATGAGTCGAGTGGGTTCATAGTGGCTCGGAGAAAATCGACCACAAGTCAATTGCACTTAAAAATATCTGAAAGTTACCCGATAGCCTATGTCGCGCTAAAAACATGTCAAATAGAAATTAACCGCCAATTCAAGTCCAATTTCAGAAATTGAAGTTTCGCTCATGTCACAATTAATTCTAGGAGTGTCGACTTAGTCTCAGAAAATTTTTCAGAGATTCCAATATTTTTACGGAAAATCGGTTCAGATGCCGCGGAAAATCAACGGAAATTCGGACGGGCCGAATTTAAGCGAGTTTCAACTTCCAAGCTGAACCTTTGAATGTTGGGGACTGGCAGAGAATGGTTCGGGATTTTTCTTCGTCAAATTTGGACCTCAATTGAGGAAATTGTTAGAGGAAATGAAACTCAACTTTGAAGAATTCGGACCTATGGTGAGGGCAGCATATATTGGCATCAAAATTTATTGATTTAGTGGAATTTACACTAGAAAGTATTAGGGGGACACCATGGGATAAGATTGAAGACTTCTTGGACCAATTCATGATGAATTTGAAGATATTTTCTAGACTTTTGCCTTCCCCTCTATACGTCGCTGTCTCTCTCTCCACCTGTATCTGCGATCATTTCCCCTAGAATTCAAAGACCGCACGTCTCAGCTCTCCTTCATTTGTCCATCTTCATTTTCTTTGGATGAAGGAACTACTTCGCTTTTGCTTTTGCGTGGCTTTCATTTTTCTTTCGAATCCCTGCTCCCCACAAACCTGTCGCCAGCAAAGCCCCCTCAAGTGGAGTCAACAAGCTGGTGAATCCTCCCGAAAGTTGACCACAATCCCACCGAATTCACTCAGCTCCACGTGCCTTCATTTTCTGCCGAAACTGCTTCACGTTCCCCACGCCGGTCGACAATCGAGTTCTCTTTTTCCTCGTTTGGCCGATCTCCACGTATACCCAGCAAATTAGCCGAAGACTCAAGCAAGCAGTCGCGTGGACGTTAGCCAGCCCTCGGACGTTGATGCTCCTCCCTTCGTGCCTTCAGCTTGTCTCCGTTTCAGTTGCAAAGAGTTGAAGCCACCGAAGTCTTAGTCAACCCCAGCAACTTCACGTGCGACACCTCTGGTTGTTGTCTCTTCCAACACTGACCGAAGCCAGTAAAGCCACCTACCATCTGCGAGAAGCCCAGCATTCAACCCGCGCGAGGCCAACGACTTTCAGCCCAGCGTTTTCAGTCAGGAGCAGTCCACGAGTTTTGCAGCTTCTTCTTGGATTTTTGTTGGGCCAACAGTGCACGTGAATTTTTCTTGATAGCCCAATCATAAGTGAAGCCCATGGATCCAGCAAGTCTGGCCCGCGAAGAAAGCCCAACTCCCTGCAGGCCAGCCCAAGTTGATTAAAAATCAACCCAATCCAAAGGAAGCCCAGTCTTGAAGCCTAGAATTTCTGCGGGCTTGTAAAGTTTCTTGGCCCAGCCTGAGTGTCCGCCGTCGCATCGCCGTTGCGGTGATTCGGTCTCCGCTTTTACCAAGTGAGTTTTACTCACTAATACTTTCTTAGTTTGCTAATTATACTTAGGGTTGGTTAGATTTAATTAAATGCAATTAGGTGGTTAGATTAATTTAGATAAATTAAATTAGTGACTTTTCGATGCAAGTTACGTGGTTAGAAATAGACATTAGCAAGTATACATGACATGTTATTTATTGAACGAGTCTCAGTAATTTTCTGGACTCGTCTCGGCCTCCAATCAGGCATTATGGGCCTAAATTGGATTTTTCATATTTATTTATTTATTTATTTTTCGAAATTAATTATTTAATTAATTATTTTTCCGGAAATTCAACCGGGATGGCCCGTGACCAGAATTTCGTGCTGATCATCGTGGTGCAGCCCATTTATTTATTTGAGTTTTATTTAGTGCTAAAGTAATTTATGAGTGAATTTAAGATTCATTCCTAAATTGCATCTTGAGAGGGACGGGTGGGACCGTAAAGCCACTAGATCTTGAGAATGACGGGTGGGACCATAAATCCATTGAATCTTGAGAATGGCATCTAAAAAGGCACGTGGGCTCGGTGATTTGATGTATCACTTTGGTGAACTAGTGTCTTAGAGAATGCACGTGTGCTCTGTGACATGTAATTGACTGGTTCGATTTGTTATGAGTAGTTGGGTGCCTACTATGAATTGTACTGATTTGCTGATGGAATCTGAGGCCAAGTAAGCCCTCTGACTCATGCTGTGCATAGGCAACCAAGTAGTGTATTGGTTTACTAATCGAGTCTTAGGGGGTAGAACTTGCTGAGACGTAGTCTCATTCCGATTGTGGGACAACATTTCAAGATCCTAAGTAAGAGCTGAAGAGGAGGAACCTGAGAAGGAGAGCACTAATGTGAATCTTGAGGAGGAGAAAGATTTTTGAAGAAGAAGATGATCTAGAGAGGGATCTTGAGTGCAACCCGGATGTGGATTGAGATCCTATCGCTTTTGTGAACCCTATCTTAGTGTAGATAGGTGTAAGACTTGTTTGCTGTTAATAAAAGTGTGGTTGTGAATTTCAATATGAAAAAAATGGCTTACTTTTCTATCACATTGTTTTACTGTCTGGGGATTTATAATTACTTTCGCATGCGTAATCAAAAGAAAGGGTCGGCGATACATAGTCCTGGAATATCGCACGTTATTAATCGACCAAGGTGAGGGATGAACACATGCCCGTGGATCGGGGCGTGACACATGAGGTTGTTGGTAGGGGCCCTGATTATGGTGTTGAAGAAGGAGGTAATGTAGAGCGAAGGAGGAGGTGTGAGGAAGATGAAGAAAGAAAAAATGGTCTTGGACAAAAATACCCCAAGCTGTAAATAAGATTGAAAGTTTGGGTCCTTATTTAAGACAAAATTAGCCACTTTGGGTCTTTATTTGATATAGTGTCCATTTTGGGTCATTTTTTGAGAAAATGAACCCACTCCAGGCCTTTATTTGAGATTTTCCTTTTATTCTATAATAAGCAATTTAATCTATAAAATCAAGCAACTTGACTGAGCTTGCACTAGACTGATCAGAAACAACGGAGAACTCTCAATCAAGAGAAAAATCTATTGTGAAAATTCAATGAACCATGAACATGACAAGGCCGCGACAAGTTTGATGGGCTGTCGTGCGGGACACCAAGAAACCTACAAAACTACCAAAAGTTTAGGTAATTTGTTGGGAGGCTTGCCAGTGTCGCAAAGTGATCGTCAGTGCTGAGAACTAGTCACAGTATCGAGGCCAGAATGGTGAGGCTGAGTAGGAGGAAGCAAGCCATGGCGTTGGGTTGAACAATGAGCAATAATGTTGATGCAGCAAGATCGGCGAATTTCACCAGTGTTGGGCTGGGGCTAAGCTAGGCATGACTCGGGCTGCAGGAAATTCATTGTGTTACGGGAGGTATGCCTAGCGTCACTGCGTTGGTGGTTGCATCTTTGGTGCAGAGATCACAGGATAGATGTTGAGGAACTTGCGGTCGCATCTGCACTAATGGATGGGCGCCGGTGACACTGTTCAAGGCACCTTGAAGCACACCGGGACTGCTGGCAAAAGCTAGGTTGCAGTGGGACGGCAGCGGAGCACTTGGCGTGGCAGAGCAACGAGATCAATGGACTATTTGATGTTGGGCCTCCTTCACAAACACGGCACCGGCACCGGCACCGGAAAAGAGCTGCGGGCGCGCGTGGAGATCACTAACGTCAATGGAGCCCCTTTGAATGACCAAAGGAAAAAGGGTAGAGCTTTGTTCATTATCAATTTTCCCTCACGATCCACCTTTTCTTGTTCTGTGCCATGAAGTCTTTTATATAAGGTACTTGGTCTCTTGCAAGTCCTTTTCAAACGGGACAATTTGAGTGGAAGCATTGGGCTTCATTGTTCAATTTAAGTGAAATATGATGATCATGCAGAAAAGTTGTTGATTTAATTTACAAGTTACCGATTTCATGGTTGTCAATCAGTTACCAAGACATCGATACACAAGTTTGTTGTGATCCGAGACTACTAATAGATTATCTAACAATCGAAGACTCTTCTAGACAATTTCCTTTATTGTTGGGCAATCTTCGAAGATGTCTATTGGAATGCCAAGGAGACAAATGGATTTAGAGTCTTTTTTACTTACAAGTGTCATTAGTAAAGTCATAAGTATTTTCTAGATTTCAAGAGTCAAAAGTTCAAGTCTCTAGGTGATTTAGTGCATTTTATAATTCCTATGGTTTTATTATGTTTTTCTAGTTCCAATTGAAAGTGCTAATGTGAACACCTAGAGGGGGTGAATAGGTGTTTAAAATAAACCTTGGCAAATAAATGCGGAATAAAATAAAGAAATTTAGGGAAGAGAATAAAAACACAAGGTTTATAGTAATTTGGCTTAGATCAAGCCTACGTCCACTCTCCCATACTAACAGCCTTCTACTAGATTCCACTATGTGATCAACAAGAAATTACAACTTTGAGTGCAAACACTTAGCAGTAGATCACACTATCTCACTAAGTCACTCTTTTGGTATTTCTCTCATGATCACAAACGTTTAAGCTCACCAAAGACAAGTGTATGATCGAAGTTCGCTCAGACTTTGGAATTATAAATTCTATACTCCGTCTCTTACTTGCTCATCGATCCTTGATCTCCTTAAATACTCCCCACTTCCAAACTAGCCGTTGGATAGTATCTAGAGGATCGTCTTTCAATATACCAATTGAACAAATCTGTATCTAAAAGATTTGGTAGCCATTGGGTTATAGAAGTAGAATCCCAAATTGATTCTGATTGCCCATACAAACAGAATCTTGGTTTCCATAAGTAAAGCTTCTTCGTATAGAAAGTTCTTGTCTTCAAGATTTAATTGTCAATCAATTAGATTGAGTCAATTAAATCAATCTTGGCGTAGAATCCAAACCAAATCACTAGCCATTATACATTTGGGCTTGTGTTACGATCTGTCTTGTTTATGATGTAAAGTCTGAGAGTAATAGACTTTACAATCTGAGTCTGAACAGATTTAGCTTTAAGATCTTAACACAATCTGAATAAGTTCAGTTTCAGCATAGAGTCCATCTTTTGGTTCTTCCAAGCATAAACTTTGACAATATCCTTTACATGTTCTATCATCTACATAGTCTATTACTCAACCATCAAACATGTTAATAGCATTTGATTTATTTTGTCATCTTCAAAACATCATAAGAGATTTCCTTAACACCAATGTCCTTAATTAATTAGGTAGTTTCTTATCTTCAATGTTTAGTCGATTTCCTATGTAATAATCCCTTTATATAATGAGGCGAATTCTCAAATATAAGCTAGTGAATTTTGAATATATTAATATTTGAGATTTTTCTTTGCTTGAACAAATATTTTTGAAGAGTGTATTACTCTTGATTTTTTGTATCATTGAAAAGTGGATTCTTCCTTGATAGTGAACCAATGAAGCATTGCATCTCGGTTGATGGTTTTCCTATAGGCCTTAGTAGTGAGCTTATTCAATCTCGAAGTCACGTATCCTAAGCTGGTGATTTTTGTAGGCCTTGGTGGTGAGATTCGTTAATCCCAATCCTGATCCTCGCTTGGTGGCGTGTCCTGTACGCCTTGATTCCAATCGTATTCTATCTTGCATTTTGCATACATCCATCTCCATACACTCATCCATCACTCAAAACAACTCTCGCTGATCCCGCAACAGCATCAAAATGCTATCTTAAAATTCTGCTCTCATTCTGTTCTCTTTTCGGATTTCGAGTTTGTGAGCTCGGTGCTCTCCATCCGACTCCTCTTATGTTTCGTAGAAAGGAAGGTGGGCGAGGAGTCGCATAAAATGACCCATCAATGCATATTGATAAAGCCAACATTGTGAGGGTGGTGTGGGTCTGGGTGCGTGGGGCGCGCGCCAGAGATTTCCAAAATAAAGGATCTGTGGGAAGTCAACGTTTCTCAATGATCTGGCCATCAAGATCAACTAAAATAACTGCAGATGTTAGTGGGCCGGGGGTCCGAATTTGTCCATTTTCGTTTCAAATTTTTGGGCCACGCTTCGTAGCAAGCTGGCCTAACAAGAGGTGAGAAAAACTCAAATGCCGTTTTAATGTAGGCTTAATTCCCTAACAACCCAGAGAAATAATCACATGACAATTTTTAATGTACTACAAGAATTGCAGTCCATTCTGGATTATAAAAAATCAAATCACAAATAATTATACATTGTTGTGTGACTCACTTCTTTAAGAATTTTTAAGAATTTGTGATTCATGATAAACTATTATTCTCATAGTACCCTAAGGATTGTTATACTAGTAAAGCCCAACACCCCCCCTTAAAAAAGAATAGCTTTAATTCCAATTCAATCTCGAGCTTTTTTATCTAAACATACGTCAAACTTAAGGTTAAGTCCAAATTTGTCCCGACCCTTTCTTTGTCCCAAAAAAAAAAAAAAAAAAAAACAACTTTAGGCCAAGTTCTAAATCTACATAAAACTTTTTTTTGGTCTAAGAGAAAAATCATCAATATTTATTCTAGTCCAAAATCTACCCCCATTCTTCCTCTATTAAAAAATTGTTGTTTGTCGTCCTTAATTTTCATAACCTATAAAGGTTTCATTTTAAGATCATTTTTCATGTCCTGTTGTTGATGCTGATTTGTTATCGACATGCAAATGGCATGTTAAGTTGGGAGTGAATCACAGAGATGGATTCAAGAATCAATTGAATGCTGGCAATTTGAAACAAAATTTGAGGCGGATTTGGTACTAGATTTAAATTTTGGGGTTTTTTAGACGAGAAAAGATTCATGACAAATTTAAGATCAGATCTAAAGTTTTGGATTTTTTTTTTTAGACAAAAAAAATCAAGGCAAAATTCGGACTAGACCTAAAATTGTTTTTTTTTTTTTTTTTTTTTTTTTTTTGGGAGGGGGGGAAGAATTAGGACTTCTAAATATATGTCCTAAAATATTCTTCCATAATTGCTTACAGGTGGAGGTTTTGGATTGTGGACTTTCTAATAGACACTCCTGAATAACGAACGCCCGGAAGCTACTCAGAAAAATGTACCTTCTAAAGCAGATGATTATGTTACTTTAATCATGAACTCACTTCTGTAAAGCTCCGCAAAAAAACTAAAACATAGTTTTACTTTTTAAAAAGGCTATGGAGAAAAACTATATATGATTTCATAGCTTGATGTTCCTCGTTTTAACCGTACGTATGGTCATCCGTCTTTCAACTGATGAACAGTGCCCACCTTATCTACTGTTCTGGGGGAACTAGTGAGCGGCTTCTCTGCCACTGATCTTTTTGCAGAGGGGGTCCCGATTTCAGTTTGCCGCTTCAGGCCAGCGCCGCTTTTTATTAGAGGGTCCAATTCGTGCCCATTTCATTTTCATGTTAAGATTTTGAGAGTTTTACAGTTCAATTATTGCTCCTCGATCTGTTTCTTTCTGTACTTTCTCTCTGTACGGTCAGATTTTTTTGGATGCATAAAAAGGACGTTCGAAGAGGGAGGTTGTGCCATTAACTACACATCTTTTGATCTAAGTAACAACAACGATGATAATGATACTTAAGACGCGACACCACACGATACGACACGTTAACATATCGTTTGTCAAATAATAGAGAATTTTGATATGTTGAGACATGATATATTAAATGTATATAATCATAATTTATTTCTAAGATTATTTTAATCAAATTAATTTGATTTAGATTTTTTTTTGGTCGAAAAAAAGAGAGAGAGAGTCTAGAATGAATTAACAAATAAACAAATAACAAAAAAGGAGTCTAGAATGAATTAACTCTAAAATATTAATCCACAATTTATTAATATCATTCATTACTTTAATTTGACAAATTCAACTTTATTCCAATAATCTGTAAAATTTAGAAGAAAAATAAAATAGGCAATCCACATTTTGGATTCGCGTGTCAAAGTATGTTGAAAGAGAAGAGAAAGAAAAACAAACTTGAAAGGTGAATTATATGTCACAGGAAGTGCGAGTTAGAAGAGAAGAGAAAACTAGATTTTTTTCCCCATTTATTAATTTTATTAATTTATTATTATTTTTTACGTATTTACATTTTGACTCATCATTTTTTATTGACCCATGCATATCTAAACTCTAAATTCTAAATTGTGTATCGAATAGTGTCGGGAGAGTTGATCAGGTATTGGATTTTAAGATACTTGCTAATCGAGTGTCGAAAAGTATTAGAGAGTATTGGACATGTGTTGAAGTGTTTGACACAACACAAAAACTCATAAAGAGTGTTGGTGCTTTCTAACTTTTGATTTTTGCATGGCCAAACTTTGGATGCATGACAAGGATGAAATCCGTGTCTGACTTTCTCTTTTTTGACAAGAAACCAACCATATGTCAAACATACTGCCACCGGTCCTATGTGGTTGTGCGTTCCATATAAAGGATACATAGAATTCTAAACTAAAATTATTTACAATTGAAAAATTGACACAAATTATCTCTCAGCTTTATTTAAATATGCAAAATTCAGTCCAGTCCTTAAAAGTATATGAAAATTTTCAATACCGTTCTTTGGTAAATTCAAATTAATGGAATCTGTTGATGTGACTTTCAACCGTTTAAGTTTGAATGTGGGACAAAGCAGAGTTATAGATAGATTATTCACCTGAGATATCTGTCACGAGAGATAAGTCACTAATTATTTTTTAAAACTTTTATAAAGTATATTAATAAAAAGATGGAAATCATTCTTACAAATCCACTTAGCATAAAATAATTGGTATGATAAAATACGTCTGATTTGTGATTTGAACAAATTCAAGGACTTTATTGAATACATACTAGTAGTTCATGGATTATTTGCATTATTTTCTCTTTATAGTATAATTTGTTTCTTATTTCCTTTCCACTAACCATACGTCAAACGTACTGCTACTGACGTTCATGAATTGGAAAAGGAGGTGGCAAGTAGTACCTCCGGCGGATGCAAATCAATTGTCCCCCTTTATCAATCTCTCTCTCTCCTCCTCCTCAGCCACCTCATCAAAAAGATTGTCGCGCCTATCTCACCGTCACCATGTTTGAGCCCTGCCGCCACCCCCGGTCAGGCCACCCACCGACCTCACCATTGTTGGATTCCCTTCTCCCCATCGTTCACCTTCCTTTGTTCGTCGGTGAGGCAGTGATGGGGGTGGGGCAGCCAACAAGTTCGGGTGTAAAAAAAATGCCCGGATCAATCATAATCGAAAATTTCAGATATTTTCAGGTCAGGTGTCATTCCGATTTGGATAATAAAAAAAAGTTTTGAAATCCTGACGGTTCGGGTCATATACCCAAACCGTACCGGAACATTTTAAAGAAAAGAAATTCACCTTCACCGAGAGGTCCACCGGCTTCGACCGAGCAGTAAGCATCCGTACCTCCGAGCTTTTGGCATTGTCTCATTTAATATTACTTTTTTTCGAAGCAAGAATCAAAATGCTCGGGGAAAGTACATTTGGTTCTCCGGATTCGTTCCGAAGTACCGAAAAGTCAAGTACCCTGGGGAGAACATAAAGCATCTTTGAAGATTTGCTTTTAAAAATTCAAGCATCGGACACCTAAAACATGGACACGGTGTCACTACTCTAGCCTCCAATTAAATGATTTTTTTTTATTGACACTTGAATTTCAATGACCCATTTTGGTATTCACTGCATAACAAATTTTAGGATTTGACCCA
The DNA here is from genome assembly GCA_014182715.1 of Eucalyptus cloeziana. Taxonomy (NCBI): domain Eukaryota; kingdom Viridiplantae; phylum Streptophyta; class Magnoliopsida; order Myrtales; family Myrtaceae; genus Eucalyptus; species Eucalyptus cloeziana. Next base: position 32,034,491 of record CM024639.1, read on the forward strand.
ATCCCCAACAACAACAAAAATCAGCAATTGCATTTGCATGTAAGTAGTATTTTTTTTTTTTTATGCATTCTTAAACTCATATAATTGCTTGGATTGGAGCTAATGAACCTAAGTAGTTAGGGTGGGAACTAAATTAAGTCATCTGTACTGAGCTCATAAGAGCAACAAATTTAGGCCAAGCCTATAGAATTATACTGGCCAAAAATTACAAAAATAAGGGTGTGCCAGGTTCAAAAAGTGATTTATTAAAAGTAAACTTGTGAGTAATTAAATCAAAATTTGTGACGAAAAAATTAAATCGAAATTGGATTATGGGAAATGTTTCCTATTCTTAGATATGACATATACCCTTTGATTCCAAATAGGAAATAGGTATTATCAAGAAACCCTAGCTCATTCTAATAAATAGATTTCACTAAAGGGGGAGAGACGATTGAGGTCGGCAATTGTAGTAAAAAAACATACGCACAAGCTCTCCCTCTTCCACGAGCTCCAGAAAAATTTCAACGCACAGTTTCATGAAAACCAACAAGTATGCATTTGTAACCGTTGGATCACACTCAAATTTTATGGAGAGTATGGTAAGGCATTATTCTTGATCTTGTCTGGTGGGATTGATGAGAAAATATCTATAAGTATATCTTTCATGGAGAAAACCGAACTAGTCGGACTTGTGGATCAAGGCTGGAGAGATCAACGCACGCGGTCTCGCGAAAACGATGAGTATGTGTTTGTTCTAAGTGGAAATTGAGTATCAATAATCCAGAGATCCCCTTGTGATCTTCACAGTCCCTGGCATAGCCGTTCCCACCTCTTGCTGCTCCTCGCAGATTAGCGCCATTGTGAGATTATTCATATTTCTAGCAATTTATTTATTAGTTTGATTTATTGAGTGTTACATTATTGATTACATAATCGCATGATCACTTCTCGCATATTAATGGCTTATTTTTTTGCAAAATATTTTTGAAAATAAAGAAAAAAAATACCAAAAGGACTTTAGAATAATCTAGTTTAACCAAGTTTTCGTATCTATAAATTTCTGGTTCTCAGAAATGAAGTGTCCGACACTTTACTTCGGTTACTAATTGCCTCTTGATAGATTAGTCACGGCTTCTAATCGAATCAATTTGCATGTTAAATTAAAACTCTTGGTATGAGTTTGAAAGAGTTTGTGCTAAGTGTTTGAGTTTAACAATTTATTAGGTTTTTTTTTAGTGGTTCACCTCGAGAAGGTTCACAACATTTTTTGGAAAATCTCATTGGCTAACGACATATCTTTAGAAGAATGATATCGCTATGACAATCTGTTGAAGAAACCACTGCATCTGCGGCTCTTGCTTTAATCTAGGCGCTCCACCTGTTGCTGCAGAGAAGGGACGAAGTTATCCCTATAGAGGGCCCGTTTGGTTCGGCTTTGGGAAAATACCATTGGGAGAATGCAAATACGGTTTTTCAAAATGCTAGACTGTTTGGTAAACTATAATTGAAAAGTGCTTTAAGGAAATGCAAGATTGTTTGGTAAACATATATTTGAAAAACCCTTTAGTGTAATCAAATTAATTTTTTTAGTTTTAGTATTTTTAAAATTGCAAAAAAGAAATAATGACTATATAACCTTTTACATTTTCATGTTGAGAGTAATATAAAAGATATATATTAATAAATTTATTTAAAAATTATATTAAATGAATTTGATTATAAATTATATGCAAAACTCAACTTTTGGCCTAGGGTTCTTTTAGGTTTGTTTTCAACTTTGAATAATTTTTTTAAATTATTGTAATATTAATCATCTTCGTTAATTAATGATCATTCTAGTGTATTGATAAAAAGTTAGGCTATTTAAAAATGATAGAAAAAAAAAAAAAGAAGGTGAACCCAACATTTGCAAGGGGTTTTTATTATTTTTCAAAAAAATAAAAATAAAATCCGATGAAACTCCGTTGCCGATCAACGGCGGTTGGGGGTGTGAGGAAGATGATCGGTTTAAAAAGAAAAAAGAAAAAGAAGTCAACGGATGAATAGTAGAAATGGACTTGCATTTTCGAAATGTTGAAAGCCCAAAGCAGATCTCCACCTACTTTGGGCTTTCAGCATTTCAAAGATTAGCATTTGACCAAGGACATCTCCAAATTCTGAATTAAACATCTAAATTTTTTTCCAATGAGCTTTCGAGGCTAAAAGCCCCTTGGAATTGCTAAACCAAACAGGGCCAAAGTCAGCTAATCCATGTCTAGCTAAAGCAAATCCAAGACCCCCGTCAGACTGCATGGGAAGTTTGGGCTCTTACAGCTGAAATATGTGATCTTCTAGTCCGCCTTTTTGACATCCGAGTGCGACATTGTTTTAGAGAGGCCAAGTCGATACCGACGCTCTTTTGTCGGCCTCTCGCTAGTTGAATCCAACGAACTTTTTCGACAAAAAAGAAGAAGAAAAAGAAGACGTGTGTGATACAGGGACCAAGCGACTCGCATAGCCTTGCATTAATGAATGCCCGAATACCCATGAGAAAACGCCAGCTGTTCTAAGATATAGCGCATACGTTCAACGAGCCCACGTGCCGGTCAGCACACAGCTGTTCTCACTGAGACAGTGAAAGTCGTATGCAATAAGGAGACGCTAATCGGACGGTCTCCGCACCTGTACATCCGTAGGTATCATTGCCTAAGTTTGAATATACGGTGTGCAAACGGGACCACCACTTTCGAGAGATTGAGAGACAGCATGAAGATTTTCAAAATCTTTCATGATTTTGCTCAGAGAGAGATATATTTTATTAAGTTCTGCTTTGACAGTTTTGTCATTATTTAAAAGGGAAGATTGTTAGGGAAATTTTCTAAATGATTTTGAAGATGGACAAAATAGTCCCCTTGATCTACTAGAAGACCCGAAAGTAAGTGCGTTTGAATATCCAAGATAGCCTAATGCGCTCCTCGGCCACTCATTTGTAGAGGCATGGAAGTCTCTCCACGAACACCCATCTATCAAATTAAACTTGGCAACTTGAAATTATAGAAGCTAAATGCTTTCCTGCGATTTTTGATAAGTGGTAATACTATCACTAGTGATCCAAGATCTGGATTTCTATCTAAAATTAATCAGCAGAAATGAATATAAGCCGGCAAATGAAATTGGATCTTACAGAAATAACATTTTTCCCATAATTGGGCATGCATGAGTCTCGATATTGGTTTGATTATTGAGTTGCCATCACTACAATGAAAAAGTGAATTCTTGAAATTTCATTTCATCCCATCTCTTGAAATTAGATATCAAAACTTAATGCTTCTATCAAATAGTTTTCCAGTTATTTGTATGGTTGCAAATCGATATTTTTATTGATCATATGAGTGGTATCTTAACTATTAAATAAGTAAAATCTAATCGCATAACAAACATAATTAACAATTGAGATTAATTTAGCCTACACAATCCATCTTGAATGATTTTATGTTTTCTCCTGCTCGAACGGATGTCCGCACATCGAGATCAATAGTATACCTTTTTATCTTTTTGATAAATACAAGATACAAAACTACAAAAAAATTGACGAGCATACTTTCCATTACCTGAAAGGCTGACCTGACTTTCTCCATTGCAACACGAGCCAGCTGACTTATTGTTAAGGTGGCAGAGAAGATTATGGATTGCGGCGCTTCTTCAAAGCTATTAATTCTCGTCATTATCAACTACCAAAATGTAGAAGACATACGGGAATGGCGCCGTCTTCGTCCATCGCCTTCAGCATTCGCCTTCTGGCGTTCGCGCTCCTCCTCGGCAACGCTGTTCTCGGGGCTCAAGCCAGCGTCCATCACTACGACTTCGTGGTCAGTAACCTTTTTGCTGCTTTTTCCTTGCGCTCGAGCGCTTCGCCGTTTTAAGTAGTTTTTTGCTTGAGGAGTAGCTCGTAAACCCTTGTCCACAAGAAATTGATCCTCACGTCGGCAATGGAATCCGTCGTCCTTTCTGCCCACTAGTGGCCGACAGACCAACAGACCAAACAGAAAAACCTTCATTCTTCCGCCTCTGACCTCTGGGAGAGTTCAAGTTACCGCATGTGGCAGGTAAAACTGGAGCCAAAGTAAAAGATGTGATTATCGCAGCCAAGATTCGATCGGCGACATGCGTATCTTTTCATTGTTTAAGCGATGCATGTGGGTGCGTTCGCTTCGAGTCCGAGAATACATTCACCCTTGACGATGTTTTGTCGGTCTTATTCCAGCTGAGGGAGACGAATATCACGAGGAACTGTACTTCCTGGAGACTGTTGTTAGTGAACGATAGCTTCCCCGGACCGACGATTGAGGTTCATAAAGGCGATCTCGTGTTCGTGAATGTTCATAATCAAGGAGATTACGGAGTCACACTTCACTGGTAATTCATCTTCCTCTCTCTTCACCGCTCCTCTTTTTCGAACTTTCAAGAAAAAGAGAATAAGCATTTTACCATGCACCTAAGCTATAGGCTGTTGGAATTATTTTGTCGACATATCATCATTCATCAGTGCAGGTGAAACGTTTTTTAAACTTTGAATGACTGCTTAAAAATTAAACTCATTTGAGGAAAGAACAGAAACTTTACTAGATCTTTTTTCTTGATTAAGTTTGTCATGTTTTTTATTTGGTCTTATTTAGAGTTATTTAGAATTAGGCTACATCTAAGTGATTTTCTTTTATTTTTCCATTTGTAGATGACTTATTTTTTACCGAAGGCAAATTTGTATTATGCTATATGAATTCATTTTTGTTGCAAATCAAACATTGACGTACGTGCTTGAAACTAATGGTGTATTTTGAGCCTTTAGTCTCACTTCAAAAACAACATGCTACCAAACATTTGATTAATCAATAATGCAGTTTAATTAGTAAAAGATTGCATGCATCTTATGGAGGAGAGAAATGAACAATTTTGTTTAATTTAATAACTTTATATGGATGGAGACAACTTCAAAACAACTTGATAAATTTGAAAAACGAATTTTAATTCCCATAGAAAAAATTAATGGAATCCCAGGCGGTGGGATTCAACAAATCCCACTCAAAATCCCTGATTTTTCAAGGAAACTGGACAAACAAGTCATCCGGTTTCCTTGGGGAAATATGGGGTCAAGACTGCACCGTTACTCTTGGCAAAGTAAGTAACGGTGCCGTCATCTAAGCCTTTTTCCATATTTTTATAATTTTTCCCTTCATTGGGCCTCATGAAGTTAGGTTATCAAACATGTGCAAGATATAAAATAACCGGAGAAAACAGCAATGGCGATACTGTTATTTTTTCGTGAGATAAGGTCGTTTAGGGCATCTGCGTGCTAGCCAAAAAAGGACTGATATAATAATAACCAAATTAAGTTGATGAAAATTTACAGATAATAACTGCACCGCTCCATTTATTAGGCAGATAGAAAGTTTTCATGTTGTATTTGCCTGGGTAAATAACATTTTGCTCGAGCGATATTTATAGTAAAGACGCGAAAGTATTGAAGTGGTGACGTTCAAAAGGTGAGTTCCTACTTAAGTGGCACTTGACGATCCTCCTCTCCCTTGACAAAAGTCGATTCGGTTCTTTCCCTTATGCATATACAGAGTGGAGGACAAAAATAGCTTCCCAAGGTGCAATAGGGCAGCCGACAAATGAGCATCATGACAGTTTAATTTCTGAGAATTTATGGAGCTTTTCGATAGCAACCACTTTCGAAGTACTGGTTTGAAATAAGCATCGGAATAATTATCGAAAAAAATCCTAAATACATTGTACGGCGGTTAATTCAATCCTGAACTTTTTAATTATTCCAATTTAGTTTTAAACATATTATACGCAGCCAATTTAGTTCTAAACTTTTTAATTGTGCTAATTTAGTCCTAAACATTTTTACAATTTGCCAATATAATCCTTCCGAGTAATTTTGATCAAAAATCGCTTGAAGGACTATAATGGCAAATTATTAAAAGGTTTAGAATTAAATTGACGCAATTTAAATGTTTATGATTGAATTGGCCATTGTATAATAGGTTTACAACTGGATTAACACTATTGAAAGGTTTAATACTAAATTAAAACGTCGCACAATAGTTTTAAGGCTTTTTCAACAATTTTCCCAATAAGCATTGTTAAATCAAAAGAGGAATGTTATGCGATTGAGAAAAGTTGTGCTCTTGCAGGCATGGCGTAAAGCAACCTCGTAATCCATGGTCAGATGGTCCAGAATACATTACTCAATGCCCAATCCCACCAGGCACAAATTTTACATATGAGGTAAATTTTACTACTGAAGAAGGAACTCTTTGGTGGCATGCCCATAGTGACTGGACAAGAGCCACTGTGCATGGTGCAATAGTCATTCTACCGGAAGAAGGAACCACCTACCCTTTTCCTAAGCCAGATGGCGAAGAAATCATTGTGCTTGGTATGTGTTTTAAGTTTATTCAGAGAAATTTGAGGTCTGATGAAAATTTGTCGCAATTGAAAAGATAAAGCCTTTAGAAAAGCTCATGAAAAAGTTCATAGAAATATAACTGCATTAAAGTGCATTAAAGCTCATGAAATTTTGCGTTTTGCTTTTATCTTACGCGGATCTTGCTCATCCGGCGAAATGGGATTAAAGAAGAGCATTAAAATGAAATCGTGGAAAAAGTTGGATAAAGTCGACCTGTTTGGAATATAACTTTGCATGGTCATATTTACACATTTTGATCGGTTACGCTCCCATTTTCTTTTCCGATGTGTAGGTTCTTGGTATTCGGAAGGAGATGATCTGAATTCCGGCGTAGTCGATAGCCTGGATACGGGTGAGGCTATGCCTGAATCGATTGGTTATATGATAAATGGAGAGTTTGGAGATTTCGTTGCCTGCTCACAAGGTGCTTTTATTCTCTAGACTTCTATGCTTTTACATTTTTTAAATTCATTGTAAATGTATACTTGTTTTTTTTTTTTTCACTTTCTTATTAGTGTGACTATAGTTACGTGATGTAATTGGTACGATGGTCTTGATACGACAGATTCGACATATCACATGTACGTCGAATATGGCAAGACCTACCTTCTTCGTATAATCAATGCCGTCGTCGGCGCTGAGCTCTTCTTTGCCATCGCTGACCACAACTTGACGGTCGTCGGTACTGATGCATCGTACACTAGACCACTAGTGAGTCCATACTTGACAACAAGCCCTGGGTCAACCCTCGACGTAATCTTCACTGCCAATCAGACCCCGGGAAGGTATTACATGGCTGTCCGCCGCTACACGAGCCAGGACACGGACGTAACGGATTTCAACCACATGGTCGCCACTGCCATACTCCAGTATAGCGGGAACTATAGTCTCGACACATCACCGAAATTCCCCAATCGCTCTCTCCCAGGATATTATGACTATAGCGGGGCAGATACCTTCACATTCAAGCTCCGAGGTTTGGCAAGTAAAGAACATCCTTCGGATGTGCCTCTCAACATAACGAGGAGGATGTTCATAACGCTTTCGATGAACGAGATTTTGTGCCCGCATCATAATTGTACCGTTGCTCCGACCACGATCGGCTCAAGTCTAAATAACCAAAGTTGGGATAACCCATCCACGGATGTGCTCCAAGCATATTACAAGTAAGATTTGTTTCTTACACTTACTTTGTTATGCCAAATGACTTATTAGCTCTCTATCCTTGGATAAGTTAAATATGTGCCTAGGCATTTCCCGACATAAGAGTTTTCTTGGGCGAATGCAGGAACATCAGTGGAGTATATACGGCAGATTTTCCGGATTTTCCTCCGTTTGCCTATAACTGGACGGGAGCCGATAATCCGGACGCATGGGGAGTGGCGAACAAGGTGACCATAGTGAAGATGTTGGAGTACAATGAATCCGTGGAGGTGGTGTTCCAAGACAGCGGCATCTTGCAAGGCGCGCAGCGTCATCCAATGCATATGCACGGATACACTTTCTATGTCGTGGGACACGGCCTTGGCAACTTCGACAATGAGACGGATCCCCTGGAGTACAATCTGCTTGACCCACCACTAGTCAATACTTTCGCCGTTCCTAGGGACGGATGGACCGCCATCAGATTCGTGGCCAATAATCCAGGTACAAGCTTCTAATTCGTGCTGCTTTCCAATTTCATCACCGAATTCAACATCTGAAATTGCAGACGTTAATGTGGCGTCGATCTTGTGATCTACTGTAGGCGTATGGTTTTGGCATTGCCACATAGATAAACACATGAGCTGGGGCATGGACACGGTCTTCATAGTAAAAGATGGAGGCACTGAGGAAACGAGTATGCGAGGGCCTCCTTCGTACATGCCCCCTTGTGAAGATTCCTACAACATTGCCAGGATGAAATCTCGTCGTCTCCCCCATCAAATCTCTCGCATATGAGACCACATGCAGCCTCTCGAAGCTGAGCAGGGTTTCAAAGTCATAGCGAACAGTCTTGTACGTCGCAATAAGTGTCCCCCTCAGTTTTTTCTTGTGGGAGTCGTTGATCTAGGAATTTGTAGCAATTGTGAACGTTGGATTATGTGGACTAATACCTTATAGATAATAGTACGAATCAACCCATGAATTATCCATCGTCGCCCGTGGTTTTATCAGAGTACAATACTTTTATCTTCATTGGGATCGGCCCAGCACCCTCCAGCCAATCCATAAAACCCCACCACTTCAGCTTCATTGGTCTCGGCCTGACAACCCATTCACAAAAGAGGCTCGGGTTAATCGTTGGGGGCTAGAGGTGATTGGTTCCTTACGCAGTCCAGCTCCCCTTGAAACTGGACCTAGGACCGGACAGGACCGATTCGCAGGTGGTTCAATGGAACTAGTGAATCAAAATAAAAATCCAAAAAATAAAATCGTGTGAAACATGCTCCTATCCATTGATACTCCGATGCAAGTTGTGATATTTGGTTAGACGAAAGAAAAAAGATATTTGGTTTCTGACTCTTTCTTCATCTTCTCTTCGAGTTATGATGAATTGATTTTTTAGGTGAGTTTCCAATTTAATTTTGATACTTGAAGGAAAGTGGCAAATATCTTCACAATAACGATTTGAGTGGAATATGATTTCTTTCTTTTCTCAGTTGTAGACAATAAAGTCTCGCAATTTAGGAAAATGTCTTTCAAAAGAAACAAATGTTCAAATATCTGATGTAATAAAATCCTAAACTACTACTTTATCTCTTTGTGTAGCAAATTAAATCAAAAAATGATTTCAACCTCAAATTTCTCCCGATAAACTTCGTGAAAGACCCATTGGTGAATTGTGAGGATAGATTACCATGATGAGAAATAAAATCGCAGTTGACAAGTTAATTGAATCTCTAATCCTTCAAATTATATTTTTTAAAATTTTTTGTACTTTCCAAATTTATATTAGAAATAAAATCGCAATTCACTATTAAGGAAAGGGAAAGAATCTTCAAATTATCTTTTCTTAAATTTATTTTTTAAAATAAAAGTCTTCAATCCGGTCTGGGTAGTCAGCTTCTCCCTCGAAATGGGGACCGGACCGAAAATCACCAATTCCATTTTTATAGAATCGGGAATCAGATCGATGACCTCGAAAGGTTCCCAATTCGGTCGTGCCATATTGCTCATCTCTATCGGGGCTCCTAAAGTATTGAAGTCAAAGGGAGAAGTAATCAACAAGGTGAAAACCATAATCATGGTAAATCAAAGTCAAGAAGGAGAAGCAAATGGAGATCTCATGGTGAAATATTTTGCTGGAATAGCAAAAAGAAGGGCCATCTAAAACGAAATTACAAAACCCCAAAGGAGAAGAAAATCATAATTAATAAGATGAATTTGTAAACGCCACCATTGAAAGAGACATTTGTCCAAGAGGCCTTAATTTTGAGTGTTTATAGTCCAATTGAGTCTTGAATTCTAGACTCGAGTTGTTGTTTCAATCAACTTAAGGCATAGAATTAATGCACAATTTTGTTCCTAGAAAGTTTGAAAAGGTTTATCATACTATATAAAACTTTGGATATTGTGTGTGTTGACACCTAAATTTTGGTACCAAATTATTTATTTATTGCATAAAAAATTAGGGGTTAATTTTGAACCACTAAAAAAAATATTATAATTCAATTGCATAGCATATAATTTTAGGTGCATTTATTTTTAATTTACATGTTTTGCATTTTTATTTTTAGGACCGTTGGTGAATGGGTTCGAATTAATATTTTTGAGCTCTAGTTCGGCAGGCCGGGCTAGGCCCACGAAATGAGAAAATTAATCCAAGCCCATCATTATTTTTAATCAATTATCTTGTGAAAAATTGAGATTTGATGCGATATTATGATGATTTTTAAAATTGAGAAAACCGCATTGCAATCTTATCTTTAGCAATAGATGATGAAATCATGAGAGAATATTCACGAGATAAGGAAGATAAAATAATTATCACGATCGGGAGGTTATAGGCAATCTTTGTGAGATAAAATATTTGCATATTTGCAAAAAGGATTTCATCTTGTTTTGCCTATAAAAGGAGTGTCTAAAGTTCACTTAAGGGGGGTTCGGTTTTTGGGGCTTTTGGGAAATAAAAAAAAGCCCGCAGTAAAGTACACAACAACAAAAAGTAGAGAGGACAGAAATAAAAAATAAAAAAATAAAAAATAAAGAACAAGGGTGAAACTGTTCTTCTTCCTTGTGGGCACCTTAGTCACTCCGCCTCGAACGCCTCACTAGCACAGCTGCCGATTGCTGTAGTCGCGTGCCGCCACCATCGTCCCGCCGGATCCACCCCCCTGACGTACAGCCCGCGCTTCCGCCTGAGCCCCGCTTTGAACGCGCCCCTGCCGATCTCCTTCGCCCAAATCTGCTCGAAGCCCGCCACGTGTTCGACGTCACCAGATTCAGGAGTAGACGCTGCCCACCGGTCTCCCTACTCCGCTCACAAAATCGCCGCCGCTACCGAGCTGTGATCTACCAGCCCATGTTGATCTGAGTCCCAGTGGCCTTGCTCACCTCCTCCTAACGCCAGGAGACCCGAGGCCCTTGCTTTGTGCCCAACGCCGTCACCACCTCTACCCTCAGCGCCACCAGCAGCCCTGGCATCGTTCAGCACTCACCAAGCCCCTGTCGGAGCATCCCACGCCAGATCCGAACGCCTTTCACCGAAGGTCAAGCTGTTGTTGCCTTGCTAGACGCCGAACCTCCAACTGCCCGCGCCCTTGCTCAGCCCACGCTGACTCGTGACAACCAGGTACCCTTGTAGCTCCCACTGCCTCACCTTGACCGCTCGCCAACTATGAAGCACTTCCATGTCGTGTCTAACATGTGTCGGAGCGTGTCGGACACGTCGACACGCTCAGACACGGTCGGACACGCGGTCAACACGTGTCGGATTTTCTGACATGTGGTAAACCTTTGCCTGACATGTTTCGACACACGTGTCTGGGAGGGAGTAGACCACGAGCGACAGTGAGAGACGGATCAAAGGCAAGAGGAAGAGGAGAGGAAGGCAGTCATGCGGCGAGCGGCAAGGAAGGGGGTCGGGCGAAGAGCAACGAGCAGCAAGGAAGGGGGTAATGCGTGCGGCGAGGAGGGAGGAGGAGAAGAGGAAAGGTCGCGAGCGGTGAGGAGGAAAGAAGCTAGGGTTTTTGAGAAACTCAAAAAAATTAAAAAATGGGAGTCGATGGGTACGCATTTTGGGGGCAAGGAAAGTGACGGACAGGTGGGGGAAATGGATGGTGGGAGGGAAGGAATAAAAAATTAATTTGAGGGTGGGGGAATCGACCCATTGGGCTGTCAGGTGGTGGGGAGGGAAAAAGAAAGTGAAAAAAATTCAGGGGGAAAGGAACGAGGGAAGTTTTGGCGCAGGTTGGGGGGTTTCGAAAAATTAAAAGTAAATTTGGGGGAGAAGGGATTTCGAAAAATAAATGTAAATTTGGGATAGTAAAATAAATAAAAAAGTGTAAGATTTATTAATATTATTAGTATAAATTCATTGTAACTCTTTATTTATTTATTTGTGAATTTGAATCAAATTAATTAAAAATAAAAATATTTATTTAATATTTAACGTGTCGAAATGTGTTGAAATTCTCTACTTTTTGAGAAATGACGTGTCGCGTGTCGTGTCGTGTCGTGTCATATGTTCGTGTCACCGTGTCCGTGCTACATAGCTTGCTAGCCCCACATCCGTCGCTGCCTTTTGCCGAAGCTCTGACAAATGGCAACCCCCCGCCCGGTGCCGACGAATTTTGCTGCCCCTCCATTTTCCTTAGGTTGTTCATTTTTCTTTTATTTTTATTTTTCTTATTTTATGTTATTTTACTTTACTTTTAGTTTGTTTTATTATTATTGTTTAAGTTTGAATATTGTGAGGTGACTTTTAGGTTATGGATATTGTAGGCATTATTGACAGGAATTATCCCTAAAATTATTGTAATTATTAATTTGACCCGTAAGATGTCGGGACATTTTTTAATTATATTAATTCTTGGGGTTTGTTGATAGCATATTAATTGTTGAATCAATATAATTATTAATTTTATCCGTAAGATTTCGAATCAGATTTTCAATTATTTTGATTTCTTGTCGTGATGTTCGGGGTTAAAAGTAATCGTTAATTTGACCTGTGAGATAATAGGTTATTTTTTTGATTATTTTAATCCTTTATTTGTTGAATATCTTGATTTTTTAGATTTAATGCTTGTTTTGGAAAATCACTCAAAAAAATAAAAATAAAAATATTTGAATTAGGATTCATTTTGTTTTGGAATACTTCTTGTTAACTTGCATGTCTAGAATAGGGATTTTCTTTCGAATTTAAAAATATATATAAAATTAAAAAAATGCATTCATTTAGGATGTTTGTTTTTGTTTACTTTGAATTGCATGTTTAATTTTAATTTCGAATTTCATAAAAAAAAAAAAAATTAGAATTAAGGCATTCTCTCGCACGTCATTGCATATTAGATAGAATTGCATGTTTCACTTTAAATTTAGATCATCTTTTTAGATAAATTGCATTTTAGATTAAGATAATGTCTTAGTTTAAGTTAGGATTTAATATGACTTAATCCTTAGTTTAAATTAGATAGAATCTTAATCTAGCTAGATCATTTTTGCATTTTTTCTTAAATTTCGAATTTCATGAAAGAATGAAAAATAGAATCCATCTATGCATAAATTAGACTCATTTTTTAGAATAGATTGCATTTTTAAGAATGAAAAATATCAAATGCACATCATTTAGTTGTTATTAGGTTCATTGAATTAGAAATTGCCCGTCATTAGAATTAGGTAATTTTTTGTTAATTTAGATTGCACATTTAATTATTGCATGTTCATTAAGAAATCAAAATTTTTTTACTCATTCATATAGTTTAGGACATGCTGTCATGTTATATCATTTCATATTAGATTAGAAGCATTGCATTGCATATAGATTAAATTCTCATTAAATAAAGTGAAAGCAAAAATTGAAGTGATTGCATGTTAATTAGAAATCATATCCAGTGTTGTTAATGTGGATTCTAATTTAACATTATGTATGCTTTCGTTGCTTTAAGGTAAGTCCTGCATTATTTTATTCGCTTTCTTGGGTGTTAAATTGATGGTTTGTGCACTTGCATGATCGCCTCACACATTAGGAAAGTGAATTAAAATAAATCCAAGTTGACTGCAAAAACATTTTTTTGAAAATTAAAAAAGGAAATGGTATCGAAAGGGCACTAGGATAATTTAGTGTAACCAAGTCTCCGTACCCTTAATCTCTGGTTCGTAGAAGTAAAATAATTCTCCTATTATTTTACTTAGGTGTCTAATCGACCTACCATAAACTGATTAGTGGCGACTCCTAGATAACAATCATTTGCATGTTAAAAACTTGAAACCTAAGTTGCGAATTGGTATGGATTTGGGAGAGCCCGAGCTAAGCCTAAAGACTTAGTAGTCCATTAACCTAGTTTTAAGCCATGCACCTGAAAAATTAGGTCGCGACAGCTTGGTGACTCCGCTAGAAATTGTGTTAAAACACTTAGTGGACTTAGGCCAATTTTTCTCTTTACTTTGAAAATGTTTTTGTTTGGCAGCGAGGATCCCAGGTACATCCTTAACATTTTTAAGGTGTTAAATGTTCATGCAGATGGGAGGTATAAAGGGGAGTAGTCTTTGCTAACATTTGTTTTGCAGGTTGGAGTGAGGGATGAATGATTTATTTTTCCCAATTAGAAGTATTGTTTGCATTTAAACTATTGTGCATGTTTTATTGCTTTAGCACTACACTATTTGTACACACAAGTTGCAGTTGGACCTAAGCTGCAATAGGATTTCTAGGATGGTGTTGAGAATGATACTTCCTCCAAAACGAGACTACTATGTAGAGGTTGACCTTCTCTTCCTCGAAAGTTTTTCATGGTGTCGAATGTGTTTTGTTCATATCCGTGAGATTGCATGACTATTGGACATTCCATTCGACTGAGCCGGAGTTAAGGGGACCAGACACGTTAATGCGAGACTGCAATGGTTAGATCACCCTCTTAGCTCCACTTTTTTTTAGATAGAAATCGAGCCTCACGTTTCATGTGTGTGTCTATGTGATTGTCATCTATTTCCGGTGAAAGTAAGTTGTTTAAACTTTCGCAATTTACTTACTTTATTGTAATTTTTGTCGGCCCATGACAATAGGTTTCGTCATCAGTTTTGTTTTATATGCAATGGTAAAAACCGACGTACAATTCATTTCCACTCCCAAAAAAGAGCTCAAGATGTGGTTGGACCAGTTAGATCAAGATGGCCAGAGATATGTGAAAGCTAGGATCCCCCGACTTCTCCCTCTGTTAGAGATCAACATCCACTCTGATGTGATACAAACACTCCTTCACTTCTGGTGTCCACAAACTTCCACCTTCATATTTGGTGAGTTCAAGCTGACTCCAACGCTTGAAGAATATAGTGTTGCCATTGGAAGGCCCTTGGAAAAGGAACTCGTTAGACCGCCTATCGGTATAGGTTCTATTTCTGAATTATCACAGTTTTTAGAAATCGAAACCGAAAGAGTAAGGAAGATTATCAAAGCCAATTGTTTTGCATGTCCATTTTCTTTTTTGGAAGAATGTTTTGCAAATCAATCAATGATTTCAAAAGTTAAGATTTTCATATTAGCATTTTTCGGGTTAATCGTTTTTCCTTATCGAAGAAATGCTATTAATCATTCAATTTCATGGGTGGTTAATCGTGTTTGCAACGGGTTAAATTATGTCAATATGGTTTTAGTCGAAACATTCTTGTCATTGAACCATTTCAAGCAAAATGAAGAAAAGACCATGTGTGCCATCCCTGAACTCTTGCAAATATGGTTTTTCTCGCACATAAAAGGTTTTGGGTACCTTATGAAACAATTTAAAATTGATGATTTAAGGCACCCCATACAAAAATTTGCGGTTTTGGAACGCTTTTCCCCAAATAAACAATACGCCCGTTGGGTTAATTTTTTGAAAAATCCTAAGCCCAAGGCATTCCTATGGTATACTAAATGGCTTCATGTTAAGGAGGCTCATTTCTCTCACAAGTATGATGGGCCAATTCCATTGTTGGGCCTTTTTGGTGCTACCTCCTATTACCCATATAGGGTAGCCCGTAAGTATAGAGCTCTTCAAGAAGTTCCTCCGCCCCTCAAGACGGAATTGTTCCAAGTTCATTTTGTTCATACGTACTATGATTATTTCAACGGGGTCCAGATGATCATTGCTGCATGGAATGAATGCCATCTAGAGAAGATTTTTGTGCCCAAGAGACTGAAAGGGAAGGAGGAGATCCACCACACGTCGGCATTCTACATCCAACAACACCAAATTCCTGCTACCTTATGCCTGGTGGTCCCTCATGTGACTGAGAAACCTACTCAGCGAGCACAAATTGAGCATCTTAAGCGGAAAGTGGAAATGCTTGAAGCTGAGAATAAGAAGTTTTGCAAGGCGTTGGGATCCCGAAAGCATATAAAATGAGATGTTTTGAATTTTTTTTATTTAGGGATCTTAATTTCAATTTTCAATTCAATGCTTTCAATTTTTAGTTCAATGTTTAGGGACTTGAATTTCAATTTTTAGTTCATTGTTAGGAAGTTTGACTTTATATTTCAAGTGAATTTTGAATAAAATCAAGCGATTAGACCATTGTCATGGGTCATTTTCCTATATTGTCATTGGTTCTTACATTACCTCTTTCATTCCTTAGGTGACAACGGATCCACTGTGATCGCCTATTATTACATGATCAAAAGCTAAAATGGCCGACCAAAATGAAATGCGTGATCGTATGTCCGCTGTGGAAACTCAACTTCAACAAGTACTCGCCTCTATACAGCTTGTGATGGATCAACTCCAATTCCTCCAAGCAAATCCAACAACTCCACCTACTCTTCCTGAAATAGTTATCCCGAAGCAAGCAAATAAGGTTCAAACGATTGACGACGACATGCCCGGGCTAGAAGATGACTCGATCCTTGTTGGAAAAGTCAAGCTTGACAGCGTTCCCAAGACAGATCAGGATGAGCGCGTTGCAAAGCTGGAAGAGAAAGTGAGACAGTTGCAGGAATCACAAAGCTCACTCCCGTTCGACCTCTTTGTCTATGAGAAGGTCAAAATGCCGAGCAAGTTGAAAATGCTAGAGTTTAAGAAGTATGACGGTACATCTTGCCCAAAATCTCATCTGCAAATGTACCACGTGCGCATGGCCCAACACGTAAAAAATGAGCCCCTCATGATCCAATCGTTCCATGCAAGTTTGACCGGACCCACACTAAACTGGTATGTGATGAAGAATATGAACCTCCTCGACACCTGGAATGAAGTGGCTAACGCGTTCCTCACACAGTACAAGTTCAACATGGATATTCCACCTTCCCGAGAAGAACTGGAGCGGATGGAAAAGAAAAGGAACGAGTCATTTAAAGAATATGCTGTAAGATGGAGAAACCTGGCGGCTCAAATCACTCCTGACCCTACCAACAAGGAGCTGATGAAATTGTTCGTGAAGACCCTCCCTTCTGAGTTTCGTAACCAAATGGCCAGTACATACGTCGAAAGCTTCAATCAGCTTATTCCTGTAGGAGAACAAATCGAGATGAGGATAAGGGAATGATGGTTTACTGAGCCATCTTGTAAAAGATTCACTGCCAAGAAGGAGAAGGAAGTAGCTGTGGATGTGAATGTAGCCTATAGCCAAGAAAATGTCAAACGTGCCCTGGTTATCCAAATGAATCCGAGACAGCCACAAACTACTGGCCGTCAACCATTTGCCCAAGCAAATAATAGAAGGGAATTCTCTCCTCTCCCTGGGTCTTCATCCCAAGTGCTGACAATCCTCCGAAAGAAAGGTTTGCTTATTAATGAACCAAAGCGTCCTAACTGTGAAAGCAATCACAGTTATGACTTGTCGAAGAAGTGTGACTACTATAGCGGTGAACTATGGCATTCAACTGATGAATGTTTCACCCTCAAGCACAAGATCCAAAACCTCTTAGACACGAAAGTCTTTTCGTTTCAAACTGCTCGACCGAACATCCAGAAGAATCTGCTACCCGAGCATGAGGGTACAATGAATGCTATTCTGGAACCTAAAGTCAGTCAAATCAAGGACTCAAAGGTGCACATGGTAGATGCCTACAATGGATTGGTGAGAGTTGGATATTATCCAGGTCAAGAAAATGTTCCCCTATTGCTGATGAAGGAAAGAATTGCCCAAATGGTGGATGACGGTATCATCGTATATGTTGACCGTAACTGCGTAGTTTCCACTATTTCCCACATCATCATCGATTGGGAGGAGGAGCAAGCTACACTCGATGCTAATAATGAAGAAGTTGATCCTTCGCTCTAGGGCATGCCTCTGCTAGAAGATGCATCTGATGAGGAGATTGTGATCGAGATACCTCAGTCGTACGAGTATGTCAACAATAAGGAAGTGCCTTGGTCTTATGACTTAGATGTCGACCTTGTTACAAGGTCTAGTCAAACCTATGGTCAAGCTAATGCTCAACCTGTAAAGCCAGTCATGATGAAGAGGCTAAGGAATTTTTGGCTGTGATTAAAGCAAGTGAGTATAATGTGGTCGATCAATCACGAAAGATGCCTACTTAGATCTCTTTACTCGAGCTTCTCCAAACATCTTCTGTGCATCAAAAGTCACTGATGAAGGTGTTCAGTGAAATTCATGTGCTAGAGACGGTTGAGGCGGACAAGTTGGAAGAATTTGTGAGATCGGTCCTTCTCAATGATTTGATTGCCTTTTATGATGAAGAATTCCCTCTTGAAGGCTGGGGACATAATAAAACTCTTTACATATCCGTTAAGCACAAGTCTTCTCATGTGTCCCGAGTGCTCCTTGATAATGGGTCCGCTCTGAACATATGTCCATTAGCCACTCTTCACTGCCTCAAGGTAGACCCGTCGAGGATACATGCTGTGAAGACCTCGGTACGAGCTTTTGATGGCACAAAGAAGGAAGTACTCGGAGAAATCCATCTCGAGGTACAGATAGGGCCAGTCGTCTTCAACATTCCCTTCCAAGTGTTGGACATCCCTACCGCATTTAATTTCCTACTGGGTCGTCCCTAGATACACACTGCTGGAGCAGTGCCTTCAAGTCTATATCAAGCTGTGAAATTTGTGATCGAAAGGAAGCTGGTCACCGTGTATGGTGAGGAAGACCACCGGATCTATCATGAGACGGCTATCCCCTATATAGAGCTGGATTCTGAGCTTGAATCAAGTTACCACTCATTTGAGTTGGTATTCACCGTACATGCTTCTCGAGGTTCATCACCGCCCTCTCCTAAAGTTTCAAATGCTACCCTCATGGTGGGAAGAGTAATGGTCGGAAACGGTTTCGTTCTTAGCAATGGTCTTGGAAGGAATGGTCGGGGCATTCGAAGCCCCATTGAAGCCCCTCATAGGTCTTGTTCTGCTGGTTTAGGGTACCATGGAAGAGGTGGGGGAAGTTCAAGAGGACAAAGACAAGGAAGGCAGAACCAGCCACTTGATCAAGGGTGAGGGAGACAAAACTCGCTACCCTCGAGCATTCATGAGACATTCCCCGATCCTCCCATAATGATGCAGGATGAAGCAGATACCCCGGGGTAGCCTAGAAACAAATTTGACTACTTGGTGAAGTATTCGGCCTCTCCCAGCTACTGCGTTGATCCTCGTGAGATAATCCCAGATGGATGGGATAGCATGGATGATCCAACATCCCGGAAGACCGAAAACATTGATGATAAGCTGGAAGGAGTTGCAAGCTTATTCGACAACCTCATCATATCAGCCATTGATGAAGGATCCCCTGAAGAGATGGGCCTTGGCTCACAAGAGTAACTTTTTTACCGCTTTCACACATTCCCCTGCGCAGGAATTTTTATTGCTTTCTAGGGATTGTTTTCGATTTCTTCTTTTTCGTTTTTTTCTTAGGACTTAAATTGCATTTTCGATTCAATAAATTGTAATTGACTGATGAATTTCAATGAAATTACAACCTTTATTTTGAGAACATGATGAGGCACACCAAACCAACTCGATGATGATATCCAGCCGATAAAAGAAAAGAAAAATCCAAGGAGAATTCTGAGGCCTGAGCTTCATCATGCTTCCTCATGTCAAAATGTTTCAAAAAAATGGTTTATGTCAAAGAATTAAAAAAAAAAAAACAAAACAAAAACAACAAATAAAGAAAATCTAGGTTACCCTGTTTGTCTTTCTGATTCATTTACTTCCTATTTTAGGAACGATATTCTAACTTGCAAGGGCATAAGAATGGTCCAATCTAATACAACAAGTGCTGATGATGATGATCCCGAAGATTCAATCGAAGAATCCAGTGAGGTGTAGCGTAACTGGGAACAACATGAAAAGGCTAAGGCTCCCATATCCGAGAAGACTGTCACTATTAATTTAAGTGACACTAAAGAAGCCAAAAAGGTGAAAATTGGAGCAAGCCTCCCCAAAGATGAGGCCAAGCGCCTAATTCAACTACTGAAGGAATATCATGATATCTTTGCATGGACCTATGCTGACATGCCTAGTTTAGACCATTCAATTGTGGAGCATTGCCCCCTACTAATCCGGATGTGCCACCTAAAAAGCAGAGGCTACGGAGAACTAAGCCCGAACTCTCAAAGAAGATAGAGGAGGAAGTGATGAAGTTTCTGAAGGTGAGATTCATTGAAGTCTCATGATACCCAAAATGGGTAGCTAACATTGTACTGGTGCTGAAGAAGGACGATCGAGTCCGAGTTTGTGTCAATTATCGGGATCTGAACAAGGCTAGCTCGAAGGATGATTTCCCGTTACCTCACATAGATGTCCTTATGGATAGTATCGTCGGATTTGAACTATTCTCATTTACGGATGGTTTTTCTGAGTACAATCAGATAAGAATGAAGGAGGAAGACAAGGAGAAGACTGCATTTATCACCCCATGGGGAACATTTCATTATAAGATTATGCCCTTCGGAATAAAAAATGCAGGGGCAACTTACCAGCGAGCCATGATAACACCATTTCATGACATGATGCATCAAGAGATTGAGGTCTATGTTGATGATATGATTGCAAAGACACGACCTGGAAAAAGCCATGTCAAGACCTTGAAGAAGCTGTTTGATCGACTCCGCAAGTTCAAGCTTCAGCTAAATCCCGCTAAGTGCGTGTTCGGAGCAACATCTGGTAAATTACTTGGATTCATTGTGAGCAGTAAAGGGATTGAAATCCACCCAGCTAAAGTTAAGGCCATTTGTGAGCTACGACCTCCGTCAATAGTGAAAGAAGTTCGGAGCCTTTTAGGGAGGTTGAATTACATTGCTCGATTCATTTCCCAACTTTCTAAAACCGCCAAGCCATTCTTCAAACTCCTAAAGAAGAATGCACGAGTCAACTGGGATGATGAGTGTCGAGAAGTGTTCAACAAATTGAAATATTACTTGATGAATCCACCGATACTTGTCCCGCCATCGCCAGGGCATCCTTTAATTCTCTACCTCACCGTTCATAGTGAGTCATTGGGTGCAATGTTGGCTCAGGAAAGTCCTTCCAATAAAAAAGAACGAGCCATTTATTATTTGAATAAAAAATTCACGATATCAGAGATGAAAAATTCTGATGTGGAAAAGACTTGTGCTGCATTAGTGTATTGCATAGATTGCGACAGTACACGCTGCATCGCCAAACGTTCCTCGTGATTGAGAACAATCCTATCAAGTACTTACTTGATCGGCCAGCTTTGGTGGGTAAGTTGGCTAAATGGCAGATTTTGATCTTAGAATTTGATGTGTAATTCATGCCACAAAAGTTGGTTAAAAGTCGAGTGATTGCTGATCTATTGGCCGAAAATTCATGAGTCTCAAATAATGATGATAATTTCCTAGATGACCGTGTCTTGAACGTAAGTGAAAATTCATGGACAATGTTCTTTGATGGAGCCGTGAACTTGTCTGGTTCTGGTACTGGAGCAGTTTTGATATTCCCAGATGGACAACACCATTCGGTAGCTGCAAAATTGATATTCCCTTGCACTAACAATGTGGCTGAATATGAAGCTTGCATCCTCAAGCTTCAGGCCGCAATTGAGATGAGTGTGGCCAAGTTAAGAGTGTTCGGAGATTCAGCGCTGATCATACTACAGACCGTAGGTGAATGGAAGACTAAGGATGCCAAGTTGCTCCCGTATCATAAGTATTTAGAAGATATGATAAAGGAGTTCGAGGAAGTTTCATTTGAATACTTGCCAAGGTCTCATAATGAATTTGCAGATGCACTTGCGACATTGTCTTCTATGTTGAAAGTCATTGATGGGTTAAAAATCGAGCCACTAAAAATAGAGGTTTTGCCGAAGCCAGCTTATTGTATGATTGTGACTAAAGAATTTGATGGAAAACCATGGTATTATGATATCATGAATTACATTAAAAAGCAAGAATTCCCCAAAGGAAGCACTCAGGCGGATAGGAAGTACATTACGAAGATGGCTTCGAATTTTTTCATCAGTGGTGAGAATTTGTACAAGAGATCTTACGATTCGATTTTGTTGCAGTGTATAGATGCAGTCAAGGCCACTTAAATCATGCAAGAAGTGCACGAGGAGTATGTGGCCCTTATATGAATGGACACATGTTAGCCAAGAAGATCATGAGATTAGGCTACTACTGGCTCACACTGAAAAGTGACTGCATCCAGCATGTTCGGAGTTGTCACCGTTGCCAGATTCATGGGAATAAGATAAATGTTTCTCCAATTGAGCTGCACCAGTTTTCCGAGCCATGGCCTTTCTCGATGTGGGGCATTGATGTGATTGGCCCAATCAACCCTAAAGCTTCAAATGGGCATCGATTCATCTTGGTGACGATAGACTATTTCTCCAAATTGATTGAAGCTACATCCTTTGCAAATGTCACTACCCGCAATGTTGTGAAATTCATTAAACATGACATAATTGCTCATTATGGCGTCCCTGAAGCCATCATCATTAATAACGAGACAAATTTGAACAACAAACTTGTTGATGGGTTGTTCAACAAGTTCAAGATCAAGCATCTGAATTCGTCTCCTTACCGCCGTCAAATGAACGAGGTTGTTAAAGCGGCCAATAAGAATATTAAGAAGATTTTGGCTAAGACAATTGAGAATTACCGAGATTAGCATGACAGGTTACCCTTCGCATTGATGGCGTACCGAACATCCATCCGCACTTCTACCGGGGCAACCCCTTGTGCTCTAGTGTATGGCATGGAGGCAGTTCTGCCTGTCAAAGTAGAGATTCCTCCTATGAGAGTTTTATCCCAAGTGAATTTGTCAGAGGCAGAATGGTCACAACAAATATTTGAACAATTGAACTTGATTGATGAAAAAAGATTGAAGGCTCTCTACCATGGCCAAACATATCAACAGAGAGTAGCCAGATCTTTCAACCAGAAGGTGTGGCTGAGACATTTCGAAGTGGATGATCTTGTTCTAAGGAAGCCTGTTACCAATATTTCCATATCCTAGGGGCAAGTTCGCTCCAAATTACAGTGGTCCTTATGTGGTGAAGAAAGTACTTCCTGGAGGTGCCTTGATCCTGGCAGAAATGGATGGTCGTGAGTTTTCCAATCCAGTTAATTCTGATGCTGTCAAGAAGTATTACCCATGATAGAATTTGACATGTCATGTTTTGAATTGCAAGCATTTCTATGTTGAATAAATTGCTTCAATTATTTGAATTTGTTGCAAAATTTGCATTTTTCTTCCGTAATGAATTGCGTCAGATAGATTGAATGTGTCAAATGAGATACTTTGAAATGATGAAAGGCAAACCTTACTCATACACTATCCCATACACTAATTCTCAATAAGTTGTATAAAAAATTTCCATGCCCGCAAGGAAAAAGGTGATCTCGCAAAGGGTATGATAACTAAGATGATGAGAGGCAGTTTTTTCCTCTACCCGAAACATTACAGGTATACCAATTGTTTAGCCCTTTAAGCCCATACACGTGAAGAGTTTTTAAATCATCTTTGTCAAGGATCATCTCACATGGGACAAAATTTAAGATGAATGATAGGAATTTTCTTACTCACAGTTGCATCAATCTTCGAGTATTGCTTTCGCTTCGTAACTCGTATGATAATTCAAAGTGTCCTAGGATGATGAAGAACAGTCATTTCTCTATCCTATACACTTTTATCCATTGCATAGCCCACTTGAGCTTATAAATTCATTTCATATTAAACTCAGTTGGTGATCATCCCCCATACTGGGGCAAGACAAAAACATCCAAGTAGCATGAACTAGAATGCTAACAAAATGGAGATTCTATTAAATGAAAATAAGTGCCAAAAAAAAAAATGAGGCATGAAAAAGCAGTGTGCCTGGTAAAAGTAAGGCCAATGCCCATAAAGAAAAAAAAATCAAACTCTTGATATAATGAGTCGTATTTCCAAAAGGCGGTACCAAACTCAAATGCTGTTGCAATCAATGGAGATTTGATGGAAAAAAATCTTCGACGGTGAAGAGGAAAGTGGTGGAAACGTCAAGATGATCACCAACTTTAATCCCCTTAACACCTTTTTGAGCCTAATGATCCATTCGTTTCTCAACCCATGAACCAAGCCTACGTTACGTCCCTTGCAAAGTCTCTTCAGATTATGGCACTTGAATTAACGTAAAAGTTCATATGCTTGAAAGCATCGCTTGAAGGAGTGCAAGTAAGATAATTTCTACCTCATTTCGTGTGTTTCTTGACTTGTAAATCCCAAGACAATTGCAAAATGTCATTTTTAAATAGCCTCGACTCAAAGAGTCCCCTTTGTTAGCCATTAACCAAGCTCACATTACAGTCCCTGTTAAAGACCTCTCAAATTGGTAAAATCATACCACTTGCGAGATTGCTCAGACTCTTGTTTGGCATGATGACAGTGAGATAAAGTGATTGTCAAAATCCTGCATCAAAGGTCAGGATAAAGTAGCCAATTTTAATGAGGATGAGTGAAAAGTCCTTTCAGACTAAATGATCCCTCATTTGACACATACATGACGCTCATGTGTTCAGATTGGAATCTTCTCTTAAAATCCTTTCTATTGGAATTAGGTGATGCATGGTTGATAGAAATCATTACGCATGAACCTTACTTGAATTAATGCATGTGTTATTTGTAATCACAAATACATGTTGCTTCTCCTACAACCATGTTTTACATGCGACATATCCCAATGAGCAAAGATGTTGCCAGGTAAGTATATTTCTATCTATACATTAAATATTTGTTGTTGTACAGGTATTTTCCCTTTTGAGTATATTGACACTCAATGGAGTTATCCCCAAAGATTTTTCCCCAGATTGCGACGCTGGGCGACTGAAGAATGGTTCGGGTCCTAGCCAAGCAAAACCTTTGTTTGGGCGACCGAAGAATGGTACGAGTCCTAGACAAAATCTATTTCCCTATTCAGGTGACCGTAGAATGGTACGAGTCCTAGACAAAACCTATTTCCTTATTCAGGTGACCGTAAAATGGTACGGGTCTTGGAAGGTAAATCCCCGTTTAGGAGACCGTAGAATGGTACGGGTCCTAGAAGGTAAATCCTCATTTAGGTGACCGTAGAATGGTACGGGTCCTAGACAAAACCTATTTCCATATTCAGGCGACCGTAGAATGGTATGGGTCCTCGACAAAACCTATTTTCCTATTTTGGGCGACCGTAGAATGGTATGGGTCTTGGAAGGTAAATCCCCGTTTAGGCGACCATAGAATGGTACGGGTCCTAAGCAACATCTATTTCCCTATTCAAGCGACCGTAGAATGGTACAGGTCCTAGACAAAACCTATTTCCCTATTCAGGCGACCGTAGAATGGTACGGGTCCTTGGAAAGCAGTCTCTTTACAAAGCCGTGTTACTATTATGGGCGACCGACCGTAGAATGGTACTGGTCCTGGACGTGTAACAATAATCTATCTTGAGTTACTCTACCCTCCTTAAAGGTAAGTTATTTCAAGTAGGTTCATTTATCATTTGCATTTTCATGCATCATATAAATTGCATTCAAAAATGGAATTCAATTTCCAACAAAAAATCATTCTATGCATGTGCATAGTCAAAATTTAGGTCTCAATTTATCTTTGAAGGCGACCTTTTTGAGCTCACCTTCAAAGAGGGGCAGCTGTTGACACCTAAATTTTGGTATCCAATTATTTATTTATTGCATAAAAAATTAGGGATTAATTTTTAACCCCTAAAAAAAATATTAATTCAATTGCATAGCATATAATTTTAAGTGCATTTATTTTTAATTTACATGTTATGCATTTTTATTTTTAGGAGCGGTGGTGAATGGGTTCGAATTAATATTTTTGAGCTCTAGTTCGGCAGGCCAGGCTAGGCCCACAAAATGAGAAAATTAACCCAAGCCCGTCGTTATTTTTAATCAATTATCTTGTGAAAAATTGAGATTTGATGCGATATTATGATGATTTTTTAAAATTGAGAAAACCGCATTGCAATCTTATATTTAGCAATAGATGATGAAATCATGAGAGAATATTCACGAGATAAGGAAAATAAAATAATTTTCACGATCGGGGGGTTATAGGCAATCTTCGTGAGATAAAATATTTGCAAAAAGGATTTCATCTTGTTTTGCCTATAAAAGGAGTGTACGAAGTTCATTTAAGGGGGGTTCGGTTTTTGGGGCTTTTGGGAAATCAAAAAAAAAAAAAAAAGCTTGCAGTAAAGTACACAACAGCAAAAAGCAGAGAGGATAGAAATAAAAAATAATAATAAAAAAAAAAGAACAGGGGTGAAACTGTTCTTCTTCCTCGCGGGCGCCCTAACTGCTCCGCCCCAATCGCCTCACCAACACAGCTGCCGATTGCTATAGTCACGCGCGGCCACCGTCGTCCCATCGGATCCGCCCCCTGACGTACAGCCCGCGCTTCCACCTGAGCCCCGCTCCGAACGCGCCCCTGCCGATCTCCTTCACCCAGATCTGCTTAAAGCCCGCCGCATGTTTAACGCCACCAGATTCAGGAGCAGATGCTGCCCGCCAGTCTCCCTGCTCCGCTCGCAAAATCGCCGCCGCTGCCAAGCCATGATCTGCCAGCCCGTGCCGATCTGAGTCCCGGTGCCCCTGCTCGCCTCCTCTCGACGCCAGGAGACCCGAGGCCCCTACTCCACGCCCAACGTTGTCACCACCTCTGCCCTCAGCGCCACCAGCAGCTTCGGCGCCGTTCAGCACTCACCGAGCCCCTGCCGGAGCATCCCGCGCCAAATCCGTACGCCTTTCGCCGGAGGTCTGAGCCGCTGCTGCCTCGCCAGATGCCGAGCCTCCGACTGCCCACGCCCCTACTCAGCGCGCGCTGACTTGCGACGACCAGGTGCCCTTGCAACTCCCACTGCCACGCCTTGACCGCTCGCCAGCCCCACATCCGTCGCTGCCTTTCGCCGGAGCTCCGACTGATGGCAACCCCCCGCCCGGTGTCAACGAATTTTGCTGCCCCTCCATTTTCCTTATGTTGTTCATTTTTCTTTTATTTTTATTTTTCTTATTTTATGTTATTTTACTTTACTTTTAGTTAGTTTTATTATTATTGTTTAATTTTGAATATTGTGATGTGACTTTTAGTTTATGGATATTGTAGGCATTATTGACATGAATTATCCCTAAAATTATTGTAATTATTAATTTGACCCGTAAGATGTCGGGACATTTTTTTAATTATATTAATTCTTGGGGTTTGTTGATAGCATATTAATTGTTGAATCAATATAATTATTAATTTGATCCGTAAGATTTCGGATCTGATTTTTAATTATTTTGATTTCTTGTCGTGATGTTCAGGGTTAAAAGTAATCGTTAATTTGACCTGTGAGATAACAGGTTATTTTTTCGATTATTTTAATCATTTATTTGTTGAATATATTGATTGTTTAGATTTAATGCTTGTTTTGGAAATTAACTAAGAAAAAAAAAATACTTGAATTAGGATTTAGTTTGTTTTAGAATACTTCTTGTTATCTTGCATATCTAGAATAGGGATTTTATCTCGAATTTAAAAATATATATAAAAAAATGCATTCAGTTAGGATATTAGTTTTTGTTTAATTTGAATTGCATGTTTAATTTTAATTTCGAATTTCATAAAAAAAAAATTAGAATTAAGGCATTCTCTGCACGTCATTGCATATTAGATAGAATTGCATGTTTCACTTTAAATTTAGATAATCTTTTTAGATAAATTGCATTTTAGATTAAGAAAATGTCTTAGTTTAAAGTTAGGATTTAATATGACTTAATCCTTAGTTTAAATTAGATAGAATCTTAATCTAGCTAGATCGTTTTTGCATTTTTTCTTAAATTTTGATTTTCATGAAAGAATGAAAAATAGAATCCGTCTATGCATAAATTAGACTCATTTTTTAGAATATATTGCATTTTTAAGAATAGAGATATCAAATGCACATCATTTAGTTGTTATTAGGTTCATTGAATTAGAAATTGCCCGTCATTAGAATTAGGTCATTTTTGTTAATTTAGATTGCACATTTAATTATTGCATGTTCACTAAGAAATCAAAATTTTTTTACTCATTCATATAGTTTAGGACATGCTGTCATGTCATATCATTTCATATTAGATTAGAAGCATTGCATTGCATATAAATTAAATTATCATTAAATAAAGTGAAAGCAAAAATTGAAGTGATTGCATGTTAATTAGAAATCATATCTAGGGTTGTTGATGTAGATTCTAATTTAACATTACGTATGCTTTCGTTGCTTTGAGGTAAGTCCTGCATTATTTTATTCGCTTTCTTGGGTGTTAAATTGATGGTTTGTGCACTTGCATGATCGCCTCACACATTAAGAAAGTGAATTAAAATAAATCCAAGCTGCCTACAAAAACATTTTTTTGAAAATTAAAAAAGGAAATGGTACCGAAAGGGCACTATGGTAGTCTAATGTAACCAAGTCCCCGTACCCTTAGTCTCTGGTTTGTAGGAGTAAAATAATCCTCTCATTATTTTACTTAGGTGTCTAATCGACCTACTATAAACTGATTAGTGGTGACTCCTAAATAACAATCATTTGCACATTAAGAACTTGAAACCTAAGTCGCGAATTGGTATAGGCTTGGGAGAGCCCAAACTAAGCTTAAAGACTTAGTAGTCCATTAACCTAGTTTTAAGCCCTGCACCTGAAAAATTAGGTTGCGACAGTGTGGAATGATTATGTTCACTTACAACTGCCAATGAAACTCAAAACAAGTTGCATGATGTCAAATATGTTCCTAGTTTGAAAAGAAATCTTGTCTCTATAGGTCCATTAGATGGCATATGATATAGGATCATTATTGGGGGTGACTTGTCAAAGATTATTATAGGTGCTATGGTTATAGCATAAGGAACAATGTTGGGAATACTGTACATGACTTAATACAATAGAAAAATTATAGTAATTGCTAACCAAAAGCTGATTTCAAATTATAGCATCACAGACTTGGACACATGAGCAAGGGGATGAAGATGTTAGTGTCAAAAGGAAAGTGCATGATTTGAAGACCGGATGTTGGTCTAAGTGAGGATTGTTATCTAGACAATTGGAAATGTATCAATTTTTCAAAGAATAGAAGAAAACCCAAAAAAGGATAGCTAGTATCGATTCATATAGATGTTTCGGGGCTAGCCAATGCAAAAGTAGACTTCACAAGGAACGTATGAGTTAATTTTCTGAGAAATAAATTTGATGAGATTGCTACTTATTGGTGGAAATTTGTAGTAGAGAACGAGACTGGTCTAAAGATTAAACGTCTAATTCTAACAATGGATGTGTGCATGATAGCATGGAGTTCAAGGATTTTGTACAGATAATGGAACTAGAATGATAAGACCAGCTCTCAACAGACTACAATAAAACACGGTTCCCAAGAGGATGAACTAGACCTGAATCAATGTGTAAGAAGTATGATGAGAAAACAAATAAAAATTGGTAAACGATAAGAAAAGTGAAAAATTAAACAAATTGGCAAAAAAGAATCAGTAACTTTATTAAAGTACTTATTACTCACACCAACAAATTACTAGAAAATCAAGTGATTAACAGTTTTCTCAACAAAACGTTTCTTTGTCTGTTTACCAACTCTTTCAAAAATTTACCAGCACGGACGATCCCTTTTTTCGAACACGGACCAGTGGAATCGTCCTCAATTCAGTCCATTTTATAAGACCCTACATAGGTGCTCTTTATTTCTATCCTTCAAGATTGTTTGCCACTTTCAATTTCATTAAATCGATGTGCTCCTTTTTATGACTAGTGTGAAAAAGAAAATGTTTTGAAGGGTTCAAATTTCATCTTCCTCTGATTTATTATCTTACTACTCAGTATGGAACCAGCAAACTAGTAGGGTCCGATGCTCACGGTGGCCAACCAATGGCATTGATGGCGGCCAACGTGGTCAGATTGGCGACTGATGATTTTGGCCGTCGATCACTAAATTGCAACAAGTTTTGCAAACTACCCTCCATATTTCTACGAGCCCGCGGGTTCTAGTATATAGTTTACCGTTGACTAGGATGATATTTCTTGATAATTAGGTTTCCTTGCCGTATAACTTTGCCATTAGATAGAACGACATTTTCCGCATGATGATCCATTGATTTCGCTATCGCACCAAGCATTTCAATCTTCTAATCAACACCCAAACGTTGTTTTTTTTTTTTTTTTTTTGGTCTGACTTCCATGAACAGATGATATCCGTGGATCATGGACTGATTTTTCTTTTATCAAGTCGTATCAAACACAACGCTGTCACTCATAATTCGGTGTCAAGAGACCTTCCACATTGTCTCTTCAATTGAAAGGATAATCTTCTTTACCAAATTATCAGTAATTCCGATGAAAATAAATCTAAATGATTACATTGGATTTCTACATAAGCGTTTAGAATTAAATTAGCAAAATTGAAAAATTTAAGGTTAAAGAGAAGTGTCAGAGAAGTCCTAAACATATTATATTTGTGTTAATTTAATCATAAACATTTTAATAGTGATAATTTAATTATAAATATTTTGACTTAGAGCCAATTCAGCCCTTCTGTTGACACCTAATTTAGGATCAAATTTTTTATAAGAGATAATAAATAAAATAAAGCATTTGGGTTTGTGGAAGGAGATTTCAAAAAAAAAAAAAAAAAAGACGAATTTTGAATAATGAAGCATTTTTATCGTTGAACGCATATCTTCATTTCAAAATTTTAAAAAATGAAATTAATGAGAGGAGTTAATGGGATTTGTCTAGCGATATGGAAAGAACGGATACTCACTCGAATATTGGGCGTGAATCGGGACATGTTCGCGTGCAATATAAATGAATTGCGAAAGAAGGTGAGGGATTTAACAAATCGGGCTAAAATTTCGCAATCCCACGATCAAAGGAAAGACAAATTCCGACTTTCCAATATTAAATGGAAGTCTTGTAATATAAAAGGGACACGTCGAGTCGTAACCAGAAAAAGGGTGAATTCAAAAAATTCAGAGAGTAAAAAAATTTCTGTCGTTTAGGGGGGCTCTTTATTTTCACTTACGTAGGGGCGCAAATTTCTCTTCATCAAAGGACCAAAAGGGAGAGTCATTTTATTTTTCCTTAATGGAGAGTCCCAAAAGGTGAAAAGTCAAAAGTGAAAGAGAGGAGGAAGAAATCTCTTCCTCACGTCCGTAGAAGAGCTCCAAAGGTAATTGATCCTTCTGACAAACGGCAGAAGAAAAGTAAAAACAAAGTGAAGAAAGGAGATTGAAGTCGTCCGTGCGTGAGAAAGAGCAAAAAGCAAAAGTAAAAGGTGAAAGTTCAACAGAGAAGTGTACAGGGAAGTGACGTGAGGGTGCAGCAAAAAGAGAAAAAAAAGCAAAAGAAGAGGAAAGGACTGTTCATCGTCTTGTTCGTGCGCCCACGTCCGATCGCCCTCCATCGCCCGCGAAATGGCTGCTCCACCAGCAAGTCTCGAACAGAACGCCGGTCCCCCGGTCTCGCCGCACTATCCCTGCTCCGCTTGGTGAATCCCCGCCGGTCTCCACCTCCACGAAGACCCGAGTGACGCTGCCACGACGTCTCCGGACCTGCTCCGCCTTCGCCTCCGCACGCCACTCACCCAATGCCGAGCCGAGGCCTCCGCCACCTGTACATCCGCCCGAAGCCAGACGGTCCAGCCCGCTGTCGCCTCCCCACCGCGCACTGATACGTGAGTTCCCCGGTGACCTGGTGCTAACTTCGCCGAAAATCCGTTCCTGCTCGAGCCCAGCCCATAGCCGAAGCCATTGACGCCGGCGTTCCCTCTGCCCTGTTCGGTGATCGACGCTCGCGAGTCCCGCGCGACGCGCACTCGCCGCCTACACCAGATTTCTGCAACTCGAAGTGACGCCACCGAGTCCCTTGCCCGCGCGACATTGCTGCTCCGCTCCGCTCGCCGTCCATCGACGCCCGCGCCACGAGCACCTCCGCGATACTAGGCCCGCGCCCGACGTTGTCGCTGCCAACCGGCCCTCATCGGAGCCCCGGCCGCCGGACATCTTCCGCTCGGTTGCTTTCCTAATCCCACGGGTTTACCTCTAGGTTGTTTTAGTTTCTTACTTTTATTTTTCATTACTTTGTAGTTTAGGTTGTTTGTTTATCTTTTATGTTTATTTTCCTGCTTATTTCATTTGATAGCATGTTTAGTTTAATTATTTAAATGTTGGGTGTTAATATTTGCAATTTCTATATGCATTATCCATAGATTTTAGCTCAAATTACTATAGTTATTAATTTGATCCGAGAGACATCGGGTCATTTTTTTAATTATACTAATTTTGGGTTTGTTTTGGTAGAATTTCAATTGTTAAATCACAATAATTATTTAATTTGGTCCGTAAGACTTCGGACCAAATTTTTAATTATTTTGATTCCCTCGTTGTGATTTATAGAGTTAAAATAATTGTTAATTTAATCCGTGAGACAAGGGATTATCTTTTCGATTATTTTAATTTTTATCTTAGTTTTTATAATTACTTGTCTTTTTTCGTGAAAAATAAAAATTATAAAAAAGAGAATAGTGAAAAATTAAAAATTTGCATGAGCATGTAGGTCACGTAGGTTTAAATTAACCTTTAGGATTATTTTTAGGAAAAGTTTACATGTTTTCATAATATAAAAAGATAATAATAAAAATTTAAAAAGAATAATGATTCTAAAACAAATGGGGTTTAAATCAAATTAATCCCGAAATTGAATTAGGAAATCATTCCATTTTGAATAGCTTAATTAGTTTTTTTTTTAGATTAAAAAGTTAGCATTGCATCATTATGTTTTTCTTAATAGAAATTATTCGGCCCTTTTAAAAAATAAATAAAAATAAATAAAAAGAGAAAACACAAAAGTTATTTTCTTGATTAATTAATAAATTAGTTCATAATTAATCCCATTTCATATCATCATTATTTAATATAGGTTGCATACATAAAAAAAAAATCACAAAAAGAACATGCATATAGAATTAATGTCATTCATCCCATGTCATGAAACGCATGCATATTAGAATTATATAATTTAGATTACATGCATATAGTTCATATTAGGCCACGTAAATTACGTTTCACATATCATTAAAGTAGAATTCATGCATATTAATTTTAGATTAAGATTGCATTTAATTAATTTTTTTAAAAAAGAAAAAGAAAATTTATGTGTCATGTCATTTAGAAATCATGTTTAGGGCATGCATTTTTATTAACATTTTTTTTAATGTTTTCCTAGAGAGTGGACTCTAATAAAGTTGTGGTTTATAATTTCTTAGCATCTTGATTTATTGAATGTTATTTAATTGATTGTGCACCCGCATGACCACCATTTGCATGTTAGTATCTTAGGTTAAAATTAATCAAGACTGCCTGCAAAAATGTTTTTTTTTTTTTTTTTAAGGTACCGAAAGGGCGTTAGATTAATCTAGCGTAACCATGTCCCTGAATCCATTAAATCTCTGGTTTGTAAAAGGTAAAGTATTCTCCCATACTTTACCTGGGTTTCTAATCAGCCCTAATTGGTTAGTGGCGGCTCCAATTTGAAATAATTGCATGTTTTAATGGGTCTTTTTCTTAGTATCAAGTCGCGATTGGTAGGGCTTGGGAGAGTCCGCGCCAAGTCTTCGGACTTAGTAATCCATTAACCTAGTTTTAGGTGATTCACCCATCGAAAAAAAAAGGTCGCGACACCTTCTAGCTAATTTTAGCTAGATATTGCTAACATGAATGTCGACTGGCCTATGTGGCACGACCGACGCTGATGTAAATAATATTTTAATAATTTTTTGAATTTTATTTCTTTTCTGTTCCTTCATTTTTTATTTTTTCCTTCACCTTCCTCTAGTCGGTCGCTGGACCTCAATGACCGGCCAGAGACGAGAGTTGGGAGGGTCGTACCTCGCCTAGCTCCTAGTTAGGCTCGAGCCTTCACAAGAGGCCACCTCGTGTTGGGCTAGTGAGGCTCGAGCCTCATCGGCCCTCGCCTCTAGGCGATCAATAAGGTTCAAGGATTAGCTAAAGAAAGGGGAAGGAAAAAAAAAAAAAAAAAAAAAGGAAGAGAAAGAAAAGAAAAATAAATAAATAAAATTTGAAAATTTATTATAATATTATTAAAAATTATCTATGTTAGCATTGGTCGTACCATGTAGACCAGTCGATGTCTACATTAGCAATATCCAATTAAAATTAGCCGGAAGAATTGAATCGGCTCTAAATAAAAAGATTTAGGATTAAATTGGTATCATTAAAAAGTTTAGGACTAAATTGGCACAAATACAATAGATTTAGAACTTTTATGATACTTTTCCTCTTAGGATTAATTTGATATCAGTACAATAAGTTTAATGTTGACTAGGTAATTTTTATTTTCAAATTGTCTCGATTTGAAGTTTTTTTTAATTAAGAATTACTAAGCCTGTTAGTCGTTTTTCTTGAATAATTTTAGAAAGAATTACTAAATAAAATCCATGATTAGATCAAAACAAAGATATTGATTGCACGGATGAGAGGGAGTCCATTACCGCAGCGACATTGACCCCATGATGGCGCCGTTATCATTCCCACAAATAATTGGCAGCCCACATGCCAATATTGCCGGGCTTTGCTTTTCTTCTTGAGATGCAGATGTGATTATTCAAAGCAACAAATATTCAACAAAAAAAGAAGAAGCAAGAAATAATATATTGGTGGGTCAAAAGCCAGTCGATTTTGTCTTTAATGATACCTGTAATGTACCTATTCAACTACTCGGCATTATATTACATTCTCAATGTAAGACTTTCACCTAATATTTTCAAATGTGCACCTAGTATAGTTATATTTTCGAATTAATATTATCTTAACTCGAGAATCTCTAACTTGGCCCATTGATTCATTTTGCTTCATATTCAATTCCCATCATACGGCAAGTTCATTGACTTCTATACCAAGCTACTGGCTGCGTAGAGCATGAAGAGGCGAAATATGGCCCGGCAATATACGAGGAAAGAGTAAAGTTTTAAGAGATGATATGGTATTGTTGTCGAGAAATGTTAGGTAGGAGATAGCTAGTTGTCTCAGAAATCTTCAGCCGTATTATAGCCAGGGTAGCCATGAAGGTTAATCAACAGGTAACAATTCTGGAAGCAGCTCTCTTCTCATTAGGAATCCACAAAAGGGAAAAAAAAAAAAAGACATCGAAACCGTATTGCCATTATAATTGTCGACTCGACAATTTCATCCGCGTCCCCAGCTTCTACCTTCCCCGGTCAGTCCAGCCTCTCTCAAGCCTTATTAATGCCTCTCATGTGCGGCTTAATCTCCAAGTAATCGAGCCGCACCCTCCGTCTCATTTCCAAGTTAATCTCCATGAGGGCTTCAAAAACTCAATGCTTAGGGTTTCTACTCTTCCTCATCGGCATTCTCCAATGTGAAGCTTGGGCTCGTTACACTTTCGTGGTAAGTTCGAATGAGTGCTCTACCGACATTTCCACAATGTCCTATGCGTGCAAACAATGATTGGAACCGCTTTGCTCAAGTGTGTGAGATATTACAGGTCGAAGAAACGCCATACAAGAGATTATGCAACACGAAGAACATCCTGACGGTGAATGGGCAATTTCCTGGGCCGACTCTATACGTGCACAAAGGCGATACCATCATTGTTTTTTTTTTTTTTGGTGACCCAGGGAACCCGCGCACCGTACCAACACGGACAGCCCGAAAGGCCTGGGGTAACGGGGGGTAAACCCTGGGGGCAACACGTGCTAGCCACCACACACGTGCCACCAGGTAAGTCACCCTGTGACGCCCAGGAATCGAACTCCTTCCCTCGCGTTAGGGGGAGAAGCTCGCCGCCAGAAGCGCCACCCAGGTGGGTGGTGCGATACCATCATTGTTGATGTCTATAACAAGGCTAAATACAACATTACCATTCATTGGTATAAAAGTGTTTCTTGGATTTCACATTATGAAGCGTTGTCTTGAATTATGATTCTATAATTAGCATATGAGTATATTAGTTGCAGTTGTTAGATGGAAGTGATCTTTTATATGTGAAAGTAATTTATGTGTCTTCTTTGTCATGGTGGACAATTCACAAATTCAGAGTACATAGGCACTCAAAAGTCATCAGGCATATATCATCATGCCCACCCCATTTCAAACCCTATAAAGAGCATGCCCTTTTATAGTAGATCTCTATGTACATTAGTAGCCTTTTCCAACAACTTTCTCGTTACCTTGTTCTAATAGATATGGTTCTTGAGAACAATATCTCAGCATCATCCCATGACTATTTGAATATTTGTCCTAATTGAATAGTGGATGATTTTACTGTAGGCACGGCGTGAAACAACTAAGATTTCCATGGTCCGATGGACCAGAATATATAACCCAATGCCCAATATAACCAAGAGCTAAGTTTAGTCAAAAGGTGATATTTTCTACGGAAGAAGAGACCTTATGGTGGCATGCTCATAGTGACTGGTCAAGAGCCACCATGCATGGAGCCATTGTTATTTACCCCAAAAAGGATTCAACCTATCCTTTTTTAAAACTGGATGCTGAAGTGCCAATTATATTAGGTTATTCACAAATCTGGTTGAGTAATTAATATGTGCTTGTTGGCTACTACATTTTTACAAAAAGTATAGTGTAAATAAACATAATTGATTCTGGATTCTTTCAAAATTAACCATATATATGCAGGAGAATGGTGGAAGAAACCGATAGTGGAGGTCTATCATGAAATGATCAAAACCGGAGGAGATCCAAATGTTCCCGATGCTTATACTATCAATGGTCAACCTGGAGATATTTACCCATGCTCAAAGCAAGGTTAGAGATGACCTGTTTAAACTCGTCGTCTTCTTCTTCTTTGGCCTAAGTTTATGTCATCGTTCTTCCACTTCTTACATGGTTTACGACAAATCAACTAGTAAAGGCACTAAGGTTGCCTAGAGTGACAGAAATTAATGGTAAAATTTAACTATATCTCCTACAACTATAGTTTATATTTTCACATATAAATATCAAGATACTTGATTGCTTTGTAAGAGATTCTCATGTTTTTGAATGCATGCATACACCAAAATATAAGCATGTGACCCTGCATCTCCTTGCTTTTGAATGCCATATAAAATTCCAAAAGCTGGACGAACCATAGGGACGGCCTCAAATGAAATTATATGCACCTTGTAATATCCTAATTGTCAGTTTTTAGGGTTAGCAAGAGTGTTGCCGTCCTCTTATTATAATTTTCTGTTCTTTAATATGAAAAATGTCGGTCTCATTCCTGATGCAGACCCATCTCCCGCCAGAGGCTATTGAGTATTGAACAATAAATTATAATAATTGTGCTATAAATTCAACCATCAAAACAAGATAGGTTCGTTTACCAGGCTCAGATAGATTGTTCCCCAAATGAAATATGTAAACGGTGGGACTTTGTGCTTAATCTATTATTGTCTTAGACATTAAGTATGGTATCTTCTTTACAGTTTTTCTTCCGTATGTTTGTAATTAGTTACGGGGTAATTTTGTTTCAGATACTTTCAAACTTAGGGTTGAGCAAGGCAAAACATATTTGCTGCGAATAATCAACGCGGCCATGCAAGACCTCCTTTTCTTCTCCATTGCCAACCACAGCCTCACCGTCGTCGCGACAGATGCGAGCTACACTAAGCCACTAACAAGAGATATCATCACAATATCTCCCGGTCAAACCATCAACGTCCTCCTTAAAGCCAACCAAAACCCCGACCACTATTATATGGCTGCTAGGGTTTACTCTAGCGCTCTAGGTGTGGCTTACGATAACACAACCACCACGGCCGTGGTGGAATACTCTGGAAAGTACACTCCAACCTCGCCACCTCGTTTGCCGCAACTTCCATATTACAATGACACTTCCGCGTCGGTCAATTTCACCGGCAGCCTCCGAAGCTTAGCAAACGAGGAGCACCCCATCGATGTCCCCAAGAATATAACCAAACATTTCATCTTCACGATCTGCGTTAACTCATTCCCGTGTCCAAACAATTCCTGCGCGGGCCCCAACGGGACTCGTCTCGCCGCAAGCATGAACAACATAAGTTTCGTGAACCCCTCGATTGACATCCTCCAAGCTTATTATTACGGCATCAATGGCGTGTTCGGAACCCGCCTCCCTAGCTTCCCACCGTACATCTTCAATTTCACTGCCAATGACTTGCCGCTGGACCTGGAGACACCAAAGCGCGGGACGGAGGTGAAGGTGTTGAAGTATAACTCGACCGTGGAGCTTGTTTTCCAGGGGACGAACTTGGAGGCGGGGTCCGATCACCCAATTCATCTGCATGGATATAGCTTTTATGTCGTTGGTTGGGGACTTGGGAATTTCGACATCAAGAAGGATCCTTTAAATTATAATCTAGTGGATCCACCTTTGCAGAACACCATTGCGGTGCCCAATCCTGGTGAGTTTGAAGTAACGTTTGACTTAGACGCTTTATTTTTGTTGATATCTATTGGTATTATCTTGGCGCTATACTCTACTCCGTGTTTGAGTCTTTTAACCTATGCTTAAATTATTGTCATTGCCTGCACGCACATGTCCCATTACACGTACAGCTTATTGAATCAGTGTTGCCCGACCAATTGATAGTAGACGAATACACCTATATATACAAAGCCATTTATACAGATATCTACTGCGTAGATAGGAAATTACTGATACTGGTTGTGACAAAAATGGGCAGGGGTGTGGTTCATGCACTGCCACATAGAGCGGCACATGACGTGGGGCATGGACACGGCGTTCATCGTGAGGAATGGAGTTCCCCCGAACACCCACTTGCTGTCGCCACCAGTGAACATGCCGCCTTGTTGAATCCCCTTCATTTTCAGTCCATTTTGGGGGAGACCTGATGAAGACACTTATCGTCGCCACCGGCAATTCGCATTTGGTTTTTCGTGCTTCCGTTTAGTTTCGTTTGTTGGACGCAAATTGCGCAATCCCAAGATCTCCATAACCAGAACAAGAATATGCATAATTGAGTAGAAAGATTAACGCACCTGTTTAGGGATCCATTGTTCTTGAAGCGGAAGTGGAAACACAATGTTCCACGCAAGTCCTTCTCCTCTATTGCCCTCCGTATCACTGGCTCAATGAGGCGGCCTCCTCACGTTTAGCGTTAGGTAAACGCCCCTTAGGTGAGGATACATGTGAGAATTAGGGTTAGAGGAGAGACTTGAGCACTATTTATAGAGTTTCCAATTAGGCCCCCTCATTACGGGTCAGGCTCAACTCGGCCCACACTAGCCAGCCCATATTAGACTAATTAAGAAACCTTCTATCTCACCTTAGACCAATCCTCGTAAAACGGTAAACGTTAAACGGTAAATTACAATATCAATTAATGTAGTTCACATTAGGAAAACTCTTACATTCTCCCACTTGGATTATATTAATTGAAATCGTACTGTATGTGCGCACATTGGTCTAGAGATAATTCTTAATAGTCAATCCTATCCCATAAAGTCTCAAACACCGAATCATGGCGGAATCGCATGTATACACACAGAGCCTTCCATGGTCACGAGTGTTCTCAACTCTATTGATATGGATCCAATATGGTAGTGTGTCAAATGGATAACATCTCTCATAGAGAGATCTCATTTGTCAGTCACCATTCTCTTACCTTAAGCGT
The DNA here is from genome assembly GCA_014182715.1 of Eucalyptus cloeziana. Lineage (NCBI taxonomy): Eukaryota > Viridiplantae > Streptophyta > Magnoliopsida > Myrtales > Myrtaceae > Eucalyptus > Eucalyptus cloeziana. The sequence goes on from CM024639.1 coordinate 32,074,180, forward strand.
CACAAAAACTTGTGCCACTAGAGAATGTCCATTGTCTTACCTTAAGCGTCACAAAAACTTGTGCCACTAGAGAATGCATTTATGGTTCCATGAACCCACATATGTCTTGTCCTTACGGTTAACCATTCTTTATGTATAACAAGACATATGAACAAGGCTAATAATCGAATGCCCCTAGCCTTCACTCAAGGTTTATATAGTACCTTGAGACTTTATCAATATGTATTCAATATAATAACAACACATTCAAAAATACTTTATTGAATGCAAAAGTTGATACATATCAAACCGTTACAAAATGTAACGAACACAGATGAAACATTTATCAGAGTAAAACCAAAATAGCTCCCACTAAACAACAGCATCTCATGATGCTCCTAGGCCCATGCTAATGACATGTCACTTAAAATACACATGGGCGTAGACCTTTAGTTAGTGGATCTACAACCATATCATATATGGAAATATGTTATATTAAAACGTCACCTTTCTGTACCGTTTTCTTTTGATCAAAAATTTTGACGGCCATATATTTAGACCCCTTGAGACCTTTGTAGTAAATAAATAATACTACAAATTTGTTATCTCAATACAACCGTATGGGTCTATCTATAAAGTTAAAACGATTAACTCTTTCATGAGGTTCCGGAGCCTAATAGCCCAGGTAACAGTCTAAAAGAATGTTACAAACTCTACTTACATAGTAGAAGATGATATAGAACTTTATTTACTGCACTTCCTATTAACATAAATATGTATTTTGTTATTGATCTCATGTCATCATAACAGCTAGCAAAGTTTATATCTAAATACCCTACTAACTGTAAGAATTGAACATATCCACATATTAACATATAATATTTTATCCTCTTTAAGTACCTTAAAACCTTCTTGGCAGCAATACAATAATCGCGTCCTGAATTTGATTGATGTCTGCCTAGAAGTCCCGTCGCAAAGACGATATTTAGTCTAGTGCAAATTCGAGTACTAACACAAGGTACACCCTCTAATTAGATTTTCTCAATATCTAAATAAGGACAATGTGATAGATTCAGCAATTCCTGGATTGCAATAATGTATATTGAATATTTCCAATATACAATCAGCAAATGTCCTCCGAGAAAATCTAATATAATATGGCAAAAACAATCCTTACATATCTTAGTACAAAATATATAAGATGTCTCAAGGTCACAACTTGTAAGCAAAATATCATGTACATAGAGTATGAGAAAAATAAATTTCCTCCCACTGACCTTGCAGTATATTGAATTACTTTGTTCCCAATTAAACAAAATAACAACACTATGAAACTTTAATAATATTGCCTGGAAACTTGCTTAAGACCATGAATTAAGACTTTTCAGTCTACACACAAGTTTACTTGAATCTGTTGCAAAATTCTCCAGTTGCACTTATATAGATTTTGTATCTCTTTGACGTAACTCCATATATAAAAAAAAAAAATATCAATGCCACGTTCACTCTGAAAGAATTAGTAGTAAAGAAATAATTATTTATTTCTTCACTAACTATCCACCCCTCTTTCAAAATAAAAATATTATTATTATCCTTTTTTTTATGGCATTTAATCACATACTTAATTAAGAACAAAAAACGACATTTCTATAAGTTGCTAAAACAACCATGTAATGGATATTGTAATCATGCTCTCACAAATAGACTATATAGTCGATGGTATAACTAATTGTCTTTCCCTAACAAATCTCCTTAATAAAGCTACAACCACTTCATTCTGCACTTGAGAGGTTTAAGAAATTTCATTATAAACTATATCAAGAATAATACCTTAAACCTCAACAAGTTTAGTCTATGGTATAGGAGATTCCATAATTATCTGTATAGATAAAGACAAAAACACAGTAACCCCCATCACACTATTATCTTTAATAGTTTGAGAGCAGCTATCCTCTACAATTACGTCGATCTTAAGAAATTTTAGAGTATGTGATTCCATAATTCTTGTACCTTCTTTAGGGTCATAAGATCAATACCCCTTTAACAAATCTAGATAAGATACAAAATAATATCGAGTGGATCTAAATTCCAACGTACTTAATATTGGATTAGATAACCTCACTCCTACATGATATCTCTAAATTTAATATGATTCAAGTAATCTATGCTCAATCTATAACTCAAAAGAAGTTTATAAAACAACTTTGATAAGGACACTTTTTGTATGTGAAAAAGTTGCTTTCATAATATCAACCCACAGAAAACTGGATAAATTAGTTTTACTCATCATACTCATCACTATGTTCATTATGATGATTCATGCCTTTTAGCCAAATCTTCTTGTCAGGATTTTCAAGCATAGTAATTAAATTACCACCTCAGAATTTATCAAGTATTTGACAAATGACCCTTTAAGCTATTCCGCATTGTCATACTTGCCAAAATACTCACTGTCACTATTAAATCTGACAACCTTTAAGACTAATTCTAACCAATTTTTTTTTTTTTTTTATTTCGATCAATTTTACTTCCACAATAATCTATAGAAGTTTTTAGATAACCATTAAGAGTAAATAGAAAAATTTTGGAAACAACTTTTTCATCCTTATATGAAATGTATTTATCATTAGGACTTAAACACAATCTTTGCAGATATGTCCTAATTTCAATATCAAACAAGACATAATTTCAAGCAATTAAGGCTTTCATCATTTTATAGCAGTGCAATCCGCAGGTAAACCTCTTTTCAAGTGTTCCAGAATGGAACGCTTCATGGACAGTAAGCAAATTTTATTGCATTCTCAAGCAACAAATCATATGTCCACAACCTAAAATTTGAAGCAGTAAAAACCTCAATAACAGTAGAGTTATAAATTACAGAAAAAGTGACTAAAATAACAAGCAATGTATATAATTAGCATCATGTGAGCATTGTGTAACTTGACAAACAAGTACACATCCAGAGAGTTACATGCATAATCATAAAATCACCTTTGGGCAGAATACATGACATGCAATTATATACTCCCCACATGATAGCGGTTATGAGAATATATTCCAATTCTTCGTGAATTCATCACCTTTGGGCATATGAATCACTAGAATCAATCACTCCTCCACCATACCATCATGTATCCCTCCATGAACTAATACACAATCACCTCCTTTGGGAGTATGACTACACATTAGACCAGGAGACATCCCAATCAATATACGAGACCGAAATTTCTCAAACCCAATCAAGCGTGCCACTTTGGCGGTCACTACTCAATTGAATCCTTGAAACTCTCTCATACCAGGGATATAAACTTTACTTCTCACATACACCATATACATGTGATTTTGACTTTAGTGATAGGGGCACCAAAATCACATATTATGCTAATTACATTGCTTTGTTCATTAATAAAATCTTTATATATATATAAATATATCTATAGTGAACCTAAAAGACAGATTCCAATGAGATCAACGATCACAGCAACACAAGAAAATTCTAATAACATAAAAGAAAACGTCTCTTGTGCACCCAGATAACATATTACTATAACAACATAAAGAAGATAGTTGATTCAGAGGATCTATCACAAGTTAACATCAATAGCAATACAAGATATCCCAAATCGACAAGTTTGACAGCTGATCCATTATCACTCATGAGTTCATAAAGCAAAACATGACTCCAAGGCCAACAGCTAATTTATTAGCTAATTTTTAAGTAACAACTATCATTGTAATCAACCAATGGCCTATTAATTGAGTCAAACCAGAGAACCAAATATCTAAAATTTAACAGTAGATACTATTGCTTTGCGTAAATGTTGTCATACTCCTTATCCATAAAAAAATATTCAACTTGATAGACATTAACAAGTGACCAGATGAGTTCATGTATAATATGCAGTAACTTAATTGATATGCATTATCCACATTCAGCAGATGTGTTAATCAATACAATCAGTTTGGTCACGAGTTCTTAAGACGTCCATCATTAAAAAATTACCAGTGTGTAAAGGAGTATGCTTAAACAACAAAAATTTTATAATCAATACATAACTCGATTACTATCTCATAATGGTTGTATCTCATTAAGCCAACTTCAGTTCACAATAAAGTTTAATTTTTTATTAATGAATCACACCATTATAATATTTATGTGATAACATACCTGTAACTCCAACACTTATATTTCCAAAATCACAGAAAATATAAGCAAAAATAATACAAATACACGTATTTAGGGTTCCATATGTAAATCCATAAAATCAAACATGTAATATAAATACACCACGATGTAGAAGATGAAGATACGAGTCCAACACTACCGACCACGCGCGAAAATATATATATATATATATATATATAAATACAAATCTTCACAAACCTCATCATCCTCGTCGCGAACGAATTCGACATTGACTAGCAACTGCGGGCAAACTTACCACAGTAATAGAACAAAACCGCCAAGAGGAGAAAGTCAATTATGAAATCAGAGACGGACGAGCAAAAGAGTACGCGTGATGATCGACAGTTCATAATTCAAACGACACGACGTGATGCAAAGAGTGGAGAAGAAAAAACGAAGGTAACGCTAGAATGTAACTTAAAATTCTAGAACTTTTTCTATGTATAAACCCTAGAATTTCAAATTTAAAATTCTCACTCAATTCTCAACAAAATTATACAAATTATATATGGTTGGAAAGATCTCGACATGTAGAACAAAAACCCCATGGTTTTAGGATCAATCGAGCAAAAAATCTCGAAAATCACAAATTAGGGCAAAAAACTTATGCGTTCAAGTTCTAGGGTTATGGAGGCTCTGATACCACGTGTTGGACGCAAATTGCGCAATCCCAAGATCTCCATAACCAGAACAAGAATATGCATAATTGATTAGAAAGATTAACGCACCTGTTTAGGGATCCATTGTTCTTGAAGCGGAAGCGGAAACACAATGTTCCACGCGCAAGTCCTTCTCCTCTATTGCCCTCCATATCACTGGCTCAATGAGGCGGCCTCCTCACGTTTAGCGTTAGGTAAACACCCCTTAGGTGAGGATACATGTGAGAATTAGGGTTAGAGGAGAGACTTGAGCACTATTTATAGAGTTTCCAGTTAGGCCCCCTCATTACGGGCCAGGCTCAACTCGGCCCACACTAGCCATCTCATATTAGACTAATTAAGAAACCTTCTATCTCACCTTAGACCAATCCCCGTAAAACGGTAAACGTTAAACGGTAAATTACAATATTAATTAATATAGTTCACATTAGGAAAACTCTTACACCGTTAATATGTTATCACAATAACCAACGCGCGACAGTATTGATTTGGATGCCAATGCTCCCCGCCGTTGAACTAGTCTTTTCTTGGAATAAGATGGCCGTCTTTTTATTTATTTTTAAGGGATCGGATCCCACCTCTCTGTCTCTTTCGCGACATTATTACATGAATTGTAAATCATGTGGACCAAAATTATTTCAACCATTAATAAACTCATGTTCCAAATAGGCTTGATTGGCTTGATTCAAAGATGATGCAATATTTTCTTGCCTCTCGTGTTCCAACCTCACCGCCGCCGTGATCAATGCCGAATGGCCAGGTTGTGAGGAAACGGAGCTTATTTTTTCCGCTGTTGTTGGGTTTTAAACCTATCCGCCGCCCTAGTCCTCTCCCCAGCCAATAGGGACGGTCATGCATGTGCTTATTTATTACCATGAAGTCCAACTATTGAAAAGTACAGACATCTGTTGGAAAATATGACAGAACGATTGAAAAAAATAATGAAATCAGACTTTAAGACATGATATTACTTTTTTTAAGGAATTATTTACACCACAACGTTCTTAATGATCACTAGCAAATTTTCTTCATGATATAACAAAGTCTTAATGAGAATACTAGATAACAATTCTAATATTTTTTAGGGTCTCTCAAGGAAAACAATTGAAAAAAATAGCTGTAATTTTTAGAAAAAAAAGTTTGAAAAGACTTAATCAAGATTGATCTCAAAAACTAACATACTTATCTTTGTCTTTTAAATGGAGGCAACCCTTCAAAAAATGTTGCAAATTTAATAGATACATTCTCAGAGGTTATCTTGAAAGGACATAAATTTTTTTTTGAAATTAAATATAAAATAAATATAAAATAATCGCAACTCATTTGTGAACAATTGCGTTGTTTCAACGGGACACTATAATTAATTTTAATAAATATAAATCCCAATTTTGCAATAAATAAAAAATACGAAGTGTTGTTAATGTTAAATCTTGTCCACGTGTAAACTCACTTTTTTTCGATGTGGGACAAGGTACCTCTTAGTCTGTTTTACAAACAAAATAGCAAGAACGATGACTCTCTCTCCAAGTGAATTGCACCAAGGCTTATACTAAAGTGGTTCTTCTGTTCTTCTTATAACTCATCAAAACAAAAAAGAAAAAGAAAAAGCGGTTCTAATATGCAAGCATCATATTTTACTATTTCCCCTTCTTAAAAAAAAAAAAAAAAAACAGTTAGAAAATCTCAAAAGAGATATGAAAAAGGCGGAATAAAGAATTATGGAATTTCTATATATTTGATGTGTATATAAGAAGAGCAATGAGCCCATATATAAACTGTATTAGATGATTATCTAAGATGACATCTCAATCAAAGAAATGTACAATAAGAAGGAAATATACATGTAATCCTAAGAGATATATGAAAAATCAAGAGAAATATCCTAAGTATCTCTAACATGAGATATTTAAAAAGTTTTAATGTCCCCCTCAAACTCAAGGTGGATAGAAGTCAACTTGAGTTTGGATAAAAACAAATTCACAAAGCACCAATGCGGTTCAGTGTGCTGAAGAGAGATCTAGTTGACATTGACTTGGTTGTTTACCTATTGTAGGTTGTCATGCCTACAATACAAGCTACATGTAGGTGGTTGCTGTCATGGTAGAAGACATCGTTGTAGCAATAGATTGGTTGTCAGGACAGGCTGCCACGGATACTGTGCAGGGTATGCAATAACAAAATAGACTCACATAGAATCTGACAACACTATTGAACATAACAAAAAATGACACCAAGGAAATGACACAATATTCAGGGTTTGCACGTTTGTGTGCGCTTGTGTGTGTGATTTGTACTCGGTGCACTTCATGATTTTGATTCAAAGATATAAAAACCAAAGAAACAATTGTGAATTGGTTGTATATTTCAACGTGTAAGAAAGAAGAGTATATGAACTTAGATGACTATCTAAGATAATGCACACTTAAAGAGAAATATATACATAATCTTGAGAGGAGAGATACAGAGAATTTAGAAAAATATTTAAATTATATCTAACATAGGAAAATATTCAAAAGAATATCTAATTATGTCTTAAAAAATATAGGCATCTCATTTCACCTAGTGACCCCTTACATATCTTTTTTTTCAAAATAATCAATATCATTAAAAAATAATCCTCAAATTGGTACATTTATGACAAATTTACTCTATGTTAGGTTTCATTGAATTTTACCATTAAACGACTAAGTTGAATGACACGTAGTAGTCGACAGATGTGCCCATTTGGAGTTTTACCCTCTGTTTGTCATAAATATACCAGTTTTTTTTTTTTTTTTTTTTTTTGTCAGTCCTACGCTAATCCTACTCTAACTCTCACTCTCAGACTTTTGCCCTGCCTCCTTGCAAGGCGTGGGAGTCGAAACCTACTCCTGAAATGAAATCGTCCCCACCCCAATCCCCTAAGAAGGTTGGGGATTAACCTCCCCCTTCCAAGATAGAAGGGTGGCCACTGGGGCAAACCCCCAGTGGTTCATAAATATACCAGTTTAGTAATTCATTTACTTATTTTTCTTTTCTTTCTCTTTTTTTTTTCCTTCCCCTTCCTCCAGCCAGTGGCCGGACCTCAGCTTTCACGTCTGTGACACCTTACAAGGTATATTGCAACGTCCTAAGCACGTTGTCATCCTAGTTCCTTTCTTTATTTTGTTATTATGGGCATGCGGAAGCATATACAATAACGAACATCCAGACAATACAACAAACAAGCAACTATGAAAACACCATACAAAGCACACTATTACTATATCACATTAGTATATTTACAAGCCCTTTACGTGCCTATTTCCTTTTATATTTACATTATTAAAAATACATAGACTAGGGAAATCCCTAGCTCCTCTAGCAAGGCCGCAATTCCAAAATTGGCATTTCCCCCTTCGCCAAGCCGGTACTTAACGAGCCGATCACATCCCCTCTGGATGGGGACCAATCAGTTAGCCCTGGCGGCCCGTTGAAGCCCCTAAATGGCACCACGAGATCACCATCAATTCAAACATACTAGACTTCATAGTGGTGGGGGACCAAATCATCTAGGCCCTCTTTGACCCATATAGTAGTAAAACATCTATGATAGGTGGTCTCCTGCTCTATATCAACAATATCAGTAACAAACACGTCCATGGTCATAGACAAAACATAACAAGCAGGGGGTGGAGTATAGATACCTACAAGTCTGGAAAAACAACAACAAAGTGAGTTGAGGACTTAATAAGTAAAATCACTAAACCTCAATTAGGAGGACAACTCGGCTTAATTATGATGCAAGTTCTACTATAATCATCAAACCAAAACATAGAAACATACATATGGAAATTCATTCATTAATTTAACCATTCATACGACTCATATGGAATCCACGGGACATTTGAAATCCATTAGGCATCATCACCAAAATCCATTGGTGACGGCTGTTTACTTTATGTGACCACACGACGAGCATCACACAAGCTGAAATTTGATCTTTGTTTTCTTAGCTGATGCAACCCAAGCCCGAAGGCATGCTCATGCAAATGTGTGTGTCATGACTTATAGAATCAAAACTATACTAATGAGCCAAGCGCATATGTGACTCGTGGTTGAGCCGACACGTTTTGGCGCCGGTCCGAAGTCAAGCAAGGCTTCAATCAACATACCCCAATACCGACCCAAGGCCGAGCAAGGCCCGAATTATCACACCTTGATGCCAATCCCAAAACCAAACGGGGTCGTCCATGACTCAGGGCATGTTCACACGTATACATGTAAGAGACGAGCAAGTCATACAAAAGCATTCATTATAATACACACAGTGAAGCACAGGTGAACACACATTCTAACTCAACAATGTAGTATATTGCCCTAGTTAAGGGTCACTAATTTCACTTCTAACTTAATGAAGTAGCGGCAAATGGCCAAGAAATAGCCAAGTGAGAAGTCGGCCAATGGGTGTAGCCAAGAAGGAGAGGGAGGTGTGTAAGAGGAGAGGAGAGGAAGAAGTGAGCCAAGGGTGGCATAAATGAAGGGTGGTGCCTTATTTATAAGCTTAACCTCATTAAATGTCCTAACAAGTGGTCCAATTGGCTTTCTTGGGATGGCATGGGAATCTTGGTTGTGTCGCCCCTAAGCTCCTAGGAAATTATTAAAGTTCCTTGGTGTATTCTTCTTATTCGTCCACCTATGCTATGAGTCATCATATAATGATGACTTAGCATACTTGCTTTCCAAGGCCGATCTCCTAATCATTATCACCATATCTTTATCTTGCCATCTAAGTGGAGAAGTCTTGCCTTCATTAAATGCTCAAGATTTGGGGTTATCATTGGTTTTGAATTTGGTCACATGTTTCTCATGACTCGAGCTACTTGTTCTCCAAGTCAAATTTCTATCTTGCCACCTAAGTGTGCGACTCATCCTTCTCATTAAATGACTAACTTCCAAAGAACTTGCAAGCATAAGAAGGAAACTGATATAAGTGCCATCATTATTGGATGAGAGTTTCTTGTATTCATCAACGATTGACTACCCTATATGGACTGACGTTCATGGCTTATTCACAATCGGGCGAGGCCAAACATAGTCAAGCCTAACTAGCATGGCTAGGCCGGTGACCTATCCTGGCCGACGCATGGCCAAGATTGGCCGAGCTTAACGCCAAGCTCATGGCCTAGCACAGGGCCAAGCTCATGGCTTGGTTAACCAACACAGGATCGAAATCGTGGCCAGAACTGACTAGGCTCACGATTGGATCAATGACCAATCCATGATCTCTCGCAAACAATCCATGGTCGATTCATGACCTATCCATGTTTGAGCATAATCGATCAGTGGTCGACCCTCAATTGTCATGCGGTCGCATGGGATCGACTAATCCCACGGCTAACACATGGTCAAACGGAATCGGTCCATGGTCATCTGCGGCAGGTACATGATTGTGTAGAATCACTTACGATTGATGCATGATCGTGTAGGATCAATCCATGACCATCCACTAATTGATCTGTGATGGTGCGTGATCGTCCCATAATCAACCCTCATGGTCGAGCGGCCAATCCAAGGTCGAATAACTCTAATTAATTTGCATGATCGATGAATTGATTCACTGCTGATCCCATGGCTGATCCTTTGATTGAACATGGTTGATCCTTAGTTGCTTTTCCTGATTGAGTTGATTGGTCCCTGACCAATCCTTGGATTAGTCTATGGTCAATCCCCATTATCAACATACCAATCCCTTGGCCATCTCTAATGATCAAGACAAGGGCTAGAACTGTGGATGTCATATTGACAGCCAACCAAAGGTGAGGACTGAGGAGGTCGTACCTTGTCCAGCCCCTAGTGAGGCTCAAGCCTTCACAAAGGCAGCCTCACATTGGGTTGGCAAGGCTCGAGCCTCACCGGCCTTGCCTCTAGCCAATCACCAAGGTTTAACGACCGGCAGGAGGAAGGGGAAGGAAAAAAAAAAAGAGAAAGAAAAGAAAAATAAATAAATAAATTCAAAAAATTATTAATATATTATTAAAAGTTATCCACGTCAACACCGATTGTACCACGTGAGTCGGCCAAGGTTCACGTTAGTAATGTCTAGTCAAAATTAGTTGGAAAGACTAAATCAGCTCTAGATTAAAAGATTTAGGATTAAATTGATATATTAAAATGTTTATGGGAGAAATGATAAATACAATAGATTTAAAACTTTCTCAATATTTTTCCCCTTGGAATTGAATTGACATCATTATAATAAATTTAGTATTGGTCAATGTCGCGACCAATTTTTTGGGTTCACCACCTAAAATTAGGCTAATGAATTGTTAAGCCTAAACTTAACCCGGGCTCTCCCAAGTCCATACCAATTCGCGATTTAGGTTCAAGTTTTTTTAACATGCAATTGATTTTTAACTAGGAGTCGCCACTAATCTATTCATGGTAGGTCGATTAGACACCTAAGTAAAATAATGGGAGGATTATTTTACTCCTACGAACCAGAGATTTGTGAGTTCAGAGACTTGATTACGTTAGATTTCTCTAACGCCCTTTCGGTACCTTTTCTTTTATCTTTTGAAAAAAAGTTTGGCAAGCAGCTTGAATTAATTTCACTTTCCTAACATGTGAGGTGATCATACAAGTGCGCAGACCACCAATTTAACACTCAAGAAAGCAAATAAAATAATGCAGGACTTACTTCAAAGCAACGAAAGCATCTGCATTGTTAGATCAGAATTCACATCAACAATCTTAGATATGATTTCTAATTAACAAGCAATCACTCAACTTTTGCCTTCATTTTTTAATGAGAATATAGTCCATATGGAATGCAATGCTTCTAATCTAATATGAAATAATATGGCATGACAAAATGTCCTAAACTATATGAATGATTTAAAAAAAAAAAACTAATGATTTTTAATAAACATGCAATAATTAAATATGCAATCTAAATTAATCAAAGTGATCTAATTCTAATGACGTGCAATTTCTAATTAAATGAACCTAATAATAAACCCTAAATGATGTGCATTTAGTGGGTCTAATTCTATATGACATGCACATGAATTTTCTATTCTAAAAATGCAATATATTCTAGAAATTGAAACTAATTTATCCTAAGACAAATTTTTATGAAATTCAAAATTAAGGAAAATGCAAAACATAACTATCTAGATTAAGATTCTATCTAGCTTATATTAAGGATCAAGTCGAGTAAATCCTAATTTAAACTAAGATATTATCTTAACCTAGCAAGCTCTAACCTAAGATGCAAAAATCAATCTAAACTTAAAATAAAACATGCAATTTATTCTAATATGCCATGAATAATGCCTTAATTCCTAATTTTTTATGAAATTCGAAATTAAAATTAAACATGCAATTCAGATAATAGAAAAAAAAACTAACATCCTAAATGAGTGCACTTTTTCTTTTTCCTTTTCATGACTCAAAATAAAATTCCTATCTAATCATGCAAGATAAAAAAAAAAACAAACCTAATCGTAATTCAAAATTTTTTGGATTTTTTCTTTTACAAAAATAAAATTGACTCAAACGACACGTCAGCACATCTAACAAGATAAGATTGATATCCATAAATTGGCGAACCATATCTCGCACATGAGATCGGGTTGTCCAATTTTAAAATTAAATCGTGAATCGAATCTCGAGCATGAGATCGGATTGTCGATCTTTTGCAAGGGATTGCGAGTCAGATTTCGAGCGCGAAAATCGGACTGTCAATCCCTAATCTGAGGGGCCGTCCATGTTGGAATTTCAATCATGCATTGGAAAATATTTCAAACAAAGAGATAAAAATATCAAAAACTAAAATAAGATAAAACAAATCTACCTAATAAATTAAATCTACCTAATAAGATAAATCTACCTAAAAATAAACCTATCAAATAAAGTAAAACAAATTTCTACCTAAATTTGGATTTTTTTTGCAAAAAAATAAATCCAATCGGTAGATTGAACTACGAAGGAAGCTCGGCGCGGCTTCGGACCAACGCAAGGGCAGCGGCTATGGTGTCGCTGGACACCGATCGTTGGAAGAAAAACCCATCGCGATTATGTCACTGGATAACCTGCAAAGGACGACGAAAAAGGCAAAGCTCGGTAGACGCTGGACGTTGATGAGGTGTGGTGGCGAAAGGAGCTGCTGCAACGTCTTCAAGGAAGATTCAATCCCAAAGAAGTTTTCTTCGGCCTTGTTACTTTGTCCAAAAACAAACCTTGCTAACCCTTCAACCTTATTGATTGAATCTGGTTTTTTACGGTCTTATTTGATTATCAAACTTTGACCATGAGGGTGTGTTGTTGAAGTGGACACCACCATGCACGTATCACTCATGAACAGTTGTGACAGAAAGTGCTGAGATGCATGGCGGTGAAGAGTGTTGGGCGCTCGATGATTTGCCGGAAAACCTGGACTCCTTGATGATTGCCAAGGGACTCTTTTGGATCACCAAGATGGAAGATCACCGCCGGAGAGCAACCGAGAACCAGAGCAAAACGCTTGCGTGAATATTTTTTCCTCCTTTGGTTATTCTCTATTTGTGGCCATATATTCAATGTGTGGCCTCAACAGGTGAGGTACAGTGGATCAACGCGATGCTTCCCCTTCATGATGCAATGCACGGAAGTGTTGACTATCAAGCAAAGTCGTTGATGGATATCATCAAAAAAGGCAGCACCAACGCAATAGTAGGCATCACGATCGACGGATGACAAAGGGGATCAATAGATTGTGGGGAGGCTTCGCCAACCTTCTCCCTCACGTGTGTATCCCTTGATGTGTTTTTTATCAATGGACGTGTATTCTATTGAGTGGCCTCTCCCTCAAACCCTAAGCAAACAAACCTATTTATAGGCCACCGATTAGGTTTTCAATTTTTCCAATCTGATATCCATGAACATTCTTTTTTTTTTCAAACACAATATTCGTTTTGCCGAACGCAATATTTGTTTTTCCACTTGCCCTATCCGAAAAATTCATCATATCCTAGAAAATTTCAAATTTTTATTTTCTCACGAGATAATTTCCGATCACTTAAAAAATAGGCTTGGCTAACTAATTTGAACCCATCCGCCACCGATTCAATAAAAAGCAAAAAATGCAAATCAAAAATAAATGCAACCTAAATCTATACGCTATGCAATTAATAAAATTAACCCCTAATTTTCTATGCAATAAAATAAATAAACTAAATCGCCAAAATTTAGGTGTCAACAGTCAGGTAATTTTTCTTTTCTGATTGTCCCGATTTGAGATGATGATTTCATTTCTTTCAGTTTTTTTTAGAATTACTAAGCCCGTTAGTCGTTTTTCTTGAATCATTAGGAAGAGCCCCCACTTCCGTATGGAAACTCCCTTTCAAGCCTTATTCAAGAAGAACTCTGTATCGTGCTCTAAATAAAATCCATGTTTAGGTCAAAACAAAGATATTGATTGCACGGATGAGAGATAGTCCATCGCTGCGCATTGACCCCCATGATGGCGTCATTATTATTCCCACAAATCATAGGCAGCCCACATGCCAATATTCATTGCTTTTCTTCTTGCGATGCAGATGTGTCTATCGAGGCACCAAATAAAAAATATACATATATTACGGAGCTAAAAGCCAGCTGGTTATGTCTTTTATGGCACTTGCACTATACTTATCCCAACTACTCCGCATCATATTACATTCCCAATGCAAGACTTTCGCCTGGCATTCTCAAATGTGCATCTTAACAAATCTATCTTTTACATATAAATCACACGCATAAGGCCTACTCCCCCTTCGTACAAATATCTTTTGGAATCGATATCATCTCAACTCAAGAATCTCCAACTTGGCCCATCGAGTTTTGCAAATGCCAATGAGGACGGCAGCCTCGGACTCCACCTGCCATGATACACATAGTAATGTGCCATCAATCAACCATCGACTTTAATATCACTTTGTCGCGACCCAATTTTTTCGGGTTCACCGCCTAAAACTAGGTTAATGGACTGCTAAGTTTTTTTAAACTTAGCTCGGGATCTCCCAAGCCCCTACCAAATCGCGACTTGAGTCTAAACTTTTTAAACATGCAAAATACTATCTAGGAGTCGCCACTAATCTGTTTTTTGTAGGTCGATTAGACACCTAAGCAAAATAATGGGAGAATTATTTTACTCCTAGCTCGGGATCTCCCAAGCCCCTACCAAATCGCGACTTGAGTCTAAACTTTTTAAACATGCAAAATACTATCTAGGAGTCGCCACTAATCTGTTTTTGGTAAGTCGATTAGACACCTAAGCAAAATAATGGGAGAATTATTTTACTCATACGAACTAGAGACTAAGGGTACGGGGACTTGGTTACACTAGACTATCCTAGTGCCCTTTCGGCACCATTTCTTTTTAATTTTCAAAAATGTTTTGCAAGCAGCTTGATTTGATTTTAATTCATTTTTCTAACGTGTGAGGCAATCATGCGAGTGCACAAACCACCAATTTAACACCCGAGAAAGCGAATAAAATAATGCAGGACTTACCTCAAAGCAACGAAAGCAACTGCGATGTTAGGTCAGAATTCATATCAATAATCCTAGATATGATTTCTAATTAATAAGCAATCACTCAATTTTTTATTTTCACTTTATTTAATGAAAGTTGTGCAATGCATGCTACTAATTTAACATGAAATGATATGACGTGGCAATATGACCTAAACTATATAACATGAATAAGCATGCAATCCATCTTAAAGCATGAAATGAATTTATTCTACTTTTTTGTATTTTCCATGAAATTCGAAATTAAAGAAATGCAACAATTAAATATGCAATTTAATCAAATGACCCAGTTCTAATGACAAGCAATGAACTTAGCAACAATCACTAGATGACGAAAATTTCATAAACCTAATCCTACATGTCTGATTTACTATAACCTATATGCTCATGCAGAATTTTGATTTTTTTTTTTTAAATAATTAATTATTAAATAAATATTAAATCTAAACTATCAACAAAATAAAGCAAGAAAGGATTAAAATAATCGAAAAAAATAACCTGTTGTCTCACAGTCAAATTAACAGTTATTCTAACCCTAATTATCACAAGAAAGAGATCAAAATAATTATAAATCTGATCCGAAGTCTTACGGACCAAATTAAATAATTATCATGATTTAACAATTGAAATTCTATCAAAAAGCCCAAAAATTAATATAATTAAAAAAAATGATCCGACGTCTTACGGATCAAATTAATAATTATAATAATTTGGACAAATACGAGATTCATGAAATGAATATTGACATACCATATTCTAACTTTAAACAATAATAACAAAATTTAAAACACAATAAAATAACATAAAATAAACAAAAGAAAGAAATAAAAATAAAACTAAAACTAAACTACCTAAAGGAGGGGACTCGTAGCAGCGTTGGTGGGCATATGGCTAGTTCTTGATTTGACCATTCACTAGTCTCCTCCGAGAACTTTTTGAGTGGACGCCCCCCTTCATTGTCGTCTCTCTCTTGTCAATTATGGTGGAATATGGAATTGTGTGGCCTTTTGTTCGGCATTCAATTGCCTGTGACCACAACATCAGAACAAAACAAAGTAAATACCGAAAATATGGGACGAACAACTTTAATAGGGAGAGAAACAACCCGGTTTTATCACAGTGAAATCACTGGATGGCAATCAGCGCTTAGGTACGTTGGCCACTTCGATGTCTCGCTACTGGAATTATCGTCGGAGATGTAGGAGTTTAATCTAGGCAAGAAACAAAAATAAAATCACCTTAGTGCGAATAGCAAATTGGAATTGCACACAATCAAACTTAAAAAAAAAAAAAAAAAGAAGCCCGACTTAGCTTTATGCTTGTCGTCAATATCCATGAAGCATGATGAACATGGGGCATCGTCAAGAAGACTACACCATCGTCCGAGATCCTTGAGGGTGTGTGCCTCTCCCCATATCTCTCTGAGAGATTGTCTATCGAACCTCTCTACGTTTTCTCACCATTTTTTTTCTTGTGAGCTCCGCCCTCCTCCTCCTGTCATGAAAAGTGAGCCTCTCTTTTATAGTGATTCGAAACGGTCTCTTTACATGGCATTTCCCGAGTTGCCATTTCTTGTTGCATTAAATCAAGCCTGCAAATCGGAACGTGATTTCGCAATCAGCTCGATTTTACTTGATTCCTTCCATTTTACAAAAATTCTTGCCCCTTATTCAATTGCTTCCGCATTTAACAAAATCCGAATACCCATCAGAATTTCAAATTTCCATGCATAATCAATCAAATCAATTGCCCCCATTTTCTTTCATTTTTTCCTTTTATTTGTTCAAAATGCAATTTTATTTTTTCAAAATTAGGTGTCAACACACTTATTGGGCTAATGTAATAGAAGCCCAATACTTTTTCTTGTTAAATTCACCAAGATAGAACTGAAGTCTAAATCTATCAATATATCAAGTTAGACTCACATTTATTCAAAAACTAGAATAACCAATTATTTATTAGCCAATTAAGATATATTAATTACTCCACATTACACCACATCACACCACATCTCCGTTTTAGGATATTTTTTTTTTTGGTCATTCAATACCCTTACAAGAATTGTTTAACAAAATAGATAGAAGAAAGTAGGAAGAAACGCCACAGAAAGAAAGAAAATCATTACTAGTTCAAATATCAATCATGACAAAAGCTAATAACTATGAAGCTAAACTTCTTTTATATATTAATTTAAAGGAAGAGTCCTACTAAAATAAGGGAATTAAGTATATTAAGATACATCAGAAACACCTGTAGAGCTCATCCTTCATTCAAAAGCTAATCGGATAGAGATTCTAGAATGATTTCTATTCTACGCCACGCCAAGTAATGAGAGGTCTCATTTTCGCTTGGTTTGCGTGTGGAATTCCGCTCCATGAATCACTTGTGGATTTACACAGAAGAAGTAAGATAGATATAGGCCCGTGAGAAGGAGAACAAGGCAAACTCTGCCCGTCGATTTCTCTCTAAGAGAGTTGGACTGATACTCTGCAAACATTTATTCGTCGAAGAACATCACAACAATATTCAAGCCGCAATGTCGGATTGTTTGTGGGCCTGTGTTTTCTAAGGCGACTATTACACTTGTCTTGCGTGCATTTTAAGTTGTTTCATGGATTGAAATATCATGTACTTGATCTGTGAGGACGACAAATATGAATCTCCTGTTAGGTTTAGATGCAATGCTGCTTGCTCGTCTTGTAGCTGAGAAATCACTGGACAGAGAGGCTTATGAAAGTGAATGAATGATATGAAGAAGAAGCAGATGGGCTAGCTACTAGCGTGTATTCTCCGTGACAAATGATATGAAGGCCTCATGCAAAATCAAGATCTAGAGATATAGATACCTTATTTCATGTGTTTTGATTTGTCTATCGGCATGATATGATAGACACCACAGGGGTCATTAGACAACACAATAGAGGGCGGACATTTGAGTTTTCGCAAATGTTTTGATACATACTAAGTGATACAGTGGACTGCTAAATCAAAGAAAGTTAAACTCAAAAGTTTAAGTTAATAGGTTGAGAGAGACCACATCTATATAAATCCATGGTCAAGTGACATGGATTTTTCAATATTCTCTCTCGTTTACAATTCAGATTAGAATGATTAAGCTGCTTAAATTGTTGTGTGAAGGATTAATTTAATATTCAAATATTCTAACACTTCCCTTTATATGTAGATTGGACTGTGGTCTAAAACTACTGCATGAAAATAAAGAGCATATAGACCCATAATTAAGCAGGGTGAGATTTTTTCAATAGACGCGATAATCACGGCGTTGAAAACGGTTACCAAACATGTGGTCCTTCTGACCATCGTGTAACCAGCATGGATTTGAATTTTACTACGCTCTCAAATGCCGTTAGTGAGTCTTCCTCGAAGCGTTGGCCGCGTTTGGCGCATTTTGATTCCAGCCAATCTAGCTTTCCCTGAACCTGGGCCATATAAGTGCTAGTCAAGTCATGGACGCGTGTTAGGTGTAGAGAAATGACATGTCAATTTTCCAGAGAGCCATTGCTGCACACCTAACCTTTTTTTCCTCTCCTATAATGGCTCTGTACCTACATCGCATCCACATTGAAATTGACCGTAATTAATAAAATTAGGCGAAACGAATGTAAGTACTATCATGACCATATGAATCTCTGTTGATAAGGATAATCCAGCCAACCCTTCGGTTCAACCGGACTGGTGAACTAATTCCACTTTTCCAAGTTGATTAACGCGCTAAAATTTGGCGAGCATTTGAGTTCTTGAAAAAACACACTTTCCACATGAGATCTCAGGAAAAATATGTCAATAATGAGACGTACATGTTCCTAATTCTATGATTTTGTTTACCTCATTTGACTTGCAAAGGCCCGAATTTAAAAAATAAATAAATTACTTAACTAGAGACCAGAAAACGAAGACCTCGAACACCCACACCGTAGATGAACAGTATAGCTGATTCACAAGATTACCACTCCACGTCGCCAAACTGATTGAGTGCTTCTGTTCGTCGCATTGCTTGATTAAGAACGTAGCCCCATGGTTTTTTCAGATTACAATAATTTTAGCTTCATTGGGCTCGGCCCAGGACCCTCCAGCCCACTAATTAAACCCCACCACTTCAGATTCATGGGCTCGGCCTGACAACCCACTCACACAAGAGGCTCGGGTTAATCGTCCGTTGGGGGTGTTGGGGGGGGGGTGGGTGGGTGTGGTGGGGTGTGAGGCTCCTTGGAGTACTGAAGGCAAAGGGAGAAGAAATCAGCAAGGTCAAAACCAGAATCATGGTTAATCGAAGTCCTGAGAAAGAAGTAAATGTTGACCTCGTGATGAAATATTTTGCTGGAATAGCAAAAGGAAGGGCATCTAAAACGAAATTGCAAAACCTCAAATGAGAAGAAAAATGATAATTAAGAAGATGAATCTGCAATGCCACCACTGAAGAGACTTTTGTCCATGGGGCCTTAATTTTAAGCATATATAGTCCAATTGAGACTTGAATTCTAGACTCGAGTGTGCTGTTTCTCTCAACCTAATGCAGAGAATTAATGCACCTTTTTGTTCCTAGGAAGTTTGAAAATGTTTATTTTACTATATGAACCTTTAGATATTTTAGGGAAGGGTCACGTTCACTTAAGACTGCCAACAAAACTTGATAGAAGTTACATGATATCAAACATGTTTCCAGCCTGAAAAGAAATCTTGTCTCTATAGGATAATTAGACAGCATAGGGTATTGAACCATTAGTGGGGATGGCTTGTTAAAGATTATTAAAGGTGCTATGTTTGTAGCATAGGGAATACAATTGGGAATACTATACATGACTAAATGCAATAGAAAAATTGCAGTAGTTGCTAAACCAAAAGATTATTCTAAATTGTGGCACCATAGCTTGGACACATGAGCAAAAAGGGGATGGAGATGTTAGCATGAAAGGGAAATTACTTGATCTGAAGATTAGATATTGGTCTAAGTGACGATTGTTATCTAGGTAAATAGAAATGCATCAATATATTTTTTTTTAAAAAGAAGAAAACCCAAAAAGGAAAGCTAGTATGGATGTTTGGGGCCTAGCCAATGTCCATTGCCTAGAAACTCACACTACTACATCACCCTCCTTGATGACTTCTCAAGGAAGGGATGAGTTTATTTTCTGAAAAATAAATTTGATGAGTTTGCTACTTTTAATTAGTGAAAATTCGAAGTGAAGAACAAGACCATTCTAAAGATTAAATATTTAATTCCACAAATGGTGGTACGCACAATAGCATAAAGTTCAAGGGTTTTGTGCATAGAATGGAACTAGAATAACAAGAATAGCTCCCAATAGACCACGGCAAAGTGCACTTGCTAAGAGGATGAACAAGATCTGAATGAGTATGCAAGAAGTATAATTAGAAAGCAAACAAAAGTTGGTAAACAATAAGAAAAGTTGGCAATTAAAACAAATTGGCAAAAAGAATTAGTAATTATAAAAATATTTATTATTTATACCGACAAATTACTAGAAAATCAAGTGACTAGCAGTTTTTCTCGATCAAGAGTCTTTTTTTAAAATGTTTGCCAATTCTTTGAAAAATTTACCAGCACGGATGGACAATCCCTTTTTCGAGAACGGACCAATGGAATCCTCGTCGATTAGGTCCATTTTCTAAGACCCTACGTAGGTGCTCTTCATTTCTATCCTTCAAGATCGGCTGCCACTTTCTATTTTATTAGATCAAATATGCTTCTTTTTATGGCTAGTGTGAAAAAGATGTTTTAGTTCAAATTTCATCTTCCCCTGATTTATTATCAAAGTACTCAATATGGGACCAGCAAACTAGTACGGTCCGATGCTCGCGGTGGCCAACAAATGGCAACAGTGGCCGCTAACGTGGTCAGATTGGCAATCGATGATTTTGGCCGTCGATTGCTAAATTGCAACAAGTTTTGCAAACTACCCTCCATATCTCTACGAGCCCGTGGATTCTCGTAAAGAGTTTACCGTTCACTAGGATGATATTTCTTAATAATGAGTTCTCCTTGCCTTCTAACTTTGTCATTGATTTCTCTGTTGCACCAAACATTTCAATCTTCTACTCAACTCCCAAACGTTGTTTTTTGTCGGACTTCCATAAATAAATTATATCAGTGGATCATGAACTGATATTTCTATTATCAAGTCGTATCAAACACAACGCTTTCACTCATAGTTCGGTGTCAAGAGACTTTCCAAATTGTCTCTTCATTTGAAAGGACAATCTTCTTTACCAAGTTATTAGTGATTTCCAATAAAAAAAAAAAAAATTAGGACTAAATTGGTCAAATATGGAAATCTAAGATTAGGGAAAAGTATCAGATTAGTCCTAAACCTATTGTATTTGTGCCAATTTAGTCATAAATCTTCTAATCTAGAATCAATTCAATTCTTCTGGCTAATTTTGGTCGGATATTGTTAACATGAATGCCAACCAGCTTATGTGGTACCGCTGGCATTGACGTGAACAACTTTTGATAATATTTTAGTAATTTTTTTGAATATTCTATTTTTTTCTTTCTCCTTTTTTTTCCTTTCCCTTCCTCTAGCTGGTTTTTAGACCTCAATAATCAGCTACCCCTAGCGAGGCTCGAGCCTTCGCAAGAAGCCACACTAGGCTGGCGAGGCCTAAGGGCCCTTGCCTCTAACCAGCAGTTGAGGTCCAATGACCGGTTGGAGGAAGGGGAAGAAAAAAAAAGAAAGAAAAAATAGAAAAGGAAATGAAAAGGAAAATAAATAAATAAATAAATAAATTTGAAATTTTATTAAAATATTATTAAAAGTTATTCATATCAGCGGTGGCTGTGCCACGTAGATCGATCAACGTCCATGTCAATAATGTTCAATCAAAATTAGCTGAGATGACTTAATTGACTCGAGCTAAAATATTTATGATTAAATTGGTACACCATTAAAAGACTTAAGATTAAATTGGTGCAAATGCAATAAATTTATGACTTTTCTAACCCTTTTCCTATTGGAACTCAATTGACATCAGTACACTAAGTTTAGCATTGAATGGGTAATTTTTCCTTTCAAATTGTCCCGATTTGAGATGATAATTTCCTTTCTTTTAGTTTCCTTTTCAAGGATTACTAAGCCTCTTAGTTGTTTTTCTTGAATCATTTTAGAAAGAAGCCCGCGCTTCCGTATGGAAACTCCCTTTCAATGCCTCATTCAAGGTAAACTTTGAATCGTGCTCTAATGATGACGTCAAAACAAAGACATTGATTGCACGGATGAACGAGTCCATTATAGACTGCGCATCGACCCACTTGATGGCGTCCTTATTATCATTTCCACAAATCCTAGGCAGCCCACATGCCAACGATCCCGGGCACTGCTTTTCTTCTTGCGATGTAGATGTGATTCTCCAAGCAACAAATATGAAATATATTGCGATGTGGAAAGCTAGCCGGTTGACAGTGATCACCTCTTTTTATGTAATTTGTGATACATTTATCCCAACTACTCTTTATAATATCACATTATCGAAGCGAGACTTTTCCTTATCACTCTTAAATGTGCACCTCAACAAATCTACCTCTCATCTATAAGTAACTTGCATAAGGCATAATCCCCATTAGTACAAATATCCTTTTGCACCAATATTATTTTAACTCGAGAATCTCTAACTTGGCCCACTGAGTTTGGTAGCTGTCCGATGAGGATGGCATCTACACCTCAAACTCGATCTCAATTGCTCTGGCCTAACCTAGCCTAGCAAGAAGCAAGAGAGGTAGTAGCCGCCGCCTCGATTAAAGAGTCACATTCAACATTTTCTTTCTTGAAGATATTCCCCAAACAATAATACGCGTAGGGAGGAGGCCATCAATTAATTATTGACTTTAATGTCACCTATCAAGCCAATGCAATAAAAGCCCAATACCTTTACCCGTTAAATTCACCAAGACATAGCCTAAGTCTAAACTCGTGTTGGACTCACCTTTATTCAAAAACTAGAATAATTAGTTATTAGCCAATTAAGAAATATAAACTATTCCACGATATATTATATTCCCATTGTAGGATCTTTTTCGTCTAACACCATCACAAGAGTTGTTTAACAAAATAGATAGAAGAGAGTAGATAGATGGAAGAAAGTAGAAAGAAACGCCATTAGAGGAAAGGACAATCATTACTAGTTCAATAATTGATCTTGACAAAAGCTAACAACTGTGAAGCTTAAACTATTTTTTTTTATATTAATTAAAGGAAAAGTCCTACTAAAATAAGGGAATCGAATATTATATTAAGATATAGCAGACAAACCTGTAAAACTCATCCTTTATTTTTATTTTTATTTTTATTTTTATTTTTATTTGGTGGAAAAAACTGATCCTTTATTCAAAAGTTAATCTGATAAAGATTCTAGATTTCCATTCTACGCCAAGGAGTGAGGGGTCTCATTTTTGCTTGGTTTGCGTGTGGAATTCTGCTCAATGAATCACTAATGGATTTGCACGGAAGAAGTCGGATAGATCGATGCATGTGTGAAGGAGAACAAGGCAAACTCTCCCATCGTTTTCGCTTTAAGATAGTTGGACCGATCCTCCGCGAAACTGACATTTTTTTGTCGTTGAAGAACATTGCGAGAATCTTCAAGCCGCAATGTTGAATTGTTGATTTGGTGGTCCTGTGTTTTCTAAGGCGACTATTCCACTAGTCTTGCGTGCACTTTAAGTTGTTTCATGGATCGAAATCTCATGTACTTGATCTGTAAGGACTCCGACAGATACGAATCTCCTGTTAGGTTTCGATGCAACTACTCACTCGTCTTGTAGCTGAGAAATCAAAGGGCAGAGGCTTATGAAAGTGAATGCAAGATACTAAAGAAGAAGAAGAAGCAGATGGGCTAGCTACTAGCGTGTATTTTACATGACAGATCATATGAAGACCTCACGCAAAATAAAGATCTAGAGATATAAATGCCTTATTTCACGCGTTTTGACTTGTCTATCAGTGATACGGTAGATACCAAGTCTTGGCATGCTACGGCTCATTAGGCAACACCAACAGAGGGCGGACGTTTGAGTTTTTGCAAATGTCTCGACACATACTAAGTGATACAGCAGACTGCTATTAAGGCGGCCGCTGTTTTAGCCCGTTAATTCAATGATCATGTCCAAGAAATCCCAAAAATTTAGCTGTTTTCAAAAAGTGCAGTGAGGAGGCATGGCAAAAGTCTGAGAATAAGTATTAGAATAGGCGTAGAGTAGGAACGATAAAAAAAAAAAAAAAAAAAAAAGTGCAGTGAGTAAGCTATGGGGTTTCCTCACGTGTTGTTGCCATAAAAACATCGCTGTAAAGCAAGAGAAAGGAGGCTGGTCGCTGTGGAGATCCAAGGTCATTGTGAATAAAGCAGAAAACTTGAAAAAGAACATGGCTCGAGCAAAAAAAATTAAATGAATTGAATTACGAGGGAGGCTACCTGTTTTTTCCCCCTAATACCTAATATTGATTGGATGACTCCATTTATTGTATTGAGATTGTAATACTTACATAATCACCTATTAATGTTTCGAAGATTTGTTATAATATAATCCTAAGGAAGTGAATTGTGCTAATTATATATCCATTGCTTTGGTAGGCAAGCAACTGAGCTGATTAAATTTAAAAGGAGGCCATCAACGACCAACTATACTCTCGAGCATCTTAGAGAGTTTGATTAATTTAATCATATTTTGTCAGATATTTAAATATTAAATGACGCATTTATCTAACAATTGAAATTCTTAAAACGATTGGTGGTTGTCCCACAAAATTTTACATGATTTCAAAGAAGGAGATCTTGAATTTAAATCTTTTTAAAGTCTGTATTTTCCTCCCACAGTCTAATAATTGGAATTTAATAGGTTTAGGTGTAGATTATTTCATGGATGATGCCTATAAGAAAGTCGAACTCAAAAGTTTAAGTTAATAGGTGGAGAAAGACCACATCTATAAAAAGCCATGGTCAAGTAATGTGGGATTTTTCAACATTCCCTCTCATTTGCAAGCCAGATTAGAATCATTAAGCTGTTAAAATTGTTGTATGAAGGATTGATTCAATATTGAAATATTCTAGCACTCCCCCTTATATGTAGGCTAGATTGTGGCTTAAAACTATCGCGTGAAAATAAAGAGCGTGTAAACCCATAGTCAAGCGATGTGAGATTTTTTCAACAAAAGCGGTAATCACCGCGTAGAAAAAGGTTATGGAACATCTGTTCCTTCTGACTATCGTGTAACCAGCATGGATTTGAATTTTACTACGCTCTCAAAAGCCATTAAGGAGTCTTCCTCGAAGCGTTGGTGCGTTTGGCGCATTTTGATTCTAGCCAATGTAGTTTTCCATGAACCTGGCTCACACAAGGGCAAGTCATGGACGCGTGTTAGGTGTAGAAAAATGACATGTCAATTTTCCAGATTGCGATTGCTGCCCGCCTCACCTTTTTTTTTTCCCTCCTGTAGTGGCTCTGTACCTACATCGTATCTACACTGAAATTGACCGTAATTAATGAAATTAGGCGAACGAATGTAACT
Organism: Eucalyptus cloeziana; assembly: GCA_014182715.1. Taxonomy (NCBI): domain Eukaryota; kingdom Viridiplantae; phylum Streptophyta; class Magnoliopsida; order Myrtales; family Myrtaceae; genus Eucalyptus; species Eucalyptus cloeziana. The sequence goes on from CM024639.1 coordinate 32,100,060, forward strand.
ATTATCCTAATTATACGAATCTGTGTTGATAAGGATAGTCTAGCTAACCCTTCCGTACAACTGGACCGGTGAGCTAATTGGACTTTCCACGTCGATGAACGCGCTAAAACTTGGAAGCAGTTGAGTTAATAAAAGTATGCTGATCTGAAAGGCTTGGAAAATTGCACTTGCCCCATGATATCTCAGGAAAAACATGTCAATAGCGAAACGCAGATGTTCCTAATTCCATGTTTTTGTTCACCTAATTTGACTTGCAAAGGCACGTATTTAAAAATAAATAAATAAATTACTTAACTAGAGACCAGAAAACGAAGACCTTGACTATCTACCCCGTAGATGAACAGTATAGCTGATTCGCAAGATTACCACTCCACGTAGCCAAACTGATCGAGTGCTTCTGTTTGTCGCATCGCTTGATTAAGAATGTAGCTAGGATGGTAATAAATGATATAGTCATTAACATCAATCAAAAGTCAAGTTGATTGACTTCTATACCAAGCTACTGGCTGCGTAGAGCGTGAAGAGGGAAAATATGGCCCGACAATATACGAGGACAGAGCGAGGTTTTAAGTGATGATAGGGTATTGTTGTCGAGAAACGTTACTTAGAAATAATTAGTTGTCTCAGAAAATCGTCAACCGTATTATAGCCAGGGCTAATCAACAGGTAACAATTGTGAAAGCAGCTCTCTTCTCGTTAGGAATCCAGAAAAGGAAAAACAAAAGACATCGAAACCATATTGCTGATGGTTTCCACGACTCGAGAACGTAATATAAATTGCAGAATTTTCCTGGATGTCCATAGCGTGCCGTTATGATGTCCTGTCCAATGTTGACAATTTATCCGCTTCCCCAACTTCTACCTTCCCCGGTCAGTCCAGCCTTTCTCAAGCCTTATAAATAACTCCCATGCGCAGCTTAGTCACCAAGTAATCGAGCCGCACCCACCGTCTCATTTCCAAGTTAATCCCCATGAGGGCGTCAAAAACTCTATGCTTAGGGTGTCTACTCTTCCTCATCGGTATTCTCCAGTGTAAAGCTTGGGCCCAGTACACGTTCGTGGTAAGTTCGAATGAGTGCTCTACTGACATTTCCACTTTGTCATATGCATGCAAACAATGGTTGGACCGCGTTGCTCAAGTGTGTGAGATATTACAGGTCGAAGAAACGCCATACAAGAGATTATGCAGCACGAAGAACATTCTGACTGTGAACGGGCAATTTCCTGGGCCGACTCTATATGTGCACAAAGGCGATACCATCATTGTTGATGTCTATAACAAGGCTAAATACAACATTACCATTCACTGGTATAAATAGCGTTTCTCACCTTTTACATTATGAAGTGTCGTCTTGAATATAATTCTATAATTAGCATATGAGTAGATTAGTTGCGGTTGCTAGATAAAGGCAACCTTTTATATGTGAAAGTAATATATGTGTCTTCCTTGTCATCGACCAATTCCCGGATTTAGAGTATATAGGCACTCAAAAGTCATCAGGCATAGCCTACCCTTTTTCAAACCATATGAAGAGCATGTCCTTTTTAGTAGATTTCTATGTACTTTACTAGCTTTTTTCAACTACTTTTTGTTACCTTGTTCTAATAGATATGGTTCTTGAGAACAAAATCTCAGCGTCATCCCATGGCTGCTTAAAAATTTGTCCTAATCGAATGGTGGATGATTTACTATAGGCACGGTGTGAAACAACCAAGATATCCGTGGTCCGATGGACCAGAGTATATAACCCAATGCCCAATACAGCCAGGAGCTAAGTTTAGTCAGAAGGTGATATTCTCCACAGAAGAAGGGACCTTATGGTGGCATGCTCATAGTGACTGGTCAAGAGTCACTGTGCATGGAGCCATCGTTATTTACCCCAAAAAAGATTCAAGCTATCCTTTTCCGAAACCTGATGCTGAAGTGCCTATTATATTAGGTAATTCACAAATCTAGTTGAGTAATTAACATGTGCTTCTTGGCTAATATATTTTCATAAAAAGTATAGTGCAATCAAACATAATTGATCTTTGATCATTCAAAATTTTCAAACATAACGATATATGTGCAGGAGAATGGTGGAAGAAACCGATAACGGAGGTCTATCATGAAATGCTCAAAACCGGAGGAGATCCAAATGTTTCAGATGCTTATACTATCAATGGTCAACCTGGAGATCTTTACCCATGCTCAATGCAAGGTCTAAGACGCCATGTCTAAACTCTTCTTCTCATTGTTCTTCCACTCCTTACATGGTTTTTGACAAATCATCAAGTAAACGCAATAAGGTTGCCTAGTGTGATAGAAATTAATGGTAAAATTTAACTACACCTAATACACCTATTGTTTTTATTTTCACATATAATTGTCAAGATACTTGCTTGCTTTGTAAGAGATTCCCATAGTCCTTAATGCATGCGTACACCGACATGTAAGGATTTGACCCTGCATCTTCTTGCTTTCGAAAGCCATATAACATTCCAGGAGCTATTGCCGTCCTCTTATTATCATTTTCTGTTCTTTAATATGAAAAATGCCGGTCTCATTTCTGATGCAGACCCAACTCCCACCAAAGGCTGTTGAACAATAAATTATAATAATTGTGCCATAGATTCAATCATTGTTGGTTTACCATGCTCAGATGGATTGTTCCCCAAATGGAATATTCTAATGGTGGGACTTTGTGCTTAAACTATTTTTGGCTTAGACATTAAGTATGGTATCTTCTCTACAGTTTTTCTTCCGTATGTTTGTAATTAGTTAAGGTTTAATTTTGTTTCAGATACTTTCAAACTAAGGGTTGAGCAAGGCATGACATATTTGCTGCGAATAATCAACGTGGCCATGCAAGACCTCCTCTTCTTCTCCATTGCCAATCACAGCCTCACCGTCGTCGCAACGGACGCGAGCTACACTAAGCCCCTAACGAGAGATATCATCACAATATCTCCCGGTCAAACCATCGACGTCCTCCTTAAAGCCAACCAAAACCCCGACCACTACTATATGGCTGCTAGGGTATACTCTAGCGCTCTCGGTGTGGCTTACGATAACACAACCACCACGGCCTCGGTGGAATACTCTGGAAAGTACACTCCAACCTCGCCACCTCCTTTGCCGCAACTTCCTTATTACAATGACACCTCCGCGTCGGTCAATTTCACTGGCAGCCTCCGAAGCTTAGCAAACGAGGAGCACCCCATCGATGTCCCCAAGAATATAACCAACCATTTCATCTTCACGATCTCCGTTAACGCATTCCCGTGTCCAAACAATTCCTGCGCTGGCCCCAACGGGACCCGTCTCGCCGCAAGTGTGAACAACATAAGTTTCGTGAACCCCTCGATTGACATCCTCCAAGCTTATTATTACGGCATCAATGGCGTGTTCGGAACTCGGCTCCCCAACTTCCCACCATACGTCTTCAATTTCACGGCCGATGACTTGCCACTGAACCTGGAGACGCCAAAGCGCGGGACGGAGGTGAAGGTATTGAAGTATAACTCGACCGTGGAACTCGTTTTCCAGGGGACGAACTTGGAGGCCGGGACCGATCACCCAATGCATCTGCATGGATATAGCTTTTATGTCGTTGGTTGGGGACTTGGGAACTTTGACATCAAGAAGGATCCTTTAAACTATAATCTAGTGGATCCACCTTTGCAGAACACCATTGCGGTGCCGAAGAACGGATGGGCTGCGATCAGATTTAGGGCGGACAATCCTGGTGAGTTTGAACTAATGTTTGACTTGGACGCTGTAATTGTGTTAATATCCATTGGTATTATCTTGGCACTATATTCTTTTCCGTGTTTGTGTCTTTTAACCTGTGCTTAAATTTAATGTCATACAAAGTCATTTATACAGATATCTACTGCGTAGATAGAAAATTACTGATACTGATTGTGACAAAAATGGGCAGGAGTGTGGTTCATGCACTGTCACATAGAGCGGCACCTGACTTGGGGCATGGACACGGCTTTCATCGTGAGGAATGGAGTTCCCCTGAACACCCACTTGCTGTCGCCACCACCGGACATGCCGCCTTGTTGAATTCCCTTCGCTTTCCGTCCATTTCGGGGGAGACCTGATGAAGACACTTATCGTCGCCGGCGATTCACATTTGATTTTTTCGTGCTTCCATGTAGTTTCGCTAATATGCCGTCACAATAAGCTTCACGCGATGGTATCGATTTGGATGCCAATGCGCCCCGCGGTAGAATTAGTCTTTTCTTGCAATAAGATGGTCGTTTATTTATCCATTTATTAGGATCCGGTCCCACCTCTCTGTCTCTTTCGCGATGTTATTACATGAAGTGTAAACCATGTGTACCAAAACTATCTCAACCGTTAATAAAGTGGTTCGTCTGGCGAGGCAATACTCTCATGACTCATATTCCAAGTAGGCTTGATCGACATGATTTAAAGATGATGCGATATTTTATTGCCTCTCGTGTTCCAACCTTGCGGCCACCTTGACCGATGGTCGATGGCCAGTTTGTAATGAAACCGAGCTTATTTCTTCCACCTTTGTTGCATTTTAAACCCATCCGCCGCACTAGTTTCCTCTCCTCAGCCAATAGGGGTCGGTCATGCGTGTGCTTATTTATTACCACGAAGTCTAACTATTGAAAAGTACATACCTCATCTCCCTCTCTAAGTAAATTGCACCAAGGCTTATACTAAAGCGGTTCTTCCGTTCTGCTTCTTGTAACTCATCAAAACAAAAATGCAAAAGTAAAAGCAGCTCTTATCTACAGGCATCATATTTTACTATTTCACCTTGATAAAAGAAAATAGGGTAGAAAATCTCAAAAGAGATGTGAAAAAACGGAATAGAGAATTGTGAAATTTATGTATCTTTGATGTGTATAGAAGAAGAGTATATAAGCCTATTCATAAACTATAATAAATGACTTTATGAGATAACATATCAATAGGAGATATGCAAGATCAAAGGGAAATATATATACAATCCTAGGAAATATGGAAAATCAAGAGAAATATCCTAATTACCCCTAATATCCTATTCACCGGTTACAGGAAATTACAACTGGGAACCAGACCAGTCCCTATGAGAACTATCGATTGTAGGCCAGTCCGGTCCGATTCCAAGTGATCTAGATATTTTTGATTTTTTTACACACTCTTAATAGCTATCGGTGTGAGCCTCAAAAGATGAAAGAAAGAAGACACGAGCATCATTTCTCTTCTAGTATTGAAATTTCAACGTGCCATCCAATTAAGTGGGCTGGGTGGTTTCGATATGGATTAGACTTTCAAGATGGATGGACCTGAACGTGTATTTGGCCCCTTTGGCGTTTTTATTTCTTTCTCTATCATCTGATGGTCCAATCTTGGCATGATCTTGCCCAAACCATTTGGAAAATTCAACTTCTTTGAAAGACAAGTTTGACACTCGCCTATTGCTAGGGCCCAATTCCGGGCCGTTAAATGCTGAAAGGTACGTGTGACTTTGTCTTCATCAGGCATTAATTGTTGAACGTTACAGGTGATGTCGCCTTCATATCGTGGTGCCATAGTCGAGTCAAGATGTACACGTTTTCATATCCATAACATCACGTTTCTGTCTTCGGGCGGACCAATCAAAAGGGATATGACAAAAGGGTTAGGATCAATAGGACGCGAGAGTCAACGATTCTACGTGGGATGGAGGAGAAGCTATCGGTCGATTGTACTCTATGTAAGCTGGAAAGCCTGAAGAGATTTTTCCCTAGCTACGCGAGGATTTTAAGTGCGGTCTTACTTTGAAAATTCAACACAAACGCGTGAACATTGATCATATGTTGCGGCTGGCCAAGTACTCTGTTCCTTGCATTTTTTCAAAGCAGGCAAAGACTGAAGTGTACATAGTTAAGCATCGAATTTGTTATTTACAAAAGGAGCTTAAGACGAAATTAATGCATGAACAGGGGAGTCGAAATTGATGATGGCGAAGTTCACCTGAGAAGAGGGATCCGAGAAATTATCAGATAATCCATCAAAGCGTCAATTTGTTCGATGAAAAACCGATTTTGAGAAATTAATTTCAGATTTTCCAACGTTTCAACAACGGAAGATTATTCAATTGATAGGAAGAGGTTTTATGGACCGAAAGCAACAAGTTTACACTGGAAAGAAGGAAAAGAAATTTCGTGATTTCATGCTTTGCATCCAATTATAAAGAATAGTCCGTCCCTCTACATCTATTGTTAGAAGATATGCAAGAATATTTGAAGATTGGATTGATTCATTTATGATTTTGTACATATCTATCAAGATCAGATTTAGATATAGATTGATACATAGAATTATTTACTTACTTTAATTACATATTCATTGTACTATATTTACAAGAGATTTGTACATCTTCAAAAACAATTAAGGAGAATACGATATACTTTCTCCATCCTCTCTCCATTTTCTCGGTTTCTCTCATGGTATCAGAGCCTCCAGGCTTCTGATCTTAGCTTCCGCCTCAATCTTCTTTCTCGACCTTTTGCCAAAATCCTGTCATACAAAACAGAATAGCATCAGTGTCACTCATAAAGAAGATCTTTTGCTTACCATGGATACGCTGCAAGATGAAGCTTCGCTGCTCGTGATCACCCATCGAAGGAGTTATTCCACAGATTTCGCAGCTCGGAATTCACCTCGCAATTCTTCCTCAAATCGAACAGCAATCCTCAGCAATGGAACAACAGCCGTTCCAGGCCCAACCCATTCGGTGGCAACCCACGCAGCTCACCCAATATGGGGCAACCCATGATGGGCCAACGTTACCAGTGGATTCCTTATCCACTTTACCTTGGGCCAAGCCCGGAGTTCATCATCGCCCGGTTTCGTGGGCCACCAGAGCCACGTCCAATCCAACGGAGGCCCGCCAACCACAAGTGGGGCAAACACGTCCGAAGGTTTGGAGCGGACAAACGGGTCGGGACAACCGGGTACGGGAACAAATCCCTACCCGGGATATTTCAATGCGGGTTTCCCAATCGGGTCGAGCGAATCGGGTCTAGGGACGAATCCCTACCCGAATCTCGCACCCGGTTTCCTGCCGTTTCCAGCAGGGACTTTCGCCGAACGACCAGAACCCGGCGACCCTTTGTTTCTTTCCAATACCGACGGACCAGAACTGCGGCCGATTAGCCAACAGCTGACCGGATCAGAGAATTACCACAAATGGTCGCAAGAGTTCCGGCGCGCCCTAGCAACAAAGGAAAAGGACGGTTTTCTTGACGGATCTATTCCCATACCTATCGATGAACGCCTAGCCAGACTCTGGAGGAAGAGCAATCGACTTGTCCGAACTTGGATTGGCAATTGCGTCTCCCCAGAGGTCTCGGCTGGACTACCACCGACAGAAGATGCCAGAAATATGTGGAAAAACATTGAAGAAATGTACGGTAAACTGGATCAAGCGAAGATATTTACCCTAATGCAGGAAATCAGCAATTTAAAACAGGGTAACATGTCAATGACGGCTTGTTTTAACAAACTGTCGTCACTGTGGAACAACCTCGAGGCGGCAGAAGAAAAGCTCGAGGGACCAGAACCCACGATCAGACAATACAGATCCATCAAGGACAGGGAGAAAGCCACACGCTTTCTCCTCATCTTGAACGACGACTTTCTTACCTTTAGATCGCAGATTCTTGCCATGGAGCCCATGCCACCGATCGGCCGAATCTTTCAACTAGCGGTGCAGGAGGAGAGCCAGCGCCTCGCATCACCGGACCAAGCAAGGAGCAGCGAGAGCGTCGCTCTTGCGGTTCGCGGCGATCGGCGAGACGGGTTCAAAACCTTAGCACGCGAGAGAGAAAGAAGGGGCACGCTAGGGTTTGGCGGAGCAGCCGAGGCGTTTTCCTTTAATAAGGAGCCTTTCAACGGCTCAGATCGAGCACGGGGATCTAATGGCTCAGATCGAGCGCGAGGATTCGACGGCTCAGATCGAGCGTGAGGATCCGACGGCTTCCAGATGGGCGACACACTAATCGGATCGAACGGTGGAGATCGTCCGCGGAAAAGAGATCGACGGTCAGATTCTTGCCATGTCATCAAGGAATTTCGGGCAAAATTTCAAAGGAAAGGGTAAATTATTTTGCGAATATTGCAAACGTTCTAACCATATAATTGACAGCTGTTGGAAATTGCACGGAAGGCCAGGTGACAAAGGAAAAAAAATATCAATTGCTTATCAAGTCAGTGGACCCACTGGTCAAAATTCTGATCCTCCCATTACTTATGGCCAATATCAACAGCTGATTCAAGCAATGCAAAAATTGGATAAATCTGACAAAGGAGGGAGTTTTTCAGGTATCACATATTCCTTGATTAATTCTATATCAAGGAAAGCATGGATTATTGATTCAGGGGCAAGTGATCACATTATTTGTGACAAAGTTTTTTTCTCAAGTATAAATGAGGAACTCGATTTTCCTGTTTCTGTTCAATTGCCAAATGGCAATATCACCCATGTTAATGTGACAGGAACAGTAAACCTCAGTCCACGGATTATCCTTAGAAATGTCCTATATGTGCCGGAATTCCAATTCAATCTCATTTCTGTGTCAAAAGTCTGCACAGAAAATTCATGTCAAGTATTATTCAATGCGATACTGTTTCTTTCAGGCCCTTTCGATTGGGAGAGGCGATAGGTCTGGGGTAAAGTTTCAGAAGGATTATTTTTCTGGTCCAATCTTCCAAGTAATTCTGGTTTACCATGCAATTCATTAAATAAATCTTCCTTATGTAATTTGAGCATGAATGACAAAAATTCTCTTATGCACTTGAGATTGGGTCATAGTTCTTCTTTTCCCTGCCATCAATGTCCTATATGTCCACTTGCAAAACAATCTCGCACTCCTTTTCCATCTAGTAATTCCCGTACTAGTGAGATTTTTTCTCTAATTCATGTGGATATTTGGGGTCCTCATCGAACCACTAATCATGATGGATCTCGTTACTTCCTCACTATAGTCGACGATTATTCTCGTGCAACATGGATTTTTTTGATGCAGTCTAAGGATCGACTTACCCCTATTTAAAAACATTCATCACATTATCCAAGAATCAGTTCAAAAAATCCATTCGAATTCGGGCGATAACGGAGCAGAGTTTTTCAGTCACAACTGTTCTTCTCTTTTCTCATCTCATGGGATCCAACATGAAAGTTCATGCGTTTACACACCCCAACAAAACGGAGTGGTTGAACGCAAGCATCGCCATCTACTAGAAGTGGCACGTGCCTTGAAATTCCAAGCTTCAATTCTGAAGAATATTGGGGAGATTGCGTTACCACGGCTGCTTATTTAATCAACCGTATGCCCACTCGGGTTCTCAATGGGCATACGCCTTTGAATTGTTATTTCGAAGAAACCTGACCTAACAAATCTCGGGGTTTTCGGATGTCTATGCTACATTGCAACAGTGGGTCCTCGTGACAAATTCAGTCCACGTGCTCGGCAATGCATTTTCATGGGATATTCGAATCTGCAGAAGGGGTATCGAGTCATGGAGATTTCTACAAGGGAATTCATTATTAGTCGTGATGTTATCTTTCATGAGAACACTTTTCCTTTCTCTAAAGAAACATCTACAGATGAGGATACAGGAACTATTTCACATCCTCGTGATTTATTATCTGAGGAAACATTACCTAGTGATTCTAATTACATAGAGCATACAAGGGGTATTCTTGTTCCCACCTTTCTTCCAGCAACAACAGAACATGTAGCTGAGAACTTGCCTTCCTCAGAAGATCCCTCCTCAGAAGATCCCTTGGAGCATATTCTAGCAGATTCCAACAACAATGAGGACATCCAGGATACTTCAACACTGCCCTCTCATGAGAGAGTTCAACATCCTATAGCAGTCGATCCACCAAGACGCTCTGGTCGTGCCACACGACCTCCCACATGGACCAAAGATTTTATTTGTGCCACTCACAATTCTCCGGTATCCGGTACCTATTTCATCCTATGTTTCCTTTCATAGATTATCACAGGAACATAGATGTTGCATTAGTCGTCTATCAGAGGATAGAGAACCATCTAGTTATGACGAAGCATCCACTGATCCAAAATGGCAACAAGCCATGAAGGCAGAACTGAAGGCACTGATTGATAATCAAACATGGAATCTTGTTACTTTGCCTCCTAATCGCAAGCCAATTGGATGCAAGTGGGTCTACAAGACTAAATATCGTGCCGATGGCTCCATCGAACGATACAAGGCACGATTGGTTGCCAAGGGTTACACCCAACGAGAAGGTTTTGACTATCATGAAACCTTTTCTCCGGTTGCCAAAGATGTCACGGTCCGTTCATTCTTAACCGTTGCCGCAATAAATGATCGGCCTCTACATCGGATGGATGTACACAATGCCTTTCTTCATGGTGATTTAGACGAAGAAATCTATATGGATATTCCCCAGGGCTTACGAAGACAGGGGGAGAATAGAGTATGTCGTCTTCGCAAATCCCTTTATGGCTTGAAACAGGCATCCAGGCAATGGTACGCAAAATTTGCAGATGCTCTTACAAGCGAGGCTTCAAACAATCCAAGCATGACTATGCTTTATTCACACAAAGAAAAGGTATGTCATCTATCTATTTGATGATATATGTCGATGATATTCTCCTTATGGGAAATGACAAAACTGCCATAGAAAGATTCAAGGAATATTTGCATGCTACCTTTCATATTAAAGATTTAGGAGCACCTAAATATTTCCTTGGAATCGAAATTGCCCGATCTGAACAAGGAATTTCCCTTAGTCAACGCAAGTTTGTTTTGGAGATTATATCAGAAGCAGGTTTGTCAGGATGTAAGCCAGCAATAATTCCCCTCGAGCAGAACACTAAGTTAACTACTGCAGATTATGATAAGGGTATATCTAGAGATGATGATCCAACACTCAGTGATCCATCAGGTTATCAAAGGCTTGTCGGAAAGCTTATATACCTGACTATGACCAGACCTGACATCTCTTATGCAAGCATGACAATTAGTCGGGTTCATGCACAATCCAAAGCAATCGCATTTGGAGGCTGCCTTGAAGATTGTGAAATATTTGAAGAAATGTCCAGGACTCGGGATACTTCTATCCAAGAAATGCGACATGCAAATGACAGCATACTATGATGCAGATTATGCAACATGTCCCATGAGTCGAAGATCAGTCACTGGATATTGCATCAAATTGGGAGAATCTCTTCTTTCATGGAAGACCAAGAAGCAACCTCTGTATCCTTGTCCTCGGCTGAAGCGAGTATAGAGCTATGGCAAAAACTACTTGTCAAATAGTATGGTTACGAGGCCTTCTTAAGGATCTCGGAATACAAATACAAGGACCAACAAAGCTGCCTTTGTGACAATGATGCAGCCCTCAAGCTTGCTGCAAATCCTATTGTGCATGAAAGAACCAAGCACATAGAAGTGGATTGTCATTTCACGCGGGAAAAGATCCAAGAAGGAGTGATTGAGACAAAGGGAATTGGGACTACAGAACAGCCAGCAGATATCTTTACCAAACCCTTATGTCAGAGACAGCATGCATATCTTTTGAACAAGCTAGGTGTCTTGGACATCTACAAGCCACCAACTTGAGGGGGAGTGTTAGAAGATATGCAAGAATATTTGAAGATTGGATTGATTCATTTATGATTTTGTACATATCTATCAAGATCAGATTTAGATATAGATTGATACATAGAATTATTTACTTACTTTAATTACATATTCATTGTACTATATTTACAAGAGATTTGTACATCTTCAAAAACAATTAAGGAGAATACGATATACTTTCTCCATCCTCTCTCCATTTTCTCGGTTTCTCTCATCTATTTCCAATCTATCATTTTTTTTTTCTTTTTCAATTCTTATCCTGATAACTCTAATGTTTTTTCATTCATAAATTTTCTACCGTCTCCCTTCGTGTTCATATTCTTCTACATTCCTAAAGAAAACCCGATCATGCATAATATTTCATAAAAATGATTTCATAATTTCTTTCCTGATCTCTTTGTCATTCATGCAATTTTGATGGGCAAATAATAAAAAAGGAAGATGCTGATTCCAATTGGTAGCCATTTTTTACGATACAAGCCGTTCTTAGTAGATTTTGCTCACTATCAAATATCATAAAACCAACTTTATCAATTTGCTTTCAGCGCAAACAAACACCAGAAAATCGCTCCACATTCTCCCGAAATTGAATTCTCGGAATTCATCTTCCAAGCAGTAGCAAGTTCTTAGCGAAACTAACAAATCCTAAGACTTCAATAAAAAATCTGAATGGGAAGGCGGAAACTCGAGATGATGTTGCATTCGGAATTATGTACTTGGATGTATATGATCTTTCACTTCTATTAGATAATGGCAATGCTGCAACACGTGGGCCAAATTATTCATTCCCGAGCATTTCGTCAAGCGTATAGATTGGGGCACGGCTAGGAAAAATCATTGGCTATGCTATCTAATTCAATGGACCCAATTTGGGGATGCCGAGACGCTTCCTGAAATTCGCGGACGTAGGGACGTTGCTTGATCTTAGCGTGGCCAAGGTCGGGTTCGATCATTGTCCCCGAATAATGTTTCAATTATTTCATATCTTTCATTGACTCCTGAATCCGATTCCCTTTTTTCGTGTTACAAATCATTAGAGGGAGCCCCCACGAGATTTGCGTGTATGCAAAGCAAGATAGCTATGTCAGAAAAAAAAAATTAATGATAGTTACTAAAGAAAATAAATAAAGCAACCATCTGTAATTTTATCAATTCAATTCTAAACTTTTTTAATTTTGTTAATTAAGTGCTAAATATTTTCACGTTTTGTTAATTGAGTCCATCCAACTAATTTTGGTCAAAAATTGCCGACATAGACACTAACCGTCCTACATGCCAGAGCCCGTAAATAATTTTTAAATATATATATTCATATTTTTTTTTTTCTTTTCTTTTTTTCTTTTCTCTCTCTCTTTTATTCTGCTAATCCTAGGTTGGCAAGGTTGCCGATCGATCCTCACCTGGTCTGATAGAGGGTGTAGCCACCCTCGCCAGCCATGGGCAAGGGTCTACCTACCCTCACCAATCACAGGCAAGGGCGTCAGCCCTCGCCCAAATCCAAATATGAGCCACAACCCTCACCCTTTGGCCAACAAGGGCCGCAACACCCCCACAGCCAACTGGCGAGCGTTGCAACCCTTGCCTAGTTGTGGTCAAGGACCCACCAACCTTGCTTGTAGCTAACGAGGGCATGGAGGCCCTCACCTAGGCTAGGCAAGGGCATCATAGCCGTCACTGATCAAAGAGCGAGGACTGTGATTGATGCCTATATCTAGGCAAAGGTTAACACCCTCACCTATGGCGGGCAATGGCATGAAGGCCCTAGCCTATGGCCAGCAAGGGCATCAATGCCCTTGTCGACCTAAGGTTAGGGAAAAAAAACAATAAATAAAAGGAAAGAAAAGGAAAAAATTATTAAAAAATATTTAAATTATTCACGTCAGTATTAGCCATATCATGTAAAACGGTCGACATTCACATCAACGATTTTGAGCCAAAATTAGCTAGATAGACTCAATTGGCAAAACGATAAAAGATTTATGACTTAATTGTTAAAATTAAAAGATGTAAGAGTGAATTGGTAATCGTGTAGTAGATGAAGAATTTTTTGGACATTTTTCTCAAATATGGTGCGTTAACGGCAGAGAGTTCGACTTGGAATGGTATTCCGAAATGACTTTATAGGGCGGACCCCATACAAAAGGTCCAGTAGGCCCGAGAAGACTTGAGAAGTTTTTGTGCTCTTGCATGGAGAGTCAAAGGTCGGGTCTCAAAGCGAATCACGCCACTGAAAATTGCGTACGCTTGTGGAACTATAGCACCGTTACCAAACACCTCTGAGTTTTTCTTGTCTATTTTTTCTCAGACGTTTTCTTTTTCCGAGCCTTATTGGCTCTGATTAATCGCTATGAATGCATGCAAAAACGACACGTTCATGCGCATTATATGAGACTTCAGCGGTGGATGGAAGGCATGGCCTCTAAGTACTTTGAATTGGAGGCATCTTTTGTGACTTGATCCCGAGATTTGATGCCTCCAAATCCAACATTTATTCCTTTGTTCAAACCCTTTGTGGAATTGTTTATGAATTTTGTTTATGAGCGCGACATCAAAGGTTAGCAGAGTAAAAAAGTTCGGCTTAGCTAACCACATTAATTGTGATGCTGACAAGCATGGGGCACATCTCTATCTAGAAAAGTAAAAAAAAAAATCTTAAACTTATTATATTAATACTAATTTAGTCATAAACTTTTCAATTGAATCAATTAGTCCAAAACATTTTCATATTAGTGCCAATTTAGTCATTCAACAATTTAGGCCGGAAATCGATGACGTGGACAGCGGTGATCATATGTGGTATCATCGGCACTGACGTGGATATTTTAAAATGATTTTGTACGGAATTTTTAATTTTTTATTATTTTTTACAATTTTTTCCTTTTTCTTATATTTCCTTGTTTTTTTCTTTCCTTTTGTTTTGCCTTTCCTTGGATTGTGACCAGTATCATCCATTGCCAGCGACTAGCCACAGGTGGGGGCTAGCAAGGGCAAGACCCTTATGGCCTGGACGAGGGTGTCCCTCGCTAGACTCAATGAGGGCGACAAAGGTCAAGCCCTCACTAGGGGTTGCAAGGGCGACCCTCGCCAGATCCAACAAGGGTTGAGCCCTTGCTAGACTTGACAAGGGCCACCCTCGCCCAAGCCACGATCGAGGGTCTTGCCCTTGCTAAATCTGGCAAGTGCTAGCAAGGGCAACTAGCGAGGGTGACCTTTGCCTGTGGCCGGAAAGGGCCACGATGCCCTTGTCAACCCCCACCTATGGCCGAACCAGCCTCAGTCCAAAGAAAAGGATAGAAAAAAAAGGAATTTTTTTTCTAAAAAATCGAAAAATTAGTAAAAAATTATTTTAAAATGTCCACATAGGATCGTCGACATCATCGTAACCAATTTTCAACCTAAATTGGCTAGATGGACTAAATTGGCATCGATGTTAAAAGATTTAGAACTAAATTGATTCAATTAAAATTTTTAAGACTGAATTAGCAAAAGTGCAATAAGTTTAAGATTTTTTGGGCACTTTTCCCCATCTCTATCACTATTAATTTGCGGTGTTGTTGACGCCTAAAATTTCCTCTTAATTAATTAGGTTTTACTTTTTTTGTTTATTTTATTTTATCTTTTAATAAATAAACAAATAACAAAACAAAAACAGAAGAAAAAGCAAAAAAAAAAAAAAACAGAAAGGAAGGGAAGCGGCCTCCGCATGGGCCCCTACGGCCCATCCTCCTCCTCAGCCCGGCCCAGCCGAGTCTTCTTCTCCCTCACGCCTCTGCAACGCACGCGTGAGGGCGCGACACCGGAGGGAGATCGTCGAACGGCGACGCACATGGAGCAGAGGAGCAGCTGGCGTCGGATGGGACACCAGTCCGACCGTCAGGAGTCGCTCGGCGCGCGAGGGGGACCGGCGGTCGAAGTTCCGCCGACCGGCCACCCCCTCGCCTATAAATACCGAGGCACCGCCTCCGTCCAAGCACGGGCAGCAGCCAGCGAAGCTCCGAGCACCCCCTGAGAGACTTCGAGGGACTCAGAGCAAGCAGGGGCGAGGCAATTGGGTCGCGAGCTCGCCAACCTCCCTCCAAGAGACTTCAGGGGAGACCGACGAGCGAACCCAGATCTGCGAAGCTCGTGACCAGAGAGAGAGAGAGAGAGAGGGAAATCGAAGGAGAAGACGTCCACTGCTCACCACCATCTCCGCCACTCATTTTCCACCACCACGCCACAGGTAGCCGCTGCCGTCACCATCACCCGCCCCCCGTCGCTGCTATCGCCGCCGTCGTCGCCGCGTTCGCTCAACCCTCCCCTCCTTGGCGCCACGGATCGGGAACCCTAGGGTTCCCGATTTTTCGGGTCGGACCCGGGTAGGGTTTCGCCGGTTTCCCCCAAAACGATCTTTGTTTCATAAAGTAAAAAAAAAAAAATCCAACGCAGCCCGTCCATGATCGGCTTTTTAATTTTATTTTAAATAATATTTTAAATAAATAAATAATTTATTTTTAAAAAATCAAAAAATATATTTTATTTTCGAAAAATATTAAAAAAATATTTTATTTTCCAAAAAATCAAAAAATCAAAAATATTCCATATTTTCCAAAAAATGCCAAAAATCCAAAAAATCCCTTTTATGTCCAAAAATTAGAAAAAGACTCAAAAATGTTTTTCCTCCCAAAAATGCATGAAAAATCCCTAAAACATCCAAAAAACCTCGGGGTTTAAACAAGATTAGGTACCGAAAGGACATTAGTGATTAACTAGTGTAATCAAGTCCCCGATCCTAATTTCTCTAATTGCGCAAGAGCAAAGTATTTCTCTTGAACTTCGCTTGGGTTTCTAATCGACCCACTCCAAACCGATTAGTGGCGACTTCGTTTTAAAATTGACTTTTAGGTTAAAAAATTTGAACCATTAAGTCGTGAATTGGTGGACTTGGGAGAGTCCGGGCTAAAATAAACCTAGCCGAACCATTAGCCTCCGCTAGACGCCCGCCCCGATCGACGCCGAAAAAAAAAAAGAGGTCGCGACAGCTTGGCAACTCCGCTGGGGAATTTGAGGACTTAAGCCTTTTTTTTGTCTTGTTTAAATTCTTTACTAACTTAGGGTTTTTTTTTTATACAGGTCAATAGCTTAGAAATTTATTTTAATTTTGCTTAAAATAGATTATCCTGTGATTATAAACTGTTATGCATATTTTACTATTTTAACACTACACATGGCACACACAACCCGGCCGCTGGACCTAGGCCGCCATAGGATATTTAGGATGGTGTCAAGAAAGATACGACCTCGAACGCGAGACTGCGATGTAGAGGTTGCCTTTCTTTTCCCCGAATTTCTCTAGCCGAGGTTAGGAGGGTATGCTGCTAACGTGAGACTACGATGGGCGGATACCCTTTTAATTTCAACAAGCCTTCTCAGTTAGAAATCAAGCCACACATCTCATGTGCATGTCTTTGTACTTGCCATTTTCTTTAAAAGCAAAGTAATTTATTTACTTTTACTCAGTCTTTTTTATTGGCCCATGGCAATTTAGGGTAGGTTTTTTTCAAGTCCCGATTTATATGCGATGGGAGAAGATGACATCCAGCTTATTCCCACTCCCAAGGCAGAGCTGTTCAGGTGGTGGGATCAATTGGACCAGTATGCCTAGGAGCGTGTGAAAACCAAAGTCGGTCATCTTCTATCATTGATCCAAGTCCGTGTTCATCCCGAAGTCATACAAGCCATGGCACATTTCTGGTGCCCGAAGACGACTACTTTTATGTTTGGTAGGTTCGAGCTAACCCCAACTCTGGAAGAATACAGCATCATCAATGGAATACCTCTTGAAAATAGGCTTGTTAGACCATCAACATGCATTATCTCGTTGCGTGGGTTAGCACGACTCTTAAGAACTGAAGTCCATGTTATGAGGCAAACTCTTGAAAACAATCATAATACCTACCCCCTAGCATTTTTGATTGCTTGTTTTGAAAATCAACCCATAACCCAGAAAAACGAGATTTTCCTCTTGGCCTTTTTCAGGTTCATCATTTTCTCCCATCAAAGAAATGTCATAAGTCCAAAGATGGCATGGATAGTTGATCAGATCTTAAGGGGGCAAAATTATGTCAACATGATTTTAGCTGAAACATTTTTATCCCTCAATCGTTTTAAAGAAAACACGGAAAAAGTCATGCGGATCTCCCCGGAAATTTTACAAGTCTGGTTCTTTTCTCACCTAAGCGAATTTCGATGCTTCATGCGATCGTCTAAAATAAATGATTTCGAAAATCCATTACAAAAATTTATGGTTTTAGGACCATACATTCCTAACCAAAGCTGTTTAAATTGGATAAACTTTCTAAGAGACCCAGCTCCTAAGGCGTTCCAATGGTGTGCTGGTTGGTTCCATGAAAAGAGAGCTTACTTTGCTTACAGATGCCACCATCCAATTCCATTGCTTGGTTTCACCGGTGCCATTTCTTATTTCTCATATCGGGTGGCGCGACAGTATGGAGCCCTTCAAGAGATCCCACCAACTTCAAGAGGAAGGCCCCTCCACTCCTTTTCACCCATCAAAGTCGTGAATACACATTCGAGATTGACATTATCGAGGAAACATGGAGCAGGTGCCATCGCAAAAGAATTGTGTTACCTGAAGGGCTTGAGGGACAGGAAAATGCCCATCACGCCTCTGAGTTCTACATCCACAACCATCATATCCCGACAAAATGGAAGCCATCGATCCCTCACCCAATCAGCGAGATCAGCTAGCATGAGCAAGCCGAACTTATGCAAGGGGATTTGGGAATGGGCTGGATACATGTCTCAGAGCTGGTCCAAGAAAGCAACCGTCTATGTAAGAACAAGGCTCCCCGTCACATATAAAATAGCAATCATGTGTCCCTTAGTGTTGATATCATGAAAATTCCGTCCCATTGTTTAGGGACTTTTGTTTAATACATAGTATTTCCTTCTGTCATTTTAATTTCAAGTTTTAAATGTCATAAGTCTGTGGTCTATAAAGTCCTCTTTTGATAAATAAAAAAGCAGTTAGACTATTGCCAAGGGGTCAATCTTTGTTTACTTTCGTACTCATTCATGATTTTTGCGACACGGGTAATTATGAATCGTCAACTATCAGCCACTCGCGAATGGCCTCACGTGATAAAACCCAATCAGAATGATGTACAAAATCACCTCACCAACATTAAAGACGGCGTAGGACAGATGTCCATTGTCCTTCGACAACTCTCAAGGCAAATGAAATCCACTCAAGCTAAACCCAACTCCATAACTGCTTTAAGCACACTCCTGGCACCTGCAAATCTACTTGAATAATGACCAATAAGATAAACAGCTTGAAAAGATCATGAAAAAGTTGAGACAACTACAGGAGAATCCCATCGACTGTCTAATTATGCCTGTTTTGAGATCCCTGAAGAGCTCAGAACGCTTGAATGCGAAAGGTATGCTGATACCTTCCACCTAGAGACCTACTTACATGCCTACCTGGTCCAAAGGATGATTCAATCACACCAATCAAACCTGACCGGCCCTGCCTTGCGATGGTACATTGTCAGGAAGATTAGTTCCCTTAAAACCTGGAATGAACTAATCCATGTTTTCCACCAAGAATATAATATTGACATCAGCCCTGACATCGCCTTGTCCTACGAAGAACCGATGATCCCGGAGCACAAGGAGCCGTCAGTTGCTGAGATAGGAGAAGAAGATGTCAATGAAGTCTTGCATGATAAATGGGCAACTGAGCAACATCATATTATTGAAAAGTTTCCCACTCGGAAAGGCAAGGAACTTATGTACGAGATCACAGACACGGACCCTATTCAAGACTGAGGCATGACAGGACAGCTCCCCAAGCTTACTGCAAGAGCTAGGGTTCAAAGAATACCGACCCTTATCAACATAGAAAGTGAAGTAGAGAGTGAAGCCTTAATATCTCTCGTTCCCCTTGACAGAATCGAACTGGCGAAACAAAGGGCCTTACTCAAAAGGTCTGGACCAGGAGCCAAAAAAAGAAAGCCTAAACAAATCAATTCGACATCTACCACTAAGTACAGGCAAAATTTGATAACTAGTGAGCCGCTGCACCAAAACTTCGAGCATTCTCTGGAATACAACTCCAAAGGCTACTACCCTCTAGAGTACGACCCCGATGGCTTACAGTCCCTAGAATACAATCACAAGGACTTCCAGCATTATTTCAATGAAACTGACGACTCATCGTATAACTGTTTCCTACTCTCACCCGGGGATGAAGGCCCGTCTGAAAAAGAAACATACGTCTTTATCCGCTACGATCCTAAAGAGCTACTAAACTCGTCCTCTGACCATGAGGATAGCTTCAAAACTTCATCCTCATTCAGAATTTTTTACCTAGAAGAAAGCAATGGAGTAATTTCGGTAGAGTCCAACTTCCCTGAAATAGAAAAATTCCCCACTATGATGAATATGTAGTGGGAAAACCAGTGATCTAACCAAGACATATCAGGCCCGTCTTACCCTCATGTGATCATGACCCCCAGCGAAGTGTGGGTACCTAATCTCCACAAGTATAATGGCACGACTTGCCCCGTGGCTCATTTGCAATATCTCCACACTGAAATAAGTTAGTACTATGGCCCGATGTCATTCACAACTCAGGCATTTCAAGAAACTCTTACGGGGTCTGCATTGCAATGGTTCGTCATAGCAAGTATTTACCTCATAAAGGATTGAAATGAGCTGTCTTCCACATTCTTGCATCAATACCAAAACCAGATTGGAACTGAGCTGCCTTGCGAGAGTTTGGGCCACTTCGGAAGAAGACCAATGGAGAATTTCTAAGCATATGCAGGAAGGTGGAGGGCTTTTATGATGCAAACCCACCCTCAACTGACCGAAGAAGAATTGATAACGCAGTTCATAGAAGCTTTGCCCCACGAACATCGCTGTTGGCTGCATGGGTTACACTTTCGTAGCTTCAACGAAGTAATCATCGCATGCGAATACTTCGAGTCTACTGGAGGCGAGGAGTTCAAAGACGCTTGACATCAGGACCAACACTATCAAAGCACTCTTTTTCATAGGAGTTTTCATCGGTTTTGCTTGTTTTTATGTTTCATATCTAGTGTGCTATTGTTGTATTATCCATTCCAGTACTTTAATGTACAGTTATAATATTTTGTTTAGAGAGCATGAAGCGGTATTCCAAACCAGCCCAATGATGCTATCCAACCATGAAAAGAAAATATCATCCAAAGAGAATACTGAGGGCTGGGCTTCCTCATGCTTTTTCTCCCCCAAAGACGTATTCTGAAAATAAAAAATATTTCATCACCAAAAGCTTTCGTCAAAACAAGATGATAAATTTAACCATGTTTGTCTTTCTGACTCTCTCACTTTATGTCTCAGAATATCATCCCCTTTGACTTAGTGTAACAGAAGGCATTTGAAACCGGCATATCGTGTGAACAAACCAAATTCGAAGACACCCTTTCAAGGAAGCAGGGGCAAAAAGGAAGGAGCATCCCATTTCAAAAGAAGGTAAGCTTTATTCCCTTAACGTAGTATTGAGAATGGTGTCCCCTCTCTTTTATTTACAGGATACAAAAAATGAGACATAATAGGCATAGGCATACGGTTAAACTCAAAGCATGCACATCATGGTAACTCAAGGCAAGATAACCTCCCCCATGCTGCTTTCGACCTTCCCATTTTTGCAAGCCGTCCTCAGGAGCTCTGTGCACTCCACCTCACTCCTATCTAACTCCTTCTCAAGACGAAGCAAATACCTCCTCCCCCTGACATGCCCGAACAATTAGACGTTACAGTTTCATTGAAGGGATTTTCAGCTTCGACAAGCCAAGAAGCACAAGGAAGAAATTTCTTCTCTTCCTTTGAATTCATTACTGTCAATATGGAGAAAATCCAGACAGTCAAGGCGATTTATAGCCCCCACTCCAGACAATGACTCTAGAGTCTGGAAGCTTCACTCCATGTTCCAGACACGTATTCTTCCAAAAAATAATTGCCATCAGAAAACTGGAGGTTTTTGATTGTCCATCTCAAATTCCATAGAAGCTTGAGGTACGTGACTTTTTGCTCAATGCAGCTATAGTCAAAGACAGAAGAAAAATTCCACAGAAGGAAGGCGTTGAAGATGAATCAACAACCAGCAATCATGCATACAAGGCCACAAATGAGGAGGGCCAATCAAAAGAGACATTGAACTATGTCAAAGACAAAAGGCCGTCATTGACACTCAAATATTCCTAGGAGTCAACAAATATAAACTACAAGGAAGAGTAATTTGGTATCATTTCCAATACTCCCAGTATCTAAACTCACTTTTGACACATTTTCTCCCATTGACAGGAAGCATAGGATTCAAGAAACAAGCTTAATGGTTAATTTGGGCAAATCAAGTGACCCATATTGATTTACCTAACTTGGTATGAAAGGATGTGCCATCCAAGAACCAATTTGGTTAAATGAAAAAAGAAGCGCCCTACAGACACCGTCAGCACCTCTGGTCGAGTGGTACCTGGGAGGAAGCAAAATGGTCCAAAGTCAAGGGTTCGAATCCCCGACGTGACAGTTAGCCTCTTAAAAAAATATAAAAATAAAAAATAAAAAATTTGCTTCTTTTGCACCTGCAAATTACAAAGAGAGCAAATGACCTAACGAAATGAAAATTACAGGAATTCATATCCTCCTCGTACTTCAGGTCCATTCAAACATCTGTAAACCGGTGAAGGGTAATGTTGTATCACTTCCAAGTTATTCGACTCTTGAAAAAGCTTCTGACTAACATGATTCCTCTCATCAGTTGCATGATCACCTAATCTTCAAAGATGCAGAAAACAAATCAATGAGAGGCATGTCAAACCATCATAAATTCTCCCAGGCCAAATGGTGTCCCAAGCATCGCCAAAGCAAATGACAGAAATCTTTTAGGCCTCAAATCACGTGTGATCTTGGCCCTACTAATTGATCTATTTCCACATCTTCTCTTCTGCAAGGGCAAAAGCAAAAAGGCTCGTCGAACCAATGATCAGCTCCCCAACCCCAGCTAATCCTTCTTGTGTCATTTCCCTACTTAATAAGGACAATCCATTGACACCCCTTTGTGAATAACTTTTTGATGTTCAAAACTCAATACATTTGTAAATACAATTTCACCAAGTGAACACCCCTAAAGTTGTCAATAGGGTTTCTTGAGTAAAAATCATTCATTTGTTTTGAGAGTACAAACTCTCTCATACTTAAAAAATGCTGCATGTCTTCTCCAAATGGATTTTTGCATGATGATTTTATCTGTCTAAATCACTGGTTCCATTGAGAATTATTAGAATAGACAGCTAAGTGAAGAATACAAGATTAGTTGAGCATGCTGGATGAGGTGCGTCAAAATGATGGCAGGCAAACCATATCCTACACACAGTCCCCCATCTATACACTTGTGAGATGAGTGCAGAAAATTCCATGACTGCAGGGTAAAGAGTTCTCTCGCGAATGGTACGATAACCAAAATAGTGAGAGGCATTTCATTGCTCACCCCCCTTTGAGCCCCATACATTGGGAGCTTCTCTCATCAAGAATCACCCTCACACTGGAGCATGTCAAAGACAAAGCAAATCAGCATCACAAGGTGAGAAGAGGGATAGAAATTCTCTTGCTCGCACTTACATCAATCTTCGAGTGTCTTTATTGCATATGAACACTCGCGTTAATTTAAGTGCCTTAGAATGACGAAGAGCAATTCATTTTCTATGCATTTGCATACATTGTACAACCCAAGTGAGTCTGTAATTTTACCCTCACATTGAGACAAAGCAGAAGTTATTGCCATAGCCTAGAGCGCTGGCTAAAGATGAAGACTCAAAGTCTAAATAATGGTGCTTCGATTGAACTCGCCTAGATCAGTTCCTCAAGCAACAAAAATAAAAAAGCTAGGGGCATAAAAAAGCAGTGTACCTGGTAAAAGCAAGTTCAAATGCCCATAAATGAAAAGTTGGGATAAAAAAAATATAGGGGCATGAAAAAGTAGTGTGCCTGGTAAAAGTAAGGCCGATGCCCCAAATAGAAAATACAGCCATTTGTATTCCCAAGTGAAGTTGCTGTTGTGGTTTAATTGATAGAACCTTCATCTGATCATGAGAAGAAAGACCAGTGACGAATGCCGAGACAGTCACCAACTCTCACCATTCTACATGTGAGCCGAGTCTACGTTATATTCCCATTGTAAAAAGTCTCTTCAGACTAAGGGCACTTCAATTAACGTAAGATTTCATATGTGTATAAATATCACTCAAAGAAGTACAAGCAAAATTACTCTATCTCTTTTCGCAGAATTCCTAACTTGTAAACCCGGAGAGGATCGTGCAACATTTTCGTCCATCGACTTCAACCTTGATGGCCCCCTTTGATGAGCTGCTAACCAAGTCTTCATCACAATTTCAACAAAGACCTCTCACATTGGTAAAGTCGTACCACTTGCGATAATACTTGGACCCCTACTGACATGATGACAGTGAGAAGTGTGATCCTTATAAATCATGCATCAATGGTCAGGATAAAACAGTCTTTCCATAAGAGTGAGTGAAAAGTCCTTTCAGACTAAAAGTCCCTCATCTGGCATGCTCAAGACATCTACATTCTAAATGAGGGTTGTCTTTCAAAATCTTCCCCAAAGTGGAATCCGGATGATACAAAGCGACGAAATTGTCATGCATAAATCACATTTGAATTTATGAATTTACAGCATATACAATCATTGCGTACATGTCGTATATTGTGTAAATAGTGACATACTCTCGATGTCAGAGATATTGCCAGGTAAGCATATCCCTATCCCCATTTGTCTTAAAGTACCTACCACTGTCCAAGTACTCTCTTCTTGTCACTCGACCTATTCGAGTCGTCCCGTGAGTTTGGGTGCTTGCAGCGGTCTAAGTATCCCCTTGTCTTTGAGTACCTGCCATTTGTCGGGTACTCCCTCTTATTGACACTTGACCTGTTCGAGTTGTCCCCAGAATATTGATATTTGCAACTGTCTAGATATCCCCCTGTTTTGGAGTACCTGCCGTTACTCAGGTACTCCCTCTGTTGACACTCGACTTGTTCGAGTTGTCCTTAAAGTTTGGATACTCATGACTGTTCAAGTATCCTCTTGTCTTTGAGTACCGATCATCGTTCGGATACTCCCTTTCCGTGACACTCGACTTGTCTGAGTTGTCCTCAAAATTGTATCTTTGAATACTAGCAGCTACTCAAGTATTCCACCACATTATGCCCCTGCAATCACCCAGGTATGCTTTCTTACACTTGGACCAGTTGAGTGGTCCCTGATCATATCATTAAATATCTGTGTTCATCCAAATATTCCTATACTTTGTACACCTGTGTGCCTGCAGCCATCCAGGTAAGCCTCGTACTACATTACCAGGAGGTGAGAGACCTGCACGAATATCTCAGGTATGTCCTCGATATTCCCAACTACCAGGAGGTGAGAAACCTTCACAAATATCTCAGGTACGTCCCCGATATTCCCATAACCAGGAGATGAGAAACCTTCACGAATATCCAATGTACGTCCTCGATATTCCCAACTACCAGGAGGTGAGAGACCTTCACGGATATCTCAGGTATGTCCTCGATATTCCCTACTTGCCAGGAGGTGGGAGACCTTCACGAATATGCGAGGTACGTCCTCGATATTCCCAATTTCTAGAAAGTGAGAGACCTTAGCAAATATGCGAGCTACGTTCTCGATACTCCCCATACCAGAATGTGAGAGACCTTCATGAATATTCCAGGTACGTCCTCGATATTCCCTAATTGCCAGGAGGTGGGAGACCTTCACGAATATGCGAGGTACGTCCTCGATATTCCCAATTTCCAGAAGGTGAGAGACCTTCATGAATATCCCAGGTACGTCCTCGATATTCCCAATTTCCAGGAGGTGAGAGGCCTTCATGAATATCTCAGGTACGTCCTCGATATTCCCATTGCCAAAGAGGTGAGAGACCTCCACAAATATGTGAGACCCATCCTCGATATTCCGTTTGCCAAGTATTCTTTAGAAATTCATACTTGTGATCATCCAAGTACTTCTTCAATGCCTGCGAACGTTCATACATCCCTCAAAATCTGTACTTGTTAACATCCAAGTACTCTTTCGACACTTGCAAGCAATTAGGTATTTTCCAGCATCTAGTACTTGTGATCATCCAAGTACCCCTTCGACACCTGCGAAGGCCCAAATATCCTCCAAGTTAGTACTTGTGAATATCCGGATACTCTTTCAATGCCTGTGAATGTCCAAGTATCTTCAACAAATTAATGCCCTGAGAAAAGTCGGCGCATCCCCCGAGAAAGGTTGGGTACCAACTGGTGTCCTTGACTGAAATCAGGCACCCCACAAATCAATGCCCTGAGAAAGGTTGGCACATCTCCCGAGAAAGGTCGGGTCCAATAGGTGTCCTTGACAAATATCAGGCACCTCACAAACCGATGCCCTGAGAAAGGTCAGTGCATCCTCCCGAGAAAGGTCGGGTTCCAATAGGTGTCCTCGACAAAGATCAGGCACCTCACAAATCGATGCCCTGAGAAAGGTCGGTGCATCCTCCCAAGAAAGGTCGGGTTCCAACAAGTGTCCTCGACAAAGATCAGGCACCTCACAAATCGATGCCCTAAGAAAGGTCGGTGCATCCTCCCGAAAAAAGTCGGGTTCCAACTGGTGTCTTTGACAGAGGTCAAACACCCCCACAAAATAGATGCCCCGAGAAAGGTCGACGCATCTCCCGAAAGAAGTCGGGTACCAACTAGTGTCATCGATACAAATCAAGCACCCACAAATAAATGTCCTGAGAAAGGTCGGCGCATCTCCCATCACGGCAACTGAAGAAAGGTTCGGGTCCGAGACAAACCACTTACTACTCTGACAGGCAACCGAAGAAAGGTTCGGGTCCTAGAAAAACAATTTCCCGTCAAGGTGACCGAAGAAAGGTTCGAATCCAAGACAAACTAATGATTGCTCTAACAGGCGACCGAAGAATAGTTCGGGTCCTAGAGAAGCAACCTTCTCATATCACTAGGTAAGATGACACATTGATACTTGCCAAAACTCGGGATTCACACCCTATCTCACTCACTCCCGGTAAGTAACTCTAGGTATCTTCTTATCTGTCTTAGTATATGTAAAGTTATATTGCTCTTTTTCTACATAGAATAATAGGTCCCAAATAAAATATAATCTGCTACGCATGCATGGATAAAATTTAGGCATCGGTTTGTCTTTGAATGCAACCTTTGCGAGCTCACCTTCAAAGAGGGGCAGCTGTTGACGTCTAAAATTTCCTCTTAATTAATTAGGTTTTACTTTTTTAGTTTATTTTATTTTATCTTTTAATAAATAAACAAATAACAAAAAAAAACATAAGAAAAAGCAAAAAAAAAAAAAAAAAAAGGAAGAAGGGAAGCGGCCTCCACATAGGCCCCTACGACCCATCCTCCTCCTCAGCCCGGCCTTGCCGGGTCTTCTTCTCCCTCACGCCTCTGCAACGCACACGCGAGGGCGCGATGCCGGAGGGAGATTGTCGAACGGCGACGCATGTGGAGCAGAGGAGCAACTGGCGTCGGATGGGACACTAGTCCAGCCATCAGGAGTCGCTCGGCGTGCGAGGGGGACCGGCGGTCGAAGTTCTGCCGACCGGCCACCCCCTCGCTTATAAATACCGAGGCACCGCCTCCGTCCAAGCATGGGCAGTAGCCAGCGAAGCTCCAAGCACCCTCTGAGAGACTTTGGGGGACTCAGAGCAAGCAGGGGCGAGGCAATTGGGTTGCAAGCTCGCCCACCTCCCTCCGAGAGACTTCGGGGAGACCGGCGAGCAAACCCAGATCTGCGAAGCTCGCGGCCAAAAGAGAGAGAGAGAGAGAGAGAGAGAGAGAGGAGGGAGAGGGAGAGGGAAATCGAAGGAGAAGACGTCTGCCGCTCACCACCATCTCCGCCACTCACCGCCCACCACCACGCCACAGGTAGTCGATGCCGTCGCCATCACCCGCCCCCCGTCGCTACTATCGCCGCCACGTTCGCTCAACCCTCCCCTCCTTGGCGCCGCGGATCAGGAACCCTAGGGTTCCCGATTTTTCGGGTCGCGACCGGGTCGTCGGGTCGGGGAACCGAGGTAGGGTTTATTTGGTTCCCCCTAAAATGGCGTTGTTTCGTAAAGTAAAAAAAAAAAGAAAGAAAAAAAATCCAAGCGGGCCCATCCGCGGTTAGCTTTTAATTTTATTTTAAATAATATTTTAAATAAATAATTTATTTATTTAAAAAAATCAAAAATATATTTTATTTTCGAAAAATATTAAAAAATATTTTATTTTCCAAAAATCAAAAATATCAAAAATATTCCATATTTTCCAAAAATGCCAAAAATCCAAAAAATCCCTTTTATGTCAAAAAAATTAGAAAAAGACTCAAAAATGTTTTTCCTCCCAAAAATTCATGGAAAATCCCTAAAACATCCAAAAACCTCGGGGTTTAAACAAGATTAGGTACCGAAAGGGCATTAGTGATTAACTAGTGTAATCAAGTCCCCGATCCTAATTTCTCTGGTTGCGCAGGAGCAAAGTATTTCTCCGATACTTCGCTTGGGTTTCTAATCGACCCACTCCAAACCGATTAGTGGCGACTCTGTTTTAAAATTGACTTATAGGTTAAAAAATTTGAACCATTAAGTCGCGAATTGGTGGACTTGGGAGAGTCTGGGCTAAAATAAACCTAGCTGAACCATTAGCCTCCGCTAGGCGCCGGCCCCGATCAAGCGCCGAAAAAAAAAAAGAGGTCGCGACAGGTGTATAAATGGACACTCCCAATCCGCTAAAGTAAGGGGCAAGACAGAAGAACTCGTGTACTCCGCCCGCGCCCCCTGCAGCCCGCCCGGCCCGCCCCCCTGCTTATTGAAATGAGGTGCTCGGTGGGAATTCAAGTGCTTCACATTCTAGGGCTTTTAGTAGTCCTTGGCATCCATTGCGAAGCTATTGCTCGCCATGAGTTCGTGGTTAAATGCAACATCTTGGGCATTGACTATCCTTTATCATGGTTCTGGTGCATAAGGAAAGCTTTGATAGTTGAGGTGTTTGACCTAATTAATTTAGGCAAACGTCTTTTGATGATTGTTTTATGGCTAAACTTCTAGGAGGGACAAATTGACCACATGTGATTAACACTTCCCTTAGAATAAAGAAAAAAAATATTTCAAACGAATGTACTTTTTGGTCCATTAACTTGAAATTTTCTTTCTACTTTGTCCTTCGTCTCTTACGAGTATTGGCTCAATTTGTACAATTAAGTTTTTCCGTCACCGAGGCATTTCACATACTCCACCAACTTATCGGGATGCCACTATTCATTTGGCAGAAGTTTGTAAACATTGTCGATGGGTATATAGGATAAACAAAAGAAAGAAGTGGGAAAAAAAAAAAAAAAATCGACCCAGAGAAGAGATGATAGATAATAGCTACTTGAGCGGGAGTGATTGCGCAATAATGGAAAGTAGGGTGATAATGGAGATGATGATGCCATTTTGAATAAGGTTGCGCGATAATCATGCATCTCTCTCTCTCTCTCTCTCTCTCTCTCTCTCATTTGCTATGTAATATGCTTTTGATGAGACGCTAGATTTGCCATACAGGAGTGCATAAGAATTCAGTGAATATAAGATCTTGAGTGCATCAGACAATTGAAGGTCGAAATTGAGGAAATACATGTTACATGATCAAAATAAATTTTTTACAACAACAAAAAAGGAAATCAGACAATTAATAACTTAATGATATGCCACAAGCACCAACAATATTTTCGTTTTCCTCGACGAAAGAAAATGAAATAATTTTTTTCAATTTTCAACTTTCTTTTCTCTTGAAAACATGTTTGATAAATCTGGAAATTCTCTTTGAGAAAGAAAATGGTGAATGTTTATATTCCGCCTACAAACAAAACGAAAAAACAGTCTATCTTTTTTAGGTTTCCGCACTGTTGTTTATATGGAGGAAAAAAATGAGAACTCCATGAATTTTTTAAATTATAGTTTTTTTAAATTGATTTTCTCTCGTTTTTTAAGCAAATACTTAGTTAAAATCAATCCCTTCAGTTATGTAACAAGACGATTCACGCAATTACGAGTCTACTCATGTCGAGTTGGATAAGTTTAATTCGATCATTGGATCATCTTTAAAAGGATCTAGTAAAATTCACGGAGTTACTCCAAAGGGTCAAAATAGCCACTCTTGGACTGTTTTTACTTTAGGTGATATATTGATAAATTCTAATTCAACTTGTAAGGCGACCCACATTAACTTGGAGAATTTTACTAGGTTTAACCATTTTCATCGGGCATTTACGTTTGAGGCTATAAGTTGCATTTCTCAAAATATCAAGAGCACTATACGGCCTCGTACTCTTCTATATTCATGTAATAGATTGGATGTGCTTTTTCTTTGTGCATTATATACACTTTCGTTGCCAAATCAAGGAAATACCATATACGAGGCTATGCAGCACCAAGAGCATACCAACCGTTAATGGTCTATTCCCTGGCCCGACTTTATACGCACACAAAGGCGATACGATCACCGTGGATGTGTATAACAAAGCCAATTATAACATCACCGTTCACCGGTATTTCCCTCTCTCACTCTTAACTTCCCTAGTGCCAAAAACAACAAAAAAATTTAGATTTGAATATATCTCTAATAAGGGAAAGCAAAACGTACAAAAATAACAGGCACGGTGTAAAACAACTGAGGAATCCTTGACATGATGGTCCCAAGTACATCACACGGTGCCTGATTAAGCCTAGAGGAAAATTCAGGCAAAATCTAACGTTCTCACTTGAGGAAGGGATGCTTTGGTGGCATGCTCACAGTGACTGTGGCACATCATTTATCCAAAGAATGGCACGAGCTATCTTTTGCTAAGCCTCATGCAGAAGTGCCCATCATATTAGGTTTGTAACTCAAAACTCATTTACCTTACCTTCCATATTACAACGACACGGCTGCATCGGTCAACTTCACCGGCAGGCTCCGGAGCTTAGCTAGTGGGGAACACCCCGTTCCTATAACCGTCCCACAAACTGTGACCCACAAGTTCCTGTTCACCATCTCGGTGAATACGTTCTCTTGCGCGAACGACTCGTATACCGGGCAGAACGGGTCCCGCCTTGCCGCCAGCGTGAACAACATAAGCTTCATGTCCCCATCGATCGAAATACTCCAAGCCTATTACAACCGCATCAAGGGCGTGTACGGCGACCGGTTCCCGAGCAAGCCCCCGCTCAAGTTTAAGTACAAGGCAGAGTACCTCCCACTGGCCCTGGAGAGGCCACGAAACGGGACGTTGGTCAAGGTGCTCGAGTACAATGCGATGGTGGAGATGGTCTTGCAGGGGACCAACGTGGTGGCCGGGACCGATCATCCCATGCACCTCCGTGGGACCAGCTTTTACGTGGTGGGGTGGGGATTTGGCAATTTCGACAAGAAGAACCCCAAAAGATATAACCTGATGGACCCTCCATTGCAAAATACCATCGCGGTGCCCAAGAGTGGACGGGCCGCGGTGAGATTCCAAGCCTTCAATCCAGGTACAACTATTGCAACGCTATACAAGTTTCTCATAATATCAATTCGATTCTTTAGTTTAATCGAAGAAATAATAACTTGGTCTTTTGGGGAAAAAATCCTTTCCGGGAGTTTGGTTTATGCATCGTCATCTAGAACGACACTTGACAAGGGGCATGGAGATGGCGTTCATCGTTAAAAACAGCCCGAACCCAGAGTCGCGGATATTCCCGCCACCGTGAGACACGTTGCCGTGTTGATTAGTGGAACATATGGGTTGTTATCAGCCCTAGTTTTTTTTTTTTTTTTGGTCGAAGATCAGCCCTAGTTTGAAGCGTCACTGTTGAGTCGTTAATTTCTTTTTTATTTCATTTTTGTTAGCTTTTAGCATTTCAATTGGAATGCGGGTGCCTTCCTAATCATGATGCGCAATGCTTGATTCGTCCGGTCATAAGAGAAGAAGCTGCAGAATTGCTTTCCTTTTTCTGGCGGAAGAAATGTACTCGTGCAATAATGTATCAGAAATTCCTGATCAAGAATAAAAAATTAAGTGGTCATGTTATGTACACAGATTGCGCATACGACATTAATCCAAAAAATATTAGTGATTTGATCACTTTCATTCCTTGCGTGTGCGTCGTGGATACCCACAAACACAGTTGGGTTTTATTTTGGTTTTCACAACAACGGCAAGATACTGCTATATTCTCACATAGGTGCTAAAAAACAAGGGGAATGCAGGTCTCTGGGCGAGTAGTTTGTAGTGTATTTTCGCTGACCCTGGAGCCTACCTTATCTGACGCCCTAATATGTCTTAGCTAATGCAAGGGAATAATCAAAACATAGTAAAATAACCTAGGTTTCAACATTATATGACATGTTTGATCAAAGCAAATACTATATGACATGTATCTAAAACTATATAATAAAATTAAATTATCATATAAATTGCACAAATCTTGACCTACCTTGATTTGGTTAACCTAGGTTATCAAAGCGAACCAAAGCAAGGCAAGGAGGTGTGGCCGAGACACATGGGGACTGGCGGCGAGGGAGTGTGACCGTTGAAGGGAGACAATAAGCACGGCTGCAACGATAAAAGAACACAATCTTATGATACGATATGCCTTATTGCTTCTAAATTTGATCAAAGAACACAATCTCATGACACCCGAGGATCATCGGCCATATCATAGAATCATTGGCTGGCCAAATTTTCTTGGGGGCCTGGTCCATGTGGACTCAATCTTGGAACTTCAATTAAGTTCAAAGTCTCCCTGATTAAACCCATTCATCACTTTTATAACCAGACTGATTAAAACACAATTTATGTTGATATATTATGAAGATGTTCCTAATATTTATAATACAAATGCAAATGCAAATTAATTTTCATGATATTTTTATATAGGAGTCGGGATCGATCCCTAATTTTCTAAAGCAATAAATGATTAAATATGATGGCTAAAATATAAGTGTCGGCGTCGGATATGCATCCCTCTTGGCGGTGTCCTCATAAAAGTATCTGGACCTTTTCCCGAAGATTTTATTTGTTCTTGGAGCGAGGTAGCCACTTAAACTAGGTCCAGCAAACTCATCTACAAAATGAAAATCTCGTGGAGAAAACGTCTCCTTCAATCTCCGTTGGAACATTTTGTACTCTGATTCTGAATTGTCGTTTCTTGTAATTATCGCTTTAATGAATGAATGAACGCATTACTTTCGACAAAAAAAAAAAAAAAAAAAAAAATCTCCGTTGGGGGGAGTGACAAGTGACATTTTATCGGTCTCCTCCATAAATTGGTCGTCGTACTCGAGCAACTTGGGAAGTGTGGGCACATGGCACGCGATATTTCCATCGAAATCGTGCCAGAGAAGGAATGCGGGTCTCCATCCAACACAAAAGAGGGAAGGGACAGCAACATGGACACGCACCTTTAAAGCCCGGCCTCAGGTTTGAGGATTTACCTAGCTTCTCCCGAGGAGAGAGTAGTCGACCGCGGTCCCAAAGCGAATCACGCCTCTTCTGAGGCAATCCGGTCAAGTAACTTCATTTTCCATTGTCGTTACCTGTGTTTTCTTCTTTCCTTACTTTTTTTGGTACTACGGAGTATTGAAATCTTTCGACCATGTTTCGAATTGATTGGTCCTCGCATATGCACTCGGACCCTACGGCTTACGCGTATAGGGTAAGGCTCCGCCAGCCATAATTAGGTAGGTTTGCGGCAGCTATCAGCGTGGCCTCTGAGAGTTGAATGGGGACGTCGTGGTTTGGTTCAGACCGTCGTATCTGAACCAAGCTTAACCGCTCGACCAATCCATCGAATTTAACTTTGAATTTCCTTAAATGAACACGAGAAAAAACATAAGAGAAGCCGACTTGTATGCGAGAGTGCGAGCCGAGGAAGTTGTCGGCTCAGCTTACCACGTTATATTTTATGCCGACAGGCAGGGGAGCCCATTGTCTGTGTATAAATAGACACTTCTTTCAATCCGCTGAACTCGGGGGCAAGACCGAAGAACACATACTTTTTTTCCTCTGTTTATGGAAATGAGGTGCTCGGGAGTTCAGGTGCTTCAAATTCTAGGGCTTGTGCTAGTCCTTGGCATCCCTAATTGTGAAGCTGTTCTTCGCCATAAGTTCGTGGTAAGTGCAAGAGATCTGGCCCCTAAATTTGTTTGTCTGAACTACTTTGACTCTTATTTATGGCTAATCCCAAGAGGGGACATCTGAACATGGGTTAGCGCTTTTAATTAGGAACAAAATCATTTGAAATCATTTGTATATGTATATTTGGCCCCTTACTTCAAAGTTTTCTTTGGATTTTGTACTTCATCTTTTACCTCGAAACTTGTTCGGAGCAATCAAATCCTTCTTTCGCCACCATCGAAAGTGGAATCCTAATAGTAAATGGGTCACACTGTCCTTCATGAGATCGTAAGTTCAAGTTATGTCATGAGCAAATCCCTAGTCAACTTGTGTCTTAAGCATTTGCTACCTCATGTGAAAAGACTTTCTAACTTCTAACATCAGCACATTTGTAGGCTGTGGTGACAGGCTCATACATCTAGAGAAGATAGCTATGTTAGTCTTCTATCCTACCCTTTTACTTAATAAAAAAGTTCCTTCCATCACCTGTTACATTTTATATGTTCTATTAAATTGCAAACGTGACACTGTCGGTGCGGCAAAGATTGGCAAACTTTGCTTATGAGCCACCTGAGTGGTATGGCATCAACAATGGGACTGGAAAAAACAGCAGAATAAAACCCCATAAGAAACAGAAATGATAGATCTAGCTACTTGAGAGGACGTAGCAGCTTGTACAATAGAGACGAGGATGCCACATCGAGTAAGGCCAGGTAAGCGCACAAACATCTGTCCATGGCAATAGGCGTGCTCTCTCTGCCTGTAGTCTCGTCAATTGCTGTCGTCCACTGCCGTCCGCCATGTTCGTATCCATCGTCCCCGCAGTGCCTCGGCCACTCATGTCGCAACTCCTCCATCCTTCTGGCCTCCCTCTATATCTGTCTCTCTGTTCCCTCAAATCTGTTTTTCTCCCTCGACATGCGGTGTCTCTTTGACGTCTAATCGCAGCGGTTATGGTGAATGCATGGCCGAGCAACAGTGAAGCTTCTGTTAAGGCTGTAACAGGGGGAGAGAAGAACGATGGACATGGCACAGAGAGAGAGAGAGAGAGAGAGAGAGAGAGAGAGAGAGGATGCCTGTCGAAAATGACGTATGAGGAGAGAAAAAAAAGATCATTTACAGGGAAGGGAAAATCCTGAGTTGTGAAATTTTTGTGATGGGTATAATTTTTCTCGTGTCCGGACAATGGTTAGAGGTCGTCAAGTGGCAGTTCTCAAAATATCAATAGCACTTGAAGCCATGCCGACAACCGTCCGTCCACGTACTCTTCTATGTTCGTGTAATTGATTGGATGTGCTCTTTCTTCGTGTGCATGGTATATACTCTCGTTGCCAGATCAAGGAAACAAACTATACGAGGCTATGCAGCACCAAGAGCATACTAACCGTCAACGGCCAATTCCCCGGACCGACTTTATACGCACACAAAGGTGATACGGTCATCGTGGATGTGTATAACAAGGCCAATTATAACGTTACCATTCACTGGTATCTCCCCTCTCACTCTCAACTTCACTAGTCCCAAAAAGCAACAAGGAAATTTAGTTTTGAGTACATCTCTAATATGGGAAAGCAAAATGAAACGAAAATTACAGGCACGGTGTGAAACAACCAAGGAATCCTTGGCATGATGGTCCTGAATACATCACGCAGTGCCCAATCAAACCTGGAGGGAAATTCACGCAAAATGTAACATTCTCGCTTGAGGAGGGGACGCTTTGGTGGCATGCTCACAGTGATTGGTCACGTGCCACCATCCATGGTGCCATTATCGTTTATCCAAAGAATAACACGAGCTATGCTTTTGCTAAGCCTCATACAGAAGTGCCAATTATATTAGGTTTGTAACCCAAAATTGATTGCCTCTATTATTTGTATGATGAAATATTTTTATCTTCTTTTTTTTTTTTATGTAATCTTATGATAATCAAGTTTATGAACATGCAGGAGAATGGTGGAAACAAGATATAGTCGACATATATGATGAGTTTCTTCAATCTGGAGGAGATCCAAACATTTCAGATGCTTATCTTATTAATGGTCAACCGGGCGATTTGTATCCATGCTCAAAACAAGGTTAGCATATACTTAGACTCAATGTCCTTATTGCTCTTTTAGAATTCCAAACCAACTAGATGTCCAAGATTAGAATTTCTCTAATTATATTCTTAGCTACTTTACAATAAAATCTCTATTTTCCTCGATAATTCCGGATGAAGAACGAACTCTTCTATAATCTTCTTTTCTACTAATATCATCATTTCATTCCCAAGTAGAAAGAACTTAAATAAAATATTTGCCAGAGTTCAGATAAATCTCCACGTAGACAAGATTTAGACTTATAATGTTGTTATTCCATCCAATATACACATAAATGGGTCGTGTTTTTCTCCGATCAGTCTCTGATTGAAATAAATAAAAACACCCATAAGGTAGGCGGCAGTGTCATAGCTAGGTTGACAGTGGCATCGTTGCAAGGTCGATAGCGATGGTAGCGAGCCCACCGGCGACACGCCGAAGGGGGTGCTAGGTGGGATCGGCTGATTTGAGGGAGAAAGGAAGGAAGGAGAGGGGAATCAATGTTTCTAAAGTGAAGTGCGTTTTCAATTGTGTGAGGGAAAGTCACGTTGGTGCAAATCTTTTTCCAAAACACCCATCTCATAAAGGTGGGAAAGGAAAGCTCCTGCTAACTTCGAAGAAAACATGGCCCCAACCATGTACCAAAATCCAAAACCTTTCCCAATTATTTTGTGTGAATCATTGCATTGCAATGACACCGGTAGGTCCCCGACGTTTCTATCAACGGTTAATGTCCCAGCTTGAGAAGTTTCAATCCCAGTTTGAATTATTGCATTGCCTAATAACGTGAATAAACCCTTTTTACTGCCTTCCCTCTCACCGCTAGATACGTTCAAGCTGGTTGTGGAGTACGGCAAAAGCTACCTCCTCAGGCTCATCAATGCGGCGATGCAAGACATCCTCTTCTTCGCGATCGCAGGTCACGAGGTCACAGTGGTTGGCACCGATGCTTCCTACACGAAGCCCCTGAAGGTCGACTACATCACCATCTCCCCAGGCCAAACCATCGACCTTCTCTTGGAGGCCAACCAGCCCAAGGACCATTACTACATGGCTGCTAGGGTTTACTCAAGTGCAACCGGCGTTGAGTTTGACAACACGACAACCACGGCCCTAATCCAATACAAAGGTCGATATACACCGTCCTCGCCTCCTCCTTTACCTTACCTTCCATACTACAATGATACGGCTGCATCGGTCAACTTCACCGGCAGGCTCCGGAGCTTAGCTAGCGGGGAACACCCGGTCCCTATTACCGTCCCGCAAACCGTGACCCACAAGTTCCTGTTCACCGTCTCAGTGAATACGTTCCCTTGCGTGAACGACTCGTGTGCCGGGCCCAACGGGTCCCGCCTCGCTGCAAGCGTGAACAACATAAGCTTTGTGTCCCCGTCGATCGATATACTCCAAGCCTATTACTACCACATCAAGGGCGTGGTCGGCACCCGGTTCCCCAGTAAGCCCCCGCTCGAGTTTAACTATACTGCAGATTACCTCCCACTGGCCCTGGAGACGCCACGAAACGGGACGGAGGTCAAGGTGCTCGAGTACAATGCGACGGTGGAGATGGTCTTGCAGGGGACCAACGTGGTGGCGGGGACCGATCATCCCATGCACCTCCATGGGACCAGCTTTTACGTGGTGGGGTGGGGATTTGGCAATTTCGACAAAAAGAAGGACCCCAAAAAATATAATTTGGTGGACCCTCCATTGCAGAATACCATCGCGGTGCCCAAGAATGGATGGGCCGCGGTGAGATTCCAAGCCTTCAATCCAGGTACAACTATTGCAACGCTACACAACTTTTTCATAATGTTAACTCGATTCTTTAGTTCGATTGAAGGAATAATAATATGGCTTTTTTGCGGGGGGAAAACATCTTTTTCAGGAGTTTGGTTCATGCATTGTCATCTCGAACGACACTTGTCATGGGGCATGGAGATGGCATTCATCGTTAAGGATGGCCCGACTTCAGAATCGCAGATGCTTCCACCTCCGCCGGACATGCCACCGTGCTGATGTAATGGAACATATGGGTTGTTATTAGTCCTTGGTTTGAAGTGTCCTTGTTGAGACGTCAATCTTTTTTATTTCATTTTTGTTAGTTTGCCGTATTTGAAAGTTTAAGGGGGCATCTGAATCGGAATTCAGGTGCTGTCCTAATCAAGACACGCAATGCTTGATTTGTCCGGTCATAAGAGGAGAAGTTGTAGAATTGTTTTATTTTCCGTTTTCTGGCGGAAGAAATGTACTCTTCTCATTATCTATACTTGTTGTAAGGAGTTGCTGATCAAGAATAAAACAACCCGTGATCATATTATATCCACAGGCTGCGTATACAACATTAGTCCAAACAACATTAACAGTATAGTAAATTTCCATACCTTTGTGTACATCATGGATACCCAAAAAAAAAAAAATCTTTTTTAGTTTGGTATTCAAAGCAACGGCAAGATCCCAGTAATAATCTCTTAGGGATACTAATTTAGGTTGGAAAAGCATTCGTGTAAGGCTCAGGAAACTAAAAACATATTTTCTCCATGAATTTATGCATACATGGATTCTAATTAAATTGAATATCCAAGTTGGTATGCTCCTCAACTTTGATATATGGAGATTGTTAGGGATTGTATCTCGTAAACTTGTCAATCAAGACTCGTGAAATATGCTTTCAAGATGTAAGTTTCTAATTGACAAAGGCTGTTATCCTTAGTGCGTCGTCTTTTAGTTTCTATACCGACTCATAGGCATTCTTGCTAGGGTTTAGATATATAATTCGTGTTCTACGACCGCTTGTTGATAATAACAGCCTCCAATCTATTTTCACTAGGGATAAAGCAAACGTGAAATTTGTTTCCAATCTCAAAGTTGTACCAAAGTGCGTCCTTGTAGACATATTTATACTTTAAAATTGCCAAGAATATTGCGACAGAATGTTATAAAATCTCTTAATCTAAATCTCAATCTAATCATCCTCGTCCTACATTATCATGAATTTCATTTATTACAAGTCAATGGTTGATTCTCTCTTTTTACATGCTTGAAACTCCTCTCTTTTTTCCTACGTAATACATGTCCTCTCTTTTCTTCTAGTGTACATGGGCAAAAGTACCACGAGTAACCTATGGAAAATTAAGATAAAGTGCGCAGAAAATGGAATCCAAGTTTCAAGAGGATTACTTCCCAAGATCATTCTTCTTTTTGTGTAGATTTTCTCAGTTGTATTTCTTGAAGCAAAAGTCGCTATCAATGTTGGCAAACGAGAAGCGACTCTTTCCCATTACAAAATGGAAAAGTTGTGTCCATGTTTTATGCGTATGCTCTTTCATTCTACCCCCAATTCGTAGTCTGACCCCAATTACGCCAAGACGAGTCGATCGATGTACGTTCTTCACTTACATATAGGCTTCACAGGCTTCTTGGTTAGGCTTCGAGCAACTTGTTCGAATCCAGCCCAAACATGAGTGTCCCAAAGGGCCAAAGCCAATCGACCAATGAATTTAAGAGCCTTGAATGTATGGCGTTTCTTTCGAGCACTCAACGACTAAACCAAAAAATGACCAAACTTGAGGGTTTTTTCGTTCGGCTAATACGACAAGTTAGGGTCTATTTTTTCAGCTTCGCCCTTTTGTAAATTAAACTTGTTCGGAATTGCCCATCGATCATGATGTGGGGTTAGTTTTCGCCACACCAAGCAACGACATCAAAGAATAAAAAAATTAAACCCTAAATTTCAACGGCATGCAGCAAAAAAAAAAAAACACACACACACACACACACACACAAATACCCAGTTTAAGTACTTATATTTGGGTGTGTGTATATATGAATACACGATCCATGTTTACCAGAGCTAAATATACATGAGTTTTTGCTTTGGAATAGGGAACCCATTCACCTAAATAAGTTAATTCTAAAATAATAAATTACTACTGTGAATACACTAAAAGTATTTATTTAGGTCATGTCCAGGTGTTTATAATCACTAATATACTAATTCTCTCGATTCTTCACTTCACAGCTTTATTTTTATCTAACTGATTTGTGAAAAGATCTTAAATGTGACATGACATTTATTTTACAACATGGTTATAATAAAGTATAGTGTTATAATGTATTAAGAAAGATCAGCTATAATTCTTTTTGTTACATATTACAAGCTAAAAAATTGTGTCGTGTCTTAACTAAGTATAAACGGTAAAGAGAGGGCTGTGCCTTGGACGGGCCCCAAAAACTAGGTCCACAAAACTATTTTTTATGAAACTGGGCTTCGATTCTGGACTCTTGTCCGCCTGCTCATCGTTTATCAGTTTAGACTATTGTTCTGATAATTTCCGAAAGAGCAACTTTATTAATCAGAGGAAAGTATGAGCATATGTGGTCAACAGGAGTGTTGCACTTACAAGAGAGAGTCATGTCATTTTTGACATATATGGTGCGTGCTTTGATTTTATTTAACCCACCCAATCATCGGAAACAATTGACTTCAGGAAAAAATTATCGAGAAAATCCCTTACTTATCGTACGAATATTAATTCAATTCTAAACTTTTCAATTTAATCAAATTAGTTCCAAACTTATTAAGAATTTGCCAATATAGTCATTTTGACCAATTTAGACCGAAATTTGCTAATATGGATGCCGGCTTCCTACGCAACACAACCAACATCAATATAGATAATCTTTGCATTATTTCAATTTTTCTTTTTTAATTATTTGAAAAATTATAAATAATATCCAAGTCGGTGCCAACTATACCACGTACAATTACCAACAGTCACATCAATGATTTCCAATCAAAATTAGTTAGAAGAATTTCATTGGCAAATTATCAAAAAAGTTGGATTAAATTAGTTCAATTAAAAAATTTATAATTGAATTGGCATCCGTTGATTTCGTATGGAACATTCAAATTTTAGCAATATAAACACTTAATTAAAAATTTGAAAAAAAAAGTTATTCATTTCTCTAGTTGAATGTGAAAGACATCTATTGGTCAAACAATGTTGTAAGGTATACCACTTGCAACATCGAATTTCGGCCTAGAAATCTCAATCGTGTCCATGTAGCCAATTGTAAAAAAATTAAGTGTACGCATAACAATCATGTGGCCATGTGATTAAATCTCTCAGTTCCAGGTGTAAATTAATTCCTCCATGTTCTAAAAAATTCAAGTTAATCTCCTAAAACGGTCAAATCATACTATTCTTCTTTGATTGCCTGTATCTTTGTTTTAATATAATAAATTGAAATTATTTCTTACCTGTGTTTTATTTTAATAATTAAAAGTAGAATCTTGCACATGTGCCACACCTGCGTGTTAATTACTGACGAAAGGGCCTGAATAGACAATTCCTATGGATTAGTGGATTTGGTTGGGAGAAAACGGTCAAACTGTACTGATTCCTAAAGGACAAAAGGACACGATTTTTAAACTTCACCGTGAAATTATGCAATGTCAGTAATTGTCGATATTGTACGACAGGAGAACTCAAACTCGAAAGCGTGACAAGTATTGAGAAATTCCATATAGAAGAGAAAAATGCGCAAAATTCTATGGAATCCATCGTAAGATATGTTTAGAAGGACGAACTTCATTTACGACGATCGTAATCATTGACATAATTATTTATTTATAAATAAAGTTTTCTTAAGTTGCTCATGGGACTTGCCACTATACCATTAATAACAATTTTTTTTAAAAAAAAAAGGCATATTGAATAATGTCCTACTCACAAAATATACTTTTAACAAATAAAAATCACAGTCGGAGTAAGAAAATACCCGTAGTTAAATGCTCCACTGATCAAAAAATTCAAAAGAAAACCCCACTTGTTATACTCGTCAATAAACTATAAAGACCCCGAAGCCAACTATGAACTCAATGCGAATCGGCCCCAGTAGGACTTAAATTTGATGTATAGATCATATTGAATGCATGAAAATGTATTCTGAAATGATAAAAGAAAGCTATGCATGACATGTCGTGAAGTCGACACAGCTTCTGCCAACTTCTTATATTTTTACATGGACTGGGTAGAAAATGAACGGCCCAGAGAAAACATATATTCAAACCGGCACGAGCTTAGGATAGTCAAAAGTGGGCAGCCAAAATCTGGTCAATTTCGAGAGGCTGGACTGATAATAGTGCGACGATGTAACTCCAGGAGCACAGACCGTTTAAACTTCAAAGTACGTCCTTTGATCAGGCTCGAATAATTTGTTAGATGATGACATGCGCTCGAACGAAAATGAGGCTCGTTTTTCCCCCGTGAAGAAAATGTGGTTTTGACGAACAGATGAAGGTCGCCCATGCATGAGAAGTGAGAACGTTAACGATGGATTTCCACCATCGGAGTTCAGATTTTGAAGGAAAGGTGTAGACGCAGAATTAGGAGAACAAAATGCAAAAATATATGATTAATAAAGGGACGCGATTCCCGACCAATGGTTTACATTAATTAATTGATTTTTTTATTTTAAATAATTGGATTAATGGATATTCCAATATTTGCTAAACTATTAAGTGATCTTATTAAATTAGGTTTTGGCATCTATTAATAACGAGCCTAATTTTTTTTTTTTTTTGGTCGGTCATACGCTAATTCTACTCTAACACTCACTCTCAGACTTTTGCCCTGCCTCCTTGCAGGGCGTGGAAGTCGAAACCCATTCCTGAAATGAAATCGTCCCCACCCCAATCCCCCCTGAAAAGGTGGGGATTTGAACCCCCAACCTCCCCCTTCCAAGATGGAAGGGTGGCCACTGGGGCGAACCCCCAATGGTTACGAGCCTAATTGAGTAGTAAAGTGTAGGCAATTGTGTTTAATTAAAACACATAATGAGAGGGGCCCAGTTGACACACTATTAATTAGTGTTTGCTAGATCCCATTTCTAACCTATAAAAAGGGTAGGTTATGCCTAACTGTTGCTTAATCCCATAAAAAGTTACTATACTGAAATAGGTATTAGATAAGAAAATTTGGCATTCCAATAGATCTCTGATTAAAAATCTATTTTTTTCTTCAAGTGAAGCAATAGCTCAAACAGATACGTTTTAATTCCGATATGCATATCTATTTTGGTGTTTTACAGTCATATATCGATCTGATTATTCTTGATTAATTAGTTATTTATGTAGATAATTTTCTACAATCTTTTGTACTTTATTTAGTTATATTGAAAAATTTGAGCAAAGTATCATCCTCATATGCTTCTCAATGAGCTCCTCAGTCGACATACGTGTTATAAATGATAAAGGAATGGTCATGGTGTAACCATGACATCTCTCGAAATGTTTGGATCTTAAATGATCCTTATTAGGGGTGATCAGTTCTAGAGTGAATAAATTCTAGCTTTGAAACCTAAAACCTACCCTGTTATATTCGGTTCTCTGTTTTTGAATGCTAAAATCCTACTTTCTTTGCTTGGAACTAGTTCTGAAACCTACCATGTTTTTTCGGTTCAGTTCCAAGGTCTACTTAAGAACCTATTTTATTTTTTTCCATTTTTTGTTTATTTTTTACAGCAAAATCATATGAGACTATGAATAACAAAAAGAATCAAAGTAAAAAATGAACAATAGAAATCCCTATCTATTAAAAAAAAAAAAAAAAACAAAACAATCCATGAGATGAATAACTAGTTACGGACAAATATGAATGACAAAAAGTTCAATCACGTAACATAAAACATAAATTATAAAACTTCATTCCCCATTCATCCATAAAAATGTAGGGGAGGAGGAAAGACAGGTGAGGAGTTTCAATAAGGATAAAGGACAAATGAGTGCTGAGATTAGAATTTAGGGAAAAAGATATTAGTATTTTGGCTTTTTAGCTTATAAAACTAATTCTAAAACAGGATGATCCCCTCTGATTCCCAAGTAGATATTCACTCGAAATATGTTCCTGAACAAGTTCCAAAAATTTGAAATCAATTCTCAAATTTGCTTTTCGGGTGATCTAGTCCAGTTCCCGGTTAGAACCGGTTTGGTTGCACACCTCTGCTCCTTTTTCCTTTATATCATGATCCATGCTCTTGACTTGCCTTATAGATTAGGTTATCCATGGAAAATAATTGTACGATGTAGACATAAAATATATAAATCCGAAAGAATCTTAGGGGGAGTGGATCGCTATCCTTTTTACCACGCAAAGAAGCGCAAATTATATATATATGTGCAGATGGTCCTACGAAAAAAAAAAAATACAGTGGGGAATTCAATTGTGGGTTTTTTACAAAAAGTGTGTTTGTGTTATAGAAAATGAATTATTTGAAAAAAAAAAATTAGTAAGGCCAATGTGCCACGTAAAAGAGAGAAAATACTAAGAAAAATCATGTCATCATTTTCCGTTAGTTTAACTAGACAAAGCTAACAAA
This sequence comes from Eucalyptus cloeziana, assembly GCA_014182715.1. Classification (NCBI taxonomy): domain Eukaryota; kingdom Viridiplantae; phylum Streptophyta; class Magnoliopsida; order Myrtales; family Myrtaceae; genus Eucalyptus; species Eucalyptus cloeziana. The sequence goes on from CM024639.1 coordinate 32,144,407, forward strand.
AACACTCGATCAAACTAATTTAACAGGTTTTAGGATTTGATAGCACTTTTTATAAGTTTTATGACTAAATTACAATTTCATTACAAATCTTAGGACTTTTGGTACACTTATCCTTGAAAATATGAAGCAAAGCTAGCCTCCCAAAGATAATGAGGAAAGACAATTCAAGAGGAGGGAAAAGTTTTCTACTTGAGTCTTTCACCATGTCATTTTTTAAATAATTCATCAATGACAAGGACATAAGTTCAAATTTATTTTTGTCTACATCCAAGGAATGGAAAATTTGACTTTTTACACTTTTGTCAAGCCTTCATAAATGGCATTATGAGCACTAACGAGAACAATTTTTAATAATTATTTAATATTTTCTTGTAAAATTTTTAATTTAATTTTTTTTTTCTTTTCTATTCTTTGTCTTTCATTTTACGACTTTGGCCAGCGAGAGTGCGGATGCCCTCGCATGTGTCCTTGGCCGGGGAATCGTACATACTTGTTTGCCAAACAAAGGGAGGGAAGAAAAACCTATCTTGCCAAGAGGTTCACGACAAAATTCCTATCTAGCGTCACTTAGCTTTGCATAGATTTCAGATCCACGGCAAGAAAAAGCAACGCACTCATTCGGTACTAGTTAAATCTACGGATGCTAATGACGACACGAGCTTATCAGGGTTTTTCGGACTCGATCCTTGGATCTCTCTGCATCGAGCTATTGGACGTTTGTCCACTTATCTCGGGTGGGGGACGCATTGATGACGCCGCGCGACATATTATATTTAAATACATAAGTATGTTGAATTGAAAGAGTTCGAATAAATAAGAGAAATTTCTGCTCTTCGCAAGCGTCGATGTCTATCGATGGGCGCGTAGGATGTCAGCGAATCGAATTTGTGCATGTGCTCGTGGATGGATAAATCATTCAAAAAAAGAGGAGCAATGGAGAGCAAAAAATGAGGAGACCAATAGGTGCCTCAAGTTATTTTTCTCCTTGTATAACTAGCGAACACCAACCGTCAGTCCGCACGAAAGAGCGCAGAGCACACGCACTGGCGATGACCACGTGGCGTATGATTTGAATGTTAGCTGAGAACACTCGTCCATTGTGGATCGGAATCTTCGATGCCGGCCCGATTTGCCTATATATAAGCTAGTGGGAGTTGATTACAGTGAAAGCCTACTCAATGCAGTGATCGAGGGTGTTTCGAAAAGAGGCAAAGTACAGAACCTCTTGTCGTTTTGGGGACATGGACGCGTTCCGAACCCAAGTGCTGCTTCGTCTCCTTGCACTTAACGTGGTGCTCCTTCCCTTGGCTCATGGCAGCATTCACTTCTACGACTTCGTTGTGAGTATATTACAGACAATCTGCATGCAATCTTTCCTTTTTTTCTCCTTTTTTTTTTTTTTTTTTTCTGGAGGGGGGCGGGGGGGCGGGGCGGGTGTTGGTGCGCTCATGGCGAGAGGCCGATCGAGCCATTTGACAAGTTATGGGTGTGAGGTTTGACTCTTCACACGTATTCATACGTGAACAGATAGCTTGGCTCTCCCCGAACAGTTTTCCCAGTACGTGAACTTGTGAGCGGGCATTAGTTTCCTCTAAAAGTAGCAAAATAAGAAGAACTAAAAGTGAATCACGTCATCAAACCCACGCTTCATTTCCTTGTCGATTGATTATCAGTTGGCTAACAGCTCTAAGAAAAGGAAACTGAATTAGACTTGCACCTTCTTTCTTTTTCCTTTCTCAATTTCATATCTGTGCTGAAGCTGCGCATAACCTGATGCTGGCGGGTGATGCAGCTGAAGGAACAAAATTTCACGAAGCTGTGCATGACGAAGAGCGTGTTGACGGTGAACGGCAGCTTCCCGGGGCCGGAGATAAGGGTTCGTAAAGGAGACACGGTGTTTGTCAACGTTCACAACCACGGTTACTATGGCGTCACCCTCCATTGGTAAAACTGATAACCATTTCCTCTTTCCTCATCTCCTCAAGAAAGAAAGAGTACATTTAAAGTCATTCTCAAGTTAGCTTTGAAGGCATTATTTAATAATCGTTAGTTTTTACGCACTCTTTTCTCTTTAGGGAAAATCGATATTATTCTATCGAGATATTGGGGGGCCAAGAAAAGTTTAGTTTTTTCTAGTAGAGCGTTGAAGCTTTGACATCTGAGTTCAGAGGCTGATGTGTTAGCAATTTTTTCTTTTTTTACTGAAGTACTTGTTATCGAACGCCTTAAAGATAATGAAATCTCAAAATAAAAATTTAAAAATCCAATGACGAGAATATCACGTGCTGATAAATAATTGAGCTGGAAATTCAGACGCTGTGTGTTATCCAATATTGGACTTCAGGTGAAGTGAAATCAGAAAATGCCAACTTTTATTCCTTTAAATAAGTAGCAATATACTCCCGGGATATAAATACAATTTAGAAAAAAGAAAAGATTTGCAGTTCATGATGATCAAGGGAAAAATGGTTCCTGTTCTTTAGGTAATAGCTTTCGTCTTTTCTTTACTTGAAATCATTGCTAAGTATTTTAAATATGTATAATAAAAGAGATAAAATCGCACATTAAAAAACTTTCTAAAAACTACATGACTGCCGTCCATCTTTCTTTTCAACTTTCTATCTTCATTTCCTTCATTTCCTCCTTGATATATTTTATATATCTCATTATAAATTTACATACTCAACATTTAGAAATCAGATAAGATCTCCTTTGAAATTAAATAATACTTTTTGCAAGGGTTCGCAGTTTTGCGCATGGACAATGCTAGTCTTTATTTAAGAGAACCATAGAAAATCACAAACATAGTGGCGGTCCTAAAGAATGGCTGAAATTCATTAACTTATCGAGGAAAAGTTCCATTGCCATATAAATAGTCGATGTCATGTGCTATTCTTATATTTTTCAAACTCAAACTTAAAATTTAACTAAATCCTTGCCGTTTATGAAGGCATGGGATAAAGCAGCCTCGAAATCCATGGTCGGATGGCCCCGAGTACATTACGCAATGTCCAATCGCCCCAGGAACAAATTTCACGTACGAGGTCCAATTCACAAATGAGGAAGGAACCCTATGGTGGCATGCTCACAGTGACTAGACACGTGCCACCGTCCATGGTGCAATAGTCATTTTGCCAAGCGAAGGAACCACTTATCCATATCCGAAGCCCGATGACGAGGAAGTCCTCATGTTTGGTATGTATTTTTTGATTTGGACCTCTTATGGACTCATGATAGTCATTTCAAAAGATTTGTCACTTCAGTTCCATTTGTTTCATGAGGTTTGAAAAATATTTTCATAAAAAGGATCCCTCGTACAGTTTGAAATAATTAATCAATGAAAAATGTTTTTTATTTTCAACGACAATTCATATCTAAATATTTTCATAAATGATAAGAAAATATTTTCATTTATTTATTTTTATAACTGACACAAGAGATTGTTTTAAGAAAAATAATTTATCAATCATTTAATTTTGCAAAACAAACTGAGCCTTAAAGTGGGCTGTTTTTCTTTTTTTGTATGAATATAGTGGCATAAGAGGCCAGACATAAAGAGAATAAATCGGAAGAGTAAGCAGTCTCATGTTGACTGTCATGTATATGGGTATACGTGCTTGTCTGAAAACAACAGCTGTGGAATAAGAAAACCCTTGAAGAAAAATCTGACAGACAAGAAGAAAAGTCCTAAGACTTCCGAACGTTCCTCTGATTGGTACACTTGATTTTCCTTTTTTGACTTGTTGAATCTTGCATCCATCTGTTCGGTAATTACCTTATGCATTACGAGTTACTCGATACGCTGTTTGCTCGTTCTTAATCGTTGAATCAAGGTATGCATTTGCAAGTGCGTGATGATGTAATTTGCGGGCGGTTGCAGCTTGTTGGTACAAGGAGAGCATGAGGGAATTGCTGGAGCTAGCACTCGAAACTGGCTCGGACACGCCTCGATCCGATGCCTATACCATCAACGGCGAACCGGGAGACATGTGCCCGTGTTCCATCGGTAAAAGATTGAATTAACCAAGTTACTAACGTAACTTTTAACAAGCTATTGTGCTGGTATCAACTTTCATGGCCAAAAAGCTTTGTTACACTGGTCGTGACTTTCACATGTAACTATGTCGCAGAAACGACATATCGCATGCTCGTCGATTATGGGAAGACATATCTTCTGCGTATGGTTAATGCAGTTCTCAATGCGGACCTCTTTGTCTCAATTGCCGGTCATAACCTTACGGTGGTCGGCATGGACGGGGCCTACCTCAAACCGATAGACACTGCCTATGTCATGATAACGCCCGGACAAACGATGGACGTTCTGGTCACTGCGAACCAGTCCCTCAGCTACTACTACATGGCCACGCGGCAGTACTCTAGCGACAGCCTCGACGTCACCAATTACGATCACAGCAACGCGACGGCGATTTTGCAGTACCGAGGCAATTACAGCGCTCCTGAAAGGATCCCGTTCCCATCGACCCTCCCGCCCTACAAGGACAACGTCGCGGCCGTGGCATTCACGGACCGCCTCAGGAGCCTGGCGACCGAGGAGCACCCCGTGAACGTGCCACAGAACGTGACGACGCGCATGTTCATGCTAGCATCCATGGGCGTGCTGATTTGCCCAAATAGCTCATGCGGAGGAATTTACGGAGATCGATTGGCTTCAAGCCTGAACAATTTCAGTTGGGTCAACCCGTCGATTGATATACTACAAGCTTATTATAGGTAATTTTGATTTCCATTTGACGCACGGTATATATAGAAATCTAACAGAAGGATACATCAGTTAAGGACATGTTCATCTTGCAGGAACATTAGTGATATTTACAGCACGAATTTCCCGGACTTCCCTGGGATTCTATACAATTTCACGGGGGACGATTTGCCGCTGAATATTTCAGTGCCGACGAAAGGAACGGTCGTGAAGGTGTTCGATTTCAATGAGACGATTGAGATAGTGTTCCAAGGGACGAATATCATCAACGCAGCAGAGGCTCATCCTATGCACCTGCACGGCTACGCTTTTTATGTTGTAGGTACCGGCATCGGGGACTTCGACGTCGATACCGACCCTCAAGGATACAACTTAGTCGACCCTCCATATGTAAATACAGTCGCCGTGCCGAAGAGCGGATGGGCTGCTATCAGATTTGTAGCAGACAATCCAGGTAAAGATGCACTGATCACGTTTCAGAATAAGCACATTTTCTGATCTATATGCGTACCAAAAACTTGATTGGACTATATTAATAGGTGTATGGTATATGCACTGTCATTTGGACCGGCACATGACGTGGGGCATGGACACGGTATTCATAGTAAAGGACGGAGGCACGACCGCAACGAGTCTCCGCCCTCCTCCGGCTTACATGCCGCCGTGCGAGAACTCGACCAGCTCATCTCGATTATTTAATATTTTAGACAAAGAAGCACGCTCGGTGATGATGAGATGAAGGAGATTTCATCCGATTCTGTGATTAAATCGATTTTTTTTCACCAATAAAGGTCACAAAAGTTACGTGACCGATCTTGAATTGCTAATTAGATGTGACATAGCACCAAGAACTTCATTCAGTGCATTCTATCGTACTATAGATTAATCTTATCACATGTATCTATCATCACAATACCATCGGTTACTCAACTATCGATAATACATTATTAACAAGTTAGTACCTTTTTTGGTACTTTTCTCAATTATGTGGTCACCATTCTTGTGAATGAATTTGAAGACAAGTTAGTTGGTTTAATTGATTATAAACGAAAGCAAAATACTAGAATTAAGAAACCCAAACACATGGCACATAAGAAGGTATAGAGAGTCTTAAAAACAACCTAGAACAGATTGAATTTTGCAAACGAGGAAATCCAGCTTCAATCTAGGTTTCGGCATGGCTAAATTAATTGGCTCGCCTAGGAGGTGCGCTGCGGGTTTGTACATGTACTCTGCAATTAATAAGATTGAAATTGAGCCTGCTTGGCAAATCCATCATAACCCATTATGACCCACTTCAACTGGGCCAAAACTTTTCTAAGCCATTCTGACCTACTTTCCTAGAAAAATATATGATCCAACGCGACCGTACCAAAGAAAATGTCTAAAATGAGATTCGTTGATCACGGTTACATTCTAAGAATGATCTATTCATTTTTTTTTAATAGTTTCTCGATGTGGTACACATATCTATCCAATATAACAGAAACGAACTGATTAGACTTTTTTTGAATTAACGTGTCTTTTTCTTTGCTTTAGGGTTCTTTTTACCCCTAATGCATTAAATATTGTCTGAATGTTTCCTCATAGATGCATCTAATTATGTTGAAGTTCTAGCATCCCGTTTGGGAAAAAAGAAAGTAAGAAACATGTCCGCGTTGATAGCCTTCTCGAAATCTTGGTAAATTCGAAATGCAGTTGGTAAAAGAAAAGCAGAAAAAAAAATTACCTATGAATTGCTTGTTTGATAACTTATTGGTGAGTCGCCAACTTTTATATTAAATTGTCATTCATTTAATTCATTGTTCGCAACTTACCTATAGTTCGAAAAATTTTGAGTTCTATTATGGTCCGTTCGTTTCACGGAAAATGAGCCATTTCTAGAAAATATTTTCCGGAAAATTATTTTTCTGAAAAATGACTATATTTTCCGATGTCGGCTAAAACTTGAACTTTGAGTGGAAAATATTTTCCACCATTTGTTAAATAATTTAATTATTTGGGAAAAATTATTGAAGAATTGAATTTTAAATATTTTTAATTGACCAAAAATTTAATTTAATTTTTTATATGTTTTAAAAATTTTTAATTTTTAAATTTTGTATTTTTAAAAATCAAAATTTTTATTTATTTTTTGTTTTTTATTTTTTTCTTTCTTTTTCTTTTTCCTTTTTCTTTTCCTTCCCCCTTCCTCCTTCCTCCTTCCTCCTCCTTCTTCCTCCTCCTTCCTTCGCCGCCGCACACGCACGCCGCCGCACGGCTTGGGGCGGAGCTCACGGCTCGCCGGATCCGAGCTCACGGCCTGCTAGATCCGGCGAGTTGGGCGGGGCTCAGCCTCGCTCGAGCTTGCCAAAGGTTCGCCGGGCTCGGCGAGCCGCGAGCTTGCCGAATCGGCGGCGGAGCTTAGGCTCACCTGGATCAAGAGCCCGAGCTCCGCCGCCAAATCCGACGAGCTCGCGGCTCGCGAGCCCGACAAACCTCCGACGAGCTGCGAACTCCACCCCAGGCCAGCAAGGCCCGAGCTCGCCGGGCTCAGGCAACCTCGACTTTCCCAAATCGGGCGAGGCAGAGCTTCGTCGGCCTGGGGTGAAGCTCGAGCTGGCTCGCGGCCAATCGCCACCACCGTCGTGGCCGGCGACCAACCAAGGCTAAGGAAGAAAGATTTTTTTTTTTTTTTTTTTTTTTAGGTCTAAAAGGAAGAAAGATGAAAATGAAAGAAAGAAAAAGGAAAAGGAAAAAAAAAAAAAAAAATAAAAAGAAAGCATAAATATATATATCTATGTTGGTGAAAAGAAGCAAAGTGGAAGAAGTTATGGAAAATGTTTTTCACTTTTCAAAAGTGGAAAACATTTTCATCATCTTTAAAGGTTGTTTTTCTAATGATGGAAAACATTTTCCTTGAGTAGTTTATTTTCCATGAAACGAACACCAAAAAATTCGGAAAACATTATCCTAGAAGTCATTTTCCGTGAAACGAACGGACCTTTAGTGTAGTTAGCAACACCTCAAAATACCGATTTTGGAATGAAATTACTTACCCTAATTTGAAAAATTACTATTTTTTTCACTGAAATTACCGGCTAGATTGAGGTTACCAACTTTTATTTGATTGACTCCGAATTACTAACTAACCCAACACCTTATCAAATTTAATCAAAGTCATCGACTCTTATACAAATTTTATTTGAATTACTCGCCAATTTTTTGAAGTTTCCAATTTGTTTTAGATTATTAACATTAATTTAAGTCATATCTGAAAGACCAACTTTCGTTGAAATTATGAACTCTTATATGATATCTCCACCTTTAGAAGGTCAAGAGTTCTAATCCTATTTATCACCTTATATCTCGTGAATTTTAAAAATCCATATTTGTTGTAAAATATTGTGTTGTGGTGAATATATAATAGAGAAGATATTGAGAAGAGAAAGCAAGTGAACACAAGAAATAGTAGAGAAAGCCAGAGAAGAGGGTGTGACTATTTATTCTGATCGTTAGTCCTTGTACATCAAAACTAAACTCCTATTTATAGGAGAACAAGAATGTACTTATCATTAATATCAATGTATCGAATGATACATGTACTAGATAAGGGAGATGAACGTTCATTGTATAGGGAGATGTACTTAGAATGTATGATACAAATGTACCATAATAAGTACATTAGATAAGATGAATATGATAAATATCCATTCATGTATTTCATCCATTCATGTATTTCATAACACTCCCACTTGAATATTCATTGTATTCATTATGATTGTGCATCAAATGATACTGCCTCATTAAAAACCTTAAGCCGGAAAAACCCAGTGGGACAAAAACCGGACAAAAGGGAAAAAGAGTGCAGAGCACAAATGTTATGATCTCTCCCATTTATAGATGCATTAATTGCCTCATTAAAAACTTTAAGCCGGAAAAAACCCTGTGGGAAAAAACCGGACAAAAAGAAAAAAGAGTGCAATGCATATATAGCCACTACAGGGGCTAATCAATCTTGCATCTTGTGAACTCACCGCATATCAATGCTGCAATGTATAGTTCATAATATCTCCCCCTCAATTGAGCCATATAACCACTTCTGGGGCTAATCAATCTTGCATCTTATGAACTTGCCGCATACCAATGCCATATACTAATTTTTCAAAAGTTGATGTTGGCAATGATTCGGTAAAAAGATCTGCAAGATTATTTATGGATCGAATCTGTTTAACATCAATTTGTCGACTTTCTTGGAGTTCATGAGTATAGAAAAATTTCGGTGAGATATGCTTGGTCCTATCACCTTTGATATATCCTCCCCTGACTTGTGCAACACAAGCAGCATTATCTTCATAAATTATAGTGGGAGAATTTGTAACCGGTATTAAACAACAAGAATTATGAATATGCGTTATAACGGATCTTAACCAAACACACTCTCTTCCAGCTTCATATAAAGCAATAATCTCAGAGTGGTTAGAAGATGTAGTTACTAGCGATTGCTTAATAGAACGCCAAGAAATAGCGGTACCGTTATAACAAAATAAATACCCGGTTTGAGATAGAGCCTTATGTGGATCGGATCTATATCCAGCATCAGCATATCCAACTAAACCAAAGTTAGTGGAATCTTTGGAATAATATAATCCCAAATCTATGGTTCCTCGAAGATAACAGAAAATATGTTTAATTCCATTCCAATGTCTCCGAGTTGGCTCAGAACTAAATCGTGCCAATAAATTTACCGCAAAAGCGATATCTAGTCTCGTACATTGTACCAAGTACATCAAAGCCCCAATTGCATTGAGATATGGTACTTCAGGACCAAGTATCTCTTCATTTGATTCTCTATGACGAAATGGGTCCTTTTGGGGATCTAGAGACCTTACAACCATAGGGGTGCTCAATGGGTGAGCTTTGTCTACGTTGAAGCGTTTAAGCAATCTTTCAACGTATCGATTGATGGACGATTATTCCATTTGCTTTATGCTCAAGCTCTAGACCAAGACAAAGTTTGGTTTTACCCAAATCTTTAACTTCAAACTCCCTTTTCAAATATTCAGCAGTTTCAGCTAACTCTTCTAGAGTTCCAATTAAATTTATATCGTCGACATAAACTGCTACAATAGCAAATCCGGATTTCGATTTCTTAATAAACACGCATGGGCAGATAGGATCATTCTTGTACCTTTCCTTAATTAGGTACTCACTTAGGCGTTGATACTACATGCGACCGAATTGCTTTAACCCGTATAAGGATCTTTGCAATTTTATTGAGAATAAATTGCGGGGAGTGCATGCTTCAGGCATTTTGAATCCCTCGGAAATTTTCATATAAATATCATAATCTAATGAGCTATATAAATATGCCGTCACAACGTCCATAAGACGCATTTCCAATCTTTCAAAGATTACTAGGCTAATGAGAAAACGAAATGTAATCATATCCATCATAGGTGAATATGTTTCATTATAATCAATCCCAGGTCTCTGGGAGAATCCTTGGGCAACGAGTCGGGCTTTATATCTGACAACCTCGTTTTTCTCATTTCGTTTTCGGATAAATACCCATTTATATCCAATGGGCTTTATATTATCAGGGATACGAGTTACAGGTCCAAAAACCTCTCGTTTGGTGAGGGAAGCTAATTCAGCCTTAATTGCTTCCTCCCACTTAGGCCAATCTTACCTTTGACGACATTCAATAATAGATTGCGGCTCACAATCATCATCCATAATTTTTTGGGCAACTGAGAATGCAAAAGCATCATCAATTATAATTTCATTTCGATCACAAATTTCATTATAATATATAATGGAATTCTCAATATTCCCGAGATTGGTGTTCCTTTCATGGGTTTGCGCATCTTCAGGGGCAATAAGCTCTTCAGGAGCAAGCACAACGCCAGGCTCTTCTGGAGCGGATTCCTGATTCTTTCCCCTTAATTTTCGAGGAGCATTATCTTTTGATCCTATCGGTCTACCACACTTCAAGTGCGAGGGATTTTGATCCATTTTAGCATGTCCTTCGGGAACAGCTATCCTAGCTAGAGCATTTACAGCTGGAATATAATAATAGTGCAAATAAACGTGCAAATGTGTTATTGCACGTAGATAATAGGCAAACATGGGACCATCTATAGGATGAGTCCACTAATACCATAAAATATCGATGGTCCACTTGGTGGTTGTATTAGTCCACAAATATCACCCTGAATTCTTCGCAAGAATAAAGGAGATTCAAGATTAACCTTTGTTATAGAGGGTTTGATAATGAGTTTTCCTTGTGAGCAAGCCTCAAAATTATAATCTTTGAACAACAATACCTTTATATCTTTTAAAGGGTGCCATTTTATATTTTGAATTATCCTACGCATCATTGAAGCGTCGGGATGACCAAGGTGATCATGCCACAGTCCAAACTGATCAGGGCTTACCAATCTCCAGGATATTGAAGTGTAGGTCTCAGCAACCTTAATCATGACACAATACAAACATATAAAAGAAGCTTCTAGCTTTTCATGGATGGTCTTCAAGCCCATCTTATAAGAGGAAATGCCAATATATTCCTTATCTTACTCATAAATAGTCTCAATATGGTACCCATTACGGCGTACATTTTTGAAACCGAGCAGATTCCATTTGGATCTAATGCTTAGAAACGCATTTTCAATATGCAGGATGGTGCCATTTGGTAAAATAATTGTGGCATTTCCAAAACCATCAATAATCGGAACAAGACCAGATATTGTATGGATTTGTGCCTTACACAATGTCATACTCGAGAAAAAGTATCTACTACGAAATATAGTATGTGTTGTTGCACTATCAAGCAAACAAACATCTCCATTTTTCTCGGTATTTTCCATTTGCATTTATGTTGACAACTTCAGGTATCAAGTATCATAAAATTTGAAGTTTAAATCATCATCCACCAATCTAATGCCTCATCAAAGTAATCAGAGGTCCTCAAAGAAATTAGAGACATCCAATGATGCATTTGCTACTTCAGGAGCAAGAGGAGTCCCACCAATGGAAATATTATTGGTCTCAACAATGGTTATGACAGTAGGATTGATTTTAATGGCATGAGATTCACCACGCTTGCCCGTATTATTTGAAGATGCCTGATATAGGTCAACAAAGTGCCTTGGCGTACGACAGGTACGTGACCAATGCCTAGTCATGCCACAGCGATGACAAATACTTTCATTAATCACCTTCTTTGGCTTCTTTTCTTTGCCATGATTCAGGCCAAAGTTTGATTTCATAGGGCAGTTAATTTTCCTGTCATTCCTTCTAGGATTATGTTCTTGCCCGTGCTTATAACCCTTAAAATGGCCAGTATTTTTCTCAAAGTTAACATGTGCTTCAGGCAATACTTTTGAGCCAGCAGGTCTAAGATCATGATTTTTTAACAGCAATTTATTAGTTTGCTCAGCAGTGAGAAGCACAGAAATTAATTCATAATATGTGGCAAACTGACGTTGCCAATATTGCTATTGCAATACAATATTCGAAGCATGAAAGGTAGATAAAGTTTTCTCTAATAATTCCACATCAGCAAGTTTGATACCACATTACTCAAGCCGAGAAATAAAGCAGAATTATAGTCAGACACTGATTTTAATCTTGCAGTCTGAGATTTTGCCAATCATATTATGCTTGAGGAAGGATAACAATCTTGGTATGATCATACCTATCCTTCAACCTCCTCCACAGGATCTGAGGGTCTCAAACGGATAAATATTGAGTCTACATGCTCTCATGCAAATGACGGCGAATAAAAATCAACGCATTTGCTTTATCCTTTTCATTTGAGGTTCTATCATCTATAATTGCATTAGCGAGACCTTGCCCATGGAGGTGCATTTCCATGTCAAGGCACCAAGATAAATAATTCTTTCCACTCACTTCCAGGATGTGCAATTTGGGCTTTTCAATATTTGCCATAATCCTTGCAAAAGTAAATCCTTAAATTAATTAGAATGATTTCTAAATATCCATCGCCACTTCAGGAGCAAAAGGATATTTTTAGATTTGAAATTTGGCTTCGGACCAAGAAAAATAAAAATGAAGAATTGATAGAAGAAGATGAAGTATAAGTTGATTAATAAAATGAATACCCACCTTGCAAAAATTATTTACTCACGATAGATCTTCGTGCTTGCAGAAATTACTTACTCAGTCGGTAGATTTTCATGCTGATAACGTGTTGTAAAATATTGTATTGTGGTGAATATATAATAGAGAAGATATTGAGAAGAGAAAGCAAGTGAACACAAGAGATAGTAGAGAAAGCCAGAGAAGAGGGTGTGACTGTTTATTCTGATCGTTAGTCCTTGTACATCAAAACTAAACTCCTATTTATAGGAGAACAAGAATGTACTTATCATTAATATCAATGTATCGAATGATACATGTACTAGATAAGGGAAATGAACGTTCATTGTATAGGGAGATGTACTTAAAATGTATGATACAAATGTACCATCATAAGTACATTAGATAAGATGAATATGATGAATATTCATTCATGTATTTCATCCATTCATGTATTTCATAACAATATTCATTTAATCAAATCGTGTCATGCTATTCAATGTGAACTAGTGTTTGGAAAGCACTATTCGATATATATTACAAAAAAATTTCAGTCTTCTAAATTATCGAATTAATATCGAAAAAAAAAAGTCAAATATGAAAAGGATAGTTTTTACTTAGTTACTTCATTTAAATATATATATATAAAGGTGGGGATATTCAGCGGTGGCAAACTATTGACCATCGCACATAACTCCCCACTAGCAAGCCCGTCAATTTTGCCCAATTACAATACGGGTGGAGAGTCTAAGACGGAAACTACACCTAAATGTAGACCTATCCTTTATAGGGTGATTAAGGTCTCCCAAAATCAATAATAGACTGGAAATCGAACTCATGATGTTCAAAGTTACAAATCAATTCTTGGATCGCTCGATCCACCGCCACTATGATACTTTTCGCTTAATTACTTGATTACTTCTTTGCACTCTTTGGTATTAAAGAGTGAGATTTCTCTTTCCAAGAATTCATCAAACAACTTGGGTTTGGGAATGTGGATCTCCTAGGGAGGACAAGCACGGGTTGCCCCAAGTAACATTCTTCTAGAGTCGAGTAAAATTTCTTATTTGTGAATGATCGATCTAACTAAGAAACCAAGGATGGCACGCCCACCGAGTCATTGGTGCAAGAGACGCCTAGGGTTTTGCTCGTTCCTAATTCCCATGATGTCTTGGTTGAGTGAAAGCGTAGCTGACTTGCCGAACCCTTCTTTCTTTGCTTCTAATTGACTCAAAGTCAGTTTGCGAAACTACTGTATCAACATGTCGTGGAGTCCATTCGTTAACATACACATTTGCAGGTCACGCATAGCTTTGGCAAGAGCGGTCCAAGAAACTTGTAGACCCTTCCCCACAGCCTCCTTGAGTCGCCAAAACCAATAAACCCTAATTGCTATGACCACTCCATTTACTTCAACAAAACTCAATGCACATCTCTTTCTGTAAACAATCATGCAGTCGCGTTTCTTCATCGTGAGGATAACTCGATAAACGAAAACTATTGGCTAGTCATCGTTGTGTCTCTTCGAGGTCCTATGCAACTTGCGAAGGACTTAGCACAATCGCGTTTCTTCACATAATGTCCACACACTTTATAGCAACTACCGTCGATCAAAGATTTTCTCCGATCCGATCAGAGTAAATGGACTCGCCCCAATGGCCTTGTAGTTGAGCACGAAATGTATCGATGCCAAGGAAGAAAGTACATCAGCTCTATTTAGCATCTAAAACCAAGACAAATAGTTCACCTGTCAAAATCATCTCTTCCCAAAAACCCATAATCCTAATACAATTTCCATATACAAACATAATGCTAATTAACAATGTGTCTGTTGGGACTAGAAAGACGCACGGTTTCTCTCAAGCTTCTAGGAGTATTTCGAGGACCCAGAAGGGTACAGAAAAATCTTTTGAACTATATGGGACGTCCGAACTTCGAGATCAATCTTAAAGACTGGTGATGAAAACGGGGCATTGCACGTGCACGGGTAGGAACCTCGTCGGTGTGAGACCCTCGTGTGTTGTGGACTTGTGGCATGGGTAAGCGCACCCGTTCCGGTCTTAAACTAATGCCATTTCGCACCGGACTCCCGCCTCAATACACGCTCAAATTATATGTAAATGATTTCGAGGACGTGGGCTTGTGGGGGCGGCTCGTTGCGCGAGCTCGGGATCCGACATTCATGGGCACAAATGCCCGACCTTGGGGTCGGTGCAACCTATGCGGACTTTTTAATCGTGAAAGTTATCCTACGGATTCTACTTGTCCGAAATTATGTCATGGTAGGTCGGCTGAATAGTGCAAAACTGTGTGCTAAATGGAACCCTAGACGATCCTTCCTTGCGATTAGGATGCACAGCACAGAGTCTTGAGTGCCATCTCCTCTCGTCTAGATAGCAAAAGCAGAGGTAAACATCGCATGGACGCTTATTAGACCAAACATATTGTGTTTGGAGATTTTGAGGACTTACATCAAGTCCTATTAAAATTATCAAAAAAGTTTTCAACATATTGTATTCGTACAAATTCAATCCTAAACTTTTTAATTTTATCAATATAATCCTAAACAATTTAACAATTTGTCAATTGAGTCATTTCGGCCAATTTTGACCAAATATTGGTAATGTGGGGCCGGTTGTCCTACACGACAAAATTGGCACTAATGTGGACAAATTTTATAATTTTTATATATTTTTTGAATTTTTTATTTCTCATTTCTTTTTTTTTCTTTTTCTTTTTTTCATTGTGCCTCGCCAAATTTGCACAAGGCCCTCACTAGCCGCACAGGCCTTGCCTAGATCTAGGTAAGGGCCACCTTGCCTACAGCCGATAAGGCCATGAAGCCTCTCCTGGATATTGGTGAAACCATCTCGCCCACGGCCAATGAGGGCTGCGACCCTCGCCTAGTGACTGGCAAGGGTTGCTCGCCAAATTAAAGAAAATAAAATATAAATAAAAACTGTAGAAATTATTTAAGTCGGTGCTAGTCATGCCACGTAGAATAATTGGCTTTCACGTCAATGATTTCCAATTAAAGTTGGTCGAAATGACTGAATTAACAAATTATTTAAAGATTTATGATTAAATTTGTCAAATCAAAAGGTTTGATAGTAATTTTCCCGGTTATTACCAATTAGGTATACTTCGGTTATCATATTTGGATCATTTCAAATTTCAGGTTGGATCTCTTTCGAATCCCTTGACGTTCGAGCTTTCTCTCTCGCTCTATTTTCCCTTCGCCACTTCCAACGCCGCGGTTGTTGCAAGTGGTGGCCTAACCTCAGGTCTTATCCCATTGAAAAAATCATATTCATGTACATAGGCTTTATCCCATTGAAAAAATTGTATTCATATACATTGCACGTACTCCCGTACATAACTAATAAAAGCTGGATCACTTTCTTCTTTATTATCATATAGAAAACAACATAAAAAGCACGTCTTTGCATCCCACATTATGTTGAAAGATTGTTAAATAAAAATATTTTTCCGTACAATGCGATGTATATTTAGACTGGATGAACATGATAATCAATCTGCCAGGTAATTAAGGAAGTTTCTATAATTGACAGAAGTGCACCTGCTGGTACAAGGACACATGTTTATCAAGTCATGCTAGAGATGTGGAGATTGATTGAACTTTGTAATATAAATTATGATAGTCTGCATTGGACTGCTTCAATAGAATCACTTTATTATCAATCAGGCACGTCCTATCGCAATTGTAAACTATATGGTTAACTATTTTTGTATAATGAGCATTGGTCTTATTCTCTCGTGCAAAAAAAAAAAAAAAGAAAATTGAGAAGGATGAAGAATGTTTTAATCTTCTTTGCAGAAATCCATTGCTGTCCCTCTTTGAGGGTTTAGTCAACAAATAAAAGGACCAAAATTCCTAAATTGGACAAGTGTCAACCCAACAAGAGACGTCGGGAAGAAAAGCGCGATAATACTGTTCCAAAGTTGAACGCAGAAAAACTCACTTGAAATCCACCTTGATTTTTGCGGACCCTGGTTGACTCCCTCTCCCTACAACCTTATAAAAACCCTAAAATTGAAAAAATGCAAAAACCTCCCAAGTAATAAGCACATGCGCCCGCACGTAGATATAACTTTAGTTTCACGTAAATCCGCCGTTCCTTCATTTTTATAACAGGATTTTCCACAACCAAGTCCCTCCTAACACACGTAATCTCACCTATAAATACCGTGTCTCAATCTCTTTCACTAGCAAACCCTAAAACACACGCACCCCCAGTTAACGCCATGGATTTGCATCAATCTTTTGATACAAACTGGCTTCTCTTTGCATTTCCTGCTATTTTGAAAACCCAATATGCGTTTGATCCTATCCTTGTCATTGCCATTTTGGTGGCATTTTCAACCTCTGCTGTGATTCTGAGTTGGGCCTTCACTCCCGGCGGCCTGGCATGGAAAAATGGCCTGAACAAGAGAGGCAAGGTTCCGATCCCTGGACCTCGCAGCCTGCCCTTCTTTGGGAGCTTGTTCAGCTTGACCTATGGCTTGCCACATCGCACCCTGGCTCACATGGCCGCTCGCCAAGCTGCCACTCAGCTCATGGCTTTCAGCCTAGGACCCACCCCAGCCGTCGTCACGTCCAACCCACAAATAGCCCGCGAGATCTTGACCTCGCCGCACTTTGCCAACCGCCCCCTCAAGCAATCCTTGAAGAGCCTTATGTTCAGCCGGGCCATCGGGTTCGCGCCAGACGGTGCATACTGGCGGCTCCTGAGGAGGATAGCCTCCGCTCACCTCTTCGGACTGAAGCACATTGCAGCTCACGAAGCTGGGCGCCAGGTGGACTGTGGCTTTATGATTGAAGCCATCGAGAAAGAACAATTCCTTAAAGGGGTTGTTGTGTTGAGAAAGCATCTCCAAGATGCAGCTCTCAATAACATAATGGGGACAGTTTTTGGCAAGAGATATGACATGAGTGCCTCTGGCAACGAAGTCGATGAACTTCGGGACATCGTTAAAGAAGGGTTCGATCTCTTGGGAGCTTTTAACTGGTCCGATTATCTTCCATGGCTGAGTCACATTTATGACCCCTTCCGTATCGATGTCCGTTGCTCGGCTCTTGTTCCTAGAGTCAGAAAGTTCGTCATGAAAATCATTGAAGAACATAGAGTGAGGCAGTCCGAGAATCTATCCGATGGTTCAGACTTCGTCGATGTTTTGTTGTCATTGAGCAGTGGTGAAGAGCTGAACGAAGATGACACAATCGCCATACTATGGGTTCGTCAATTACTCTTGATCACTATTAAACAGACATACATTAGCATACTTCAATTCTCGTCTCATCCAAAATTAAAACTTTCTAATTGATCTTGAACAATCCGAGTGAGAGTTTCGGTGATGGGTATTGTCATCATTTCATTGACGTCATGCCATAACTGTTAGTACGTTGTTCGTTTAATTCAAACAAGAATATTACAAAAGAACAACTTTCTGTGTTTGGTCCTTTTTTTTCTTCTTCTTCTTTCTTTTTTTGTATGAATTTACTTATTTCATGCCGTGCTGTTTTATTAAATCATGACCAACTTTTCGATAACCCTATCTTTGTTCTGTTGCCTGGTACATAACATGCCACGCATGTTTATGTTGGTTTGTATACTCTTAAAATTCATATAGGCTTCAACCCAATGACTAAGGAACGTACTCCAAAAATTATTTAGATTTGGTTGCATGTAATCCTCTTTTCCCTCTGACAACTATCGTCAGCAAGAGCTAACATCTCTACATTCTTCATCTTGCTTGCAGGAAATGATTTTTCGTGGCACTGACACGGTGGCTTTGTTGACTGAATGGACCATGGCCGAATTAGTACTGAACCCTAATGCTCAGGCCAAGCTTCGGAGCGAACTCGACCTCGTACTAGGAGACAAGAGCGTCAACGATGCTGATGTGGCCAAGCTGCCTTATCTCCAAGCCATAGTGAAGGAAACCCTACGAGTCCACCCACCCGGACCCTTGCTATCATGGGCCAGGCTGTCCACGTCCGACGTCCACCTCAGCAACGGCATGGTGGTCCCTGCCGGCACAACAGCCATGGTCAACATGTGGGCCATCACCCACGATCCCAATGTGTGGAAAGACCCTCTAGCTTTTAGGCCCGAGAGGTTCTTGGATGGCACGGCCTTGGACGATGGCAGCATCAACTTTGATGTGAGGGGCACCGACCTGAGGCTTGCGCCATTTGGGGCGGGCCGTCGGTCCTGCCCCGGCAAGAACTTGGGTCTGGCGACGGTTGGCCTTTGGGTGGCCAAACTGGTGCGTCGCTTCAACTGGGTCCCACATGACTCTCACCCCATCGATCTCACCGAGCTCCTCAAGCTTTCATGCGAGATGAAGAAACCTCTTTGCGCAGCAGCCATTCCAAGGAGTGGGAGGCATTAGTAGGGATTCTCGAAAACCACTGTGTTTCTTGTTATAAACCTAATTGCAGCCGAGTATCGTATGTGGTGTTATGCTTAATGAATAAGTGGATCCTTGGCTTACTTTGGCCAAAGAGAGAAAAAGAAGGATCCTGGCGTGCAAGTCGTTAGGCTGTATTACGTAATGCTGTAATATTCTGAAACTTTTCTTAGTGTATGGACATATAGCTCTCTATATGCCCTATGTGCTTAATTATATGATATTGTGCGTAATGTACTTCTGTGAGATGGAATATTGTATTAGAAAAACAATGATCGTGAGCATGCGATAACGACTTTTTTGTATTCCCGCGAAATGATTCTGTGCAACAAAGATTTCTTACACTTTCTTCAATAAGAATGAATTGCTTCCATGCCTTAACCAAAACCAGTCTTAGGGACCTTCCCAGAGTTCATTTAGGAACCCATAAATCCAACTTAGATGAGCAACTATGCCAAAAACAATTGAGACGAACACCACTATCGCGACTCAATTTTTTCGGGTTTGCCACCTAAAACTAGGTTGATTACTACTAAGTCTTTAAACTTAGCTCAAACTCTCCCAAGCCCATACCAAATCGCGACTTAGGGTTTTGACATGCAAAAGCTTATTATCTAGGAGTCGTCACTAATTAGTTTAGGGTAGGTCGATTAGACACCTAAGTAAAATAACGGGATGATTATTTTACTCCTACGAACCAGAGATTTTGGGTACGAGGACTTGGTTACACTAGACTATGCTAGTGCCCTTTCAGTACCATTTCTTTTTAATTTTAAAAATGTTTTGCAGGCAACTTGATTTAATTTTAATTCACTTTCCTAACATGTGAGGTGATCATGCGGGTGCGCAAACCACCAATTTAACATTCAAGAAAGAAATGAATAAATTGCAAAACTTATCTCAAAGCAACGAGAGCATCTGCGATGTTAGATCAGAATTCACATCAACAATCCTAGATATGATTCCTAATTAACACGCAATTTCAATTTTTTGTTTTCACTTTATTTAATGAAAATCATGACTTATGCAATGCATGTCACTATTCTAACATGAAATGATATGATAACATGACCAAAATTGTATGACATAAATAAACATGCAACCTATCCTAAAGCATGAAATAAATTCATTCAAATTCTTTTATATTTTCCATGAAATTAGAAATTAAAGAAAATGCAACAATTAAACATGCAATTTAAATTCCATACTTCTAATGACATGCCATGCAATGCAATGACGTACAAAATTATCTCAACTAAAATGACATATAACATGACTTAGTCTAATGACATGAAAGTTCTAATTAAATGAACTTAATAAAAACTAAATGATGTGCATTTGATATTTCTATTTTTAAAAATGCAATCTATCTTAAAAATTGAAACTAACTTATGCAAAGACAAAATTTGTATTTTCTTTCATGAAATTCGAATGCAAAAATGATCTAGTTAGATTAAAATGCTATCTAATTTAAACTAAGGATTAAGTCATATTAAATCCTAATTTAAACTAAGACATTATCTTAACCTAACATGCAATCTATTTAATATGCAATGACGTGCGGAGCATGCCCTAATTCTACATGACATATGCATGATGTTTTTTATTTTTAACAATGTTCGAAATTTAAAATTGCCACGTAATTAAACATGCAACTTAAATTAAACAAAAACTAAAATCCTAAATGAATGCATTTTTTGTTTTATTTTTTAAAATCTAAAATAAAATCTATATTCTAGATATGCAAAATAACAAGAAATATTCTAAAACCAATTGAAATCCTAATTCAAATATCTTTTTGATTTTTCTTAGTGATTTTCTAAAACAAGCAATTATCAACTAAATCTTAAATCTAAACAAACAAGATATTCACCAAGTAAAGGATTAAAATAAGCGAAAAAAATAACCCGTTATCTCACGGGTCAAATTAACAATTACTTTTAACCTTGAACATCGACAAGAAATCAAAATAATTAAAAATCTGATCCGAAATCTTATGGATCAAATTAATAATTAAATTAATTCAACAATTAATATATTATAAGCAAACCCAAAAATTATCATAATTAAAAAAATGACCTGACGTCGGGTCAAATTAAATAATTACAATAACTTTAGGGACAATTCCTATGGATAATGCCTATAAGAATTATAACCTAAAAATCACCTCACAATATTCAACTTAAACAATAATAATAAAACTAACTAAAAGTAAAGTAAAATAACATAAAATAAAAAAAATAAAAGAAAAATGAGCAACCTAAGGGAAATAGGGGCAGCATGTTCGTCGGCGGCAAGGGGGGTCGCCGGCGGCGGAGCTCCGGCGCGATGGCAACGATGGATGCGGGGCTCAGGCGCGGCGGGCTTCAGGCGGTGGTGACGCGGTACGTGCAGCGCGGACGAGCTCGCGGACGGCTTCGGGGCGGCGATCAACGCCTGGGTCGTGCGGTGCTGCACGGGCGGTCGCCGAACACCGGGCGCGGAGGTGCTCGCGGGGAATTGCAGGTTGTCGGGAATCGCGGCGCAGAGGTGGTCTGGGCGGTGGATCTCAAGGCAGCACGGCGACGATCGTGGTTCACGGACGTCGGCGTGGGAATCTCAGGTGGCTGCAGAGCGGCGATGTGGCGTCCGGCGGGGTGGCGGAGCGGCGGCGCGAGCGGCTTCTTCTCGTGCATCGGGTTGCTCAAGGCGGCGCAGTCGAGCGGCGGCAACAGGCGGAGGCGTCGGCTCCGGGCGGCGACAGGCAATGGGCGCAGGGTTCTTCTCGAGCGGAAGCTTGCAGAGGGGGAAGCCACGAGGAAGACGATCCACAGTCCCCTCTACCCCCTCTGTCCTTTTTTCCTTTTTCCTTTTGCGGTTTTTGCTCTTCTCTTTTCTTTTTGGTTTTTCTCTCCCCTATTGCACCCTCTCTCACGTCACTTCCTCTCTGCCCCCTTTCACTCTTTTCCCATAAGCTTTTTGCTGCCTTTTTTTTTTTTTTTAACGGAGAGAGAGCCCCCAAGACCGAAAACTTAGGGTGCGTTTGGTAATATTTCTATTTAAAAATTGTTCCAGGAGGAACGAAATAGAAAAAAATGTTTTCGTTCCGGGGAACAATTTTTGAACAAAAAAACGCGTTTGGTAAACTTGTTCGGGAATAAAAACGAACAGAAACACATTTGGTAAATTTGTATTCTTTTTTTATTTCTTTTAATTTTTTGATTTTTTAATTTTCTTTTTCTTTTTTTTTCTTTCTTTTTTTTTTTTTTTCTTTTTTTCTTCTTTTGGCCGGTCGCCGGCCGCCATGGCCTCCAGCCATGGCCGGCGCCCAGCCACGGCGAGGCTCGCGGCCTCGCCGGGCGAGCCCGAGGCTCGCCGGCCCTCGGCCTCGCCGGGCCACCGCCAGCGACGCCGGCCCGGAGGTGGCCCGGCGAGGCCGAGCTCGCCCGGGGCCGACGACGCCCCAACAAGGTCACCGGCCCTCAACGGCGTCGCTGGCCCTCTTTGGCCGGTCGTCGGCCATGGCCGAGGCCAGTGACCGGCCAAAGAAAAAAGAGAAAGAAAAAAAAAAGAGAAGAAAAAGAGAGGAGAGAGAAAATGTGTTTTTAATTTTTGTTCTAGAAACAAGAAACAACTTTTTTTTGTTTCTTGTTTCTGTTCCAAATGTGTTTCTGAGAACAAAAAAATAATTTTGGAACAAAAATGCACATAAACGCGTTTCTGTTCCTTTTTTGTTCCTAGGAACAAAAAAACAAAAAAGTTGTTTAAAAACATAAATAAGAAATGAAAACAAACAGGCCCTTATTCTCCCTTCTCTCTTCACTTTTTAGAATTTTTTCAAAAAAGAGCCCTCTAAAACAGAACAAAAAGCCCCATCTTATAGGCCAATAAAAATATGATCTTCGTCAAATATTTCATCAACTTTTCAATATATACGAAGATTTTCCTATAACCTCTTGATCACAAAGATCCTCTTATTTCCCTTATCTCTCAAATATTTTCTACTGATTTTTTTAAAGATAAGATTACAACCCGATTTCCTTAAATTTCAAAAATCTTCATTTCAAATCTCAATTTAGGTAATTTTTTTTATTAAAAGAAAACGGGCTCAGGCCAATTTTGCTCGTTTCATGGGCTTAGCCTGGCCTGCCGAATTAGAGCTCAAAAATATTAATTCGAACTCATCCACCACCGGTCCTAAAAATAAAAATGTAAAACATGTAAATTAAAAATAAATGCATCTAAAATTATATGCTATGCAATATATATATATATATATATATATATATATATATATATATATTATTTTTTATTTTCAGGGATAAAATTAACCCCTAATTTTTATGCAATAAAAAAAATACCAAAATTTAGGTGTCAACAACCACCTTTTAGTTACCTCATTCGAGACCCTCAAACATCATAACAGGACAAAGCTTTGACATGCCTTCATGCCCCGAGCAAAGATTTTGAACATTCCAATGCATACAGATGCAATCCTAATTACATGGACAACCGAGAAAGTCTTCCCGTAGCAGTTAACTCCAATTAACGCAGAACATCTTCATAAATAAAAGCTGGTACGTTTGTAGAGCGATTACCATTTTGGTTTATTTAGGTGCGCGGGTGTGTGTGCTGTTCTCGGTTGTGTGCTGCGTGTGGGCTATGTGTGTAATCAAGGATCGAAAGTTTTGAAGCACAATAGGATGAGGGAGTTGACCAAGATGTCCAGACATGCCTTGAAGTTTCCAGGAGTTCATGATATCCTTGGGTACTCTAAAAATTTCGTAGGAGCATTATGTCAAATGTGAAATAATGTTCTTGAGGATTTACTTAACAAATGGGGTAGATGGTACATGAGGAAATTGGATTTACACCGTCAGATCAAGGGATGGGGCTCGTGTATTTTCCCTTATTTGTTACATCCAACAGAATCCAACACAAGAAGAGTAATTGGGTATTCTACCATTGGGGGTGGCCAATGTGCGAGTAAATGGCAAGAGAAAGGCTGAGTTTAGGCAACTCTAATAAGGGGTGAACTAGTCAAAGAAAGCTAAAGTGCCA
Source organism: Eucalyptus cloeziana (assembly GCA_014182715.1). NCBI lineage: Eukaryota > Viridiplantae > Streptophyta > Magnoliopsida > Myrtales > Myrtaceae > Eucalyptus > Eucalyptus cloeziana. Next base: position 32,168,687 of record CM024639.1, read on the forward strand.
TATGGTCGTATTAGTTTACTTAATCTTTTTTTCCTCGTTGATTAACTACTCATTTGTTACAAAATAATCCATTATCCTCATGAATTAAGCAAGACACGACTCAATAATGATCTACACATGATGATGTGGAGAATTAATCATCTTAATCCACTATAAAAAAATAGTAGGAATATTTTTCAATCGTCATGGTCCGTTGGACATGAGCCCCATGTGTTTATACATGAGTCTCTCTCTTCTTTTAACTAAGAAAAATTTCAAGAAACAAGTTTTCATTGATTAAGAGAACAACTCCCTATTCGACGAATAACCCCAACGGCAATGAGTTGGGAACAATGTATAAATGACACCCCAAGGACAGAATATTCAACCAAGAATCTCCACGGGCTCAAATCCTCTCTCAATTGACAGCTTGACGGCATCGATCACCAGCTGAGTCTTCCTGCTGATGATCGGCCACCTCATCTCAGGGTGCGAACCTTTGGCTTTAATGGCACCGACCAAGCTGGAAAACTCCTTCACCATCATAGCCTCCTGAGGAAGACTAGTACTGACTAAATGCTCCGCTGGCTTGCCGTCGAACCCTGATTCCGAAGCTACGGAGAAAGACGCTTCGCTCTCTTGAAATGGAATGATGAAATCGTGGACGTGCAAAGTCCCCTTCATTCCGACAGCAGTTATGTCCATTGTCAAATGAGATAAGAACGAGCAATGGAAGGTCGCCACTCTTCCGTCTTCCCATTCTAGAGAAGCCCCACAGGATAAGATGACCCCTGCCTTATTGAAAACGGGCCCGCGCAAGGTCGTCACGGTCTTCGGCAGCTCATAGTCGTTGCCCCACAGAAATGCCCGGATGCAGTACAAGCCAGCATCGCCCAGAGCGCCGAGAGCATCAAGGTCTGGCTTAACACAAATGTCGTTCTTTAGAAAATCAGGATCGGTGGCAAAAGTGAAACAGGTGTTTATCTGCCAGACCAAGGAAAATCCATCTTCGAGATATCAGGGAACCCTATATCTAGAGCGACTTGTATGAATTGGTTGTTCAATGTGGGAAATCTCTGGCCCATAAAAGAAGATGGGAAACTATTATATACCATTTATTATTGGATACAGAATCACAAGTCACAGATTGGATGCAGTAACTTAAACAATTCAACATCCACATTATAGACTCCCGGACAATCGAGGCTTCAAGAAATTTCAAAAGCGAAAACCCCGCAGGGTGCAAAACAACTCGCGAAATGATTAGAAGATTTAGATACAAGAGAAGAGTGCATGCAAGATACTTTCCCCTTGACCATGAAAACCGAGCATATATCTTAAAAATCTGTAGGAGGTGGATTGGTAGGGTGATTGTGTTATGTCTTAGATCTTAATGAAGAAATCTATCCTACAAGTGAAGGCTTTGAAGATGAAACCACGAGAGAATACAAATAGTTGTTAGGGGTGACTATAATGATCAAGAAAAATACAAATTTTTTGTTCATGTCGATGGTTGATTTTGCCATTCCTATGAGAAGGAACCATAAAATACATGGCAAATCGTCGTGAAAAATGTTGGATGAATTAGCTATCAAAGCATCAAAACGTGGGTTTTTTTAGTGGAGATGAAGAAGACTGAAAGCCAGTCGGTTAGGGTTTTCTCCCTACAGCGCATCTTTTAGACCCCCCAACCACAAAAAACCACAAACCCCACAGCAGATACACAAGTCATGAGGCCAGAGACAGTCAAAATCGAAAAGAGCGGAAGAATCATCCAAGAGACAAGAATTTACCGCTCTGAGTTTCCCAAAAGCCCTCCCGTCAGAGATGAACTCCTTCATCCTCGCCTTCCTATTGGGTTATGCATTCACATCGTCCCGTCCATGAACTGCACGGAGCTTGCGACGCAAGCCTCCACGATCTTGTCGAAGTCGGCGACATCCACGGCCACCCGCTTTTCCAGGATCAGGTGCTTCTTCTTCTGGGCGGCCAGATCGGCCCACTTGGCGTGGAGGCTGGTGGGGAGGGGCAAGTACACGGCATCGACCTCCGGGTCGTCGAGGATGGCATCGTAAGAGCCGTAGGCCTGTGTCCCCGGGGGGAAGCCATGGTCAGCGGCAAACTTGGCGGCCTTCTCGGCAGAGCGGCTGCCAACAGCGACGATGGTGGCGTTGGGGGCAAGGATTATGGCTCGGCCGACCTTCCTAGCTATGTCGGCGCAGCCCAGGATCCCGAACATGATGACCGTCTCCGACATTCTTCTTCTTCTTCGCGTCTTCTCGAAGAGAGAGAGAGAAATGAGATCCTAATAAACGAATTGAGAAATGAGATATATGGAGAAAGCATGCACCAGAAACGGGAAATTATCTACAAAAACTATAAAATTATTGTAAAACTGTTATTTCAATCCTAAACTTTTCGATTCTACTAATTTAGTCTAAAATTTTCGATAACTTGCCAATCTAATCCTAAACATTTCAATTGTGCCAATTTAATTCTAAAAATTTTAATAATTTGTCAATTTAGTTCTAAACCTATTAACGATTTGCTAATTTATTCTTCCCGGCCAATTTTGATTGGAAATCGCTAAAGTAATAGTCTAGTCAGCATCAGTCATCCTACGTAGCACAATTAGAGCTTAGGTGAAAATTTTTTATGATTTTTTTAATTTATGATTTTTTTTCTTTTTACTTTTCTTTTTGTTTCTTTTTTCTTTTTTCTTTTATGTTTTACCCTATGCTAGCCTCGAGCGAAGGCCTCCGTCGTTAGCCTCGGGCAAGGGTGGGCTTGCCCTAGCTAGATCTGGCAAGGGCTACCCTTACTTGAGGCTAGTGTAAGTAAAAAGGAAAAAGGAAAAAGATAAATATATATATATAAATTAACTAATGTCACGTCAGCTATTTTCAGGCCAAAACTAGCTAAAATGATTAAATTATCAAATTGTTAAAAGGTTTATAATTAAATTGACACGGGAAAAGTATCAAAAAAGTCTTAAACTAATTGCATTTGTACCAATTCAATCATAAATAATTTAATCAAACGAATTTAATTCTAAATTTTTTCACATCGATACCTATTCATTCCACCATCACATGTTTGAAGTTAATCCATATTTTTTCTGTTACCAATAGATTATAGGATTTGAATTCAATTTCAAAATTCAATATCTTTTGGGTCGATTTTTGGTTAAATACAAGATACCAAAAAATAAAAAAGTATTTATTATAACTTGCGTCTTAAAATTAATCCACGGTTAATTCTATCATGTCATAGTATTCACAACATATCACGTCATTAGCTTTAGGAATTAATTTCATAGCATTACATATCGTTGATTCATTATAGCATAGTATGCATTACATTTGGGATCTTATGTTATTAAGGCATATTAGATTTGGTGCAAATAAATATAGATTAACTGAGTCATGTCGATATTTCATAAACAAGAAAACCCAAAAAGAATCAGTTGTCATTGCATCTTAATCCAAGTTAATTACGTATTACTTAGGTCATGCATTAGTGACACTGCCATCACTTTCATCGATAAAAGTCACATCCATCATTGCATGTATGTTACGTAAGTCTAAGCCTGCAGAACCCTTCTCTCGACAGGTGACGAATATGAAATCCTTTACTGTTTGCTCATGCAGAATCCTTGTCTTTCTTCAGTATTTTATTTGCTATTTTGATTATTAAATATTTCACTATTATTTACACTTAAATTTCTCGACAGTTAAAGTTGAAAAATTCGAGATTCAACATTCAAGATCCCAGATCGTGACCCAAAAGAAATTAGAATTTCATTAGTTTCTAATTTTTTTAGATATTTGATTTAAGTACAGCGAAATTTAGTGATCTTGGATCCAATTAAAGAATTATAACTTCGATTAAACATTTAGAGTCTTGGCACCCCACGATCTATACACTTAAGCTTACTCTCCTGGTGATATGCCAAATGGCGTAAGGACAGCTAATTAGTTGTTTGGCCAAGCTCGTCCCGAGGATCACGGATCAGAGAGGATGAGAGGCGGCCGGCCATAGTTCGCCTCGTCTCGAACTCGCCCTGTGTCCGCCATCTTCAAGCCAAGTGGGGGTCTTCGCCGGTAAGCGCTCATTTCCTTCCGTGTTTGGGTAGTTTTTGCGGTGGGTCTAACGCCGAGCTCCCTGCCTTGCCCTGTTTCGGGTTGACCTCTGTTAAGAGAACTATACAAAGCAACACTAGTAATGTCAAGAACAGAGGAAGGAAAGAAGACCTTGAGAACAGAGGAAGGAAAGAAGACCTCGAGAACAGAGGAAAACCAGTAAGTGCTGTCAAACACAAAGAAGAGAAAGAAAGTATCGAGAGGAAGGAAAGAAACTAACGAAAATGAAGAAAGCAACAATAAAGTTTATAGCACGTGTAGTATGATGGCATTGAGGAATCAATATTCAGTTTTAAGTTTGTAAAGTCAAACTTTCTGTTTTCTTTTCGGTTAGTTAGTTAGTCTTTTCATGTGGTTGTTATACTCTTGCTCAATATAAAAACTGATGAGCAAAGAGATAATAATCATCGAGTTGTTCTGATGTAAAAGCAAGCTTTCATTGAATATCAAAATACTTCAGTCTCTGCATCATCTCTCTCTCTCTATTTTCCGTTCTCTGTTCTGTTCATCAAATCTCTACATGGTATCAGAGCGGCTTTCCTGAAAGTACAAATCAACTTCATTCTCTATGAAAAGATGATGAATCTGCAACCGATTGAAGTCACATTCAAGGCTCATCGATCGCTTTCTTCTGTTGTTAATAGTGGTATGTGTTCTTTAATTGGGAATCTGTGAATCTTTTACATCACTGAACAAGAACTGTGAGTTGTTCTTCAATCGAGTTTTTCATCATCATCAGTAATAGATTCACGACTCTTGTACTGCAAAATCAGTAGGAGACTCTTTCAATAATAAGAGTATCTTCTGGGATCTGAAAGTGTGAAAATGGCAGTAAGAATGCAGAAGTATCCATTCCCTATTCATGTTAATATCTCTAACTTTGTTACCATCAAATTAGCCGAAGATAATTTTCTTCTTTGGCAAGCTCAGTTTCATAGATTTCTGAGAAGTCAAGATCTTTTTGGTTTCATGAGTGGAGAAAGTCCACCACCTGCCAAATCTTTGCAAGTTGAAGGAGAGGATCAGGATACTGAAGTTATAAACCCTGATTACAACGATTGGATCAAGACAGATCAACTTGTATCTTCTGGATTAGTGGTCTTTGTTTCGAAAACATACTTAGTCGATAATTGGGTTGGATATGCATATGAGGTATGGCAAACCTTACTCAATCGATTCACGCAAAAATCTGTGGCTAGAGAATTTGAGTTGAGAGGAAAACTACAAGCATGTCAAAAACATGATCGAGCTTTGACTATATATCTCGAGAATATAAGTCAATCGTGATCAACTCAAGGCTATAGAAAAACTGTAGATGAGATAACAAAGTTGTTCGGAGTTTTGGAAGGTTTAGGATCTGAATATGAGAGTTTCAAAACCACAATATATTGCTTGAAACCACAACCCAGTGTGATGAGGTGATATCACACTTAGAAAGATTCGAAGCGAGATTACGAACTATTCTTCAAATCAATTCAGTTCTAACCTAGCCTACTATGGTCAAAGGAAAACTGAAGTCCTACAGAGAGAAGACCTTGACAGAAAACCTACACAACAGAATGTTAGTTTTGAAGGACCAAGAGGATACAATCGTGGAGTAAGAAGCTATGGAAGAGGTTGTCCCTTCAACAATCGATATCGCAACTATGGATATTCTGGAAGAAATATGAGCTACAGACTAAATAGTTTAAATCATGATCAAGGAGGACAGCAGTTCAAGCAATTCAATACTTTCCCTGATATTGGTTCTGGTCAAGGATTTAGACCATATGCTGGCTCTTCACAAAGGAATCCAAATACCAAGTCATATCCATCTAACTCGTCAAATCTAACTCTTCATAAAAATCTGCAGGTAGATAAAACAACAGATAACACTCGTTTAGAGTGTCAGATCTACAAACGTCCTGGACATGATGCACTTCACTGTTGGTATAGATTCGACAACTCTTATCAAGCTAGGAAATACCAACAGCACTAGCAGCAATGCATCTTGAAGAATCAAATGGCAATGAGTGGTATCCGGACACTAGGCGATTGCTCACATCACTTGCTAATCTTGGTATTCTTCAAAATTTCTCTAAACACATTGGTAATGATACGGTTATGATTGGTAATGGCTTATGCTTACCTATTACATATCGGTAATGCATTGCTACGTCTTTGTAGTGGATTCTTTACCTTTGAATGATGTGTTAATTGTTCCAAAATTAAGAAAAATCTTCGTCGGTTTCGAAACTAACGAGATGATTATCCATGTTCATTTGTCTTTGACAAAGCGGTGTATACATAAAGGACCACCTTTCCAACACAACCAAGATGCTCGGAAGGAAGGTTAAAGGACTTTATCGAGTAGATCCTCGTGTTACAGAGGTCTTTTTCACTCAAAAACACAGGATAGTTGGAGAAGATGTGTGGCATCAACGATTAGCTCACACGAACCTGAAAATTTTGAAGTATATGGAGACTCAGCAGTTGATTCACTGCAATATAAAGCTACACTCTATATGTAGGAGTTGTCAAATAGCTAAGAGCACTGCTTTACCCTTTCCTTTATCAGACTCTGTAGCTTTTAGACCTTTAGAACAGATTCATTGTGACATCTGGGGACCTTCTCCAGTTAACTCATGTCAGAACTTCAAGTATTATGTGATTTTTATGGACAACTTCTCTCGATTTAGCTGGATCTATCCACTGAAATTGAAGTCAGATTTCTATAATATCTTTCTCATGTTCCAGAGTTTAGTAGAAAATCAGTTTGATTGTAAAATCAAGATCTTCCAATGTGATGGTGGAGGAGAGTTCATCAGTCACAAATTCAAGTCTCATTTACAGAACTGTGGGATTCAACAGCGTGTGTCCTGTCCTTACACATCAGCACAGAATGGCATACCTGAAAGGAAACATCGACACATTGTTGAGTTTGGATTGACCATGCTTTATCATGCAAAATTGCCTTTGAAGTTTTGGGTTGATGCATTCATAACAGCTAATCACATTGTTAATCTTCTTCCTACTCCAAAGCTACAAATGCAATCGCCCTACAAGTGTGATATATCAAAGCAACAGCCAAGTTATGATCATCTTCGCATCTTTGGTGTGCATGCTATCCATGTCTCGAGACCCTATGCACAAAACAAGTTTGATCCTAGGTCTCTTACTTGTGTATTTCTGGGTTACGGTGATTGACATAAGGGATATCGATGCCTCATTCCCACCCTTTGGTCATGTATATATAAGTCGTCATGTTATCTTTGATGAAAGCTTCTTTCCTTTTACTCGAAATTGACGACGAGACTATCCTCATTATACAAAACTATACCAGCTGTGGACAAAAGAAGTTCAATTCTTTGATTCTCCAAATGAAGAATGCATACAATCCATATTACCTAAACATCCAGTCCATGTACAAGACAACGGTATCATCACTACGGCTCATTTACAAGACCCTTCTACTTCAGAATCATCTTCGACTTCATCTTCATCCTCAAATTCATCTTCATTACACATGCCATCTACTGGGATTTCAAGTTCAACCTCAACCTCACCTTTGATACATCTGTCTCCTACCAATTCTGCAGAGACAGGTATTCCTATTTCTTCACTAGGTGACCTAGCTATTACTCAAAATTCTTCTTCTCCTCCACGTATCTCACCAGAGATACAATCTACTCATCCTATGCAAACCAGATCTAAATCTGGAATTATAAAGATCAATCCTCGATATGCCTGTCTGGCTGAATATCAGGTACCTTCTGAGCCACGATCACTTAAGTCTGCTCTAGCAGATCAAGGTTGGTATAAAGCTATGACTGATGAAATGGATGCATTAGATGAAAATCAAACTTGGGTCTTAGTTCCTCGCACTAGTCAAATGAATATTATAGGCTGCAAGTGGGTATTTAAGACAAAACTTGCACCAGATGGCAGTCTTGATCGCTTGAAGGCTCGGTTAGTAGCCAAGGGTTTTCATCAGGAAGAAGGAGTGGACTTTACATAAACATTTAGCCCTGTTGTTAAGCATGCCACCATTCGTATTGTGCTCTCTGTGGCAATGGTACAAAACTGGTCAATTCATCAACTCGATGTTAAAAATGCATTCCTTCATGGTAACTTGAATGAAACAGTACACATGGAGCAGCCACCTGGCTTTGTACATCTACACAAATCTCAATATGTCTGTCTTCTTAAGAAATCCCTCTATGGTCTTCGTCAAGCACCGCGTGCTTGGTTTGACAAATTCAGTAATTTCCTACTTGAAGTTGGTTTCTTTTGTAGTACCTCAGATCCCTCTCTGTTTATACTACAAGATGGACAAGAGACAGTTCTTCGCTGTTGTATGTTGATGATATTATCTTTCGGCAGCTCGAGATAAGTTGCTTCATACTTTGATTCACTCTCTCGTCTTCAATTTCATATGAAAGACCTTGGCTATCTTCATTATTTCCTAGGAATTGAAGCCAAGCGAACCTCTACCGAGCTATTTTTATGTCAAACCAAATATGCTCTTGATTTACTCACACGAGCACACATGACTGATTGCAAACCCATCTCAACTCCTCTATCTCTGCGACCAGTCATTTTGACATCAGATGAAACTCTTCTCTCTAATCCAATTGAATATCGAAGTTTAGTTGGTGGCTTGCAATACCTAACCATTACTCGTCCTGATCTTGCTTTTGCCACAAATTTGTTATGCCAGAAGATGCAGCAGCCTACTATAGGCGATTTTCATAAGTTGAAAAGGGTACTTCGATATGTCAAAGGCACAATTCATCTTGGCATCTTCATTCGTTCACACAGCTCTATGAAATTATATGGCTTCTCGATGCATCGGGCTGGCTGTGTTCAGACCAGACGTTCAACAACTGGTTTCTGTACTTATCTTGGCTCGAATCTTATTTCATGGGCAGCCAAGAAACAACCTACTGTCTCCCGCTCCTCCACCTTTGAGCGAGTACGAGCTCTTGCTTCGCCGCTACGGCTGATCTCACTTGGATTAGTTTTGTTCTCCGTGATATTGGACAATCTTTGCACTCTCCAACTCTCCTTTTTGTGATAACCGAGTCTGCTATTGCACTTACAAAGCAAATCCTGTTCTCCATGCTCGCACAAAACATATTGAAGTTGACTTTCACTTTGTTCGTGAAAAAGTTTCTTCTAGCTCTCTTCAAGTTAAGTATGTTCCAAGCATATGTCAACTTGTTGACATTTTTACTAAAGCTTTATCACGACTCACACATTCTACTCTTCGGATCAAATTGGGCATGGGCTTTTTACCCCTTCCCAATTTGAGGGGGGATGTTAAGAGAACTATACAAAGCAACACTAGTAATGTCAAGAATAGAGGAAGGAAAGAAGACCTTGAGAACAGAGGAAGGAAAGAAGACCTCGAGAACAGAGGAAAACCAGTAAGTGCTGTCAAACACAAAGAAGAGAAAGAAAGTATCGAGAACAGAGGAAGGAAAGAAACTAACGAAAATGAAGAAAGCAACAATAGAGTTTATAGCACGTGTAGTATGATGGCATTGAGGAATCAATATTCAGTTTTAAGTTTGTAAAGTCAAACTTTCTGTTTTCTTTTCGGTTAGTTAGTTAGTCTTTTCATGTGGTTGTTATACTCTTGCTCAATATAAAAACTAATGAGCAAAGAGATAATAATCATCGAGTTGTTCTGATGTAAAAGCAAGCTTTCATTGAATATCAAAATACTTCAGTCTCTGCATCATCTCTCTCTCTATTTTCCGTTCTCTGTTCTGTTCATCAAATCTCTACAACCTCGAGTCTGAGACTCTTTATGTTCGATAAAATGCATGAACCGAAATCATGGCGGTTTGTCCTCGGCTTTGGATTACTTTGAGCGCATACCCGTGCGTTCTACTTGGTAGACACCTTTCAATAATTATCTATCAAGCAAGATGATTGTCTCCATATTTCTTCGTCACCAAGAACATTGGTGAATCCGTTTTCTTCCTCCACGTTCCGTAATTTGCACGTCGTGTGACGGCTGATCGGCGATGGTCTTCCAGGGAGAAAGAAATAACTCGGTAATGGATCCCCTGTGAAATTTCGTGTGCCTTACTGCGGTTTGCTTCGGGAAAAGATGATGATGGAGAGAGAGCGGGAAAGAAGATAATGACAAAAGGCTTGAGGCCAGTTTCAGGTGAGTGAGGGAGGCAGAGCATGTTTTGTTTTTTTGGTAGATGTGGGCTTCAAATTAACTTGATAGGTTTGGGCTTAACTCCAGTTATATATGGGCTGAAGGGTTTTGGGGTTAAATGGGCTTGGTAGATCTGGGCTTCTCTGGCTAGAATTGAATTGGGCCCGAGCAATTGAGCCCACTTCGTTTCTTGGCTTTCGCCTGTTTTCGTTACCAGGACCCGGAAGTCCACGATAGCCCATGTTCGGACCGGGCCCAGCCCGAGTCCCCATACTCCGAATATAAAAATGTTTTTTTAAAAAATAATAATAGTGATTGGAAAACTATCAAAAAAGTTCTAAATTTGTTGCAATTATGTCAATTCAATTATAAATATTTTTTTTGGTAAATGAGATTTAAACCTTTTGTATTTGTGTAAATTTTGGCTGAAAATCACTAATGTAAATGTTAGTTGTTCTATACAACGCCATTAATATTCAGGTATACAATTTTTAATAATTTTTAAATATTATATTTATTCTTTTATTTTTTTTTTTTTTTATCTTTTTTTCTTCTTTAGTAGGCCATTAGCTTGAGAAAACCCATGCTAAGCATTCTGTTTAGTAGTCAATTAGCTTTTCCTTTGTAGTTCACCTATAAAAAGGTCATGACAAACGCACGTGACAAAAAGTGAAATCCATATAGATAGGTTAGATGTTTAGTGTAACGAAAAAATCTGTCACTAACACACACACACACACACACACACACACATATATATATATATATATATATATATAATTATCAACTCATTAAAGCTTATACATTAGTTTATTACTAAGGCTTGCATCATAATATCGTTGCCTGATTAATAATAGCATAGAAATTGCCTTATTTTAAATACATTTTTCTTGCTGAGCGAGTAGAAAATTTTAGAAATAAAAAGTTAACAGATATACTTAATATTTTTTAATAAATTAATAATGTAATTTAACTTGCAAGTGAATAAATATTATGAATTCATATTGTCCGTGCTCTACAAGACAATCAGTTTTTATATACATTTAGTAACTAAAAAACGTCCGGTTAAATCATCTATTTATCATACACTTTTGGAAAGTTAAAGAGCAAAATAAGTAATACAAAGAAAATTGATTTAGGGCCAAGTTTCTCTTCAATAATTTGAATTGACTTTTTGAAATGCATAAGACTACATCTATAAAAAAGCAAAATATAACCGTAACATCTCTAAACTTTCAGAACTGAATTTAGAAAATACACCTCAATTTAATGTCAAATGGTACGTATCAATTAAATAGTATCTTTCATTGCATCTGTCAATAGGAAAACGCCAATGCCTTTTTGCATTCTTCATTAATCAAATGACGTGCAAACATGTATTGGAAATTTCTGAGGGCAAAATGCGGAGGCCGAGAGACTTATGACGCCTTAAAATCAAATATCATGGAAAGCTCCAAGTCATGAAATCAAATGCATATATTGATTAAAATATCCAATTCTACTTACTAAACATTTTTTTTCTATTTGATACAAGATAATCCATTAACCTCGTAAATTAAGCACCACGCGAGTCAAAATGAGTTTAATCCACATAAAAAATTCAGGTGCAATTTTCTACCATAGAAAAGCCATAGAATTATTTTTCAATTGTCATCGTCCATTGAGACTTAAGCCCAACATTATGCACAACTCTTTTTTCTTTTTTTCTTTTTTTTTAATTCTGAACATTTTCAAGCAAGAAGTTTTCATTGATCAAGCCAACAAACTCCTTATTCAAGGAATCACGCCAACGGCAGAGAGTTAGGAACAAAGCACAAATGAATCCCCAAGGACAGAATATTCAACCAACAACCTCGACGGGCTCGAATCCTCTCTTAATTGACAGCTTGACGGCATCGAGCACCAGCTGAGTCTTCCTGCTGATGGTCGGCCACTTCATCTCGGGCTGCGAACCTCCAGCCTTAATGGCACCAACCAAGCTGGAAAACTCTTTCACCATCCAAGCCTCTTGAGGAAGACTAGTACTGACTATATGCTCCGCCGGCTTGGGCACCCACCCGGTCACCAGCTCGTTGAACCCCGATTCCGAAGCTACAGAGAAAGACGCTTCGCTCTCTTGGAATGGGACGACGAAATCGTGGACGTGCAAAGTCCCCTTTGTTCCGATAGCAGTTATGTCCATTGTCAAATGAGATAAGAACGAGCAATGGAATGTCGCCACTCTTCCATCTTCCCAGTATAGAGATGCCCCACAGGATAAGATAACCCCTGCCTTATTTAAAACTGGCCCGCGCAAGGCCGTCACGGACTTCGGCAACTCATAATCGTTGCCCCACAGAATTGACCGGATGCAGTACCAGCCAGCATCTCCTAGAGCACCATGACCATCGAGATCTGGCTTAACACGAATGTCGTTCTCCAGAAAATCAGGATCTGCAGCAAAAGCAAAACAGGTGTGCATCTGCAAGACCAAGGAAAACCATCTTCGTGATATCAGGAAACCCATCATCTAGAGCAACTTGTATGAATCAGTTGTTCAGCATGGGAAACCTCTGGCCCACAAGAGAATATGGGAAACTCTATATAACATTTATTATTGGATACAGAATCATGAGTCACGGATTCAAATCAGTAAATTAAACAATCCAACATCCACATTATAGACTCCTGGACAATTGAGGCTTCAAACAATTTCAAAAGTGAAAGTCTGGCAGGTTGCAAACCAACTCATGAAATAATTAGAAGAATAAGATCCAAGAGAAGAGTGCACGCAAGATACTTTCCCCTTGACCATGAAAACCAAGCATCTACCTTGAAATTCTGTAAAATCTACACAAACACGTGCCCTCTTTTATCTCCTTGCCAAACCTTCAAGGACTAAAAGCATCTCACTGGAGAAACGCCCTTCATATATGGGGGGCAGGGAGTTGCCAAAGGTTTATTCTGGACATGACAAAAATGCTAAGACGCTAAATGAAAAGGCAAAAGACATGCATCACCTACATAACTCTCAGGTAGGTATCTACTGCATTCAAGAAAACTCTAGATATCTTCTCTCCCTAAGACCCCTAGATTAACCAAACTTGCATCCATCTGTCTGTTTGCTTTCTAGTGCTAGATATTATCAATTCACAACAATTCTCTCAAAGGTTACCTAAGCCAAGCTCCTATCACTAAGATCTGCTTCAAGGAAGAGATTTCGCAGAATCTAGTCACGTGTGGCCCCTTAATTACCAAACAAAAGAAAGGACAGGAGCCCCAAGGGTCTTCTCCTCAGACATTTAGTATGCTTTCCAATTTGGTCAGTAACTAGATATTCTGCTGCACTCATTGAATCTCCATTTCGTCTTATAAAAGGCAAGATTAAGGTTGTAAAAGTCTCAGAGTTCACACTATTCATACATTAAAACATTAAACACACTAGATAATTCAAGGTTACAAATTAAGCAGTTCTGGCTTACCGGCTGAATCAGTCCCATGAATCAGACACTAAAGATGGTTAAATAACATGCTGGTATTGGCATGGAGGAGCTATTAATGTTATTGAGATTTAAAAAGGAAACTTGACAAGTGCTAAAGATCAAAGAATATCATATAAAGAGGGTTAACCTACGACTTGCCAACCGATCTTGGAATATGCATCTGAGCTACAACACCTCACAGCAGGGGAGAAAAGATTTCAATATTCATCCCCTTAATAGACATGATAAGTTGACAAAAAGATAAAAAAACAGACATGATAAGGCCAATATGTGTATAAGCGCACGCAGATGTGCACATACGCAAATTATGTGTACATATAACTGAAAAGCCCAATACCAGCACTGCCTGAACAATTTAGATAAGGAACACCTGCATATTACCAACAGTTCCTTTTGATCTTTTAATTCCATGGGAACTCTTCTTACCTCACTCGAAATATTGGAGAGTATCCTCCTTCCAGGTAAAGTTACCAGATTTGACCATGAGATCCCTAGCAAGTATCCTACCACACCAATATATCTCAATCTAAATCTCCAAATAACTGTTTTGCACCATAAAAAAAAAAAAAAAAAAAAGAAATTGCAAATGACTTTCAACCATAGTCACCAGCTAGCCCATGTGTTAGACCAACAAAATACAGATTGCTCATATAACTCAATTTACAAACATGGGTAAACTCACTCCATCTGAATAATGCTTACAAGCTTGAATTTCCACTTCACCTTGACATGCAATTTCAATGTCAAGACTATCAAGTTGGCAAGTGATTTCTGAGCATCAAGCTATACAGCCTTTGAAAAGCAACATATACAGCAGCTCACTGCAGGATACCCAAATGCATCTTGGAAATTCATCTTACTGGATTATCCCCACAATTTATCAGCAAAACCCCAAAGGCCAGTACTATATTTTATCTTCCAGACTATTTCTATATTCTTCAGACAAGAAGTCTCACATACCAAAATACATAATTGTCCCCCAGTCTGGTGCAATGAACAATAGAATAGACATTGGCAGGAATCTTTTCAGGTTTTCTTCATCAGATATTCCAATAAATAAACATAATAAAATTTCCTGAGTGTATAATGAGAACTCTAGTACATGAAATACCACTGATTGCCACTACAAGGGGCTAACTTTCAAATAATCAAGCATCCACCAAAACCACCATGAGTATTTTCATTACAGAACTGTATGGTGTCTAAGGTGCACATAACAACAAATGCCTCATAAGAACTGATGAAAGTACTCCGCAAAATGTCAATATTGTTTCTTCTCTACATTCAACAATTGCATTTGCAAATTGGTGTCTTTATTTGAGATCATGACTATATAACATCAAGTCTTTTACGTCATATCAAAACTATACATTAAATCTATTCAAAGCATACTAAGTTAATAAACCAGCTTTACCAATCAATTGCAAAGTATGACATAACATCTAAAAATTAAGAAGTTAGAAATAATTTTGAGGATCCTTTTCCTAACCAACTTTACAAGAGAATTCATGAAAAGAGAAACCACACCACCACAATATTGCAGTGTTATCATAGAATCCCTTCTCAGTTGTTTAGAAAGGTAACACAGGACCATAGAAAGATCATTTTGCCGACCCCAATCTTCAGATTTTTCATCACGCCACCTTGCAATAGCAACTTCTATCAGCTCTAGTGACCATGCTTTGAGAATTAGAAACTAATGTACTGTAATTTGCAAGTTTAAGGGACAAACGGAGATTTCTACAGTAGATCCCAGATTGCATACCCAAAGTGTTCCATTCCCTTAACATAGCTCTACTCTTTCCTTTTTTTCCCTTTTACTGAGAATAAGGTGCACCCTGACCGATCCACTAGATGTGTCAGTCCTCAATAATTACCATCTTGATGCAGGAGCATAATTCTAGCATTACTATTTTTAAGTGTCTTCTTTTTTGCTTAGTCTTTTATTATGTTATTAGGTTATTGTACAGTTCTGTGCCAGTCATGTGACTTCTACTGAGCTCCAACAGATTAGATCAGAAATTGCTATTTTAGATCAAAGGTTGAGATCATCCTTCATCTTTGTCATCAGCTTTCTTATTATAAATTGGTATTTAAGTTTCTTTGTCATCAGCTTTCTTCATTCATAAACATCGCTAGTTTTTCATAAACCCTGGAATATATTTTCTTTGACCAGCTTCAATTCAACTCTATTTTAGCCCCTTTTTTGTTCTTTTCATTATCCTTTCCTTCTCCAACTATGTCAACTGGTATCAGAGCCCCGTGTTGGGATGTTTTTGCACACATCAATTTGGTACCAGAGCACAAAAGGTCCTACCTCGCAACTAGGATTTTGTTTCGGCACAATGGTTGGACAACCAAACCCATCAAACAGAGATGGTTTAGACACGACATATGATTGGAGCCTCGTGGCGGACTGTACAGGCTTTGCAGTGATAGGAAAGAACCTTTGGAAGCCCATATGGAGAATCTGGAAGGTGACCGCTACTTTCTCTCACCCTACTTCTAAAAAAAGATAGCATCCCCAGGACATGCCAGAGGTGGCCTCAAGGCTGATGGTGATAATGGATTTCAAGAAAATACCATTCATGACGCCAGACCATAAATAATGCTGTAGGGTGTTATTCCTTAGATCTTAATGATGAAACCTATCCTATAGTGAAGACTTTGATGATGAAACCACTAGAATTAAGTGGGATGATGAAGAAGTCATAAAGATAGTTGTCTGGGATGACTATACTGATCAAGAAAAATTCGAAATTTTTTCACTTGGAGAGGGTGATAAATTGCAACTCCTTGAAGATTTAAGTGAAAATCAAAAGGATTCTCTTTAAGAGTTTCTTCATGAGACATAAACAAGCGTCACAGAAGAAGATCAGCAAGCATGTGGAGGAGAAGCTAGCCAATTGACAGTTGAAGAGAGTATTTTTCATGTTGGTGATTGATTTTTGCTTTTTTGTCCCGACATATTCATATTATTAACGATGATCGGAAGGAATTCGCTATATCTTATTATTCAACCAGGAAACTTGGGGTCGAGTTTTTTTCGAATCGGAGAAGAAGGAACCATGACATACATAGCAAATCGTTGTGAAAATGTTGGATAAATTAGCCAACAAAGCTACAAATATACATGAGTTTTTGGAGTGGAGATGAAGAAGATTGATAGCCAGCCAATTAGGGTTTTCTTTTTTTTTTTTTTTTCCTATATCACAACATCTTTTAGTGATGGCCCAAAAGAAAGCACGTATCCAGCGAATCAAGAACATGCATATTTCTGGTGTAGAGGCGAGGTCGTATCCGACAATTACCAAAAGAGCATCTAAAATTATTGCACCGAGCTCGCTACCCAAAACATTTCCTCAAGAAGGAGAAGACAACACCCATTGTTGTCTCCCCCCCCAAAACCCCAAATCCGACAACAGATACACGAGGCCAGACACAGAGTCAAGATCGAAAAGGCCAGAAGAATCATCAAAAAGAGACAAGAATTTACCGCTCTGAGCTTCCCAAAAGCCCTCTCGTCGGAGACGAACTCCTTCATCCTCGCGGTCCTGGGGTGGTGCATCCACATCGTCCCGTCCATGAACTGCACGCCGTTCGCGACGCAGGCCTCCACGATCCCGTCGAACTCGGCGACGTCCACGGCCACCGGCTTCTCCAGGAGCAGGTGCTTCTTCTTCCGGGCGGCCTGGACGGCCCACTTGGCGTGGAGGCTGGTGGGGAGGGGCACGTACACGGCGTCGACCTCCGGGTCGTCGAGGACGGCGTCGTAGGAGCCGTAGGCCCGGGTGCCCGCGGGGAAGCCGTTGTCGGCGGCGAACCGAGCGGCCTTCTCGGCGGAGCGGCTGCCGACGGCGACGATGGTGGCGTTGGGGGCGAGGATTATGGCTCGGCCGACCTTCCGCGCGATCTCGGCGCAGCCCAGGATCCCGAACTTGATGATCGTCTCCGACATTCTCCTTCTTCTTCGCGTCCACCAGAAGAGAGAGAGAGAGAGAGAAAGAGAGAGAGAGAGTGGGAGTGGGAGTGGGAGTGGGAGTGAGGTATGGGGACGCTATAATTTGAGCGTTCGTTCGATTCAATCCATCTAAAAATTACGGGATAGAAAAATGGGAACCCGTCGTCATTTTCCGTTTTTCTCCTAATTTGCTAACGTGGGCAGAAGAACTGCTGTCGTTGACTCTTTTGGATTCGGACAACATACCAACCCGGAAATGAAAACCCGCCACCTTTCTATTGGTTTAGGAAAAAATTTAACTAAAGATTCGAAGTGGAGCAATTTTTTTAGAAGATAATTCAAAGTGGACTTTATTTTATATGAAGACCTGAACTTGCTGGTCAGATCAGACCTTTATTTGTGATCGACAATTACTCTACACTCTTTTTGTGTATAAGATGATCTCACTTTAATTCCTGATTTAAAATTTTCTCATTATTTTATCATAGACCATAAAGTAGAAATCTCTATTACACACGTGAAGATCTCAATAATTGATCGAGATATATTAAAAAAGCCTCGTACCAGAAACATGTAATGAAAGTTAAAGAAATGGTCTGTCGGCCCTCGCAAAGCTCTGCAAGAACGAGTGCTAGTCGTCTTTTAACTCGCGGTCCGAGCCGCGACTTAATAAGACTGGAGATTTCTCCATTATTGGTCTCTTCTTATCCCTTCATTTTCCAGCGTTGGAACAGCTATATTATGGAAGAATGTCTCTATATAGTCTGAGACCCCGTGAATACAGTGACCAGACAAATAAAAAGTTACTGCAGAACTTGCTAAAAAGAAAGAGAGAGGCATGACAGATACAATCTCATGATTCCGTACAATGGTAAATTCCACAAGAAAACAGTTCCTAACAAGTGAAGCCAGCTACGTCGTTAATCTAACCACAGCATCGTCCAAGGCGATGCCAGCGGGAAAAGGACAAAGGGACCGCATGGTGGAGGTCCTACAGAGCAGCTGCCCGCATCTTCTTAGGCTTTCACCTGCCCATTGTAGCCGCGACCCTATCATACGGTTGCCTCATCTTACTTTCAGGGTTGCTTGCTCCCGAGATATTGTTGTCTTGACTTTGCGGCTTGAATGCAAATCGTCAGGTGTTCTCCAGACAAAGCACTTCTATATTTCTTGTGTCAATAGAGAGAACAAGAAAAGCAATAGAAAGAGTGAATAAACTCGGTTATTCTCACTAACCAGCCTCCGAATTCAACCGTGTCTTGGCGAAGCTGCTTGCCAAATCTTGGGCCAGACATACCTCACCCATCTTCTTAAGAGTTTTCACAACTCCCCAGTGAACTCTGAGGTTCGGTTTCAGACCCTTCTCGATCATTTCAAGCAGGATCTTTTGGGCTGTGATGGTGTCTCCTTTCTTTAGATGAAGCCTTGCAAGCAAGCTGTTAGTCTCATTACCTGAGTGGTTAACATGCGAGGAAACTGCATATTTGTAGGCTTCATCGTGTTGCTCCCGGTGAAAATAACCCTTGATAAAGGCAGTATGCGTTGTGATACGAGGTTCTATCCCAATCAATGCCATTCGATCAAGTAACTGGGTTGCGACATTCATCTTCCCCTCTCTAATGTAGTGATTAATCAGTATCTCAAAAGTCAAAGCATTGGGAGGGCAATCTGTCCCTTCCATTTCTTCAATCACATGGATTGCTTCACTCAGTTTGCCATTCCGACACAAGCTACTGATAAAGTAATTATAGATACTGGTAGCTGGCCCCAAGCCTGCTTGCTTCATCTCATCAATCATGACTTTCACTTCCTCAAAATCACATCTACGACACTTCTCCCTCACCATAATATTGTAATATGAAGCCTTTACTTCTGTAATTTGCATTACATACTTCACCGTCTCAAAGGATCCCAAACGACTAAGCGTCTCAATCAAAGCAAATATCCCAGAATCACAACATGAACCCCCGACTTGATTCAGGACTTCTATCGTCTTGTTCACAGGATCCATTACCGAAGACCTTAAGACAGTTAGGAATGTAAAAGCCTTTTCTGTAAGGCACACTCCATCCAAAGAAAATTCCTTCAAGAGGAGAAGCATGGTCTCATAATCTTCAAGTCGTCCACAATTGTCAATGACCAAACTACAGATGTCAGAATTACAGCCAAGGTCAGGCCAGGAGTTCTGAGTCCAGTGAAAGAACCGCAAAGCAGAAACCTTCTTACTGTTTATGGTTCGAAATATCCATCTAATCGAAGAGCGAGATGGCCTTACATTCATCGCATCCAACTTCACTTCCAAATCATCTGGGCAACTTTTAATCAACTCCATGATCTGCCGTGATTGCTTCCTAGTAGCATGCAGTTGATAGCTGGTATGACTTCCAGAAACTTCATTTGACAACGCCTGTAGGTTTGATGTAGAGTAAAACCTATACAAATTCAGCTTGTGAGGTCTCATAATCCGGAGATTCAGCTCTGTACTTCTATAAATCCTGTAACAATTGATATGTGAAACCTGGCAATATTGAAAGAGAGAGCGCTATATTACACATAGAAGACAGCTTCTGAAGGGTTTAAGGAATATATCATACACAGATCTCACAGATATTTTGCAATAAAAGAGGTAATTGGCACATAGATGTTCTCAACTTTCTCATTAATATGAAAAGAAACCTTGACTACAGTAACCCTTGTCGATATAACCCACTAAGGACAATCATGTTGTCGCTAGACTTCGGCAAATACAAATAAGTATGCATGTAATTTTCATGTCCAATTATGGTGGCACTTTGGTGGTCACACTTGACATATGTCTTCACAAGCATTCAGGGACTTGTTTTGAGCACAATTTAACCTCTTTAAAAGTGCTTTTTACGGTTCTTGCTTTATAGAGTGCTTTATGAAGGAAAATATATTTCTTATCATATTAGGAGGGCTTGAGGTGGCAAAATTGGCACTGTGCTTAGTCGGAGAACACATTAATATGAACAGAACCACCCTTCCACTTTCTTATTCTTTATCCTACTCATGTTGTTTCACACCAGATATCAAATACAGATGCTGGTCGTCCACCAGATTTTTTCTTGCAAAGAAATCATCCAGTCAATTTTTATAAATCTGTTTCTTGGCACTTGAGAGACAGATCTTTGCTTCCTTTTGAAAATTTCATATATTATCCAGAGCCTATGAGTGGGAGTCTGCTTAGACACAGGAATATCATGATAAAGTAGAAATTTTTCACTCAGAAACCCAAATAGTCGGTGGCTGCTGTATGATTAACTTGCCATAGTAGATTGGCAGTTCTTTTCCTAAAAATAAAAGCCAAAGGAAATTCGAGGAAATAATACACTGAAAGATCAGTCCAAACATTATATTGGGAAAGTACTTCACCCTTGTATTTCCCGCGTGGTAACCAAAAATAATGTAACGTAGTGTGCAAATTATCATGAAACTCATATTGTGAAAATATGAAATTTGATGTTTAACGCAAATAACACCCTTAAGGATGATTGCATTTTGATTCGCAACATTAAGAGCAATCAGGAAGCTAGCACGATTAACTGGTGAAAAGTGGTCACAAAAAATAAAGCATGAATATTTAAGAAAAAGAGTCACCGCACTCTTTGTTTTAGCGAACTGAATTTCTTGCCTATCTTCTTTATGCCCTATTGAAGACCTATTTCAATTTCATAGACAAAATGACATGGCAAGTATCCTTGTAGTTGATGGATAGGGCAAATTCTTACTTTGCCTGGTGATAAGCAGGTCAAACTACTTAGGAACGTGACCTGGTAACCCACCAATTTACATTGGCAGCCAAGTCATGTAAACCACATGAAAAGAAAAAAAAAAAGTACAGAACGTTGAAACACACTTCAATGGCAATTTCAAGATGCATATGTACATAAGGGATCAGATAAATGTGAATGCAAACAGCAGATACCCGATGAAAACCCAAATCTCAGACTAACACGGGCAGAACAATTGCAACTGTCAATACAAGGATACAGAGACAGAGCCCAGCGTGACATAAACAACGGCAATGTCAGCCAGTACTGCCGTGTTTAAATCTAATTCCACATAAAAGGGACGGCTCAGTCACGTAGATCAAAAAGCACCTCAAAGCATTGCCGAAAAACACTCTTTCTACATCCTCCATTAGAAACTTGCCCATCTCCAAGTTCTTTATAGACTTTCTTTTTACCACAGCAGACATGAAGGAGTCGCACAAAATGTGGGTGCTACTTGAAAAGGAAGCACAAACTCAATCCGGAACAACACAAAAACAGCACAACTTTCCAGCATACTATGTTGGTGTCACCCGTTACCCATTGAGGACCGGTCCTTATACGTGACTCTGGAGATCCTTAATCTTTATTCTCTCGAACCAAACAAACATCAGAGCCCAACAACACCAACCATTCACGGACGCCGCGAGATTGAATACACCCAAAACAAGCGCCGATAAACAGTTCGAGGAAAAAAGGGGGCTGAAAAGAGCGGTTACCTCATGGAGCCGCCCAACCGAGTGCAAACCCAAGACGCCCAAATTGTCAAGCGGAGGCTCCGAAACTTTATCGAACTCCGCCCCCTTCGCGGTGGCCGGGGCTCGTCTCGCGGCCCGGCTCGCCTTCCTGGCCAGAGCCCCGAACTTGATTACCGCGTCCGACATTTTTTCGCATCTGCCGGAGGGAAGGACGGTCGAGACGGAGATTTTCGGGGCGCCGAGTCTTTTCCGGGAGCGCTCGATTCCCGAAGCTGGTTCTGCGCGAAGCGCTTCGCCGTCGCCGGCCTAATTCGATGGCAAGCGGAATTGAAGCCGGAGGCGATTTGGGGATTCCGCCATCATCTTATGCTGTCAATAGCCGGAAGCAGTGAGGAGGAGATGCTATTGCTCGCAGTCGCGCTCGTCGCTCGCGGCACTTCCGCTCTGAGGCATGTTCCATTTGGCTTCGCCTCCCCGTTGGATTTATATTTTTCAACAAATAAACAAAGAAAATTATAGGAATATGTGAATTTGGCAAAAAATAAAAATAAATTAGAGAAAGCGTTTAAATTTATATTCTATCATCTTTCGATTTCTATATTCCATTGGATTAATGTCACAAAAAACGCTAAACGAATTCAGATGTGAAAAAAAAAATATTTTAAATTAATTTTTAATTATCAAAAACCCCAAATTGATATATATGATAAAATTACATAAATTAATTTTTTGAGCGCAAAAAACCTTAAGCTAAGATATTTGTAATAAATTATCACCCATTAATTTTCATTAAATTTTAATTAATATCACAAAAAATCACAAATAGTACACCAATGATAAATAGAGAGTAAAATCCTAAACTAACTTCATCAATTGTCACGTATCATCGAATTCAACAATTTGATAGTAAAATTTATTGAAAAGTAATAAATGATAAATTTGTCACAAATGTACCAGTATTAACTTTTTGTCATCAAAATATTATTTTAAAATAAATTTATTACATGTATATCAATTTTGGTTTTTCATTGTATTGACCCTATGCCATTTATGTTAAGCTTAAACATTAGAAAATGAACTGAAAAAAATATCTCAAGATTTTATCTCTTATTAAGCTTAGACTTAACAAAAAAAAATTAATTAGAGAAGGTATTGTAAATTATGATTTTCACTAACACGACTCATTTTCCATCTAGTTTCCTAAATGTATTTGTAAACAGCAAAACTTCTCAACAAATGTAAAATTATGCATAAATGTTTTTTGTGCTTGATAATTGTTATATTTTCTGGTTTGTTTGTCTAATCAAATTATGATATATATACGGTAAACAATTATTTGCCATAAAACAATTAAGTTACCAAAGTAGATTTTGGGAGCTAAATCAAATTAAAATTTAGCCACATCAAATACAAAATGGACATGATGTGTATTAAATCAAAGTGGATGTTGATCTAATTTCCAATCGATGATATACAATATTGATTCAACCAATAGAAAGATCATATATTCCTTCCATTCACTCAATAGATAGAAAGCTTTTCTATTCATTTTGTGACAGACTCATAGAGAATTTAAATTTCGTGTGATTTATATTAAAAAATTCTTAAAAATTAAAGAATTAAAAAGTATGACAACTTGTCCGATTCAAATAATTTGACCTTCTATAAAAATTTTAGTCATAAAGATTTCATCAAATATTCAAGCCATCGAGACCTTGACTATCTTATATTTAATGTGTTTAGTCCTTAAATTCAATTCTTGAAAAAAAAATCAAAGATTGCACTAACTAATTCATAATCAAGCCACCAAGGCTATCATATTGTCCTTGTGCGAAGATTTTACTTGAAATCAAGCCATTGCGGTACTTGAATTGCACTTGAAAAGGAATCAACATTCTAATAGAAGTTACGCCGTCAAGGCCCTCTTGTTCTTTTATAATTACTATAAAAATATTAGACGGGGGGCTTCATTTGTTTGGAAATAAGATTGCACTCATTTATCAAATTAATTCAAATGCGGTATAGTGTTTTTGGTTTTTCATATGTGAGATTTATTTGTGTGCATTATTATTGAAAGATATAGTTATATTTATTAAAAGTAACAAAATCCACACTTTTGGAGGAGTGATTTTTTTTGAAAAATTCACAAAAGTCTCGGAAGAGAAGATGGCGGTACATTCCTTCTTTATTCCTTTAATGGCCACTCTTTCAACATGAAAGAGGGTGGTAGGGGTAAATCTTCATTTTTAAGGAGGGTTGGAGTGAGAACGAATTAGTTTGGGAGTAAATTTTTAAAACCTGAGAATGGGTTGGGAAAAAAAAAAAAAAAGGATAACGACGCAGCGAAACGAAAGGACCACGCGAGAGACGTTAGCTCGCACGATCCCTCCTCCTTCCTGCTCCTCACACTCGCTCTCTGCTACTCTTCTTCAACCTTCCACGCCCCTTCCCATGGCGGAGACGCTGTAATCCCCATCCGAACGCGACCTCCGAATCCGAAAGGCCGCGAAGCAGGCACCGGCCGGGAAATCGAATGGCGCTCCACCTCCCGCCGCCTCCGCCGCCCGTCCGCCTCGTCCTCCCCGCCGGTCCCGGCCGCGGCCGCGTCCGCGGGCTCGGGCTCGGGCCCGGCATTCCAGCTCGGTTCCCCCGCGCGAGGCGCTCCGATCGCCGCCCCGCGGCGGCGGCGCCCCGCGACGGCGTCGACGCCTTCACGGAGAAATCGGGGTACCTGTTCGAGCTGAGCACGACGGAGGTCGACTCGCTGACGGACTACGACGTCGCCAAGATCGCCTCCGTCTTCAGGCGCAGGCCTCTGGTCTTGCTGCGGCGGCTTCTCCAGACCGCGACGTCCTTCGGCAGGTGGTTCGCGTCGCGTTACCTGGACGGCCTTATGGAGCGATCCGATCAGATGTTTGAGGTTCGCCTCTTGAGCTTCGATTTCGCCTTCCTGAAGATTTGCTGCTAGTAGCCGACAATAGCTACTATGAGCTTCATTAGAGTTGGCATTCATCTCTAACTCTAGCTTTTCGTTTCATTATTCGACATATACTTACCAGTGGATTGGAGGAAGGACAAAAATTTTTAGCTTGTTTCTCCATCTCTCGTCATCTCCCTTCTCATTGATAGGAGAGATAAAATTGAATTTCTCCAACTTTAACTCTTTGAGATTGCTAACTAGAACTGATCCTATGGTCGTCGCTACTTTCTCATCAAGATTTGAAGAATAATTCAATTAGTTTTCATTTTGCTTCTACTTGATTTTATTTTATGAATTTACCTTTTTGGTTTTTCTTTCACATTTCGGTCGTCTTTTTCTTCTTGATAACTAATGCTTCTAGAACAGTTCCTATTTATTTATCCTTAAATGCTTTCCTGCTTGGTTGAATATCGGTCTGTTACCCGAGGAAAATATTGTGAGTTGTTTCATCAAAAGGTACAAGGCTGCTTTCGGTATTAATCGAAACTGACTGCTACTATCTTCAGTCACGATTTAATCTATTGATCACTTATCACATGTCTTTTCCTCTTTTCTTCATGATAACCAGAGTTTTCTCTGTAAATTTTGTTTGTCTGTGGATGTCCTTGTTCTCCCTGTTGAGAAGTGTTGGATCATATTTTTGGGAATGAAAATTACACTTCTGTCAAACTTCACAATAATGAGAAGAGATGTGGGCTTTTGGTGAAGGACTCTGTTTTACTTTCATTTGCTGCTTGCAGGTTAGAGCAGAAGAACTTCGGAACATACTGGTTGAATTAGGTCCGGTACGTTATACATGTAAATCGTGGGCTTTTCAGAGTTTTCTCCTAGTATTTTATCTCTCTTTTAAACACTACTACTATCTTTAATTTCCAGAAAACTGTCACTCTGGTAATATTAAAATTTTAATATTTATTGCATGGATTTTCTCCTGTAGCACATTGTCTTCCAGACGTCTGCTTTGCTTATCATCACTTAGCTGTTATTAAAGCACCTTAACAGGTATCGTTTCCATCAGGTGAAAGCCCATTGATTAAATTGGTTTCAGAAGAAAGGTTATCATATTGATTGATGCTAGATTTGAACTCTAAACCAATAGCCATCACATATGAAGCTAACTGGATACTTGAACTAACTGATGACATTTTCGTTGAACTAGCGAAGAGTAGCTCCTTCAGAGCCCATCTCAGAGCAGAACAAAAGATAGTGGAAGGTTATCCCAGTAGAAGGGCTTAGAGCTTTCAGCTTTTCCTCCTTTGGACTGTGCTTGAAACGTGTCTTTGATGTCTTATGATCATGTTGGATACCTTTTCTTGAGACCTAGGTGAATTGTATAAAAATAATATCATATGCAACAATACTTGTTATGACGTCTGCAATATATGTTGGATGCCTACTCTCTTAGTTTTAGTCTAGGTATCTGATACCTCTATATTTTTCTTGTCTTATTGACTCAGGCATATATAAAAGTTGCTCAGGCTATATCTTCTCGGCCAGTAAGTAAAGCAATCCTACTTCATTCTTTTCTTCATTTACTCTTTTATCCAGGCAAATATATTTTCATTTGAATAGGAAGTGCTTTTAGAAGAGGCATGCCTTCCACTTTTAATTAAGTAAATGCTGGAATGAAATGATAGAGATTTTTTTTTTTTTTTTTACTCTAACTTTTGAGGGAATTGGGATATCATTGTGATAACATCGTACTAATGAAAAGAAGTATACACTGAATCACATACTTTACTTTGATGGGCAGTTACTGGCTCCAAAAGTTTCGCAGAGTGTGATCCTTTATGATGATGCAGCATTACTGAATTTATAGCAGTTGCGAAATCCCATAAGTCTAATTTCGTTAAAATGCTTGTGTAGGTTGGGACACCTAATTTTGATATAAATTGTACATATTTCTTCATGTGTGTTATGCCGAAACAAAATCTTGCAGCTTTTAATAAACCTATTTCTCAAATCTTGGTAGAATAATTACATTAACTGTCCCATCTTTCTGAACTTTCATATATTTAGTCGGTCAAGGGAAATTGTAAGCTCAGGTTGGTAGTGTTCAATGAGATAATATGTCAAGAAAAGTGCAGTTATATCTTTCTCTATATGATTCTTGCTTAAGCTTGGAGACACATGCATGTCTCATGAGAAATTAAACATCAATGATGATCACCTTTGGTTGAGGCTTTTCTACTTCACAGCCACCTCTCTTATTCATTAAAATATATAATGTTAAGTGCTCATATCTTAATGTCCTCTTTGCAGGATCTGATTCCTCCTTCGTACCTGGATGAACTATCTCTGTTGCAGGACCAAATAGCTCCATTTTCTACTAATGTTGCTTTCAACATGATAGAACAAGAGCTTAAGGTTCCCATTGATGAGCTATTTTCGGAGATTTCACCAGAGCCTGTAGCAGCAGCTTCCCTAGGGCAGGTTTGCCCTTGTACTTGCTTATATCTGGTGTCATTTAGGATGCATATTGTTAAAACCATCGAATTTTTTTCCTTAATGTGTATCCTCTCTATTTATCTTGGACTACCTCACCTCAATGTGACTGATTACTAGTACTCTTAAGAGTATCCAGTTTCTTTAATCAAAACACGAGCAAGGTTAGTTGTGAGGATAAAAGCATGTTCATACTCATCTCTCTCTCTCTCTCTCTCTCTCTCTCTCTGCTTCATAGGTTTATCAGGCAAGGCTTCGACACAGTGGAAAGGTTGTCGCTGTGAAGGTACAGCGGCCCGGAGTACAAGCTGCTATTGGCTTGGACATTTTGATCTTACGATATTTAGCTGGACTGCTTAGGAAAGTTCGCCAGTTAAATACTGATCTTCCAGTAAGGAGCTATCTCTAACTAGGATGAATTCTTTTTTGCATGAACTGTAGAAAGGTACCAAAATTTTATTTCCTTTTAAGATATTTCTATGTCAGACATAAGATTGGATGGCCTGTGTCTGGCAACCATTTGTCCCAAAAAACTTGTTGGCTTATAGTGTATACAAGCACATTTCTAATGCTTATCTACGCATATTACTATGACCTTATGACCTAGGTAAGATTCGAACTTATGACAGGTGCTCTAGTAGGGGGTCATGCAAGTATTTTTCCTACCTAAAAGCTTAGCTGTTTGGAAATGGTCCAGTACTGTAAAGCTTATTTCTTAACATCTTGAATTGAATGAGAGAATATGTCGGATAGCAGCATTTATTTGTCCCATTACTACTCATTTTAGCATCCAACAAAGATACTTGTGGTCAGTAACTATGCGTTACCTGCAGGCAGTTGTTGATGAGTGGGCGTCAAGTCTTTTTCGGGTATGCTTCATTCTATTTGTTGTATTGTATTAGCTGTTTAAGGTTGCCCATGACAAGATACATAATAATGTGCTTTGTGTGACCAAATGTTAAAGATGAAAGTCATTGAATTGGTAAACTTTTCTTGGATTCTTTTGAAACTTTTGATCACACTCTGCTGTATTTTTTATTTTTAATTGCTTTTTTCCTCTAGTTTTGGCACTATATTTTCATGTCACAACCATCATAGTTGAACTTGCTGGGGGTTGTATTGTAGTCTCTTAGCTGTTTAGGTTCTATAGCAGTGATAGGCAAAGATTTCAAGAGAAGAAGGGAAAGTTAGAGAAACAAAACAGAGAGATACACCAGTTGATGTAGGACCAGTCATGAATCTGGTTCTTAACAGTCTGGTTGTGACATTAAGGTCAAAAGTACAAGAATAGTTTAAATCCGCGTTTATGCCTTGATAACTTCACCTGTAATGTACCAAATGAAAAAAATAAATCGACTTGCACAAATTTGTCCTGTTGGAAACAGAATGATAGAGACAACATTCTCGAAAATAGTTCCTCTTGTTGTTGAATCAAAATAGGTGTTAGATGCTCTTTCTCAGCCCCACCAACTCCCTCGAGGTGATAATTTTTAATAGAACCATTTTCTGTGGCCGTTTGAATGGTGCTTTTGGTACCTTCATTGTGTCTGGTAGATGATTAAGTCTACATATCAGTGTTAAGCTCCCAGCTCTTTTGGTTCTACAAGAGAAATTCTTAGAGCTTCTTATTGAATACAGGTAATCCATTAAATGCAGGAGATGGACTACCAGAAGGAAGCAAATAATGGAATCAAATTCAGGTAAGTGATTTGCGCAATGATTTGGACTTAAATGTCTGAAGGCCTGAGTAATAGGGTTTGTGACATATGTTTGTGACTTAGATTCCTGTTTGAGCAACACTCATTGCTATTCAAAGAAGTTGTTTTTACAATTTGCTTTGTTGAGCTGAAGAGTAACCTTGGAGTATATCACCTCGCAGATTCATGTTTTAACATGCAAAAGGATTTTTGAATAGTATATCCAACAAGTCCAAGACTTGTGTGTTGATGTCTTTAAATCTCACTTGTACCTGGGCATGGCATATTCTTAGTTGACTTTTTATCAGCAATAGGGAGTTTGATGGAGAGGCCTAAGTTGGTAACTGGTTGCGAAGAGGCCTGCCACTTTGAAATTCTAATTCCCCACCATTATATATGTATCCTACCAACTTGGATAACTAGCCATGGATATAGGATTAGTGTAGTCTAAATTTTCTTAAGCTCTTCTTTGTGGGATTATATATCTTCTAATGGCAAGTATCTTATGATTTACCATTGTTGCACCAAATGATGTCACGATACCTTTCTCCTGCTCCTACTCATCGTTCCTTTTTTGTTTAAATTTCCCCTAATATAATACTTCCACAAGTCATCTTATCAGATATTAGCATACCATATAAATTTAAGTGAATGAAGTGATTCAACTGATAGACATTTTACTTTGATATGATGGTGCAATTATGTTGTTACGTAAAATTGAAAATTCTTTTAGCAGACTTGGTTTGGTGTGGCTATCTTGAATGTATTGCTATTGACTTTTATTAATGTGGCACCTAATGACTTTCCATTACATTTTCTGGCAGGCAGCTTTATGGAGGTTTGCCGGATGTTGTAGTTCCAGAGATGTACGTGGAGCACACAACTCGGAGGGTCTTGACGATGGAGTGGATAGAGGTAGAATTTATTCGCCGTGCTTTCTTCTTGTTAGAATATAACTGCTACGTTAAAAGTTTACTTGCTTTATCCTTAATTATGATGACTTCTACTTTGGCTGCATTTTATTGATGAGATATGGACACATTCAAGTTTTTGAGTTAGGTACATATGTAGGACTAATGTTTACTTCTCCTGTGATGATGACGACTTGTTGCACCCTTAAAACTTTGGGTTTGCATCATTGATAAGTAATGTATGTCACTTCCACATGTGCATGCCACCAATCTTGTTAATGGATACGCATTGCTAATTTGCTCATCTGTTATGAAGGGATGCATCCAAATTCCATTCAAATATATAATTTGAATGCAACCTGGATATTCCAGAAAAATCATCTCTCAGGTTATTGTGTTTATGGTTGGTCTCTACTAATCTCATGGAGAGTGAAAAAGCTGGAGGGGGCAACAAACAATGTTACACATACATCTCCCTCAAACAACAGTATTGTCTCATTAGTTAATATAAGAGTAGAACTTTCACATTCTTTTTTATTTATTTATTTTGGTCTGGCACATTCTTGTTTATTTATTGATCAGCATAAGTGGGAAATTTGTTGAGATAAAAAAACTGAATTGAAGGCTTGGTTAGGTCAGATGTGACCCCAAGCTATTTTTATGATAAAGCCAAGAGGCCACAATTGTAATATCACCCTTATTGCCACCATATATAAAATAATAAACGAAGTTGACAAATATGCTCCCATCAGCCAAATACTCTCAACAAAATCAACAGTCACTGGAGCTGCTTGAGCTTTGCAGAAGTCCTTTATAAGATCTTTCATTTGAACATGGCAGGTTTTCTTCTTTAGTTTGCTTATGCTTTTGTTTTCATCCTTCGCCTGTTGCAGGGACAAAAGTTATCTGAAGTTAAGGATCTCTACTTAGTTGAGGTCACTTCTTTAACTACAATAGTGTTGATATCGTTTGACAATGAGTGATTTACACTGCTTGAGGTCTTGGGCTTAAGACTAATGGGACATTTTCATGTTTTTAACAGGTTGGAGTTTACTGCTCATTCAATCAACTTTTGGAATATGGCTTCTACCATGCTGATCCCCACCCTGGCAATCTTTTTCGGACATATGATGGGAAACTAGCTTATTTAGGTAAATGCTTTGAACAATATATGATGCCAATCAATAATCTTTTGCATGTATTACCCTGGCTATAAAATGAAATGTATGAGGTTATTATATATAAATTTTGGTGGATTAGGCTTATTCACAAAAAAAAAAGAAAAAAAAAAGGGTATTATAGGAGTTATAAGAGAATGAGTAGTTACCAAATTTTTCAGGAGAGTAATTCTTGTGAACATGCCAGGGCTAATTTTTCGTGAGTAACTTTAATGGCTTTGTTTGCATTGGCATCATCATGCGTCACTTAATTGTGTTGTATTTTGGTAGCTACCATGTATGCCTTCGATTGATCTATTTCTCAGGAGATTCACAACATCATCATTATGTTTGTCACTAAATTATGCAATATTCTCTGCCTAATGTGAAAAATGTGGGTTAATCTCAAAACATGTATGTGCATTGTTTGTTTTCAATTGACTGAGTGGAATTTGATATTTTTTTCCAACCAGATTTCGGTATGATGGGTGAATTTGAACAGGAATTACGTGATGGATTTATTGAAGCCTGTCTCCATCTTGTAAATCGTGATTTTGTCGCACTAAGCAAGGACTTTGTTACTCTTGGGTATGATTAGCATTACCTCTTCCCTACCAAGACAAGAATAACTATTCCTTTCCTCTTCAATTTCTCATATAGTAGTTTGTCTAACCTTCTTAAATTCTGGGGATGTACAATTACAATATTCACAGGCTTCTTCCACCTACTGCAGACAAGGAAGCTGTCACAAATGCCTTAACAGGTGAGACGTCGTGATTTTCCACTTGGAGAGACCCATTTTATTCAATCTCATATTCACTTCTTTCTAGGTGTTTTCCAAAATGCTGTTGCTAGGGGAATCCGCAACGTAAGTTTTGGTGACCTCTTGGGGAACCTAGGAACCACCATGTAAGCTCCTTCCCACCACCTTGAGTTAGAACTGAGATTTTCATCTCACGTACACATTCTGGTTAACAGGTGTAGTAGTGTATCAGAGATTTGGGGCCACTAAATTCAGTGGTGGAGGAATCTTAGAAAAAAGGATAGGGTTTGAAATTTAGATTATGCCAAGACCTATTCATTTTAGATGACTATCATGAAGGATGGATCATATCTGGAATCAATTCAGGAGAACGTTGGGAAAAAAAATTGTGAGAGAAACAAGGATAGCATTAACCATTTGACATCATATACCATGCTTTACCATCATATACAGAGGAGTTGTAGAGGAGGTCAATTATTCATGGTACTTTACACTTGAGAAGCTGAGACCATTTCTTGAATGATTCTTCTGTTCATGACCAGCTGCTTATCCTCGTCATCTAAATGTTATGGTGTTAGTGCACATTTCACATGTTTAACAAATTAGATGCTGGAACAATCAATAATCTGGTGCTGTATAATTGCCTTGAAGATCATCATAGCTTATCTTTTACTTTCACATCTATGCCAACAAGAATTAAGAAGCAGTTAGATTGATAGGAAATTTATCACCTCATGCATGTAAATTTTTTATACTTGGTTGTAAAGTTTCTAAATGAGACTGATGTCCTTCAATTTATCATTCATGACAGGTACAAATTCAAGTTTCAAATACCTTCATACTTTTCTCTTGTTATCAGAAGGTAATGGAATCTTTTGTCTGGTTTCCTGCATGGTTAGATTTTTGCAAGAGTTGAAGATGCTTCTTTTGACTACTTGTATTGTTAAGATTAACAACTGTGCGAATTCTCTGCATAATTTGCTTCTTCCAGCCTTGCTGTATTGGAGGGAATTGCAATTGGCCTCAACCCAGATTATAAAGTTTTGGGCAGCACTTACCCATGGATTGCCAGAAAAGTTTTATCTGACAGCTCACCCAAGCTGAAGTCCTCTTTGCAGGCTCTTCTTTATGAGGTAACTATGTAAGACTTGTCCTTGGAAGATATGAGAAGGTGCTAGTATGTGTGATGTGAGAGGACAATCCTAATGCCAACAATTCATTCTTGCAGGATGGTTCTTTTCGAGTTGATCGCCTGGAATCTCTTCTAACTGAGGCAAGCACTTTTCCCTCTCTTTCCTTAGCTCCTTTCTGTTTTGATTAGAGGTCTTTTGCCTATATTCTCTGAGTCTTGTGCATTGCCTTCCTTTATCACTTGTGGAGGTGTAACATCTAGCAACTGTAAGATAATTTAATAGGCAGTTGGTCATAATTTTGGGATTACTGCCGAAATTACGGTAATTGGTATTTCTCATTCTGAAACTGGTTCTTCTCTCAATCTTTAACAGTTTATGTCTATATCTTGCATGTTCTTGTTTCAGTCTCTTCGTGCCAGAACAGAGAAGGCCTTAATGAAAAGGCAGGTAGAAGGAAATGATTCTAGAATGGTTGTCAAGCAAATTCTCTCTTTTACATTAACTGAAAAGGTATAATCCATCACATATCTCTGTCTTTGGCCTGAAGAGCATTTATTCTCCTCCAACTGGTTTATTTGATCAATTTGGCAGGGTAGTTTTGTTAGGGAAATAATACTTGAAGAGTTCTCTAAGGTTAGTTTCTAAGTCATCTATTTCCCTTTTTCCTGTTATGTTGAAAAGACGAGCAAGATGATGTTTCAGTTCAACTTAATTTACGGACCTTAACTGTTCATGGAACTGATAGTGATACTAAAGTCCCCATCCAAAATTCCTAGGTTCTGCATCTAAATCAAAATTGTAACATCTTTTCTTGGAGCAGACAGCTGGAAGACGGTGCTTGAACTTTTTATGGTATAAAACTTACAAGATTTAGGTGATCCTGGGTCTCATAGTTGACATGAGGCCTGGAGACTCAATGCCTAGAGTATGAATCCTTTTGGAGTTTGGGATTAGCTTTTCGGATACAGAATGGTATTTTATTGTTGTAAAGAGAATTGCGATATGATTAGGCTCTAGATAGAGCACGCCGTTTTTATGCTCAGTTTTAACACAGAATTGCTTTAGTAGCATGATTATGTTTTGTCCTATCGAATGCTGCTGGGAGGGGCCAAGCTTAGTTTTGAGACACATCCTTGTTTTCTTCTTTTCAGATTCTTAAAACCTACCTTCAAGAGCTTTCTTTATTCCTTTCTTTAGGCACAGGTTCTCTCCATTGAACTTTTTTGTGAACCTTATGTAGCCAAAGGTGAACCATCTTAAATAATTTTTTTTTTTTTTTTTTTGTACTCACATTTTCTTTATCTCAGGTGCTTAAATAATTTCTTTAACTTTTTTTCATTCTCATTCATCAGGATAGAGCTTAAACCCTCCACATAAATTCGCAGCTTATCAAGTTCAATGGATGTGGCCAATGTCGTTGCTCTGTCTCTTTGTTCTGATTAAAAAACCAAGTTGTTCCCAAAATGAAAAGTCAAGTACATCTGTTGGTGTACTTCTACATAGTTCATCGAAAAATTTGTTGAACCAAATTATTCAATATTTATTACTGGGAATACATAACTTTTATGAATCTACCACAAATTTTTGACTTGTATCAGGTAAGGACAAATATTGTAAGGAGATATAAAGTTTGTAAGGACTCTTATCTTACATTGTGTAGGTACATTATTTTGCGTTCATGTATACCTCATAAACAAACACATTCATTATGTACACTGATTTGCTTCTATGATATAAAAAAGGGAGATTTCTAGCAGAAAAAAAGGGGAGATATGAATAATTGCCATAGGGCATGTTGCCCTTTAACTGGCCCAGCAAAAATTATAGCTACGCTTCTCTCATAACTTTATCTTCTGTTCTTCAAGAGATTTATCCTGTTATGAGGAGCATAAAAGGCCTAGACCACTTTATTGTCATGTTTTGCTTTTCCCCTTCTAGACAGTTTATATCTAGAAACAGCTGGATGAATTGGAGTTGCCTTTCAGCGAAATGCCTCTCTGGAAACTGAGAAATGGGTGTTAATTAATTATTGATGATGATGATGATGATGATGATGATGATGATGGTGATTAGATAGGATTATTTGGTAGCATATAATAGCGAATCAATGCCACACTGCCTAATATACTAGTGGTTGAGTGCAGGGCATGGATGCACTTGGTCTAGCTACCGTTGATTCTTTAACTTCTGCAGCAGTATCATACATACCATTTGGCACATCATTTTCCTCCTCCTCTTTGACTGATGAAGACATAACAAATTTGAAAACATTTCGCCGTCTTTTGCTGTTGTTGTTGGGGTTTCCAAGTAATGAAAACTTGAGTCAGGTAAATGCTTACACATTCTACAGTCTATACTGGAATTGACAGTGAAATTCAATGATTTTTAGTGAGCAGAGAAGTATCCATTGTCTGATTGGTCAGGAACTAAATATTAACAAATGTTACTACTTTATCTCTTTGTCAGCAACTAAATATCGACGAGCAGTTCATGTGTCGGGCATAATATCTAATTTTTGCTGCAGTAATGTTGGAAGTTAAAAGGTTCAGAACATTCTTAATGTGCATAAAAGTTGACAAGAAAGTTATCTGAACCTTGTATCTGAATTCCTACCAGTGTTTTTTCGTTCTCTTTCTTTTGTTAGTTGAACAAAATAAAACCTTTCTTTCTTAATGGGTTTTCATCTTGTAGGGGCTTAATGGAGAATCTGGAACCAAGGTTGAAAAGAGATACTTGGAGGAAGCATCATTAGCACTGGATCAGATTTCTTCTTTGCAAGAAATTCTCCCCCTCCTTTCTGTTATTTCTGAGGTGAGAAATGGGCATTGGGAGCAGACATGCTTATGTAACTGCATGTTCTCTTCATTGAAACCATATGGTTCCCTATTTGAATTTACCTACTAGTAGTTCACAATCACCCATTCAGATTAGGGTTAAGGAATAGTAAGCATTGATTTGGGCTTCTACCTTGATACTCTTGGACATCAAAAAGGCACTTCTCTTCCCCTTCGGGAGTGTGAGAGTCATTTGCTTTTTCATGACAAGCATTGCATTAATTGCCTAATAGCTGATCATATCCGTACAGGCATCAGAAGTGAGTTACAGAAAGACCATTTGTTTAGGAAAAGCATGTTTTATGAAAGTACAGGTTACCTTCATGCAGAATAGAATGGCGGTGGATTTTAGAGCAATAGAAAACTTTTTAAACTTCCGTTTATTTTACATCTCATGTTTATTATGTTTTGCTGTCAGCAGTAGTTGGTGATTTGCTCATAGAAGTCAGATCAAATTTCTGCAATTGTTACTAATATGATCTTGCACCATCATCCAGTAATTGCGGCTATAGATTCTTGTTTTTGTTCTCTTTGGATAGGTAAGCTATGTGGTCTTTGTATTGGTTGTTGATGATAGTACACGGTCCATTGGGAATTTCTGTGCCTTGTTCATTTTGTATGTAAGCATGTATCACATGCCAATTAATTTGAAAGATAAGATGTCGAGGCTGTCTTGTGATAATGCATTTCTCTCATGCATTACTTAATGCATACACTTTAGAGAATGCAGAATTTTGTCCTACAAATCACATCTTTATCAAATGGTGCAAGGTGAACAGCTTTAGTATTTTGGCCGTGAACAAGTGAAGGGAAAAATGTCTCTGTTCCTGTTTACCATTTTATTAAACTTCCGATGCATCTTTATAACATATGGAGTGTCAATGTGCTTACCTGCTGCTACATGTGAAAAATGTTGACAGCTCCCTCCAGAAGCACAACAGCGGTTACTGAATCTACCAAGTGATTTGGCAGGGAGATTATTGTCCAGGGGTATTGCGAGGACTATTCGCAGGATCTTTCTATGATACAAGCAAAAAAAATTTGTCAAAGAGGTAGCCACTGTTCAAATGTCCATCTCCATTGGTTCTGTTCACCGGTATTTCAATAGACCAATAAAGTAACACTTCCAATTAGAATGGCGGATCAATAAGTCGAGCACAATCAGAATTAATTCGAACGCCAGAACAACCCCTCCTTTGCAATTGAAGAATCACAGTTAAACCATTTCATTGTATCGTGTATCTCCCCCTCTCTGACTTTTCTGTCTGTTGTCAACCTCATCATAAATTTCTTCCTGTGTGCGAACGTTGATGCTTGAAGTCGATGAAGCTTCGCCTATTTGACTTTTGATCACCAGACAAATCATGCACTAATTTGTCTTTTTAGGTGGAAATAGGTATTTCCCTTCCAATTTATGTCAATGGAGATGGACAACCCGTAACATGCGCTGTACGGGTTAAGCTAGCGTGGGTAAATTTTATTATTGTCAATCATGGAGTAGTTGGAAGCACTTCAGGGGGTCGAGCATTGATCAAATTCAGACTGTTGGCTCTCGATATCTCCCGAAAAAGTTTTTTAACATTCGTGCATTGACGTTTCTCGATTGACATCCAAGAAGGCCTTTTGGCATGACTGTGATTCAAATGCAAGGATGACAAGGACTGCATAAATCTAGCAAATCAAAACTGAACTACAAATATGCTGACTAGATTCGTCTTCCGCATTAAAATCGGAACGAATTGTCTTTTGCGAATTTCTGGCAAAATTCACGACGGTTTAACGGTCGAGAAATCATGGTCTGGTTCGGCAGAGAATGTTACTCCTCCTAAATTTGTATATCTGGTAAGTGCATTCAACTACAAACTGGGGCACCCGGCATCATGTGGACTACTCGTAGGATGCTTTGCCAATTAATTGAGCGTTTTCCTGGAAGCCAAAACAGCAGACTTCTTTAGAACCCAACCCTGCTCCCCTCTTAAGGTATGTGCATTTAGGATCTGCTTTGGGAAGGGACTTTGAGCGTCCAAAGTCCATTTGGCCAAATTGGGTATTTGGTAAAATTTTTGAAATCCACATTAAAAAAAAGGCTAGCCTTTGAAAGGCTGAAAGTCCAAGGCAAATCCTAGGTTGGCTTGGGCTTTCAGCATTTTCAAAAGCCCCAATGGATTACTATTCATCTTCTTCTCTAGTGGCATGGTTGCATGTGGCTAGTCGGCAATGTGCTGGCCAGCGAGGTTGCAACTACCCTAGCGACCGTCACCGGCCAATCACATGACCCCGGCGAGTCACGTTGCCGCAACCTAGCTTTGGGTCACACGACCCCCATGAAGGGCCACCTGAGATTGCGCAACCTTGCTGAGACCAAATCTAAATTGGGAGGTTGCGAGACCTTAGGCGGACCTAGATCTGGGTTGTGGCAAGGTCGTGCGACCTCAAGCGGACCCGGATCTAGGTTGCGTGACCTCCGTGAAGGGCCACCGGGGGTTGCTGGAGATAGCTCGACCCCAGGTGGCCCTCACTGTCGTCTCTGCTTGAGGCCGCCAACCCTCGCCGACCAACTTTTTTATTTTTCTTTGATAATTTTTTTCTTTTTTAAATCACAAAATTCCTTTATAAATATAACCTCTCCAAACACTATTTTACTCAAAGGTATTTCACAATAGACTTTCAAATTACAATTTAATAAACACAATTTGCATTTTGGAAAATTCATTTAATGTAAAGTCCTTTGTATTTTTCCAAAAAATTTCCCCAAAAGTCCAACCAAATGCACCCTAAGTAATCGAATCTGAATAATCATGTTCACTCTCCGAAATGAAAAAACAATATTCAGTGAGTAATTTGCGACAAATCAACTGACCGCTCATCGACGCAGTCTAACGATTGTTATTCATTCTCAGATCCTCAGGTAGGAACAGAAGACGCAAGCTGTACACTTGCACGAATTTGATTATTTGGGCCTGAAACTCTAGTTCTAGAACCGGTGAAATGCTAGGCTTCTACCAAATTTGGAAATGCAATTTGTCAAAAACTACCCCCAAAGCTCTTGTCGAACATAGAAATAATATATAGTAAGAAAACATACAAATAAAATATTGACTATCGATGTTATTTGCACAATCAATACTTTGAACATTACTTGTTTCCTTATAAATTTGATTGAAGTGTTATGGAGACACTAGGGTGTATTTGGTAACTATTCTGCCCCCGAAAATAATTTTTACTTAAAATTATTATTTTTTATTATGTTCTCTAGATGAATTTCAGAGTATTTAAAGACATTTGATAACCGTCCAAAATTTCTATTCTCAAATTCTTTTTTGAATTAGAATTTCTTTTAATTTTTCAATACTTTCATTATTCTTTCCTTGTTTTCTCTTCTTTTTTTTCCCTATCTCTCTCCTTCTTCTCTAGCCAGTTGCTGGCCACAACAATGGCCAACGACCAACTAGGCGAGGTCTCGCAAGCTCGCTCAAGCCTCACCTATCCAAGGCGCCACATCTGGCCAAGGCCGAGTCTCATGGCAGCTAGCGACGAGGCTCGGCCTCACCAAGCCTTGCCTTGGCCTGGCGAGGCTCCGACGAAGTCGTGGAACCTCGCCCAGTTGATTGCCAACCATCACCATGGCTGACAATCGATAATGAAGAAGAAGAGAAAAAATGACAGAAAGAAAGAATTTTGAGGAATCTTCTCAGTGTATTTTATTCACATACCAAGAGGTATATGTAATACAAGAGTGTACAATATAGGAAATAATATATGTGATACTATTTTCCTATTTGAATAAATTAAATCAATTAACCTATCAATCTAAGATTAATATAGTCATCCGCGGAATCAAATAACATCTTCAACACTCTCCCTCAAGCTAGTGGCTTATCAAAGACGCCAAGCTTGTTCAAAAGATATGTGTGTTGTCTTTGACACAATGGTTTGGTGAATATATCCACAGGTTATTCAACAATTCCAATTCCTCTTGTTGCAACTATTCCTTCTTGGATTTTTTTCCGAGTGAAATGACAATTGACTTCTATATGTTTTGTCCTCTTGTGAAAAACTGGATTTGTTGCAAGTTTGAGTGTAGCATCATTGTCACAAAACAATATAGTCGATCCATCCACTTGTATTCCAAGATCAATAAGTAATCCTCGGACCTAGACTATTTCACAAACAATCTTCACCATAGCTCAATATTGTAATTCACCTAATGATAGCGAAATTGTTGAATATTTCTTTGTCTTCCATGAAATCAAGGATCTTCCTAATTTAATGCAAACATCAGTGACTGATCTTTGAGTCATTGGACAAGTGGCATAGTCCGTGTCGCAATAAGCTGTCATCTTCATGTCACAATCATGAGATAAAAGTATTCCAAGACCTGGACATCCTTTCAAATATTTCACAACCTTTAATGTTGCATTCAAATGCGACTATTTTGGATTGTGCATAAATTGGCCGAGTATTTGTACCACATAACATATATCAGGTCTAGTCATGGTGAGATAAATCAATTTTTTGACGAGTCTCTGGTAGGCTGATGGATCCTTAAGCAATGAATCATCGGAAAGTGATGATGACAATCCCGCATTATATTCATGCGTTGTCAATTTGATGTTTTGTTCTATCGGAACAACAGCTAACTTACAACTTGATAATCCTGCTTTTGATATAATCTTCAAAACGAATTTTCGCCAGCTAAGGCATATTCCTTTGTCTGACCGAGCAATCTCAATGCCAAGAAAATATTCGGAAGGTCCCAAATCCTTAATATGAAAAGTGGAAAGCAGATATTCTTTGAACTCTTTGACAGCATATTCATCATTCCCCATGATAAGTATATCATTAACATATATTAACAAATAGATTGATGATGTACCTCTAGTCCACAATAGAGGATAATCATGCTTGGAATGTTAAAACCTACATCTGTGAGTGTTGTGGTAAACTCGGCATACCACTGTCAAGAAGCCTATTTTAGTCCATACAAGGATTTGCAAGGACAACATACCGAGACTCCCCATGTCTGCGTAAACCTTGTGGGAGATCCATATATATTTCTTCGTCGAGATGCCCATGAAAGAAAGCATTGCAGACGTCCATCTGATGCAGGGGCCAATTACGAAGTGCAACAATAGATAGAAAAGAACAAACGGTTACCTCTTTGGCAACCAGAGAGAAGCTCTCATGATAATTGAATCCCTCTCTTTGTGTGAAGCCTTTAGCTACCAATTGAGCCTTGTAGTGCTCCATAGAACCATCTCCTCAATATTTAATCTTTTACACCCATTTGCAACCTATTGGTTTCCGATGTGGAGGAAACAAAACGACATCCCAAGTGTGATTCTCTATGAGTGCATTTAGCTTGGCCTCCATAGCTTGTTGCCAACGTGGATCATGAGCCGCTTCATGATAGGAAGAAGGCTCCTGTTCCTCTTATATGTGATTAATACAACACGTGCTCTAGTTATAATCAACTATATGAGACATAAGTGGACACTGGATAATGTGTACCTGGAGAATTCAATGTGGGGCATGTTGAGTCTTTGGTCCATGTTGGCGGGCGAACACGACGGCCAGTACATCGAGGTTGCTCAACAAGTGTTTCTTCATGAAGAGGGGTTGAAGATTCAACAGAAATTTGCTATGAAGATGCTACTAAAGAAGTAGGTGAAGGAGGTGTCATTTTCTCCTCAGATGACAACATGGGAGACTCACAATTATACGTTGCCGGTAGAGAAAATTCAGGATTTGGTGTAGCAAAAATATATCATGGATTCAAATATAAATCTTCCTTTGACAAGAATGCTCGATAATCTTATACCAAATCAGGTGATATGAATGCCATGTCTTGAAAGGGAAATATATCTTCGTGGGAAACATCTCTGCTTATCAAGAACCAACCTATAGAAATCTCTATGACCCTATAACCTTTTTGTAAAGCAGGATATCTCATAAATGACCCTATAACCTTTTTGTAAAGCGGGATATCCCATAAAAATGTGGATCCATTTTCTCTTGACCCACAATAGTTGCATAGCATAAATAGCCAAAAAATTTTAAATGATCAATATCTGGTCATTTTCCAAATAGCGTTGTTTTCCAAATAGCATCTCAAAAGGAGTCCAACCTTCAAGATGAATACAATCATCAACGGAATCAAATCACATCTTCAAGGCACACTAAATCATATCTTCAACAAAAAAAAAAAAAAAAAAAAAATTGACTTGATTTTAAAACTATTCTTGTTCTCGAGAATAAATTTATTTCCCATAATAAAAAAAGTCACTAGTTAACAATCAGACCCTATAGAAATTCCTTAAATCCTGTGCCGAAAAGACAATTCATCATGGTCAGAGTTACTAATTCGAATGGATCGAGGGCTACATAAACCTGCTTCGACCACTAGTTTTTTATAGAATGACTTCTTTTTTCTTTTTTATGTAGGAAGAATTTCTTTGCATTTCGAAATCGAAACTTAAGCCAATAATAGCTGTACGATATCAATGGTCTTCTTGTGCCAGCTTCCCTTTTCACATCTCCTTAGCCGGGTGTACAAAAATGCAACTTCGTAGTATTACCCATCTTTTGATCTCCACCTCTGTTTTCAATCTGAAAAAGTTATCTCGTCGTATCCGGGCAACAAATAGAACTTAGAGAACATACCTTCTGCTTAATCCACAAGACAGTACCATTCGTTTTAATTAACAGTGTGCCATTATAGCCCTATCGATGCTCGTAATCAAATAGACAAATGTCCAAGCACTAAAGCAACACTATATGCTTATTATGGATCATTTACCTATACATCCCGTGCAACCCTAATAAACAGAACTTCTCTTAATTTCAGTTGAAACTAGGGAGCAGAAAGTGGCAAGATAGAGTTCAAAAACGGAAAAGAAGTATAACATGCTAAAATACACGACCCCATATATGGTCGATTAAGGAAACATTCGCCTGGACAAGTCGTTGCCTTGAAGAAATTTCTCTATTTGTACAAGTACCTGCCAACAGTCAAGATCGGCGTTAAAAACCGCTCTGCATAACCAGCTCTTCATAGATGGGAAGACAAGTAGATGAGGACGGTGTTATAAGATGACTGATCCAGTCGCGCAGTTGACTTTTTAAGTTCTGCTTGTTATGGTCAGATCAGAAGACTTTGTATTTTCTAAAAGCCTGCAGTTACGCTGCTAAAATCCTTGCTACGGATAGTGAACCATCAGCTTTGGGATTATTGAAGACAGCCTCCCTAGTTTTGTCTTACTCAGCATCATACAAATTGTACTATCAGGCAGTCAACACTTCATCTGGGTGGTTAACATTGAAAAAACATGCATTTCAATTTCCAAAATGATATTTGAAAAGCTTCTTATTGTAACCACATCTATGTCACCAGAGTGAAACAATTTGACTTCAAGCAACCAACAGTATTCACTTAGAAGAATGTTGTTCAAAATACTTGGCAGGCGCTCCAATAATGAGAACATTTTTAAAAAACCCAGCAACATTAAGGTTAAACTGGATAGATTTTTGGGGAGCAACCCTTCAACAATTTTTCTTTATGCAGACTCACCCTAGTCGGAATGCACATGAGAAAATACAGAGAATAAACCAAGAAAAAAAGCAAGAGAAATAAGATATAGGGGTGTGCAAAACGGACCGCCCAAACTGGGAATCACCCAGACCGGACCGGACTGGACCGAGCTGGCTGGTT
The DNA here is from genome assembly GCA_014182715.1 of Eucalyptus cloeziana. Classification (NCBI taxonomy): domain Eukaryota; kingdom Viridiplantae; phylum Streptophyta; class Magnoliopsida; order Myrtales; family Myrtaceae; genus Eucalyptus; species Eucalyptus cloeziana. Next base: position 32,212,528 of record CM024639.1, read on the forward strand.
GGGTCCAATTCCTGGGAATGTCAGTCCACTTCCCAGTTTCTGAAAGTCGAACCGATGTCCGGGCGGTCCGGTTTCTGGTTCAGAGGGGGAAATGGACCGGATTGGACTGACTATATGTACTCTTTTCTTAAAATATCTTTAAAAAAAATAAAAGGGACCAGTTTTTTTTTTAAATTTCTTCATGACATAAGGTATCAAGTAGTGGGGGAAAAAAAAAGTGACCGCTTCCATTGAACTAGACCGAAACCGGACCAGGAACCGATCACCCCCAATTCTGTGACAAGGGTTTCTATGGCTCATTGAAACAAATGCTTTTCTGTATCTCACGTTTCCTTCCCCATTCAAATCACCCACCAGAGAGTAAACTAAAGGTCCATAGAAAGATCAGACACTTTATATGTACCTAAAAGCATGGATATCTTTGCAAGTGTGAAAACAGCACAAGGGATAACCAGGCCATACCTCAATCGCTATAGCTGTTGGTGTGACATCAAGAACGTCTTCAACGCCCAAGTTGACAGCAAGATCTGAGAAAGAGTATCTCCTCCAAAGTTATGCATCATTTATGGTCAAAAGATTACCAAGAATTTCCTCCAGCTTAGACATTCCCGCAAATTTAAGAAAACAAAGAAGATTCTTTTAACAAGCTTCAGATTCGTGGCTTAACTGCATATTCACAAATCTAACGAGTGTTGTGGAACTAGCAAATGCAAAATGGAGCATTTCATCAGTGTGGAGATGATCAAAAAATTTCCAAATGACAAAGTATTGAGTATTACTGCTCGGATGATCTAGAAAGGGGATTCTCAGTGCATTTCCCATTGCGCAACTATCGTAAATGGTATCAAAAACAAAAAGAAGAAACCAATTTTCCTCTAAAGAGTGCCATACTGTGTGTATATGTTGATCAAGACATATCCACTATAAGGTAATATATGAATGCCAGTGACGTACCTAGGACGGAAACTTTAACATCAGCACTGGCATATGATTCAGCTCTCTTTTTTGAGAGAGTGAAAAGTCCAACAAAAGCCTGAAAAGACATGTGCGGTGTAATGCTTAGGATTAATTTGTGGATAGTAATTAAATTAGAGCCAGAAAAGTTAAGCAGGCATATGCAGTAATTTCAGATTAAGGAAGACAACACTAGCAAGATGAATAACCACCTGTGTGTATGGATCGCCTGATTCAAAGTGCAAAAGGGGGCGGGAAGCAGTCCCTACAGCGGCAATTCTCCTAGCCAGGGCATCCAAAGGCACATCCAAGAAGACACTGACTCCCTGCCTGATATATTTCCTACAGTAGGGTGGACAAGCTCATGTTGTGATCTGCGCAAATGCAAATGGAACAAGCAAGATAGAAAAAAATCTAGTTTCACTCTCATTGTAGAGACACAAGTACCAGTTGATAGGCCGAACAACTGCACCACCACCAGTTGCAACAACCTGCTGGGGCGTGAAAGACAATTTCCGTAATGCATCACTCTGGATGACAAGATAATAATCATTCTGTCATTACTAATATCAAAGGGACTGTTAAGGTAACTAACTGCAATCAGATTGATAATATTTGAGGAATTTCACAAGACTACTACCAACTGTTCTAAAAGTTACAACTATGAGATGAAAGAGTGGTTAGATGTTTAAATTTCTAACACTCCCTTTAGCACGCAGGTTGGCCTTTGACCTGAGACTAAAGCATACAAATATAAACTTAGGGAGGCAAATAGAAGGCCTAGCAAGATTTGAATGTAGGATATTCTGCCCTCATACCATGTAAACTTTTGTGGGATTATTGTCAACTATTCCAAAGACTTAAACTATTAGATAGTGTTGTTTATTATTTAGATATTTTGACAACAACAAAGGGGCTAAGTCAATGAGCTCATGAAGTCATATGGCAAGTTTGTGATAACATTGGATTGAATCCTCCCCTCACCTTAGCAGTTATATAGGAATTTAGGCAAGAAAAACACTGCCTGTTCTTATACAGCCTGCTTGTGGAATGAGAACAAAGAAGACCATTCCACTACAAGTATGTCAACAGTAAAATTTACAATTACAATGTCTATGAAGAAGCCAGAAATTCTTTTTGCGCTTCTCATAATTTGAGATTATAGTTTAACTCACTTGTAACCAGTATCTCAAAGTACCCCCAGAGTTTGTGGAAGTGTCACCATGTGCCCCTCTAGCAATCAAGTAAACCTCGCTAGAACAACATTCAAATTACTTACATCAAAAAGCTCACTAACTGCACCAACTATCTCTCCAATTTGTACTATAGAATTCCATACTAGTCTTGCCAGAAGTTTAAGATTTCAGCATCTAAACTAAAACTTTCCTTCACACCGTGAGCTGTCCACTTAAAATACATGAATAGAAAGGTTCAACACTAATTTTCTCCAGCAAAAACTGTGTCTTAGCTGGAGTTTTGAACCTAACACCATAACAAGACAGTGCAAAATCAGTCCACAATTACACAATTTCATACATTCATATGAAATGGAGAACAGTGAGGAGGTAAATACCAGCCAAACGAACAGTATTGTCTGATCTCACTAAAGGATTTGCAGGGATATATCTATGGACGGTAAAACAGAGATAAATACATTTGGCAAGGATCTATCTATGGACAGTAAAACAGAGATAAATATATTAGGTCATAACCTTCCAATTCCTTAAGTTTCCTCTCCATTGCTGATTGTTATTTTGCTTGTTCCTTTTCCTTTTATTTTAAATAACACTCTTTCTCTTCCTTTATAATACAACAACAGTTTTCCTGTGAGAAAATCTTAAAATGACGGTTGTACATCATGCTTTTGAAAAACTACGACTATAAATGCCACTTCCCATAGTTAGGGGACAAAGGAGAAATCTCCTGTTTAAAAATGTAACCATAGTCCGTGATGCCGGAGCATGTAATGAATCACTTTCCACATCTGATATAGACTATAAACAAGTGAAACAGGAAAATGCTAACAGATTAGCAAAGCATCTACACTCTTTCTCTTCCTTTATGATATAACAACTGTTTTCCTTTGAGAAAATCTTAACATGGTGGTTGTGCATCATGCTTTTGAAAAATTAAGACTCTAAATGCCACTTCCTATAGTTAGGGGGCAAATGGGAAATCTCCCGTTTAAAAAAGTAACCATAGTTCGTGACACCAGAGCATGTAATGAATCACTTTCCACATCTGATATAGGCTGATCCTATAAACAAGTGAAACAGGAAAATGCTAACGGATTAGCAAAGCATGTAGAGGACCCCATGACGACCACATTTAGGCATTTCCAAGGTAAACAGATTGTGATCGAGCTAAGAATTAGTCAAAATGAAAAATAACCAAGTATAGAAGTCAACTTAAGTACTCTATAATCAACTTCATGCAAAATATAAGGTGAGATCCCCAATTAAGATGGAAAAAAGAATGTCAATGAGGCACTATGTTAACCAGAAAACATAGATGGAAACCGAGAGATTCATATTTAAATTAGATGACAGGAGACAGATATCTTCAATTATGGATTTCAATATAAATCTACAGTGTCACTTCTGAAATAACCATGCAAAGGATGTTGAGCTACCAAGGGAGTTAAAGTAAGCTAAAGATCTCACATGTGTTTAAGCCAATGACAACAGTTTGATGGAAATGCAATAAGGGTGGACTGAGAGCATAAAGTTATGAACTAGGAAATAAGCAACAAAATAATCTGACACACCTCATAATCTCTGAAGATACACTCCCCACGTTGTTTAAAGATTTGAGTAACAGAATCTTGGCCAATAGCCTGCTCCACGTATTTGTCACTGCATGGCCACAAGCAGAAAAATTAATGAACCAACGAGAGGAACTGTAAGTGAGAATCTAAGAGCATATATTTTGAACAGTAAAATCAGTTGTATGGACCACGTCCAAGAGCTAGGTAAATGACATGCATGAGAAAACTTGGAGAATGACTCTATACAAAGATCAAGTACCAACACCACGACTAGTTTGTGGTCTCAGCATATGATGTCTTGCAAGTGACGTTATATTTCATAGAATGATAGAAAAACAAAGGTTAATTACAAATATAGAGTGGCATAATCTGCATCTGGCTGCTTTTGAACCCCAGTTCTTCATATGGAAGTTACATCCTTATCTCATAAAAATTACTGAGAAAATCTAAAAGGATGCACTTCCGACTAGAAAATAACCAACAAGAGAGACAAACATGATACAAAGAGCAGACTTCCAGCAATCAATAGTAACAATGCCTTTTCCAAGAAGTGTTGTCAAATTAATCAAATCTATCAATTTTCCTAAGCACAAGATCAAGTAAGTGCTCTGACCTGTCAACAAAAGTATAGCCTAATGCTTCAGACAAAATCTTTCCGACTGTGGTCTTTCCGGAGCCCATCATCCCTAAGTCAAATATTGCACGCGATTTTTAACACAAAATAAAAAGCTATGTCATCTTATAGAGAATTTTAGCAAGAGAACAAACCGACAAGGAAAATGGAGCGGCCATCCAAGCATGAGCTCACTTCTTGGGCTTTCGTCTGTAAAATACACCAGAACATCCTTCTTGAAAAACATATTGCGAGCTAGGATTTCATATGAACTAAATCCAGTCTTACACACGTTAAAACATTTTCAATCAACCATTATAGGTACTTCCAACTAATAATGTTTCCCATAAAAAAAATAAGTATGCATACCTTGAGCAACCAATTTCCATTCGAAGAAGCACGCAAACATCCTGCTTCCAGAGCCGGGACCACTAGAAAAGGTTGAAGTGAAAAAGGTCAAAATTAAATTGGAGGTAACTTCCCCTTGGTGAATAAAAGACTTAACTGAAGATATACAATTCTGACAGGAAAAAAATAATTATTTACAATCTCAGAGGCTCGAGCTATTTTGAGGCAGCATTGCCTGATACATACTTGCTTCTCAGCTAGTATCTAAAGCGGATATATTAATGTCTTATCATGAAGCAATGTAAGAGAATCACTTTTCATGATAGATCAAGTCATTCCATACATATCGCAGATGTGGAGATGTATTTATCCATATCAGCTGTTTTAAAGAAAACGAAATCCTTTGCAATTTCTTTCACCTTGAAGCAGTAGGAAAAAAAAATGAAAATCACCCAAACGAAAAGTGTACGTGGATGTCCACTTCCAGCAGTCCTTCTCTGTTTCTTTTTCTACGACGAAGAAAAAAACCATGGGTTCAGAAAGGTCTAGACAATTGCCGGCACAGCGTGTGTGGCTCTCAAGTCGGATTAGCTAATACAATCCACGGAACTGGAAACCTTCAAGAGAGATCAATGGACGAGCGTGTCAATCTTCAGAGCCGGAGAGGGAATAACGACAGAGTGTTTACGGTGGGTTGACCCTGATTAGGTTGCAAGCTATGTATTCATCCAAGGTAATTAAACACAGTCATGATACGGATAGAAACATAATCACAGCGATCACGCAACGATCCAGAATGACTTGAGAGTTCAGTCAAATTAGCACCAGGGAGTCAGGGACGCGCTCTTCCTCCCATACGAAACGAAAGATGGGAAATTTCACTCGACACAATTCAAGCCATGGCAAAGATGCACATGCAGCAGCGCGCCGCACCGCAGCACACGAATGCAGCACAAGAGAAAGGTCGTCGCCTACCTTGCGAACACTCGCGAGATTGTAGTAGACCCACGGGCGGCTTCCTCTGCCCGAGGAACTCCGGTTTCCTCCGCGAGTCACGGACGGTCACGAGGCGGAGATTGCTTTGGCGCGGCGACGGCAGGCGGTCTCTCTGCCTGCCTCCGTTCCCGTTCAAACGCACGGGCGGAGGGAATTGCAGAGCCGGTCCACAAGCGGCTGCCTCCATTCTCTATTGCCGTGGAATCGACCAAAAGTTTAAAAAAAAAAAAAGAAAAAATCTCACATGCACGTCCTCCAGAGGAACAGCGAGCACGACGAATTGACCTCTGCTGCAGCAACCTCTAAAGCGCGAACGCGCGAACGTCAATGCTGCGACAGAAGACGACGAGTCGAAATCAGCTCCGAAAACAATCATAGACGGCACACGACAGGCCATCTTCCAGTCGAACCTGAACTCCCAAAAAAAAAAAAAACAGAGGACGCCCAGTTTCGTAACGGACGGCATTATCGAAACAACGCTTCACCTTGCTCGCGACGGCCGGAGAAGAAGAGAGCTCTGTTCGATCAGCCGAGACGGGACGGGCCCGAGCAAGCGGCGGGGAGGAGGAGGAGGAGGAGGAGAGCCTGGTTCAGTGGCGCTCTTCGCCGCGGCACCGGAGAAGACAAAGGCGGAGCACGAACGGAAGCGGGGGGCCCTCCCTAGATATAAGCACCAGCTCGGATGGAAGGAATGAAGAGCATCACATCAGCATCGCGCATTTCTAGAGAGAGAAAGGGAGAGAGGGGTAGGAAGGCAGGAGGGAGAGAGAGAGGAAGCGTGGCGCGAGGAGAAGGAGGAGGAGGAGGAGGAGGAGGAGGAGGGGCAGGTGGCGCGCATGATCACAGTGGGGAGACAGGTGAAGGAGGGAGGGCGCCGGATTCGATGGGGGAGACGCGACTCTGCGTTTAGAGAGAGAGAGAGAGAGAGAGAGAGAAGGGGGGGGGGGGGGAAGGGTCGTTTTGTTTTGTTTGTTTCGATTCTTCGAAGGAGGGGGGCGGGCGGGGGTGCGGGGCGTTGAATTCTATTTATATTTCTCCGCGCGCACCGACGTGGAATATCGGCGTCCGGGAATTCTTCCCTCCTTCTCTGGTCTCGCGCGCTTCCGAATCAATTTTTCCTGCTCCCGCAAAAAGACCCACAAAATAAAATAATAATAATAATAATAATAATAATAATAATAATAATAATGCTAATGGTCCCCGACTTTTAATTCGATATATGGTGTGGTTTCTCAATTATTAATCTGTATTGTGATCCATAAACTTTATCCAAAATGCACAATATGGCTTATAATCTCTAATTTGTTTAAATGTGATTCTTGAACTTTTGGTATTTGTTCAATTATATAAAAATACTCAAATATCGACTTTTCGTTCAATCAAGTTTAGAGATAACTTTGAATATCTTTATAAAGTGTAGGAATTAAATTGAACGTATACCAAGAGTTCGATAACCACAATGAACGACTTAAAATTTTATGAACCGCGTAGCACATTAATCCAAAAATTTTCACTATTTTAATCTAGGATTAATACTTTGAAAAACCCCAAACTGGTAAACCTGTGACAAATTTACCTCAAATTATTTTTTTGACTACCAAAAACCCAAAACTGATATAACTTTGACAAATTTACCCCAAACGAGTACACTTGTGACAAATTTACCCCCTATTAGTTTTCGTTAAATTTTTCTGTCAAATTATTAAGTTAAATGACACGTGATAGTTTACTAGTATACCGATTTGGGATTTTATGCGTCGTTTGTCACAATTTACAATTTTTGTGGTTTTTTTGTGATATTAATCCAATTTAGCGGAGGGTATATTTGTTATAAATTTACCAATTTGGGGTTTTTTTGTGGTCAAATAAATTAGTTTAGGGTAAATTTGTCATAAATGTACTAGTTTATGGTTTTTTATGATTCGTTAGGGTAAATTTATCACAGTGTACCGATTTGAGGTTTTTCATGGTCAAAAAAATAATTTGGAGTAAAATTATCACAGATGTACCAGTTTGGGATTTTTCAATGTATTGACCCTTTAATCTATCCACTCTATATTTCCAATATCTAACTACGCTCCAAAAGAGCAAACGTGGATGATTTGATAGTATACGTAAAATGTCTTGGAAAAAGAAATAAACACACATATATATATATATATATATATATAGAGAGAGAGAGAGAGAGAGAGAGAGAGAGAGAGAGAGAACTGAATTGGAAAAAAAATATATAAGTTCCAAAACCTAACCTATTTCGAGTAAAAATGATAGATTCTACAATCAAAAAACTGTGAACCAATTATAATAGGGTAGATTCTAGGTTTCAATTATGAAACCTATCCACCTTGGATCCAATCATCCTTACATGTAAATGAAACTATGAACCAATTATAATAGGGTAGATTCTAGGTTTCAATTATGAAACCTATCCACCTTGATCCAATCATCCTTACATGTAAATGATTCGGCAAGGCTGAAGAGGGCCCAAGCCTAAGGTAATTGAAACTAGACTATATTTGAAAGTTGACGTTCCATGACTAGTTGCACATTTATTAGCCATCTTTAATAATGGTAATATGAATCGACTAAGTTCAACAGTCATCAAGCCGCCAAGGAGGAAATATACTTACAATTAGCGTGTATTTGTTTTGTTCGAGAACTTCGTGATAAAAGAAAAATATTTTCTAGATAAACTACTTTCCAAAAATTTATTTTTGAAAAAATGTTTTTCCCTTTTAAGTTAGGGAATCCATTTTCCTAATTTGATGCATGCATATTTTCTTTGACCGCAAACAATTTTCCATTTACTGATCATTTTCAGCTGACCAAATGTGGGAGAGTTCAAAAAATTAATTTGCAAAAAATTATTTCACTCGCACAAGTAAATTCTTACTTTTCATTTGTTACAAGAAAGGGGAAGTCGTTTTGTCATAATCTAAATTTATTATTTTCAATCTATGAAAATTTTTATTGGAAATCGATTAATTTTTCATTATTCAAACACCAGAATGTGAGAAAATTATTTTGCAAAAATAATTTGTTGCAAAATATTTTTTTTTTATCATAAATGGTTTTCCATTTATTATTTATTTTCAAAATAATTTTCTTTCAAAGAAACAGATTTAAAATGGGTTTGTATCCAGCCTTTTCGAGCGCAGGGGAAGCGATGGTTTTTTTTTTTTGGTGGGTGGAAGCGATGGTTTAAGAGGAGGAGAGGGAGAGCTCACAAGCTGACAAGCGTCACTGTCTTCCGTCCGTGCTGGCTTTGATCCAGATGACAACTGTTTCTAAGAGCTCAAAAGAAGAATATTCTTTCTCTTGATCAAATTCCAATTATACCCATTTTTTAATTTTCCTTGATTTATTCAAACACATTCAACTCGTATCGATTTTTGACATACATCGAATTCCGAACATAAAAACGTGAAAAATAGCTAGCCCCAATCTCTCTTAAACTAGAAAATTGTGTGGAATCGTAAATAAATACGGTTTCGAATGAACCAAATCAAGACCAAGCTCAAGCTCAGTAGAATTCGAACTCACGATGTTGAGAATTTATTATCCTTGGGTCACCTCAAAATGCCTAGAGAGGCACGATTTGGAGGGGTGTTCGGAATTGTACCTTACCTATAGTAGGTATGGCTTAGCAAGCAAAACGACCCAACGAAGAGTTTGATTATTTCCGTGACTCACCAGCCAAGGACCACACCCCCTCCCCCTTTTTTTCTCTCTTCTCTCTCTATTTCAAATTTCTTATGGCCAAAACCAGCAAAGGTCAGTTGACCAATGAACATGCTTCTCGACTGCATTTTAATATGGAATGAGGATCTTCTAATTGATCGGTTCCAATAAAATGACTCGAATTTAAAAAATAAAAGTCAACATATCAGGAAAAGAACATCATATGTACCCCTGAAACACATGAGTCCTGCTCACATCCACCATCCAAGGTTGGAACAACCTTGAGTATACACGACATCCATTTAGATACTCATTAGATATATATAGGTTTATGGGAGGATGATACTTGCTAACGGTAGTCTGTACCAATCATGTCGATAAGATATGAAATCGTACCAAATTTAATTTTTTTTTCTCTAGCTTAACCAAACTAGGATTGCATGGTCCCCATGTCAATGCCGACCATCATCGCTTCCCCTATCCATGTCCACACATTTCATGTGCAAATAAGAAGAAACTTATATATATTCGTTTGCAGTTACGGACGATATATTCCTACTAAAGTTTAAAAATTTCGGGCCCAGGTTAGATGTTTCCAATGCACATAAAATTCACCTTGTGATGGAAAAAGCAACACTTCAGAGAGGACATTAGATATCAGCCGCACGATTACGTGGGAGTCGCCAGAGTTTGAAATTACCTTATTATATAAAAATCGAGAGGAGGGGGCGATGGTTGGTGGGAGGGCAATTGAGGCACAGAAGAAATGAGACACGCCCTATATGCGAAAAAAAAAAAAAAAAAAAAAAAGAGAGGCGGTGGTTGGTGGAGGGAGGGAGGGAGGGAGGGAGGGGGAGAGATTTGGTCGCACGCCAACCCCCACCCCGCCACCTACCCACGGGGGTTGGTGGCGCGAGAGGGGGCAGGGGCAAATGGTACGAAAGAGGAGATATTTGAGTTCTTTATTTAGAAACTAGAAAGAGAGAGGAAGAAGGAGAATTGGATCGCCGTGGAAGAGAGCCCGGGTCCGGCCGCGATATAGTCATCCAGTGTCCCGCCGAGGCTCCCATGCCGGTCGGGAACTTTCGAAGAAGCTAGAAAGGATGGGATAGAATTCACGGAAATGTGATATTCAAATGCAAGATCTTGCACATACGATGTATAGAATGATGAGATATGTCTGAACTTGAAACTGGCTGATCATAGGTCTCCCTGCGCTGAACTGGGGCTCGATCGGGCTTGAGCCGAGGGTGGCTTGGCCCTAAAATTTATACGTGCATTTCTTGTGATGGGCGAGCTTGAGTAGCAGTTATACCAATCTCAGTGCCAACCCTCAGCGTGTCCAATGATCATCTCTAAATCGAAGTGAACTTAGTGAGTGGGCTGTCGGGGTCAATTTGGAGTCGATTATGGAATTTGATAGAAAACTTTTAAATTTCACATGATTTGGAAATGATTTAAAGGAGTTGATGCCGTACATGATCATTCGTCTTACATTTTATATTAGAGGCGAAGCTCTCATGCACAAGACAGATTTCTTATAATTTTAATATTTTATATGAGTCTGATATGAATATCATGACAAATAAATCATACATAACGATTGACAGAGAAAATTAGTGTGTGCCTACATAGTTGGACTATACTTTTTGGAATCTCTTTCCCTCCATTGTAATACTTAATTCTCCTATTTATGTAAATCTATTTGTCACATGCATTTTCAAGGAGTGCCCTTGCAAAAATGCATAACTTTCTTTTATCTGCAATCAACACCTTGGTGGTAATTGATGTCACCTATCAAATTTAACATTACCATTGTTGTAAATAAATAAGTGAATATTGTCATAATAATATTCTACTTCTATCGAATGCTTGAAATTTCTAGATTCTCTAAATTTCCACCTTTTTGTTAGACTTTCAATAATTCAAACTTTACTATAGGTTGACTACAGGTTGAGTTAGCTTTATAAGATAACTATCGTGTTCTTTTTCAGTAATTTATCAATCTTATAGGTATTGTTTTTATTTAGGTGATTTTGATTTTATATTTTCCTATAGATGGATTGGCCGTGAGATAGGGCTCTGTATTTTCATCTTGAAAATTGATTTCGACTGCCACCTATTTCTAAAATGCGCACTTTCGGTTTTAGGACATTTTCCTTAGATTTGGAAAATACCCGAGTTTCCGTCGTTCCAACTTGTTATTCCTTTTATCATAAGGAAAAAACATGTTTCGAAATTGGCTTGTAGGTATTGTAGCATGGAACAGATCACATGTAGCTACAGTACCACGGAAATAGTTACGGAAAATCCTCTGCATTTCCCATTAAAGAAAGGCTAAACTCAATCATCTGTAGTCAAAACTACGCTATCTATATTCGATCCTTAATGAGTGCGATAAGTTGTAACGTAGAATTCGAGCTTCCTGAAATGCTACACAGCAAATAAATGTTTCTGGTTCTTGAAGTTGAATCTGCCAATCTAAACAATGCTCAAACCCTAATCCATTGGGGTGATCGGTCAGTTTGATTCAATGAAATCGGTCACTTTTTTTTTTTTGTCACACTTGATGTCTACTATTATGAAGAAATAGAAAAAAAAAATTGGTTACTTTTTTTTTTTTTAAGAAATTAAGGAAAAAGGAAAAAAGAGTATATGTAGGTCTAGTTCCTTGTGATTCAATTCCCTTCTTGTAATTGAGAATTGGACAATCTAGACACCAATTTCACTTTTAGGATTCAGGAATTAGATCGACACTCTTGGGAACCAAACTAAACTGGTCGGTCCGATCCGGTCCGGGTGAGTACCGATTCAAGTATTCTATTTTGCACATCCCTAGTATTTCACGTGGAGCCATTTTTAAGCAACCATCTGCCTTTCCTTGGACGGCCAACCAACGCCAAGTCAAGACTCGACAGAAAGCCATCCATTGGTAAAGCTATACGCCGGTTAAAATTTAGGGTTTTGGTTCATGCATCAAGTGATCTTTGATCCAAAGAAGTTTTTATATAGTCGGTGGCGTTTGAATGAATAAACATCCGATACATGAATTGAGAATCCCCTAATACTTTTATCAACTGCATGAATTATAAAATTTGACCTTTCATTAATTCTTTTATGTTAATCCTCGTGTCGACATTAGACAAAAGTAAAGATGGGGTCCGCCCTTTATATGTTTTTGGTCAAAGGTCTTACCACTAATCTGCCATCTGTTGAGAAAGAATTCAATCAACTTACATTACTAGAATATTTAAATATTAACTCATGTATTTATTTAATAATTTAATTTTTTTTTTACGGCGGTTGAAGCGGCCTCCTTAAATTTCATGTGGCAGAGTACGCACGTCACATTGACAGCGACGCACCAACTCTCATTCGCTAAAGCATCGAAACTCGCATCGATGATTCGATCGCTCAAAAACAAAAGAAAAACAAGAATCGAGCGCTCGCGTCATGTTGGACATCAGCGTCTTTCAGCGGACGAGCGGCTAATCACTGCCGTGCCAGACTGAGGTCCCTGTCGGGCCTCTGAAGAGCCGTGCCAGACGACAGCGTGCGTAGGTGAGGGCGTGGTGGTAGGCTTAGGAGCGAGCAGAAACGGAAATCGTCACGTGTAATCCGAACGGAAGTAGGTAGAGAGAGGCCCAGGGGCCAAGGGCTTGACGAGTGCTTCGAATCTCTCTCGAACGTAGCGATCCCGACGTCGCCCGTTTGCTTCTTCGATCTCTCTCTTTTCTTCAGACGCACAGAGAGACAGGGGCTCGTCACGTGCAATCCTACCCATCAATCCGGGGGTAGTTCTCCGAAAGTGAAAGCTACCCTACGCTTCGTCCGTTCCCGTCTCTCTGTACACGCGCCGGACGCACGCGCGCGCGCACACACACCCATCGAGACAGGAGGTGCAGTAACTGCTAGCTCCAAAAACGGGTAATGGTCGCGAGTCAGGTTAGGCAGGTGGCTCTCGACAGCATCGCGGAAGAGTCTTGAAAAAGAAAGGGAGTGAGGTCGGTGGTTTAAGGATGATCCTCCAAAAACGCTTGCATCTGTGATGTAGGCATTGGTGAGTACATGATCGGTTTCCACGCCACTAAATAAGTACAAGCGATTTCATATTCAGGACGACTTGATAAAAATTTAACTTTCATTTTTTGCAAAACTCACGAGCTTTTTTGGAATTTTTCGAATTTTATTGCCAATCTATCGCAAGAGCATGCGGGTGTGTGTAAACATTACAAAAACTGCACGCCCATTACCTTTTGATTTGTTCTTTATGGTTTTACATTAAAAATTTTCATAAAAGGATATGGACTTCTCTTATTTTAGTGAAGACATGTAAGTGATGAAATGCTAAGCCTCAGTGTATGAGCATCAATGACATGGGCGTCCAGTTCTTTCTGAATATATATACCTCTTATGATGCAGAGAACATTAGAATAGAGGAGTGCCAAACTGCCAATAATCTAGAACAATGTTAAAGAGTTTGAGAGAAGAATGACCAAATCTCCCTGGCAAGATTTTAGTCATGGACATTTCGAGCCCATTTTCCCTTGGAAGTTTCTTCAAATAAGCTGTCCAAGCCAGGCCCAACCCAACAGCAGGAGTAATGGCCACAAACGGCCAATTTACATCGCAAGTGGGAAAAATGAACCCGAATAGCAAAAATTGGTGTAGTATACAACAATTAATATGTGTCAGTTAGCTCATAATTTATTAATTTAAACTTTTGAATGAAGGTAAATCTAATTGTATAAATTGACGTGCTTAAACTTGGCTTTCCTCTTGGTAATCTCCCATGATGAGGTGAATATCTCGAAAAATCTCATGACAACGTGGAGGGGGAGATTGTTGATGTGTATGTGTAAGTTGTGTTAGAAAGTCTCACATCAAATATTGGTGCATTACGGAGCAATTAATATATATTCAAAATTTCAGTAAATGTATATCCAACTTAATATGTTTACGAGTTTGAATTTGAATTTCCTCTTAACGATATCTCTGGGTGAAGTCCTTGTGCACGTCCAATAAATGTGATCAGAATCCACCAGCAACTTGGTTGACCATACCAATGCACACTTACTTCCATGTGATTTGTAGCTCAATTGTTATAGTTCAAAATTATATCAGAAAATTCAATTCATCTATACCGTAGACTCCTGTTATGTGCTAGGCATAAAAAGAATACTAGTTTTTTATCCCAACTCTCATCCGATGATGCGGTATTAACCACCTTGCTTAAATGACTAATAGTTATTGAGCAAATCATGCTTTTGAATCGACATTAATGTGATAGGGTCGACGTTAATTCTCCCTTTTTACCTTTTCATTATCGAATATGACAATACAATTGGTTAAATTTGGTATTGACATGAAACGACTCCCTATAAGTTAATCGTCTAAATGATAGGGTCTTAATGCCAGCAAGACTAGCCACGGATTGCAAAACGACTGCAAAATGCAAACACACATTTGCCAAAACGAATCACTTGATTAGGGGAGGTTTTACCTCCCTTTATAAGTAATGTCTTCTTATGTCACGGTAACATCTACTTCGTTCTATCTTCTTGTTCTAGATTAGAGATAGTTCATAGGGATGCTTAATCAAATAGATTTAGATCGCATGAGGTGAGGGAGATTACATAGCCAAAAAAAAAAGAGCGGAATGATTGGGAAATCGCGCAGATCTTAAAGCTCTATTCACTTTGTCATTACAAACTTACTCCTTTCATAAAGGTCGTGCCTATTATGCATTGGTAAACCGAAAAATAAACATAAGTTAACGTGCAGGTTATCATAATCTTAGATTTTATGTTTTATATATGATAGTAGGAAACTAATCATTAGAAAGTCATCGTCCGATTATTATCAACATACAACGGCTCTAAATGCATGCGATTGTAATTTTCGAAATGTATTTCTTAGAGATTAATTTGAAGGCATACATAACATGCATCGGTAATAAGTATTCCGCCCACATGTGAAAACCCGTAAGAAGAAAAAGAGAATAATACTAGATATACTAAGACTCATTTACTAAACGAGCTTACTAAATGATGTACAAACAATAAATAGTCATTTGAATTAGTGAGTAAGTACCTTACAAAAATACTCAATAAACAAATACTTTTTGAATGATTGAGTACATTTCTTTGCACAACCGTAACGCAGGGTAGCCACTCTTGCTACCGAATATGGGGAGTCAACACATAGCCCTATAAAATTCCTCAATTTTTCGAAAGGGGATTTTTATTGCTGTAACGGCCAAGTAAAGCTGTGTGTGGCAAAGCTTTGGGAAGAGACTTCAGCCAGTGATAACATCCACGACAACACTCTTATAAATGGAATCAGCCAACAAGACTTGCTCTGATGCAAAGCCAAATTTCTAGCCCTCCAAATGTTATTAATGCAAGAATTGCAAGCAATCTTCAAACTCAAACATTCTAGGGACTTCCCTTTGAAGATGTCGAGTAGCCCGAGGAAGCCAGTCACTCCAGTTTCCGATCTCACAGGAAATTCCACTCGGCTGTAGAAGCCTGCTCCATATATCCCGGGAAACTGAACGATCAAAAGACAAACGGTCCCTCGATTTATTGCTATCAGGACAAAGTATCATGACAGAGAGATGGAGATGCCCCCATCAAGCCAATCTTTCCTTTTAGTAGGCAATCTGTTGAATAGCCATCCAAGAAACAAAACAGTGTTCTGGAATAGAAGTCGGAAATTAAATGAGTTTTGTGCCATGATCCCTTTCATGACTTTGATCGCAAAGAAATCCAAACACGAGGAACTGAAAATAGGTCATTCTTGGATGACTTCCAGATGAGCTGTATCATAATTTAGATGTGATGGGAATGAGGCACCACAAATTGTGGCTTGAATGTCCACAAGAAATCAGCCATTGCATGAAAAGGCCAATATCAGGTTTAATCCTGTGTAATTGCCGAAACTTGAGCTTGGATTGGAAATTCTAGAAACATAGCCTGTCACCTAAAGTATGCCTGAGTAAAGATTCGAGAGGGTGCCAACAATTAAACTAGAGAAAGGTGGAGGCTTGATTACCAGTCCTATGCTGAAAAAAAGCCTAATCAAGCTTTCTCATATTCAGGATTTTGGTCAGCCTTAATTTTACCCACCAAAAACACTTCCCACAAAACAACAAACTGATTCATAATGACATCACTGTCATCCCTTATTCAAACTTTTTTATGTCATTATTTCTCCCCCATAACATGTAAACAGCAATGGGTACTAGCAGAAGAAATAGATGGATTGTATATAATTTGTTACCTGTTCCCTCAATCTTTTACTGGATGCTTTGGCAATTAACTGGGCAATACGAATTCAAGTTTTGACTTCTCCTGCCAATCAGTTTCACCAGTAGTCTCTGCAAGAACAAGATCCCTCTCTGAATCTGTGAAATCTGGTACGATCCCGCACGATGATTTCCCTATTGTATATCTTCGATATAAGCTTTATCACGGCATGACAATCCCCGCATATTCTTAGATTCTTTATTACTTGAATAGGGGTCCTCTCAGCTGTACTAATCAAACCAAAAGCAACAGCCAGTTTTTCACTATGATAACATATGGCATTCTCTTTCTCCTCATCACCAATGTCATGCAATACAAAGTCAGTCCCTGCCACATAACCGTGTTCTGTAATCTTGAACCTAATCTCCTCTAGCTTCCTATATATCTCTTGCCAACTTTCATGGCCTTGGTCTCCATTGTTGAACTTGTGTATTTTACCATCCACTTCAATATAGCTAAAACCAGGCACCTTTTTTATGTCCCTACTTTTCATAGCTTCTCTCACTCTACCAACATCATCCCACCTTGCACGAGCTGCATAGATATTGGACAATAGCACAAAGTCACCACAACCATTGGACCCCATTTCTAGAAGGTGCCGCGAGGCAATCTCAGCCATCTCCACATTTCCATAAGTCTTGCAAGCACCAAGCAAACTCTGCCAGAATACCACATCCGGCATCATCGGCATAGATTTTATAATATCATATGCCTCTCTGATACGTCCAGCTCGGCCCAACAAATCAACAACTGTACCATAATGCTTCACATTTGGAACTACCCCACATTCCTTCATCGAATCAAACAACCTAATCCCCTCTTCCACTAATCCCGCATGGTTGCACGCACATAAAGCAGCAAGGAATGATACCACATCGGGTTTGACCCCAGCTTGACCCATCTGCTTGAAAAGCTCAATGGCTTTATATCCATCACCCTGCATCGCAAATGCCATGATCATGGTATTCCACGTAACAAGACACTTCCTGGACCTCATACCATCAAAAACCTCATAAGCTTTATCGACAAACCCACATTTGGCATACATGTCAATAACAACGTTGCAAACTTGGACGTTCTGATCAAGCTTCTCCTCCCTTATATAGTCATGAACCCTTCCACCTTCTCGCGTGGCTCCCAGCTGCGAGCACGCGGAAAGAGCACCAATAACCGTTACTTCATTAGGCTTCAAGCCTTCCTCTTTCATCCTCTTATACAAAGATATAGCCTCAGTGGGTCGATGGCCCTGAGCCAGCCCGGAAATCAACGCGTTCCACGAGGCAATATCTCTGACAGGCATTTCATCGAACACCTTCTCGGCAGAATCAAGATCGCCACCCTTCGCATACACGTCGAGCAGAGTCGTCCGCAGCAGCACGTCCGCACAGAACCCGAAACGCACCACTTGGGAGTGCAGCTGCACCGCCTCGGAGATCGCGAGGGCGCGCGCGCAAGCCTTCAAGGCGAAGGAGCAAGAGAGCGCGTCGACCCTGCGGGAGCCGCGCAGCATGGAGCGGTACCAAGAGACGGCTCCGGCGGGCTCGGGGCTCTGGGCGATGCCCCTGAGGATGGCGTTGAAGTCGTTCGTGGAGGGGCGGTGGATGCGGTGGAAAACGCGGGTCGCGAAAGAGAGGTCGCCGGAAGGCGAGATTGCGCAGAGCTCGACGAGCCTCGTGCGGGCGTTGGTCGACTGGAACTGGCCGGTGACCAGCAGATGGGCTTGGAGCTGCTTGATGCGGGAGAGGGAGGTGCATTTCTGAAGCAGCGACTCCAACGAGTGCATGCCTTGCCCGCGCGAGCTTGCTCAAAAACCATGGCTTTTGCGAACTGGACGCATGGCGAATCTCGCGGGGAGCGAAGCCGGTTCGGTGCAGCAGCAGCGGAAAGTTTGGATTTTGCGAAACATTGCTTGTCGCCGTCTTAGTTACGCATTTTATATATTCGAAAAAGTGAGTATTTAAAGTAACCAGTAATTTTTCAAGTGATTTAAGGGAAGTGGCTTTCTTCAAAATTGTCACTTTCTTAAAAATTTAGCGACTGACCAACGTAGATGGTAACATTCTATGTAGAAGCGTGTGTGAAGGTATAAGTTAATCGGATTACACCGCTCCCTAAACATTAGAATCCTTAATAAAAGAATAGTTTAAGTATCAGAACTTGGCACAATGAGATATTAAGTGCCAAAAGTTAGGAGCTTAAAGTATGACTTTTTTTGAAAAATGAGATACTTAGGTCATCGTCGTAAAATTTCTATTTTCAATTTATCAATTTCTCTGTTCCCCTAACAAAAGAAATGGAGAAACCCGTTTGATAACACAAACCGATTTATCTCATTTCGAAACCGATTTCGTTTTAAATGTTTTGGAGAATGAGAAATGGTGTTTAGTAAATCGTAATCCTCTATTTGAAGTAGAAATAGAAAACTATTTCTCCACTTCTTCCTTCCAGACTCCTCTCCTCTCCTCACTATCGTGCTTTCCCCATTCCTTCTCCTCACGACGCCGTTTTATTTTAAAAATTTAAAAAAAAATTAAAAAAAATTAAAAAAATTAAAAAAAAAAAAAAACCTAGAACCTAGTTTAAAACTCCTTATTTTATTGAGAAAATAAAATTTGGCGTCCAAACCCGACACCACATTTATTTTCTATTTTCTTGCCTAACCACCCTTTTTGGAAATAATCTCGCGCAACTTTTTTTTTTCTCTAAAGCTTTCGGAAATAAATTCGTACGTGCTCCCGTACTCAAAATTAATCGATCAAACTTTGCACGCACCTAGTTTAAAACATCCTTGTTTTATTGAGAAAATAAAATTTTGCATTCAAACCCGACACCCCATTTATTTTCTATTTTCTTGCCTAACCAACCCTTTTTGGAAATAATCTTGCGCAACTTTTTTTTTTTTTTTTTCTAAAGCTTTCGGAAATAAATTCATACGTGCTCCGTACGAAATAAATCCGAAAGCTTTAGAAAAAAAAAAAGTTGCGCGAGATTATTTCCAAAAAGGGTGGTTAGGGCAAGAAAATAGAAAATAAATGTGGTGTCGGGTTTGGACGCCAAATTTTATTTTCTCAATAAAACAAGGAGGTTTTAAACTAGGTTCTAGGTTTTTTTAAATTTTTAATTTTTTTTTAATAAAATGGCGTCGTTTTGTTTTCAAAAGATCATATCGCCGCCGGCCCATCCACGTAAGACGGCCGGCGCTAGCTTTGTATCCACGTAGGCATTTTCCGAGCTAAATTTGCCGGAAGGACTAAATCGGCACCAAATAGAAAGTTAGGACTAAATCGGTACCAAAAAAAAGGTTTAGAACTAAATCCGCACAAAGACAAAAGGTTTAGGACATTTTTGGCACTTCTCCCTAAATTAAAGTGATTTACCAACTTTTATCAAATTAAATTACCATCACAAGCACCAAGAATAGTGAAGTAAAATGATGGGGACAACATGATTCATAGAAATAGAAATTTTTTCTGTTATCAAACGGATTGTTTCAGAAATAGAAATTTTGAGTCGTTATCAAACAAGGTTTCTTTTACTCGAAATTAGTGGGGAATAGAAATTAAGAAATTGATTTACGGCGGTAAATCAATTACGTTTCGTAAATTTTGTCATGCGCTACCTTAAATGCCATCTTTAACAAACTCATCAAAAGTTTTACGTGGTAATTTTTATTAATTTTGCTTGCTTACGTGGTTTGTTGGAGAGTTGACTCACTACAAAAATGTAAAAAAAAAAAAGTCGTTTTGATGTGAATTTGAATTTGAATTTAAAAATTAATTTAATTTAATTTAATTTAATATAAAAAAATTTAAAAAAAAGGAAGAGAGAGAGAGAGAGAGAGAGAGAGAGAGAGGGGGGAGGAAGGAAGAAGATGAATGGTGATTGAGGGCTCAGCCCTTACCACTGTCACCTCCCCTCCGGCCCAACGATGAAGAGGGGAAAGACGACCGGGGTTGTTGGGCCTTGGTTAAGGGCCAATTGGCGGCAAGGGCTTTATAGGCCCCAGTAGGCAGCAGCCCTTAGCTTGACCGGGCAAGGGCCGGGACCCTCACCTTAGATCTGGGCGAGGTCGCCATGCCTTGGACCCTTCCCCCACCATCTCCGACCCTTCCCAATGACGGTGGGGAGGCGAAGTGGTGAGGCTTGAGCCCTTAGCCATTGTTCATTGTTCATTTTCTTTTTAAAAAATAATTATATTTGACACTTAAATTTTGACGACTCAATCATTTATTTATTGCATAAAAATTAGAAATTAATTTTTTAACCCCTAAAAAATGTTAGAATTAAATTGCATAGCATATAGTTTTAGGAGTATTTTTTTTTTATTCCATTTGCATCGGACTAGCGACGGATGTGTTTAAATTGGTAATTCCGAGCTTTAATTTGACGAGTTGGACTAAGCCTACGAAAAGAGTAAATTAGCCCGAGCCCTTTTTTTTATGATCGAAAATTATCTTGTGAGAAATAAAGATTTGATATTTTCAGTGATATGACGATGGATTTTTCAATATCTCGGATAGGGCAAGTGTGACAAAGAAATATTGTAAGCTTATCTTTGGAAGATTTGGAATTTGAGAAAAATCTTATTGCAATCTTGAATCTTTAGCAATAGTGATAAAATCGGTGGAGGATATTTCATTCGGGAGGTGATCTTTATAGATGTTGATTTGAAGAATGAAATAAAGCCCCAATCCACTCACTTATAAAAGGGTTGCCACACCCAGAAAGATGGTGGAAGGCCACATAATAGAAACACACGACCACAATTCGTGAAATAGAGACAGAACCGAGAGGAAGGAGACGACTCAGTCAAGACAACCACCCACCTTCGTATTCAACACCAGGCTTCAAAGGGGTCCACTTATCATCCCCCACGTCCCATTCCTCCGTGACACCTCAGTCCATTCAAGCCAGCTCTGACGTTGAAGTTCCACGGCTAAAACAGCCAAATTCGGTCACCGCAAGCCCCCTGTACCGGGCGACCACGCTGCTGTTGTGGCCTTGCCACACGACGGCGCTGCTTTTCTGGTCTCGCCGTGTGGACAACGAAGCTGCTGTCCCCCCATCTCGACGCGCCGCCCCTGCTGATTCCATGCCATCGCTGCACCGTCGTTTGCTGCACCGCGCCTCGACCCTTCGGTGACGACCCGCTAGTGGTGATCACCGTCGAGGAGCTGTTGCCCGTGTCCCACAATGGCAACATCGCCTGCCCGCACCGCCCCGACGTCAAGTTCCACTCCCACGAGTGTTTTCGGAGCCCCGACGATCCTGTTGCTGCGGCAACGTTTCTCCGAGTTTGAGCTGCCATCCCCGACGCAAGCCGCATCCGTGTGGCCCATTAGGTCGTCCGCGGAATCCCCAGCAACGACGCATATTAGTCTTTCTTTTGCAGGTGGAGAATTTGCGGTCAAAGTCTGAAAATTTAGTGGGATCATAAGAGGATTAAAGGATCCCGCGGGTCCAACAGTGAAAGACAAACCAATTGAAAAGAAAAAAAGAAAGATTGGTTGTGCTTGCGCCCAATCATCAACGGGACTTGATTCCTATCGAGCTTGGAAACTTTTGTTTCGCAGATCTCGTGGAACTCATCATCGGCAGGTTGCATCGCGTGTAGCTGTTCGAGGATTGGAATTCAGAAGCCAATATTCGAATTAGGTGAAAATTTTATTTATTTTGATTTTCTAAAATTCCGTTACCTTATTTGAAATATTCCCTGATTGAAATTCCCAGTGTACTGCCCAATCCGCAACCACCAATTTTTTATTCCATCTATAAGGTTTTAAATGGAATAATTAATCATGTAGAGAATAAAATTAATATATTGATCTTTAAGGCTTAAAATCGCGAAATAATCAAGTTTGATTAGATATCGTTTCCAAATTCGAATGATGGATAATATCTTTGATGACTGTGAATGATTTGGTGCTTATCTTTTAATTGCTTTATTTATCTCAAAAATATTAAAAAAAATGCATTTGCATATTATGTAGATTAGAATTGATTTCCTAGATAGAAATTGCATAAAATGTTGAGATAAATGTCTAGGTTAAGATAGGAATCAGATTAGTTTATTTCCTAAGTTAGAATTTTATTTTTAGCAATTTTTACTAACGAATTTTTATAAAAAAAATACAAAAATATTAGATCCTTTTCTAATTATATTAGAATGCATGTTTAGATGGTATTTTGAGATTAAATTGCATGTTGAGATAAATGTCTAGGTTAAGATAGAATCGAGGAGGTAAGCCCGTGTAGGGAAGAGGTCGAAGTCATGAAGGCGGAGATCCAAGGGCTCAAGACCGAGCTCGCCCTATGCAAACTTATGGTGCGGTGTTTATTTCCTAAGTTAGAATTTTATTTTTAGGTCCGCACTGGACCCAAAAGTGCCCAAAGAAGGGTCGAATCAACGCCCTCCTTGCCATCGAAGAGGAGGAACCCAAACAAGAAGAAAGACAAATCCGGCTTGGAGCGGTGAAGAGGATCAACTCCGTCCAAGCCCGGTCGCCAACCAAAAAGGGAGGAATTGCACCGAACACGGACATGTTCTTCGTAGGGGCCGAAGTGTGCGGCCGAACGCTTTACGCTTTGGTTGACACGGGAGCGTCGAACATGTTCATGTCGACGAAGCGGCAAAAGCCCCGGATCTTCGCGTGGAGCCATCGGGAGATCATACAAGCCCATCAATTCAGGCGACTTCGTGGCGTAGGAGCATCTCCCTGATGTGGATGTCAAGATTGGCGGATGGAAAGGCAATATTTTACTTGACGACTATGATCTCATTTTGGGTATGCAATTCTTCGAAAGTGTGGGAGCTATGATCGACATGAGGACCAAATGCATCATAGTCCCCGACCAAAAATGCCCGACGATCACAAATTTTTATCCGTGGTCAAGTTCCTATGCTCGCTCGGATTCCCAAGCCTTCTCCTCGAAGCTTCTAGAAAAAAATACAAAAATATCATGCACATGTCATATAGAATTAGGTTCATAAAATGTATGTCATTTAGTGAACATTATTAGGTTCATTTAATTAGAAAATTGCATGTCATTAGAATTAGGTCATTTGGTTAAATTGTATTACACGTAGATTAGATTTTATTAAATAAGAGAAAAAAAAATTGGAGTGACTGCGTGTTAATTAGAAATTATCGATGTGAATTTTGATCTAACATTGCAGATGCTTTCGATGCCATAAGGTAAGTCTTACAATTTATTCACGGCTTTTTTAATTGATGGTTTGTGCACTCGCATGATCACCTCACATATTAAGAAAGTATATTAAAATCAATTCATGTTGTCTGCAAAATATTTTTTTCAAAATAAAAGAGAAAGGTATTGAAATGGCGTTAAAAAAATCTAGCGTAATCAAATTCCCAAACTCATAAATTTATAGTTCATAGAAGTAAAGTGAATCTCCCATTACTTTATTTGAGTTTCTAATCGATCCACCGAAATAGATTAGTGGTGACTCCTAATTGTAAAATCAATGGTATGTTAAAAACTATTGTAAAATCAATGGTACGTTAAGAACTTGAACTTAAGTCACGAATTGATATGAGCTTAGGAGAGCTCGCGCTAAGTTTAGACTTAATAATCTATTAGCCAAATCTAGGTAGTGCACCTGAAATTTAGGTCACAACATAATTTTAAATTTAATTTAATTAATTTTTATATTACTTACTTAGCCACGTCAGTAACAAAAGAACTTGTTTTTGCACTTGTCTAGCCACGACATTGCTTTATACTTACTTCGTCGGAAAACCACCACATCAACATTTTGATTGGATATTTTCGTCATTTAATTTATTCATTTTGCTTCAATTTTGACATTTACGTGTTACTTTCCTAACTTTTAAGTATCCTCATGCGAAGTTTTAGCACTCCAAGTATCATTCTTTCTTGCCAACATTGATTTCGATACCCTTGTCTACCATCCTTGTCAAGAACATTAGTTACTCATAACACAAGAACATTAATTACTCATGACACGAGAAAGCAACGCTATGGGAGTTCCTCCTCGGAGTGTCCAGAGGGCACCGGCTAACGAAGAACTGTGACATCATAATAGCCCTCTAGCAAGCAGATTCAAGTATTGAGAAAGACCACAAGTCTTATTCTTCTTATTGAGCAACTCCGCAATGCTCATAGTTTCACCAATAAACAGGCCAGGTGCAATAAGAGGCACCTGACATAAAAAAGGGTTTTATGAATTATGAAAGTTACAAAATTTTCCTGCTTGTATTCAGCATGTCAATCGTGTTCATAACGTTACAAGGGTGCAGTTGCGGTCAGTGCATACTGCAGCTAGGCTGGACCTCTTCACAAGTTATTTTCCTATGTCGATTCCTGGACTCGAATGTAGGATTCACAGGCTTGTTGCCTCCCGACAGAGCAAAATTTAGAAGCCTCGTGTAAATGCGAGATCATTTTATCTGTCCCTGCGCAAACTAGGTAGCCTGGCTCTGATCACGCCGGAGCATTTGTTGAAGCTGAATCACTTGTTCCCTCTGTTCTGGCGGCAGAGAACTCAACTGTTCTGCTGTTAAGCTCATGACTTGCTGAAGCAAAACAGACTCCACATCTGACGAAACCTGTCATTGGAGAAACAAAAGAATCAGGCGGATAGGACCTCATTCAGTGCAATATCCTCTATTAAGCTTCAGAGCACAGAGAATCAGGCGAGCATGGAAAATTATGAACAACAAAATCCCATGTCACAATTGAAACTAGAAACCTTCCATGCATATTTACAATTTGTTTCAGTTAAAAATCTCAAAATAGATAATTTAACCTCGGAAGGTGCTGCCAGATAACAATATAAAGTGGTATCGCTCAACCCATTGGACTTCCGCAAGCATCACCAAAAAGAAATTACCTGAGATGTTTGCCTTTCGGGATGCTGCAGTTCCATCTGGGGAGCAGGATTAAGAGAAACTGGACCAAAGCGAGGTGCCCCAGGTCCCACAGTATTATTCAGACCCCCCAAAGAGAGAGAGTTGGCCGTGACATCTTCTAATCTCATCAGCTTAGAAGGGTGATTGCTTAGTTCTGAAAGCTCACCACCAATTCTACCTGAAATGCCTGATGATATTGAGGGGCCAGGCTGTTATTTTAAAGGACATTAGACAGAAGAAATTGCTTATACAAAGAAATGATAAGATTCGTCTCCTTATAAAAGAGAAACTATCAACATGTCAAAGCAGTTCTTTTTCTGCAAAAGCAAAGTATTAGAAGAATCTACAAGGTTTGATTTATGACATGATCCAAAGATTCTTCAAGCACTTCAAAGTTTCTATGCATGGCATGTTAACAAACAAGAACCTAATCAATAATAACTTTTGCCACTTGCTAAACTGCAATGTGTAGATCAACGGAGAAGTTACTGTACACATATGGATTCAGATAGTCCAACATTATATCTTGTCTCTTCCAATTTTTTATAATGTTTGATAGATTTAATTATCCACTCTCTTTAAATATAAATCACTGCAGACTCCGGAATCGTAATCTATGCTCACCAAATCCCCATTATAACTGCCCAAATTCCATTCATCAGCTCTTCTATGATGCTGCTAGAGGAAGAAAATGCCTCAGCCTCAAAACACAGTAAAGCTTCTTAGTTTCAACTAACAGTATTTCATCAACAGATTGTCTAAATTTGTGATTTTTGAAAACAGCAAATGTTTTAAAACTTGATCCCTGACCTCTGATGTTGAAGGATGAGGCAAAATAGAAGGAATCCTAGCTCTGCATTCGAAAGACCCACCTGAAAGTTACGAGCTAAATCTGCAGCACCAACCACTCTTGGTTGTTGAGATGAAAAGGAGTGCATGTGCTGAGTAACAGAAGCAGCATTTGGCACGGGCCCTCGTGCTGTGACAGGTACACTGGTGGAAGTTCCCGATGGGCCTGTGAACATCCCCTGTGGGTAGTTACCTTGTGGAAATTGGATTTGAGGTTGCATCGCGAGTTGTGATGGCCCAGATATTTGGTTTTGTGCATAAGAACTGTGAGACACCGAAGAGACTTGACCATGCTGCATTTTGGGCATCAATCCAGGTTGTTGCATACTCTGTCCAAGTGGGGGCAGCCCTGAAAGTGTTGGAATAGCTTGCTGCTGAATCATATGACCATCTCTGGCTGCTGGCTCTGAAGGTTGAGAAGGACCCTGCCTAATATTTAGCATATGCAACTGCAAATTTAAAATAAGATGCTCAATTTGACATATAATAACATGAACTAACCCCCAACAAGAAAAGCGGGTAAGAAACTAACCATTTGTGTAGTCACCAATCCAAGCATTATTTCTGCCTACAAAAAAAAAAGGTAAATCAATATTGCAAACTCAGGATGACCAGTAATCAAGTGACAAAAGAGCACATCATAATAAACCGGTTCTGAACAAAGGCAAAAGGCAATGCTAGAACTCCCTTTTATACACAATCAACATATCATCCACAAAAAAGGAAAATACGAACAAGATATGTAGTTCTAACTTCTCCTACGAAAAAAGGTTGAAACCGAAAAACAAGATAACCTCAGGCGGGAACATGTTAGAACTCTCAATATTGTAAAAAAGCATCTAAG
Source organism: Eucalyptus cloeziana (assembly GCA_014182715.1). Classification (NCBI taxonomy): domain Eukaryota; kingdom Viridiplantae; phylum Streptophyta; class Magnoliopsida; order Myrtales; family Myrtaceae; genus Eucalyptus; species Eucalyptus cloeziana. The sequence continues at coordinate 32,239,784 of CM024639.1, forward strand.
GCCGGTAGGAGTATAAAAGTGTCAACCAAACTTTTCAAATAAGCCAAGCTCATTTCTCTTTTTCCACAAAAAATGTAATTTTTGGTATGATGGTATCTATGTTTATCGCAAAAAGGGGTCAATAAAGTTACAGCATAATCAGTCTCAATAAAATAGTGAAGTTGGGAGAACCCCCAAAGGACTCTTGCAAGATTCATCATAAATAGGAAGAAAGTGAGAAAAAGAACTGCCAGGCATATAAAAGGTTCTAAAGTAGGGCCCGGAAAATATTTCATGTGTGGATAAAGGCATCATAAAAAAGAACAACCAGGATAAGAACTCTATTCTAGAGATTCTATGGCATAAACTATGACAGGAAAGGAGATTTCAAAATACTGACAAGTACCTGAAAAAGAGCTTTACACAATTGTGGTCTTGATAGCAGCAACTGCCTTGCAGATTCCTTACTACGAGTAGCCATTACCTGCAATCAACACAGAAGTCTCTGATGGGCCAGTCTATGATCAAACAAAGAGAAAATTATCAGCTTTTCTGCAATGTGCTTACTTTCAGCTCAGATATAAGTTCATTAAGTTGGCTTCTTGACATTTTGGCCAGGTGAAGGGTTAATGGATCATTTGCCAAAGCTGATTGATTCTGAAGACCATTTTGATTTGGCAGCATGCTGGCCTGTGCACCACCAAGAGCTCCTGCCATGGCTGCCGCAGCAGTTATAGCAATATGGAGACCAATGGGCTGATTAACAGACTCTCCATGAATGGCAGGGCCCCTACTTGCCTTGGAGGATCTGTATCCAGACATTGGAAGGAAAAGGGATCTATTTCAAGATTCTATTTAGGTAGCCTAAGATCACTGAACAAAAATAGCTCATAGAACAGAGGGAACTGACCAGTACTTGAAGAGAATCCAGGCCCACCACGGCCCTGAAAAAAAAAGCCATAAATAAATAATCTCCATACTCCACCAAAATTTATAAAAAATAACCAACATGGTCGATTCAATGAGTGGGTGGGGAGAGAGCCATGGAGATGAGATACAATGGAATGACTCTTTTAGTCTCTTTTTCTGCATCAATATTTTGTTTACATCATTTACCAAGTCAGCCAACTATGACAGTCTACAACCCAGGTGAAGTCCATGACACTTCAAGGACCATGCCATATCATTTTCTTTTCAAAATCCATATCAAGGTTATTGCCCTGCATAAAATCAGTATCTTCTAAAATTTAGATCAAAGATTGGCCCTACTTCCTTTCTGTACCATGCTTTCAGTTTAACGCCAGTGTCTTAATCTATTATCACACATAACAGATGAAGCATCTCTAAACTCGTCCTGAAGAAATTAAGGAAGCCAGCAAAGATAAGTCAACATGTGGAAAAGAATCCAAAAAAGGGTCAGAAATAGCAAAGAATAATTTCATTTTTGACTGATTATACATCTACACATCTCATGGATGCTCAACTTTATCCCATGGTCTCCTAAGTGATAAAAGAGAGAAGAACTTTGTCCTTTTTAACCTGCGTCACCACCGAAAAATTTCATCTTCCTACTAGATCGTGTAAAGTTATCATTTACCTATCCAAACCACCATTGATGAGTTTCCCCCATCTTAACCTTGAAGAAAAGGGGAGAATATTTGCTTTTCGATTAGCAAAATCTCAATTGCTGAAACCCCTTCCAACTCCCACCTCATAACAACATCCATATTACAGAAAACAATTCAGACACAATAAAGCCATCATTTAAACATCCAAACCACCATACATGAATCTCTCCCATCTTATCCTCAATGAAGGAGAGGAGAAACTTTGCTTTTCATTATCCAAATCTCAATTGCTGAATTTCATAACAACAGGAAACAATTCAGACACCATCAAGGAGGAATAGATGGGAAAAACAATATTTGAGTTAGCTTATAAAAAGTGATTAAGTTATATTTCGCCTCGCCGAGTATGACTAAGGAAACCAACCAACTTCTGCAAACAAACTACTAGAAAGCAGTCTAGTGAAACTCAAAGGCACATACAATTTTTAGGGTTGTACTGTATTATCAGACACATTATTCCTACTAGAAGATCAGACTAATCTACACAACATAAACAACAAACAACATTTCTCAATTTATGACTAACAACTTGTACAAATAGCTCATCCACTGGTTACATCAAAGCAAAAAACAATGCATTGCTAAGCCTCCAATATGCTGTCATGGATATGAAACAATTGACAAAAGAAAGTATCCATATAGAAATTCAAGAGTTCAGTGACAGTAACCTGCTCCCGATTTCTATCAGATCCTTTATCATTTTCAGCAAAATCCACCCGCAGTTGCCTCCCATTGATCTCATAACCCTGAAGGTTTCGACGAGCACTCAAAGCTGTCTCCTCATCCTTGTATTCACAGAAACCGTAACCTTTTGGCTTTCCAGTTTCTCTGTCAATTACCAACCTGAAACATGGAAGCAGAAATAGTGCAGACAAATTGGAGTGAAAATGCTTATCAATAGAGAAATCAATCACATTGAAAAAAGATGATCGGAAGGAGAGCTAAAGAGTAGAATTTACTGTAAGCCCCCGGGATGCTTCATTACTTGCTCATTAATTGCCCAAGTATTATTCTAATACCAGCGTTTTTAAACCAAGACTGCGTAAAGAACCAATCTAGCTTCAAATTTGCAGGTCAATTGGTTAAAATGGTGGAACCACTGGAATGATCATTATCATGATTTTCAACTAAATAAGGTGATTTAAATAATTAGAGGCGGTTATTCATTAATGAGCACCCAACTCAGTTAATTAGGGAGGTGGCATACATTCTTTGGGTCAGGGGTTCGGTTACTCTTGTTACTGCCCCTGCAAAATTATTTTAGGTCTTAAGAACCGGTCAATCAGTGAGTCGTCTGCCGGATTTACTGGTTGAACCAGGTGAAAACCAGGGTTGACCAGTTCTTCACCAACCAGGTTATCATATAAAAACCGTACTGGACCATGGTCCTGTTCTCAGTTCAACTAGTTCAACCGGCTGTCACAGCCCGGGTTTGAAAACACTGCCAATAGCAGAAAAGTTTATGCGAAGTAGCTCTAGCAGTCTTTAAGAAACTACATTCTTGCATTAAATTCCCAAAGTTTTAACTGTTGACATTTTTTCACTCTTCAAAATTTTCACTTTTTCAATAATTGAACTCTCAGCCAATTGAACGAACATCTGACAAGATAAAACCAACTCTTTTTTTTTTTCGTTCTTGAAAATAATGTAGCCAGAGCATCATCTGAGAAGAATGCCGCCCACCCCATGTAGGGAAGCAATTATACATACTGCAATTCAAAGAAAAACCGTACTGGGCCACTGTCCAGTTCTCAGTTCAACTAGTTCAACCGGCTGTATGGTTCAGGTTTAAAAACAATGCTGATAGCAGAAAAGTGTTATACGAAGTAGCTCTAGCAGTCTTTGAAGAAACCACATTCTTGCATTGAATTCCCAAAGTTTAACTGTTGACATTTTTTTACTCTTCAAAATTTTCACTTTTTCAATTATTGAACTCTCAGCCAATCCAACCAATATCTGACAAGGTAAAACCAACTTTTTTTTTTTTTTTGGTTCTTGAAAATAAATGCAACCAGGGCATCATCTGAGAAGAATGCTGCGCGCGCACCCCTTGTAGCTTTTTTCGCCTTTCAAGAAAACATATCACAAGTAAAGCAAATACACTCACATCCCAATTTGGGATGCGCCAATACTTAACATCACACATGGCACTAGAAAAACATTCCAGGAGAAGCCAACGAGAACTCCGCAAGCACCACCACAAATATCAGTATAATTCAGCAAGCTCGTCACTACCGAAATCTCACCGAAGTGATACACACCTGAAAGATACAACAGGGCCGACCTCCTGACAGATTTCTTTAAGCTGCTCCTCGGTGGCGTCATAGGGAATGTTTCCAACTGAAACAAAAACACCAAGGAAAAGAACAGACGATTACTTACACAATCCACCGCCATGCTCGAAGCCTCAATTCACAGTAAAGAAGAATTGCACCCGGAAGGAAAAATCCAGTCTTCAGGAGGAAATCGCGGTTCGCGAAGCCCCAAGACGAGATTTTTCCCCGATTTTTTGCCGATTCGCGATAAATCGAAGCGAGGAGGAAGGCGGGCACACGCAGAGAGGGAGAGGGAGAGAGAGAGTACCGAAAACGCAGCGATGTTGGGAAGAGGCCATGAATCAACAACATGAGGACCGGGAGAAGGTGAAGCTCGGCTCCATCTCCTTCTTCCTCCTCGTGCTGCTTCTCCCTCCTCCGTCGCCCTGGCTCGCTCGATCGTATCTTCGTTCGTCCTTCGCTCCGAACGCGATCCGTCAACGGGAGCACCGCGAGTTCGCGAGACTTCCTTTTTGACGGATTCGAGGAGGCGGTGCGCTGCGGAGGCGGAGAGGTCGGTCTGAGGAATCGGGAAGGCGGCGGAGGCGGCGGAAACGGAGAGGAGTTACTCTTGCGCTGCACAGTCGACGGGCTCGAGCTGAGAGGCGGTCTCGTTCCCTTCGTGTCTCCTTCTCGTCTCCTCCTCTCTTCCCCCACCGGCCAGCCTGGCCTGGCCCAAAGGAAACCAAAGAGGATATATTTCTTTTTTAATTTAGGGAAGGAGGCTTTTAGGATGTGTTTAAGATTTAAATGCTAGTTTTTGTATACAAATTTTTTTTAAAGCATTGATCAAACAAAAATCGAATGTCGAGCTCCTTTTTTTTTTTTTTAAATTGTTTCAAATGATCTGCATAACCACGGCTCGTGTGATCAAAACCCAATTACTATGATATATTGACATATAAGTTGCGTTGGCAATCGGGAAAGGAATTTAAGAGAGGACAAAAATATCATGTGTTTTGTACTTACTCAAAACAGAACAAAGTCATATATAAGGGAAATATAAGCCAAATAAATTTATTCAATGGAGGACGTGAGATAAAGATAAATAAGATTTCTAATATTTATATTAAGAAAGTTATTTTATCTCGAATAACAAGCTTCTTAAATTAATAATTTATTTTTAATTTAATATAATTTTATTTATATATTCAAATTTAATTATATTTTATAATATAAATACAATATATAAATAAATAAATATTTATTTTTATTGCATATTCTAGCTATTTTATTATTTTAGGTGTATTTGTGCAGTTTACTATCTAAAAGATGGAAGAGGGAGAAAGAAATAAAATATAATTAAAAAAGAGAAAAAAACAAAGTAAAAGCAAATAGAAATAAAGTAAACAAGAGTATCGTAAGAGATTTTTACCATCTCTATTTATAAATTTTTGTATTCATTTTACTGATAAGTCATTAATACCAAATAATGTACCGACGTGAATTTCTGACTTTATTACTGTAATCAGTGAACATTTGATAGGATCTCTTTATACTGCGCATACTATATTAACCAATTATATTATAATTAGAAATCCAAATGATCAAATGTATAGAGAGACTTGACACGTATTTGCGCAGCAAATATTGATCACTTATGTAAGTCTTAGGAAGAGGTGGGAGGAGAATTGGAACATTTCCATATTTCATGAAGGCATGGAGAGAGGCACGATGGATGCAAGATCGATGATACAATTAGATTGTGAGAGTTTTATCAGAGAGTTTTGTGTTAAAGTTCGACAACCAAAGGAATTTCACCTGGAAGATGTTTGAATGCAGAGTTAGCTACTCATGCACACATTACTCTCCTGATGATAGAGCGACATCATTTGCTGTGTTGAATCGAGACGCGTGATTTGTTCGATATACGAGATGCCCGAGTTAAAGTGAGATTCAATATGATCCATCGTGATAAAGTATATTGCAAATACAAATCATTAGAACAATCCTTAGAAAAGATGGCCGATCCAATAAGTCGACTTACTAAGCATCACAAGGTCTCATGACCAAGGCCAATCAACTCAGACAATGACATGAGGACGCACATATATGATAATGAGAGGGCACCTGATGAACACTATTAAACTCAGACAACCACAAAGTAATGTAACAATTACAAATATCAACTCAACAAATCAAGAGATTGATATGTATGTGAATATTTCTTACACGCCAACCCCATATAACATTTCGACCAAAAAAAAAAAACTACATATAACATTAGCAAGACAATGCATTAAAGAATATCAAAATTTCTTAAATTGAATATTCAGGCTTCGCTTGTTTCATGGAAACCGTAACATTTTCATAAAATATTTTATGGGCAATTATTATTAAGAAAAATGATAATATTTTTTGGTGTTTGGTTAAATCTTAAAAACGAATGGAAAAATATTTCTCATTGTTAGATAATATTGATTTTCCTTAATAGACATATATTATTTAGCCGCTAGTAACTTGCATACAGAAGACCAATGAAACCTCCATGGGCACTCATGTCTCAAGTTTGGATCGCCGACTCTCGAGCACTAGCATGGGGACTAATCTTGAGTTAACAAAAATGTAGCCCAATAAGTTGATGCCCAACACCCAAACTCTGGTCCACAGGGGCAGAGGCTGAGCAAAGGTCTTCGATGCGTGGGCCTATGTCTATCGAGGGTGGGCTAAGACCCTAGCATTCAAGAACTAATTATATATTAAAAAATGATTTTTGACTTTTTTAAGAGGAAATTATTATTCTAAAGTCGTGGGAGGTGGGCGCTCTTAATCTTTCTCGATTTATGTCGCCGCCGCCTAAGGCTATATAACGATTCTCGCATTATTAAAAAAAATTATTATTATTATCCTGAAGTTAAACTTGGGTAGGATAAAATTTTCCGTTGAATAGAAAAATATTTTTCGTTGATTTATTTTCTTAAGCAATTTAAATGTCAAAAAATAAGGAAAATGTATTTTCAAAAAATATATTTTGCGAAATAAACAGAGGCTTAAAGAGCGCTGGAAAAGGAAAATATTCGTTAACAAATTCCAAATTGCAAGGGAAGCAGTTTTTTTTTTTTTTTTTTTTCTTGGTCGAAAAGGCAGGTCTTCGTTTCTTATTCAAATTGGGAAAGTCTTCGAGCGACATGCGGCCCACCGCTCTGCCGAGCCAATGGCTTCCCCCCGAATTCCATGGTCTCCAAAATGGAGTACTCTCCGCTGACGCATTTTTGAACCGAGAAACGCGTCAAGATCAAATCTTTACGCCCTTCTCCTTCTCGCGGTCGAGACCCGGAACGGAGCGAAGCCCGGATCGATCTCGGAAACTGCATTTCGCTCGTCTTCACGCGCCACATTTCACGAACCAATCGTGGGTTCGTGATCGCGTCGAAGGAAGCCATGTGCGGTGCTAAGACAGGTAAACGAGCAAACCCATCTCTCGCTCTCTCTCTCTCTCTCTCTCTCTCTCGCCAGAAAATTTGAAAAATAATGGAGTGGTGAAATTGCCTGCGTATGTTTAGTGGATCTGGAGATTGGAATCATCTTCTGGTGTTGAATGCGTTGGCTTCGGTGGGAGCTCGGGACATTGTTAGACATTGTTAGATTGGGTAGCGGGGAAGCGGAATTGTCCAAAAACAGCTTTAAGAGGGGGCAATCTAGCTGCTTTCTTGTTAGATGCACGGTCCAAAGTTGATGTCTTGGGGCTGAAATGGGTGTAATGTAGATCCTTGATGTTTGGGGAAATGTACAGCGTCCGGCACCTCCTTTCTATTGTTCAATTGAAATGTTTCTGTTTTTACAAAGCATATTGATGGACAGTTTTAGTTGTATTTTATTGTATTTCCTCTGGCTCTTTGTTTTTTTTTGTATTGGTTCCTTTATGAGGGGGAGATTTGACAGAACATGGAATAAATTGCAGGGCACCAGATTTTTTGTTCAGTTCTAGGTCGCCGACTACAATAAGCTGTTTTGGTGTTAGCATTTCTGGAGAGACCCGAAGTTATCTGAGCTGACTGGTTCTGTTGAGAAGATGGTACTTTGGGAAGGGTATGTAAGTGATGAAGCAATGGGCACATTTGCCCCTATTGTGGTCTATTGGGTGTACGCAGGATTCTATCAACTTTTGCCTCCCCTGGACAATTACCGGTTACATACTAGAAAAGAGGAGGAAGAGAAGAATTTGGTACCCCTTACAATGGTTGTGAAAGGTGTATTGCTTCAACAACTTGTGCAGGCTACCGTTGCCCAGGGGCTCTTTGTGGTTAGTATTTCGATTTAAAAACCATTTTTCAGCCGGTGTCTAAGTCTTGGAGTTAATTTCACAGGTTTATTTTTATGGTCTTTGTGTAATGGTTCATTAGCTTGTATTTTGGTTTTAGAGAATCTAACTGCTACAGTTGAAGCAATGAGCTACAATAAATCCATATCAGATAAGAGAATCTAGTGCTTTAAGTTCCGTGTCGAGAATACGTGATAGCTGGAGAAGAAGGATATGTTTAGGTTACTTCTTGGGCGGTTAAGATAATTGTGACATGTGTGCTAATTAGCAAACTTTAGCTTCCTTCAATAGGGGATATTTAAGCTGTCAAATATTCTTTTTTCCCTTTCTTTTCTATTATTTTATTCGTTTTTCTTGTATTGGGGGCGGGCGGGGGACTTTTGGCCTTTTGGATTCTTTCGATTGATATAGATGAAAGTTAAAGTGGCTTCCATTCTTATTTTCACCATAGAATTATGTTGTTTATTTCAACATGCTGTACTGCAAGGTGTCGGTCTGGCCCTCCTGGAAGGAGGAGGGAGACTTCGATCATGTGTAGTTGCTCAAAATTGACAATACAGCGTTAATATATATCACCTGGCAGGGTGCTAGGACACCAATCTCATGGAGTTAATTGGACATAGAAGAACTTAATGGTTTAAATTAGAAGTTGTAATTGTTAAAGAGTTGACTAGAGGAAACAAATACACATATACTTTCCTTCTCGTCCATTCAGGAGGGTGCAAATACACCAGCACTCATTAGAAATTATCACCTTTAATGGAGATGTAAACTAACATCATAATATGTCTGGAATTATAGATACTGATTGTCATCTTGTAGAATTAGATTTAAGTCTGAGCTGGAAATTAAGTGGAGTTGCACAAAAGATCCACGCGCCTGCCTTGTTGCATTAGTGTGAATAAGATAAGGTTGATATGACATTGATCAAGTGTTTCCGATGATGGGCCCAAGTCCTAGTTTTCACTTTTCATCAGCCTCATTTCAGTTGACTTCTTTCCTTTGCAGTTGTGATGTATGACTGAATTTTGTCAAAATTCTCAGTACTTGTATGCAGCATATCTATTATCAATGGGAAATCCCTGTTTGACTGTATGGTTGAGCAGTTGTAACAATGGCAAGTTTTGTGACATGGTTTTGCATACCTATACATACCTATGTTTATTGTCGTCACAAGGGAGGTTAATATCTGGCCTAAAATATCATTCTGTTTCCTTCTGATTGCAGTTGACATCAAAAGCTAATCCATCAGGAGTGACAGTTCAGCCCTCCATACCAATCCAAATACTGCAATTTTTAGTTGCAATGCTGGTCATGGACACGTGGCAGTACTTTGTGCACCGCTATATGCATCAGAACAAATTCTTGTACCGCCATGTCCACTCGCAGCATCATCGGCTGGTTGTCCCTTATGCAATTGGTGCTCTGTATAATCATCCACTTGAGGGTCTCCTGCTTGACACTTTTGGTGGGGCGATCTCTTTCCTTGTGTCTGGGATGACTGCGAGAACTGCTGTGTATTTCTTTTGCTTTGCTGTGATTAAAACAGTCGATGATCACTGTGGGCTGTGGTTGCCTGGCAATATCTTTCATATTTTCTTCAAGAACAACACTGCTTATCACGACATCCATCATCAGCTTCAAGGCACTAAGTACAATTATTCTCAGCCATTCTTCTCCATCTGGGATAAGCTCTTAGGGACTCACATGCCCTACTACCTTGTGAAGCGACCAGAAGGGGGTTTTGAGGCACAACTGGTGAAAGACAAATGACACTATGGCGGTTTATTTTTTTCAGCATTTCAAGCATTTTCATGATGAGAACTTTCATTCTCGGGATGTTGGGCAGCGATGTTCTCAGAAGGCTCTGGGTTTAGCAGGAAATCGTTCGAGGTTGTGAATTTGTTTTTAGATGATTGAATGTATTTATTTTCTTTGTTGACTGGCCCAATTTCATCAAGGTATTTAAGTCTTCGGTAGCTATTCTGTCATTCACTGTTCAGTCCATTTCCTTTACGCATGTGCTAGATTTTTCAGGCATATTGACGCCGATGTAAAGTAAGAGGATGAAGATTCATTTGTTGCATTGTATTGTTTTGAGGCTGCTTAGAGAAGGGAATTTTTGTGTGGCGTTGCTGGTTTTTTGGTCTTCAAGGCGTTGATGTCTACCTGCACTAAACTTGTCACTTCCGAGTCAAACAGACAATAGAACAGATTTCCTTCTCTTGTGGGAATGAATGGCTCTCTCTACTTCTGTAATAGATTAAACATGAGACTATAGGAGGTGCTAATCTTGATTTAGAGGGCTCTTTTATCGCATATTAGTTTTTGCAAGTGCAAAATTCCTCGTATGAGGTAGTTCCCCTCCCTTTAATTCTCTTGGAGAAATCAAAATGTTGTCTGGTGCAAACAAATTAATTAACTTGCTCTAAGCTACCAATTAAGAAAAAAAATACCTTGCTATAGGCTTCAAGTGCTATATCAGATTAAGAATTTTTATCAAAGCTAATCTGAATTTTTCAACATAAAGTTACTATAAGCCCTGTTAAATATCTTTCATCACATAAAACCCTTTCCCAATATCGTCGTCAGTTTTTATTCCCTACTCAGCACCCACTAACTGGGGATCGCTGTTCTTCACTCTGCAAACACGTTTAATCATGGATTGTTAACAGTGCATAATTCGCAGATTTACCATAGGTCTATTTGCTTTGGTTGCTTAACGTTCACTTATACACAGTTTAATTGCAAGCAGAATTTCCAGCGAAGTCCGGAATAAGATATATCCTGAAAAAAAGAAATGCAACTTTCCAACAAATCCAACCATAGGTAATGCACCTGCCAAGCAACTCATCAGCCTGGAAATTGTTTTAATAGAGTATCCGCCTTTCGAATGTTTCATCTAAACTAAAAGCAATAAGATAGGCATATCCTTTCACATGTACAAATCATGTTTGAGCATCAGCACATCAATAGCAGGGCAACATCACCTTCGAAGTTTCTGAGTCCTAAGTAAGAGAATCAGACCTACCACCACCCTCCTCTTGACAACATGCTGCATGCAGGGCTGAAGTTCCAAAGTTGGATAATTAGACGAAATATCAGACATTGGGAGAGTGGCAACATGTAATTCATGGCAACACAGCGCTATATCAGCTCTCAGGCATTCTCATTTGCGTTATTTCAGCTGGTGGTCGCAAGGTGCAGACCATCTCTTTTGTCTTTCCAAAATAGACCTGTATTTATAAGTGACAGACCAACAAATTGCATGAGATTCTAGGTATGCCGGTGGATGGAGAATAAATGCAAATCACTAAGGAAAAATAATTATAACTAAAAAAGATCAACAAGATTGCAACAATGGAATTTACCAAACCTGATCAAGCGAGTTCCTCATCTTGCTCTCCATTTCCTCTATCATCCGTCCCATGTTACAAAGATGGCCCTCAGCAACTGAGAGGTCCATATTCATCTACAAGGCAAGAAAACATGAAAAGTTCCATAAGAAAAGCAAATTGAAGTGAACATGCACATGATGTAAACTACATATCTTGCTCCCAAAATAATTGCTTCAAAATGCGATCCTCATTAATTCCATGATTAACAAAGCCTTAAATAACATAATGATGCAAAACTAGATCTTCAACAATTCCATGACTAACAAAGCTTTAAATAACATATTGATGCTAAAACTGCACTTGCTCCCTAGATATTCCAAAAACTAAGAGAACCTTCCCTCTCAGTGAACCTAAAAACATTACCCCTTGGTTTAAGAAACAATAATAGCAAACCAGTAAGAAGTAACTCATAAATAATATTTCAGGAGACAACCTGCTTACAATTACATAGATCATTTCTTAAACATTATGCAGCCATCATGCAATGGTGAAGAACTACCAGAGACGCGTGCGTGCATATATGAATGAGAGAGAGAGAGAGAGAGAGAGAGAGAGAGAGAGAGAGTAGAATAAGGCCCAATGTGCACAGTTTTCCTAAGTGCAAACTTCGTGGAGCTGACTGAAAGTATACCTACATTAGAACTACTTTATTAAAGAATAAAAGTAAAGAGCCCATTCAATTTCATGCACACATCTATGTTGCGTTGAAACTGGTACTTAGGCCTCAGGTGCCAAGTCCAGGCAACATTGATATTCAAAAATAGGAAGGCCTGTCTGGGTCCAGCTTTCTACTAAAAATTTAGACACTTATATGCTTTCCATCCTGGTAACTCTCACGTTTCAGGCAAACATCATCTTCTGTTATTATTATAAAAACTATATTTGAATCTCCTAATATATTAAGGAAGAAATTTCCTCTTCGACTGAGTTATTAAAGGAGCTCTGCTAAAAGTAGTCTCAACAGGTAATAAAAAACCTTTATGTTCAATGTAATCAGATTACCTGTCTTCTAATAGACCCAGACAAACTGAATGTGCCTGATGATTCATCATCTGTAGTGAGAGAGAGCATAACAGTGCTGGTTAAACAATAATGAGCTGTCCCATCTTCTTCAGGACCCACCTACATACAAAACCAAAGAATGCAACAGCAGATCAAAAAAAGAGAGAATGGAGGAAACAGGGAAAAGATGAGGCTAAGAACAACTAACGGTTAAACTGATTGTACCTCAATTACATGTATAGCATCCCACGCCCCTTCCTCCAGGTAACCCCTTCTTCCGTGAGCCATCTTTGATCCATCTTGATAAGGAAATAGAATGTGAAAAAATTAGTAATCGGTACACTATAAAATGGGCTATCTAGAACAATAGAACCTCACCTTTCTTTATCAAAAAGCAGGCAACAAAACCTTCATTATCGTCTTCCCACATATAGACCGACGAAATGCCACCTTCATAGTACCTATGCATCCACTGATTAATCAAATTGCTATATCTATCAATGTAAATGGCATTCGTTATAAAATACAAACATCCACGAGCTCAGATGAGGACATTTGACATGCTTAGATTGTTCCTTAATATTTTCGCTGGCAATTATGCCGTTCCTTTCTCATAACCAGAATAGAGAACGAGGTAAGCAAAGGACCTCACTGGTCACGATATATTGCAAAGATCTCATTCGCCTCGATCTCCAATTTCCTTAATTCTGGAGACGGTTGCGTGCCATCTTCCAATGGTGGATGGTATTTACTAGACCAGGGTGACCTGCATGGACAAAGCAGGTCGCACGGTAAGAAAAGAGATAATTCATTACAGACCTGGCAACCAAAACCCAACAGCAAAATAGATAGTGACAGCAGATCCCAAACTGAAGACTTTCCAACAATTTTGTTTACTCCAGCAAGTTATTATTGATTCATAGCATGTCGTGCGCCCATAATATGATTATTCTGCTTTGTTATATGTACAAGAAGGTAACTTAGAAAAGCACAGCAAAAATTAATCGATAATATCATTGTCATGCAGTCACTATGCTATATCTGACCCATAAGCAAGTAATGAACGTTTCTTTTCCCAAAGTTGAAAGCAAAAACTGCAACATTCAAACAGAAGCATAAAACTTTGACAAACTTCTAATACAACACAGATAGCCCGTATAATAGTACCAGCATACTATAAGCAGCTATCATATTATGCCAAGGTTCCGCACTATTCAAGAGTAGACAGGTAACAGTCGCACCTGTAAGAGTCGGCATCTCTGTTGTATTCACACAAAATAAACTCCTTTCCAGAGTCTATGTCGCACATAACCTGCCATTTGCTCCGTGAGTGAGTTCTGTAGTGATATTATCACTATTTTAAACAGTAGTTATTGCAACCATCATACGCTAGCATAATCCTGCCTCTTTCCAGCCACAAGTTCCAATATACAGGAATTGCATTTGACCACGAGAAATTTGTCATCCCAAAGTCACAAAATTTAGATCGACTATAGAGTCGAGCCAGTGCAAACCAAGTTCTAACATTTGTAGATGAAAAGCAAGAAGAAAGGACAGGATCAATCGACAGCAGCACGCAATTTACCGCAAAGCTACCCAGTAACGCCTTAACAACGACCTCATTCTGTTCTTTCTCCGCATCATTGCCTGAACTATCGTCTTGTCTCATCCGGTATCAAACTCATCTTGCTCTACCAAACATCCAAAATCAACGTTTCACACAGGACCTCATTCTATCTAAATCCAAAACAGCCTATTCCCACGTTCGCCGGCATTGCCACTTTCTAGCTTCCGCTCCCATTGGACTCCTACGTCCAGGATGTGGACGGACTAGTGACGATACATTCCGGAATCAATCGACGCTGAGGTTAAACAAACGCGAAGGTTTCGGCTCTTAAAAAAAATCCAAAAAGGGAAACACCAAAAGAGACGGCGAAACCCTAGCGCGACGGGACCGGGAACGTCGGCTCACGGCCGACCGAAACGCAGCGGGTCAAAAGGGGTTAGAATCCCCAATCGCATTGCCAATCTCTAGCTCGCATAGAGAGAGAGAAGAGAGAGAGAGAGAGAGAACCTGGAGAGGCTGGTCGACTTGGGAGAGGAGATCGGAGGAGTGGCGAGGCAAGAGGCTGAGGAGAGCGGAGAGCGCCGTCTCCGTGTGCTTCGGCGGCATCCTCCTCATCAATCCCAACGCCGCTTCCATCTCCGACGACGACGACGACGACGAAGTCGAAGCGACGAAACGTGCGGCGCAGAGAGAGAGAGAGAGAGAGAGAGAGAGAGAGAGGGGCGACTACTCGTTCGATCCGAGCTTCCCCCGCGGGAACATCTGATCGATTCAGTCTTCTCTGTCTCTCTCTCTTCGAACACAGACTGTCAAACAATGTCTGAAATTCTTTTACATTTTGAGTTTTTTTTTGTTGGGGGAGGATGAGCTTTTAAATTATTTGGGTGGGAGATCAAATCGAGTTCGAAGATAGAATTATTTTTTTTTATCAACGGAAGATAGAATTATTAATTATTTAGATAGTCAAAAGGCCAACAGTTCCCAGATTTAATTACGAACTCTTTATTTGATTCTTGTACTTTCCTCTTTTCTCAGTTTAATGACCCCTTTTCTCTGTCCTTGTTTAGCCAATTCTCTGGTTATTCGCAACGAAAACAAGGACAACAGCGAGCTTTCCGGTAATGACAAGTGTTTGGTGCGGAAGAACTTTATCTTTCGGTTTTGTAACGTAAGACAACCATACAGAGAAACATGGATTACGATAAATTAGGAGGGATTGGTCAATATATATTCTTTATGCATTGTAAATCTTTTGAATCTTTCTCCATATGGATTCCAAGGGATTGAAACGGTTTGGTGCATCAACACATATATTCTTTTGCCCCACTTCTCCTTCCTTAAATCACTTCATTCAAGTCATGTCACTCTTGATTGCAACCTATTATATATTTAGTGCGAAACTCCAATGGAATTCATCTGTCGTTATCATCCACTGATGCTTGGGGACATGGACTCGGACCAAAATTGCCTTAACCTGTATAACTTTGATCTCGCGCAACTAGAAGTGAATTACTCTTTCGAAATTGGTTTGCTAGGCTTTACAAGCTTTAATTTAGCGTGTAAGAGGTACCGAGTCTCCTCAAATTACCCTTCAAGGCTTCTTATCCCGCAACTAGAACTATCTAAGAAAAGGACAAGGAGTAGAGTGGAATGCACTTCACGTACAGCAGGAAAGCATGCAGCTCGGGAGTTGCTTTTGATAAGGAGGAGCCCGACAGGACCCTACGGACTGACAAGACCGCGGCTTTTGTCGATCCAGTTGATTGCCCTCCATGTGACTCGCTGGACTTTCCCTGCCTTTCATCATCTTATGATGTGAGATGTAAGGGGCCACTTAAAAGCTAAAAATGCCCGACGAAATCATAGTCCCTGTGAGAAGAGAATGATATTTTTATGCTCATTGAGTCTTTAATAAGCACCAAATTTTTTTTTCTCAATCACCAATGGTTTCCCGGGACTAACTCTTTCGGATAACGCTAATGTCGTTTCGTGCGCAATGATGACATTATTTCGATTGGGATCGTGCATTGAGGACATCCTCATTGATTCGGGTACGCCAAAATGCATGTACCCAGCAGAGTCAAGGATATGAAGCTTTCGCCATGGCACGCGATTCTTGTAGATTGTAATGCATATTAAAGCGAGGTTTTTCTAAATGAAAATCATAGCTTCACAGCACCTGACAATCAATAGAAGAAAGCAAAGAATCTCGCATGCCCGGTAGGAGCATTAACAGTATGTTGCATTTGACAAACGTTACCGAGCCGAGATAACCTCTTATGAGTGCAGTGTTGTGCGACACTTCAAAAGCATGATTACCAAATTGGTAATATAGATCCCCAGGTACTTTTGCTTGTGAGGTATTCCAAGATCAGGACTATGCGAGCCTTCACCTTTCTACCATTGCGAGTTACTGATCCACTTGCAAAGAATGACCAACCACCAGGCATTTTGCGACATAACACCAGCCTGGAGAAATAGATGGAGAATCAAGTAAAAATTAGCTGCTTCGCCAGAGCAAATATTTTGATTCACGAAAATGTTACACATACCGCACAAATAGTAAATGAGAGCATCTCCATTTGACAGACTACGTAGATTGGTCAGAAAGCTCACGAACTTCTGGTTTTGGGTTTAATTTGGCACGCCGCTCTTCATAAGATGCTGTGGCAGAATAAGGGTGTAATGAATCAGTAGAATGCCTCATTGTTTTCCC
The DNA here is from genome assembly GCA_014182715.1 of Eucalyptus cloeziana. Classification (NCBI taxonomy): domain Eukaryota; kingdom Viridiplantae; phylum Streptophyta; class Magnoliopsida; order Myrtales; family Myrtaceae; genus Eucalyptus; species Eucalyptus cloeziana. The sequence goes on from CM024639.1 coordinate 32,256,650, forward strand.
ACCCCCAAAAGAAAAACACAGAAGGAAACCATACACACGTCTCTACCCCTCTGGCAAGTGAAGGTCGATGGGGGAAAATGAGCTTAAATTTACGAAGATAATCCAACCATATTGCAGCCCCATAAAGCAAGGAAATATATCAAAAGCCACGCCAGGATCCCAATTACAATAGTCCTATATTGAATTCAAGAGTCCTAATGAAGCATTTTTCCAACTCCCCCTGGTGAAGAAATACGGGTACAAGCCAGGTTTTGCAGAAAGAAATATGCTGAGCACAGGAAGAATTAAAGAGCACTTCACGTCAGAGCATGACACCCAGTTTCAAAAGCAAAAGAACATAAACTTCGGCAGTACAGGAGGACTTACGCTCGGTTGGGCGCGACATGAGAGAAATATGTGAGGCTGCCTTCTTTTTTTGTTTGGCACTTGATAAGCTCTGATCTGAGAAACCAGAATATGTTTTCATCAATGTAAAATAGCAAAGACATTTAGGTATCATATTAACATGGTTTAAAACAGAGCATTGCTTCTTCCTACCATGTTCCTGAGGCAAGCAAGTTAGAAGAGCCTCATAAGCCATTGCAGCTTCGAGTTCATATGTTCGATAGGCATCCTCCAAGTGCACATGCAATGCTTGCCGAGCATCTGTTTTGAGATCATCAGCATCAATACGATTTTGAAATGAAAAGATGCTAGCAAGCAAATAAACTAAGATGACTTAAAAAGAACACAATCGATAGATAAATGTTCAAGCAAATCACCTTTTTTTTTTTCGAGAAAGAAAATCTATGAGGAGTTGTATCCAGAGGACATTATCAAAAGCACGAACAATTAACTAAGATGAATAGATTTTCTTTAATGAAGCAAGTACCTGAGGAACAAATAAACCTGACACCTTCAAATTCACAAGATTGAAGGACTAATGGCATCTCTGGAGCCATGGTGTATTGTGGTTTTCTCGGTGTCCCATCAGTGTCCAATAAGGCATCCATTACCTATAGACACAAGAATCAAAAGATTATGTCTGCTAACCAGCCAATGAAGTGATTCACTTTGCAGCCAACTCTGTCAATGTAACCACCGCTCCTAATTTCTGATTCCAACCTGAAGAGTTTCCAGGAAGGTTACGCTCTTGTCACATGCAAAGCAATTACCTTCAGATGTATAGGAGAATTTTTAGTACAACTGATCAATTTGTCAAAACAAAAAACACTCCTCTTTTTTCTCATGATGCCTTCACCCTATTTTGAGTCTTGTATGCTTGGTCTGAACGCTAGCTCTTACATTTAGTAAGCCATGTCTCTTTAACAGCTTGTACATGGGCAAGCATGTGCATGCATTACAAATTAATGCCATAATTAAAGACTTCAAATAATGTCAACTGATCCACCACATTTTAGCTACCTTAAGCTAATTACATCTCAGACACTTTGTAGTCGATAAATTCAAAAGCTAGCTTGCCAATTAAGTCAGTATTTTACTGGTAAATCCAGAGCCAAAAACTTGGATCTGACATTGCTGCTCTTTGGGAATTGAAATTAGTGATGAGGAATGATGATGGCAACCAAAATCTCATGGCTGCACTTGATACAGCAAAGTGATAATGAAAAGTGACATACAAGGGAATGCATTTTGCATTCCTTTTTCCAGAGCCTTCAATTTTTAATAGCATGTTTCTTGCTCATGCCAATTTGTGTTAGCAAAGCATTTGAACATTACATCTTTATTTTCCACATGCCAAACAACTGACTCACTAAAAAAGGATTAGTTTGTGTGGCCATATGGTTATGCAGATTACACAATGTCATCTCATATAAAGCCTTTTCTCCATAAAGTCTTGTCCAATATTGGTAGCCCCATGCATTTTGTTGCATAAACTAATAGATATCAAACAAACTATCTCTCACCCATTTCCTACGTTCAATTTATGGTAACAAAGACAGAGAATGGCGAAGTATCTTATATTACATACATCAGGAGATTCAAGACCTTGGCCAACCATAAACATCACAGCAACCATGCAACGAACTTGGTGCCACAAAAATGCACTGCCCTTAATTTTGAAACACCACAGTTCACTACTTTCCAACCTGCATAAAAGGAAGTTCATTAAATCAGAAAAGACACTGCAAACTAGATTGGTCTTTTAATATAATAACTTGTACATGAGAGAAACTAGCCAAAATGAAAAGGCCCTTTTTTTGCCTTTTGATTTCTCTTTCATCATACCAACAAAAAATATAGATGCATCTTTGCATCTTTTCTTAACTTATAAAGATCTCAAAAAAACATCTACCAGAACCAACCTCTTATCACAAGAAGAGAGTTTAAAGGATGTTATATGACGCTTGTAGTTGTGGACATTAAATGCATCCATCTTACAAAAATTTCTGAAATCATGATCCCCAACAAACTTTTGGCCTGCACTCTCCATTGCCTAGCATAATAACAGAGAAAGGACTTCTATCAAATGAAATGAAATAGTCATATAGCAAATTTTTGGTTCAAAATCAGCACGAAGTTGTTTATGAAATGAAATAGTCATAAACTATAAAAATGAAGAGATACCCTAATATCCAAATTATCTCTCCAAAAGAAATATTTGTACTCCCTGCTCATACAGCTAAACCTGCAAGATATTGAGGAAGACAGAATCATGTGAAAAGGCAAACCCCACCTACGTTTCCGCAATCACTAACATTATAAAATCAACAAATTGGAGGCACCTCTAACGCATTTCATCAACAGAATCCCATCATATCGAATCAAAATAAAGTACACCATGAGAAGGAAAACAACCTTGCGCTAAAATCAATTGGAACAGGACACCAGCCAGTTACTCGGATATCTTTGGGTAAGACTCGATTCAACACTCTCACATAATCAATTTCCGCGTCTAAGACTGACATATAAGTGAAAGTAAGCATCATATTAAACATGATAATTTTTCATCATAAATAATCCGTTGCAGCAAATCAAATAAAGTAAGAAACTGTAATGACTGCATAATCCCAACATATATGCACTTTCCTGCAGAATAACGCTGCTAACTTAGAAATGCTAACCACTTAGTCTGAAATAAGCCACTTTTGATTAGGAAAGCAGTGCGATGTGTACACGTGTGTATAGGAATATGTATATTTAATGGATGCTTTATTACCGTACCAGCAGTTTATTTCCAGCTTGGACATCAGCCTTGCGCAAAATACACCAATTTTTAGCCATTAATCTTTTTTCTCTAATGGGTCTGTAGCAATTGAATCGAGTCACGAATTTCCAGCGAAGTTCAAACTTCATCACTCAAAAGCAATTTAAAGACTCATAGCAATAAAATAGAGCTCAAAACAATTAAAGATCAGTCACTCAAACAACATACCATCTCTATCTATAGAAGGTCCCCAACTGCTTGCATCATCTGTGTTCTTAGGTCGCAGGTTTGATCGTAGAAACAGGGAAATGACCTGCATCAGAAAGCAAACCATAGCCTACTCATGATGCACCTAATAAAAGAAGCAAACAGGAGATAATAGAACAACAACATGAATCATAAAAGAAAGAGCCAACCGCAAGCATAATTATCCTAGGTAAAATGACAATTGATACTAGACACTTGTCCACGTCATAAAACCTTCTTGTATCTTGTGGTGGCATCTCTATCAACATTTCAATCATCTTGCAAAGAGACTCCCAGCTATCAGAACGCTCGCTCTTTGGTACTTTCTCATCTCCAATTCACATCATTGCTTCTCTAATATAAATTCACTTCAAAACTTGCACTCCAATTACAATATTCTATGATCTAATTAACACCCAATCTCAAATTCCTTGAGAAAATCAAGCTTCACATATTGCTCCTAACTGATTCTTCTACAGTAAGATTATAATGAACAAAAGCACTCGTGAAAAAAACATCATCATGAATATTCACAATAATCACATCTATCACGAGGATGGAAATATATGGTTGTTATAAGGAAAAACTCTGATAATTGCCCCTTGTGCCCATACTTCCACAATTGCATCTTAGTATTTAAAAGTACTAAGTAGTACACATGCAACAGTTAACCATCTTTTTCCAGAAGCCCTTAAACGACACGTTTCTGAGTAGCCTTGTCATCTGTTTTTCCAAGCTTAAGAAATAATCAAAAATTGCAAAATATAACTGAGATTGTGCTCGCCTACTAAATATAAGTTGACACGTGTTTTTGCAAGAAAATGCTCAACATTTAATGCAGGTTGAAACAAAGACCCAAATTCTCTTTGTAAGGAAATGGTGATTGCACGGAATAACAAGCCAAAGATAAAACCCAATTTAGCATCTGTGAACAAAATAACAATCTACTGATCCATCAAGAAACTTAGAAGCGGAGCAGTTTTTGAACTTACTTGCCCAAAAGATGAAACTCCTTTGTCTGTTCTGCCACATCTTGAGTACTGTGACTTTTTCTTGTCACCAACTAAAAGCCTAGTCTTCTCAAGAGCTTTAAAAATTTCAGACTGCATGACACCAAAATCAGTATGATGGGGTCCGGATCGAAATGAATCATGTGTCCGCCAAGAATGTAAAAAATGCCAAAACAGAACATTTGCTGATTTTAAATCGATAGCATCCATGATTTAAACATTCACATTGCACAATATTAAAAAACTCTTCCGTGTGTCTTTGATAATAAGCAGAAACTCAGTGACTTCGCTTGCATGGTATAAACTGATCTACCAGCCTACCGAAAGATAGGTGTCCTTACTGAAAACATAAATTTAAATCTTATAAAGAAGTAGAACCCTCTTTTATAGCACATATTTTCCATTAGGCCTAATGCTGAAAATGAAAGAAAATTTCGAGGAGAAAATGGAATATAGGACCAGACCTCAACAGTTGGATCCAACTGTGCTTCAGAGGCAAAACCATAAAACCTGTAAAATAAAGCATAAGTGAAGTGATTTCATTGTGCCAAAGAAAAGCCACAGTACATTCAATGCCTAAGGCACAACACATTCAGGATTTCATATGTCTAGGAAATTAGTCAGACTTGCCATGTAGTGTAACAGAAATTAATCACATATTTCACAAATCACATCCACTAGCAATTTATTTGTGACAGGTTCTGCAACTTAAGAGATTTCTGCAGTGACACCCTAGCATTTCATTTTTTTTTTTTAGAACATGAATGCTTCCATAGTGGAGATATCTTCAAATTATTAATAATGGCTAAACTTTCACAATTTCCAGAGTATTTTATATTCCATGCTGCCTCTTAAGAACAGACTAAATCCAGACCAAGGGAAAGATAATATGTGACACCAGTTTAAAATCGTATTTATGATGCAACAGTAGCATTGTATGACAAACTGTACAATGGCCACAATCTGTACCTTTGCCCAAAATACATTAATCTTAGAGCAACGTATCTCCTTGGATGGTTTTCGAGGATTCCGGTTTTGAAATCTGCAGCAGGAGGTATCACAACATTCACTTAAATATGGCTGCACATTGAAAGAACTTCAGCCGAACAGCATGCACATCTTTATGGAAACAGGGTTGCTAGAAATTACTAACTCGAACGCTATAAAACTTAGAATAAAAACTATTCGCACAACAATACTGCTGCTTTGATTATGTCTAGTTTTAGTGCTTAGGGTCGCTTGTTTTTTCTTTAGACTGTTTGGAGTCACAACTAACACAGCCCGGTATGCAACTCCATGAAAGTTCAGCACTACAGTATCCTGTAACCTCTCAAAATTTGCAAGAAGGCCACTTAATTATTGTTTTGACTTTTGAACTTAAACCATTCCTCCCATTCCTGAAAACCAACTGACCTCACAAGTCACTGAAAAATCCTCAACTGGAATGAAAAGCAATAAACAAACAAGATCTCGGTGGTTCAGCTTAAACACGCAATTAGAGATCAAAAAGTTTGACCAGTAGCACCTTTTTTCTTCCTAGTCTTCTTGTCCATTTTCATTGATTTGCCATTCCCATCGACCACTCCGCCTCCCTCTACTACACAACCAGTCTTGTCTTCCATCTGCACAAAATGAAGCGGTAAGTCAAGTACATCATCTTCAGCGCGGAACACCGAATTTCGCTTATCCTCTGTATGCGTGGCCAATAACAAAGAAGCGCCAACCAAAAGATGCACGCATTCACTCAGACCACCGACAAACAGTGCATGCCCAACTCAAACGCGCGCTCGACCCAACACCGAAACCAGCTTCGGGCTGCTCTAAAGATATCAAGATTCAATCGAGGAGTCGTAAAGACAGTGAAATCCTCTCGAGAAGTGAAAAGGGAGAATCGAAATGGCTCACCTTTTGACAGCAACATCCAGAGAGTCGAGAAGAGAGTTCCGCGTTCTGCTTCTCCAGCTCCTGAAACGCAATGGGGGGCAGGCAACGTCGGGAAACCGACAGAGTTAGCACGCGGCAGCTCGTGCAGGCAATCGAAACTCCCACACGCGCGCGCGGGGTACGCACCGCTCGATCGAGGTACGGCTTCGGGGAAATCGCAATCGAATTCTCGATGGAGAGGAAAGGAGGAAGAAGCGTTTCCAATCGCGCGCGCGCTAGAGAGAGAAAGAGAGAGAGAGGAGTACGTTGATTGTCGTCTGGAGAGAATGGATCTGGGAGCGAAGGGCGTCGACTGAATCTGCATCGGACGAAGTCGACATCGCCTCGCTGCGCTCGACGTTCTGCTCGGCGCTCCTACTCCGGCGCGGCTCTCCCTCAAAGGGTTTGAGGAGGTTGGAGAAAGATCCACGGCGGACATATTACGAAACAATAAAATTAAATAAAATGAGGTGGAAGAATAGAAAAACTTTACATTAAAGCACGATGGACAATACCAGGAAAAATTTCAAATCAATACATACAAAAATTTATTTTTCGTTAGTTTTCATTAAATTAAATTAATACCATAAAAACTCTTAACATAAGCTAAAATCCCAAACTGAATCCAGCAAAATTTATTATTGATTTGATATATTAATTTGAGATTTTTTATAGTAAAAAAATTAATTTTGAACGTACATTTTTTTATCCATTTGGAGTTTTTTCAAGATGTTAGTCTTAACTTTCGATTATTCGAGAATCTCACGTTTATTCAAGCTTGATATTCTTGCGATTTTAGTCGTTCTTAAGATTGTCGATTGCACATTTCATTCTCGGCTCAATTGCAAATCCATCTACTTCGAGCTCGATTGAATTTGAAATCGAGAAAAACAAGCGATACTCGAAATCTTATTTTAGACATAAGTATATAACTCGATCGTCTCAAGCTCGAAACGCTACATCAGCTTGACTACACTTGATTACCCGTCCCTTCGTTATAATTAGGATTTAGGATGAGAAACAGCCCTTTGAAACCATTAAACCAACACAAACCAAAAGTGATTTTGGCTTCAAAGTCAAATCGAAGCATGTTGTTTGACTTGATTTTATGCTCCTTTTGTTTTTTGAAAAGTATTCTCTTAAAATAATCGTTTATCTTATTTATAAACATGAATGAATGAATGTATTTTTATTAAATAATAATTATTATCGATAATAAAAAGAATATTATCGATTAATTAGTTTATGTGATATGTTTTTCAAATTATCCATTTTCGTGAAAGAAATCGTATTCAATTTAAATTTCTTTCTAGTTAAAGATCAGAAAATCCACCCTCTATGTGAGAACTCCGGCATTCATAGGAAGTGGCTGCTCTCTCTGCTTTTGATCATGACTATAACACACAGGCAATCTTAATTCTGTTTGCTGGTGCCGATGCTAGTGCCGCCACCGCCACCGCCACCGCCACCGCCACCGTGGTGTACCATCCATCCTCTAGTATCTCTACGACAGCCATTTGGCACATTGATATGAGCCTTTTTTATTCGGCTTTGAAAAAATATCACTGAGAAAATGCAAATGTTTGTGGCTAAAGGGAATTTTTGAAATATAAATAATGATTGGTAGATTATAATTTTAAAATACATTGAGGAACAACTCTGGCTTTAAATGCCGCTAGATAAAAACTACATTTTGCAAATGACTTTTGCTATTTTTTTTTGTGGCTTTGGGGCTCAACCGCTGGCGAGCCAAAATAGTTGATTGGCTGGGAGCCAAATTTAGTCACCAAACAGCCTTGCTTGAGGTCGCATGTAGGAGGTAATTGCGATCCCCAAGCGATGGTTGCTTAGGTCATGCAACTCAAGCCAATAGTCGCGTGGGTCACACGAACCCAAGTGACTGGTCACCAGGTGGTAATGACCCCTAGGCTACGGTCATCGAGGTGTCGCGACTCCTCAAGCGGCGATCGTCGGCCTCCATTAAGCTCTTCCATGCAAACAATGAAGAAAATGAACAGTTAGCCTCCATTAAGCTCTTCCATGCAAACCATGAAGAAAATGAACAGTTAACGAGAGGTAAAACTTGCATTTTGAGAATGTTACTTCCCAAAGAATTTCCGAACTTGCCTTGGCCTAAAGGCTTTATAAGCCTTTTGGAAATGCAATTTGTTTTTGCTCAATTTCGGGGGAAATTCCTCAAAATTGAGCAAAAAATGAATCGAACACCATTTATTTTGAACTTACAAGTCTTAAAGCCTATTTAAAATGCCGAACCAAATGAAATCGATGCCATATCACAACAACAATTTAATAGCAGTTTACATGGATTTCCTCAAAAGTTGAGCAAAAACGAACCAAATGTTTGCCAAAATGCAAATAATTTGGGTGAAGGGGGTTTTTCGAAATGCAAATATCGTTTGATAAAATTTGTATTTGTAAACGACTTTTATTAAATTAAAAAAACAAAAAAAACATTTGTACTTTTTTTTAAGTCTGGCCACCGGACTGCCAGATCTAGCTGCCGAACTGCCGGATCTAGCGGCATGAGTGCCGGATTTGGTGGCCGAATGGTCGGATCTGGCCCCCGGACGATCGCCTAGATCGCGCGATTCAAGTCATCAGTTGCTTGGGTCGCGCGACCCAGGCATCACTTGAGGTCCGGCAATGGTTGCCGGGGTCGGGCGACCCTCAAGCGGCGGTCGCCGGCGCGCACGACCCTTTAGCCAGCGATCGTCGGCCTCCGATCAGCTTTCATGCGGTGGTTTTGGAGAAGATGAACAATATCGAGGATTTGCATTCCGAAGATGCAACTTTTCAAAGTAGCTCCAGACTTGCTTTGAGCTAAGGTTAGAGCCACTTAGAGATGCAATTGCATATTGTCACAATCACCCAAAAAGTCGAATTCAAACACGTTTGTATTTGATCAAGATTGTAGAGTCCAAAGCCCATTTGAAAAGCCGAACCAAACATGCCTTAAAGCCCATCTTAAATGCAACAGTTTAACCGATGTTTACTACACGCAAGGGGGAGGTATCCGGAAAGCTTGCAAATCGGGTAAAAACGAAAATGGGCGACGTGGACTCAGCCTGCCCATGTTTTCGGTCTCTCTCCTGGACTTCCATGCCCGATAAAGGCCGCCAACTCTCTCTTTCTCTCTCTGTTTTTTCTCTCACATCTCTCTGCCTGTTCATGTCGCCTGCAAGTGAAGATTCGTCGGAGCAAGAAGGACGAACTGAGCATATGGCGGGGTCGGCGGTCGCGACGGTTCTGAAGGGTCTCTTCCTGGTGTTGGGTTGCTTCATGATGGCCACTCTCGTCTACACCATCGTCGTCGATGGCCTCCCCTTCCGCTCTGACCTCCTCACTCCGTAATTCTCTCTCTCTCTCTCGTGTTTGTGGTGCCTTAGTTATGCCAGCGTGAAGACCGCGTTTTATGCACGCGTTTTAGAACGTGGAAAGGACTCGCACGCCTATGTCGAAGCCAACCTCGTTTGCCGGTCCTTCATTTTGGAGGACGAGGGAGGTAAAAAAAAAAAACAATTTTGCTCTTATGTCCTATCCTGGACTAGGAGAGCTGCTCCTCTACTGAACCCAAAAGCATATTGAATGAAGAGCCTTATTTTTTCTGTCGTCTCTGCTCGATGCGTGTGGGAGAGAGAAATGAACATGTGAAACTCTTCAGCCGACAAAGTGTCTGAGATGATCAAATTCCCCTTTTTTGCCTTGCCCAGCATTTGTGTAGTTTGAGATGATCCTACCCAGGTGGTCCTCGAGAGACAAATATTTTGGGTTTTAATCCTTGAGAGAATGACTTCTAGATGGTTGGTCTGGACTAGTATTTAGTTCTTGCATATTTTGGTCATAGCTCGAATTATCGATCACTTGATCCTGCAAAATCTTTCTTTACTAGAACATGCCTATGCAAAACGTGGATTAGTGATAAATTTTTGCCCGCTACATTGCAGGTGGATGGCAGCGACCTTGGTTGACTACTACATCAACGTTGTTCCACTTGCGGTATGAACAAATTATTTGTCTCGGCTATTACAGATCACACCTCTTCACGCAATTCATCAATTGATAAGTTTGAAAACCATCTTGACCATAACACCATATAAGAAAGCTGCGAGTGTTTTATTACATAACTACATATAGTTAAGCCCGGTAATTGTTCAGGTAATGCAGTTTCCTGTTGCATTGACCAGCTTCTAGGAATAAGAAAAACCAAAACATGGTACCTGATGTGTTTGCCGGTAGTACTTTTCAGTTTCCACTGACCAGTTTTCATGGGATCAAAAACGGACCCTGATTTTATTTATGTTGGAAAATTGACTCAAAATTGCATGAAGGTGAAAGCTGACACTCCAATAATGCTGTATAAGGAACTCGTGATTGCACGAATTGAATCTACTTCTATGTCAATGCAAGATGATATATTTCATTTGTTGTTGAAGCTTTTTTTGTAAGGAGTTCTGTGAAGAATTTGTGGTGCATGCTTATGATTAATATGTCTTCAGGCTTGGGTTTGGTACAAGGAATCGAAATTTTTTAGCGCTTTACTTTGGACAGTGCTTCTTGTCTGCCTAGGCAGGTATGACTTAAATTCTCTCAACAGGATTTCGGCTTCTTATTTTGTAGTTGCAAGTGGCACAAAAGCCACTTTAAGTTGTTTTAACAGGAAAAATGCTTTTGATTGATTTCTCAGCTGACATTTATGTGCATTATGATGCGATTCTTATCTCAGTGTCACAACGTGCTTCTACATTCTTTTGCAATTTCTCAAGCTCTCATCTCAAGAGTCTTCACAGGATCCCATCTACCATGTTCTGCTGCAGCATTCTAGCAAGTATGTTTGCACTCCATTTTATTATATCATTGTTGTTTCTACGGATTCTGGATCCAGTACTTTACGGAGACATTATGAACTCATGGTTTCACAGGACTACGGTAAATGAACAATTTTCTGCTCTGGAGCTATAAATCTTAAGAGTCTTTCAGACATTGTTTAGGTTGCTCTACATATTCAGTTTTAATAACGGGTTACTAATGTGCGCAACCACTCCAAAATTATGCTTTCAATTTTGAGCTGCAGTCTCTTTCTTGAGGAGAACAACAAATGGAAAGTTTTGATGTGCTAATTCTGTCATTTCCGACTATGATTTTGGGTGTGCTGGAATACCTTTTTATCTGAGCAATTTCTTTCTTCAGGGATGGCGTAGAACAGAAGAAGCAGCATTTTCCCGTTATAATTGCTAGAATCACTTTCATTGTTTTGGGTTGTTTGATGCTGGCGACTCTTCTCTACACTATCTTCACCGATGGTAGCCCTTTCCGGAAAGAACTTTTAACTCCGTAAGTTAATTGTTCTGTCTTCAATGGGTCTTTGTCATTTGGTTCCTTAACATTTGGAGTTATGTTGGAGAAGGTATTAAAATAGGTTGTTTTTTACTTGGTCATGGTGTACTATGAGGAATACACATAGGATTATTATAAGTGCCCATGCATATTTTTCTATTTATGTATCTCAAAAACTGGTTAGGGACTCGGCAGTTTTTGGTTTAAATACCTTTTGTTGCATTAGTTTTCTTACTTATTCAGCTGCTAGGAGCCACCATTTTTTCCCCTCGTATATACGGTGCGCAAATCATCTCAAACTGTACTAGAGTGAAGCAACATGTCTTGGATGCTGGTTTGAAGAATATCACTGTTCATGGGAAATAATTGTTGGGTTTTGGATTAGATATGCAAGTTGTGAGTAGGAAGAGTTTTTCGATTTAAAACTGTACCTTTGACCCTACCAATATGTTGCTTGCTTCTCTTTTTTGTTTTGTGGTGTGCTGTGCCCTGCATATGCCATATATTATAATTGTCATATGAGTATCTTTCGCTTGCAAGAACTAAACTCTCCCTTGGGAAATTAGATTGACGTTTTAAGTATGGAGGTTTCTATGCTTTTCTTTCTGAACATTTATTCTTCAATCATGAGATCATGCAATTTAAGCAGGTCCCCATGCCAGGACTGGACTCTTTTTTTTTTAAATAAATATGAGGGGGGCCTACTTCTTTCATTTGAATCTGAGTCAGTTTTTTAACATGTAAGTGTATTAGTCTCTGTCCTACGAGTGTACTGAATGGTGCTATCAATTTGCAGGTGGATGACAGCAACGCTAATTGACTTCTACGTCAACGTCGTTGCTCTTTCTGTATGTCTCTAATGCTTCTGTTGGCTAACTTTGGTGCATGCAATTTTTTTTGACTCATCTGATAGAACAGAGGACATGCATAAAAAGGACTCTTTTGTGTCTGGTAGAAATGGATAGGACGATTGTGAAGCGATAGTTATGGTTTCATCAACTTCAGAGTTTATGCTTCATAAGCTTATGGAACCATTTCCTGCAATCATGCCTATTAGATTTGAGAGCTGCACCTTTGGTTTTTGACGCCCACAATTAGGAGTTCTTGTTTGATGGCTACAGTTTGGGGATGAGACATTTGTCTTGTTTTACCCTGCGTAACTCATTTCTATTTCGATCTCATGGTCTTTCAGGTTTGGGTTGCTTATAAGGAATCAAGTTGGCTTAGTGCATTTGTGTGGATCCTTCTCTTGATATGCTTTGGCAGGTAATATATCCATATTTACCAAGTTTATGTTACTGCTATGACTATAGTCTGGAACATCGAATTGACCGGTTAACAAGCATTAGAGAGAACTTTAAAGTTGTTGGATGATTATTGATCATATTATGCGGTGGTTCTTGATTGTCCTTTTTTATCGTTTATATGCCGATGATCAATGACAAAGACCACATACCTATATTTTCCAGATTTCTATTGTAGCCCAGTGATCCTGTATCCATACCTAAGCTTCAAAAGTCATACTTTATCCTTTCCTCTTGCATCACATAGCGCAAGCAGCAGCCTCTACTTCATATAACAAACTCTCACAGGCTTTGTTTAATTTGTAATATGATCTTTTTGGCCAATGCTCAGTCTAATGCGAGCTGTGTGTGAAATTTTCCATATGTTTCCACATGACAAATTGAAATGGAAGCGGAATTTTGAGGACTTAAACATGCTATTCAGCCTCTTGGCGCTTGCATGGACATCCTGCTTGGACCTTGTTAGTTAGTAAGACCTTGTCCAATATGCCAAAAACCTGAAAATGGCACCCGTCATGATCATAGTCCCTTGTTGTCTTTCAAAACGGACCATACTAGTGGTCGTTGTTTATAATGGACAATTTGGATATCTTCTGAAATGCTCTAGCTATCTATAGTGTTTTTAATTCGTAAGATGTCAAACTGAACCTTTTTTCAGTAAGCCGCTCACTTTGTTCAATGTTTCTTGTGCAGTATTAGTACATGTGCCTACATAGTACGAGAACTCTTCCAGCTTTCTTCCCTGGATCCACTCTACTTCGTCTTGTTTAACAGTGGTTATAGGTATGTCAAATTGTCTTTGCGTTTCGATTTCAGTTCTGTCAGTGCTAGTAGAGAATTGCAATCCTTCTGTCCAAAGATATGATTCTCCAGAGTGAGTTGCTATTAATATCTATCTGATATCCCCAAATGTTTGGGAAAAGGCTTCCTGGAAACTTTTCTTTGGTATTTTGGGTGAATGCAGCTTCTTTTTGAATTTCAAGAAGGAAATAATGGAAGGAGTAATGAGAAACATACTTTGGCCAAAACCAAAAATATTTAAGTAACTTGAACTATATTGGCATCCCTTTACCTCAGGCTTTGGTCATATTACATGGGGTGAACAACCGGAATTGCCTTTTGGTTTGCCAGCATTGGCACTCCTAATTCTGCACGCTTGGTTTCTCTCTTTATTGATACTGTTAATTAAGTTACACACAACTCATGCAGGCATCCATGATGTATTCTCTGGTCACTCCGGCTTTTGTGTAATTTGCCATCAACTACTACAGCATAGTTTTGATTGCTAAAGGCAAAATATGATGATCACAATGCACAGATCATCCAGACACAAACAAGACTTAGTTTCTTCCCCCAATAATCTCTGAGCATTGACAGCGGAAAGCTGAAAACTGTGGTTTCTGGTATATCATTGACAAGAGCTTTGTCATACCATATTTGTTCAATGGAAAATGGAAGAACATGCTTATCTTAAATATCATTACTACTGAATATCCATGCTCACCGTCTCCTTTTGTATAACTGAGTTCAGCATAGTTGAGGTTTAGCTAACTAACTGTCATGGCGTGCTCAATATATTTGGAAGTGCTTTTTTGCTATTTTCTCCTGAGGATTGAGGTGATTCAATTGGAAATGCTAGGGCAGAAAAAAGGTATGAGAGAGCTTCGCATGAAAAGGAGCACGGATGAGTGACTGATGAGTGAGGTACTTGTGGAATTCGTGTTGAAGACAGTTGGCCACAGGCGGAGCTAAAAGCTTCCATTTCTTACTGGAAAGTTTTTATACTGTATTATTCTACAGCATTCGCATAGCGATGATTCATTTTGAAAACACCGACAGTGTAAATATTCCTTACACAAGCTGCTTTGAATGGGAATTTCTACTACTAATGGATTGAATGCGGTTGCCAACAAATAACAAGTGTTTGTCATTGCTTAAATCCTGCTCCATGGGAAGGATTGTTCCAAGATGAACTCCATGGGAAGACACGGTCTCTTTCTGTACGAATGGGGATGTACATTGTCTTCTTATTCTTAACCCTGAGCGATTCATCGAGCTGCTCGAAAACCGGCTCCAGAGTTGCTCTGAAACGGGTCGGTTCTGACCACACTTTCTGGGCCTGGTTTTGGTAAGTGATCATGAGGCAAGTTTTGAACCTGGGATGGACCGAGAATGGCCTTTCATCAAACAAATGAATGAAGTGTCGCATCGACTGGAATTCGAAAATGAAGGATTTGAAGGAACGGATGGTTTTGGCCTTATCGATCATAGGTATCGCCATTGCCATTATTGTACCGATAGTCTTACTCTAGTACATCTCGCACTCATCAGGCGAAAGAGAAGGCCTTCTAGGCAGGCAACATAGACCTGAAATTTCCAGGTCAAGACTCTATTTTGAGTAGTCAGGGAGTTTGCACTAGCGATGCATATTTTCCATCATTCAAATGGATTTGAGTTCAAGTTACTCATCTGAAGTGTAAACATAAAATAAATGGAAGCCCGTCATACATCTGATTTATCCAATTCAATAGGTGAAGCATGTATATATTATAGGATCTTCAGAAAAGAGACAATCGGTAAAGATGCGGTCTTTACTCAATTGGCTTGACTTTACAAGTTATTAGAGGAGGGTATTCATATTTGAACAATGTGCATAGGAAAGGAAATGCGCTATTTTAAGAATCACGAAATGTTAAATAATATCCCTAATATTTGATAATATCTCTAACGATATTCTCTAATAAGAAAATCTCTAATCTCCATAAATATACTTCATCACTCCCTCTCAAGCTAAAGCATTTGGCTTGCATATGATTGATGCAATTTTCTGTGAAAGTCTATGATCAGGCGCTGTGTAAGCCAGACCTTACACTAAACAAGACAAGTTTGACAAGTGCTAATGCATGCTCATAGAACCTTGATAGAATCCGTGGAAACCCAACTTGAAATCGCATCATCCCACAGTGCTCATCTTTGGCTACTTAGCGTGCTCATATAACCTTGATGTAATTGTGTGGAAACCCAACTTGATACCTACTCATACAACTTTGATGGAATCCTGTGGAAACCCAACTTGAAATCGCATCACCCCACAGTGCTCATCTTTGGCTACTTGATGTATGTGTGCTCGACTTTGGCACTCACAGCTATCTAAATACTTGGTAACAACCGTGATAGAATCGTACGGAAACCCAACTTGAAATTGCATTACCCTGCAATGCTCATCATTGGCTAATTGATGAAGGTGTGCTCGACTTCGGTACTCACAGCTACCTAGATTCTCAATGATGTCATCCCACAATGCTGTACTTAATTTGGTCTTTTTGCCTGGTACTAGGCATAGGCATATTTAATTGGGGAAACAAATGACTTATGCGTGAACATGTTTAATTGGGGAGACAAATAAAGCCTGAAAAAATTTGAATTCAGGACCTCCAGTACTAATATTATATGAAATTTTGTGGGACTATAACCAATTGTTCTAAAAGCTTAAATTGTTAAATTAATGCATAGTGTATTATTTAAATATACTCTCCCTCATATTTAGTCTGGCTTTTTGCCTAATATTAAACGTGAAAATTTAATTAAAAAAACAAATGATACTTATAAAGATTCAAACCCAAGATCTCCAACTCAACTATTTTAAGCATCTTTAAGAGAGAGGGAGAGAGAATTAGTAAAGAGTTCATATTTACTCAATTGGCTTGACTTTTCAAGTTATTAGACGAGAGTATTTATATCCGAACAATATGTATATGAAAGTAAATTAGCTATATTAGAGAATCACGATATATTAAATAATATCCATAATATTTGATAATATCCACATGGATATCTTCGGACAAAGAAATCTCTAATCTCCTCAAGTATACTTCATCAAAGCAGGGCCCGATTTTCGCAACTGAAGTGAAGAATCTTTACATGGGGGCATGTAAGGAGGGGGTTCCCTGATGCTAGTCTCGGGCGTCCCGCCGTTCTTCACAATGAACACGGTGGTCATTCCCCAGCTGTAGTGTCGATCCAGATGACAGTGCCATAACCATACTCCTGGTATTGGAAGGCAGATATTAGACGCACAACGTCAAAAAAACGCAGATTCATTTCAACCGACATTTATGCAGCAATATAAGACAGAAGGTGGTGTTAAAATGAGTCTACTCCAAAATGACTAGGTAATATAATAACTGCATGATCGAAGCGCAAAGGCAAGTACCAGGATTACTGGCTCGGAATCTGATGGCGGTCCATCCTTTTTTAGGCAGTGAAACGGTATTCACTTCGGGAGGATCGACCAGATTGTAACTCTTGGGGTCTGTCTCGTTGTCAAAGTTCCCGTAACCGGCTCCGACGACATAAAAGGCATACCCGTGCAAATGCATTGGGTGATCCTCCGATGCATCCATGACGTTGGTTCCCTGGAAAACTATCTCCACTTCTTCATTGTAGTTTAGCATCTTGACTTTGGTCCCTTGTACTGCCAACTCGTAGTCATCCGGCACATCGTCTGCTGTGAAGTTGAAAAACTTTTCTGGCCAAGCTGGAAAATCCGTGGTGAAATAACCGCTCAAGTTCCTGTTGTGGACATTCATCAGTGAGTCGATTTCAACAATGATCACACTAAATTGATACTGTACATGAATATTTCTGCATTGCATCGATTAATTTCCTTTCATGGGGAGAGGTTTAACATTCCTGTCCTGAAATTGTAGCTACAAATTTGAACAAGCTCATCAAGAAAATGAGCAAAGGAATGCTTGACGAATACCTGTAGTAAGCCATCAGGACATCAGTCGATGGGTTTACCCAACTAACATTGTTTAAGCTTGATGCAAGGCCAATTCTCGTTTCTGAACCATTGACAAAGTCAACTTCACCCATGGAAGCCGTGATATACATGAAGGTAGTTATATTTTTGGGGACGTCGACAGGGTATTCTTCATTTGCTAAGCTCCTGATGTGGCTCATGAAGTATATTGCAGATTTATAGTCATAGTAGATCGGTAGTGTGTCAGGAAAGAAAGGAGCCGATGTATCAGTGTAGTTGCCAGTGTACTGAAGAATCGCAGTGGCATTCACTTTGTCATAATCCGTGACGTCCGGCTTAACACTGTCATACTGTCTAGTTGCCATGTAGTATTGACCGAGAGATTGGTTTGCTGTGACCAGTATATCCATGGTTTGCCCTGGGGCAATCATCACAAAACTCGTGACAAGTGGTTTTATGTAGGCCCCATCCATCCCGACGACAGTGAAATTATGTCGTCCAATGGCAAAGAACATTTCTGCATTCATCACCGCATTGACCAGACGAATGATGTACCTTTTCCCATAATCAACTGACCAGCGATAGGTGAAATCTGCAATCAAAAGCCTCGTAAATGGCAAGACATAAAGAACATTTTCGTTATAAAACGCCAATGAAACAGTTTGTCATGTGCTTTCATAGCAATGTAAACAATATAAGTCAGGTTCATTTCTCTAGTTGAGCGAATTCCGCTGATTTTACATTCCCCGAATTGGTCAAATGCACATCAAAGCAAGTGAATGCACTCTGACTTTCCGACCGTCGGTTAGTGTTGCAAACGAATTGCGCAATTGTTTTCTGTTTCTCAAAAGTCTCCTGTAGATAATAAGTGTCACTATTGAGTTTCTTTAGCAGCGATGGATTACCTTTAGAACATTCACAAAAGTCTCCCGGTTGGCCGTTGATAACATATGCATCCGAGCGAGGAGTGTCTGAACCTGAACTCAGGTCCTCCTCAACTTCCTTGTTCACATCTGCTGTGTACCAAGACCCTATGGATAGGCAAGTAACATAGAATTTGGGTAATCATACAGAGAGACCAACAAAGATGAATATGCAATCACTGTGGAGCAAGAGAAAACAAAAGGGAATGGCAGAAGAAAAGGAAGTGTGTAATCCTGAAATTTCACATCTTGGCATGTTTGACAGAAGAAAACATGTCCTAGCTTCCTTGTGGTGCAAGTTCAGACTGAACAGAGATGCATGAAGCGTGAACAAATAAAAGCGACAAGAGAGATGCACGCAACTCCTGAAACTCCATGGCTGTTTCAATATGCTTTCTCTTTCTTTGCAGTGAAACATCATGCTGTCCTTGTCCTATACCCCAACCATATTAACAGTATGACACAAACCATAACAGATACTTAGTTCTTTTCGTTCCATCCCTGAAACTTCAAATTGAAACTAAGGATTCATGAAACGTCAACAGATAAAAACAGACAAGGGAAGCAAATCTTTTACATCAGAAAGGACCGAACAAGGAGGTCATGATGATTGCTTACCCAGTACTACCACTTCTTCACCTTCTGGTTCCTCAAAAGGGTAAGTTGTGCCCTCCTTAGGGTATACGACGATGGCCCCATGAACTCCAGCTCGGGTCCAATCGCTGTGAGCATGCCACCAAAGCGTGCCCTCTTCTTTTGAAAATATGATCTCATAAGTGAAGTTCGATCCGGGCTCAATCGGGCATTGTGTTATGTATTCTGGACCGTCTGACCATGGATTTCTCGGCTGCTTCACGCCATGCCTGCAAGTTTTGCAACAAATCGAGATATTCTCAAAACTCAGGATTCTTGAATATGTCCATCCAAGATTAAGCTCAAAGCCTGCAATCCTTTTGTTTCTTCCTTTTGCAAATCGAGATATTTTCAAGTTTGTCTCTCTTTTTGAGGAGACACAACCAATTGCCAATACCAATTAGGGGACTCTGTTTTTAAGGTTGATTCAAGCAACAGATGACAAATACAGAGGAAAGTGTGTTCATGATGCACTGACCAAGTACCCAAGACACTCAAAACTAGCGGTAACACTTATTCTTGAATATGTCCGTCCCCACCCTCTGCCTCTTTTTTTCTTTTTTAATGAATTTTAGTCTCTTCTTCTTTAATTCTCAGGTTTTTTTTTTTAATTTATTATTGGGGACACATCAGGGTCCTCGCGCGAAAGATAAGAGAAGAATTACTTTAAAAAGCCACGTATGCACCTGTGCAAGAAACGACCTTGATTGAACGTACGGATTGTTCGTGAGTAGATGGCAGCGACCTTTCAAGGTGAGGAGAAAAGACAAAACGAGGAATAAAAATTTGACCGTTGAGATAATGACCCGGGCAAGGCCTTTTACCCGTTTTGAGAATCGAACGGCTCGGGCGCTCCCCGGGCCCGCGCCCCTTCCATACCTAACACGTGTCCCAATTCTCCTTTGATTTGTAGACGGGTGCCGCGAGGTGAAAAGGCACCGGTTAAAGTAACTGATCGAGTGTGAGTGGTATGAAAATACTGAAATTTGCTGTACCCATGACACCAGCAACAGGAGACGGTTAGATCTGCATAGATCAAATGCTGCAGCAAGGAGTGAGCAACATACGCGCACAGATCTGGGCATTGCCGAGGATGGCAGCGCTTCAAACTCCGAGCAGCAACCCCCCTATTCTGCAGCGGTGGCTTGTGTTTGCAGGGACACTTTTGGAAGGATCATTAATGGGTTTACTAAATCTATCGAGGCGAAATCAGCTGAACTAGCAGAGACACAAGCGTTGGTGGAAACCCTAGACTTTGTCTCCTCAAAGATTGCCCCAAAAAGATCAGAACGAGAGATAATCATACATTCTGACTGTAGTATACTTGTGGCTGCGATTTTATCTTCAGACACCCTAAATTGGGAAATTCAGCCTTTGGTGGACTGGGCTAAGCGCAAGCTAGAAGAATCTTCAGGTATCACTTTAGCCCACTGTAAACGAGCTTCAAACAAAGTAGCTGACTGGCTAGTTAAAGCTCAACGTATGGGGTACCCTCTTAGCAATTGGGTTAACAATCCTCCATCTACTCTTTTGGATTTATTATATGTAAATGCTAGTAAGGGTTGTACTAAAAACTCTTCCTTTTAATGCACCTTAGTTTACTTGCTCAAAAAAAAGTAACTGATCGAGGATATTTCATGGCTTCCATTGTGTATTGTGATTGTTATTTCGTGTCATCCGCAATCGGTACTTTTAGAAGTGAAGTGTTCTCGATACCAAAACACTCGGACTCTGTCATTTATTGTACCATTAATATAGCATGCTCGTACTTTTCGGGCCCGTGATTGCGGGCCTTACTAGGTTGAATGGATGTAGTCATGCTGGATGCGAAAAAACGCACGAGAGAAACGAGAGAAAGAGAGGGGCGAGGTACCAGTGAATGGTGACTCCGTAGCCGCCATGGTTGTGGACGTTGACGTAGACGGTGTCGCCTTTGTGGACGCGAATCACCGGCCCGGGCAAGCTATCGTTCACGGTCATCATGCTCTTGGAGCTGCACAGCCTCGTGAAGTTGGTCTCTTTCAGCTGCACGACCGAACCGGAAAGCAAGAACGAACGAGAGAAAAGTAGAAGAGTTATTGATGATGATAATAATATTCTGCGCCGCTTCCATCTCGAGCTTGCAGAAGCGAACGGAAGCTCCGCGCTTTGCGCTTTGCAGAAGCGAAACCAGGAGCGAGAACTTACGATGAAGTCATGGTAATGGACCGCGGCGTGAGCGGGGGGAGGAGGGAGAATGCAGCAGCCCAGCAGCAGAATCAGTCCCGCGGACTCCAAGAGCAGCGACGACCTGCTGCCCATCCTCATCCGTCGGTGTTTCCTGCTGTCGGCGGCTGCGGGGACGAGGAGCATGAGGGCATCACAACGTGCTGTCCCGAGAACTTCTTGTCTCCCGCGAGAGTTCCGACTTGTAGGAATGCACTCCATTCTGTTGAAGGGAGTGAACGAGAGCGAAAGCGAGCGAGGGGCTGAGAGTTAATGCAGAATTTCGAGGTCCTCTCGTCACTTCTCGACCGTCAGAGGATTGACCGACTGCTGTGGTTTTGATTTAGTTAGGTGGCTGGCGGTCAAATAAGCAATGGCGAATCGTAAAATGGTTACTGTCTTTTCCATTTTAAAATAGTGGATTCCTCGTCTGCCGAAAGGTCCTCCGGTCGGGAGAAAGCCTGCCTCGGGGCGCACGAGCCCCCATAGCAGCTTCTTGCCTCGGCCTGCGCACACTGTCCGGTCCATCGCAATCAATGATCATCTCAGCATTGAGCGCGATCACGAGCCAGATGATCATCTCAGCCTTGAGCGCGACAAATTATGCTCGAGCGATGCACGCCCTAAAAATGCTATACTAGAGTGGACATGATGAACATCCATGGTTCTATCTCGACGCTCGGCGTGGGAACTCTACAATCTGTCCGACTTTTCGAAGGCTGTACGTTCCTCGATGACGCTGCGAAGATACGTATAATTAGAGATGACTCTTATCACTCCTTAATTAAATTAATTATGAAAGAGAGGAATGATACATAGATACACACCATGTAAGAATAACTTTCTTACAAAAATTATGATAGATAATCATAACAAAAACTATATACCGCAAGATTGCCCAAGTCAGACAACTAAATGACATCATAGAAAAAGTAAGATTTTTTTTTTTTTTTTAATATGGACATTGTAAACCAATCACCACGATACCGATGAAATCAGTGTATCAAGAATAGTTCATCAACGCTCGAAACTTTTCAATCGGCTATTGGCAGTAGGGTGATTTTGTTATGATTTTCTATCATTTTTTTCTTTTTGTTTAACTGATGGTATTTTCACAAAGTGTACTTCTGCTGTAGAAACAAGTTTTAAAGTGTAGTATAGATCACACTTCAAGATATCTTTTATTGACGTCTAGTGAAGCCACCCTAGCCTAGATAAGGGTCGGCCTCACAGGCACTCGATGAGGCCAACCCTAGCTTGTGACAACGAGGGCGACCCTTCCTGACCATCGGCTCAAGCCATGGAAAAAAAGAAAGAAAGAAGAAAACTCAAAAAAATGTCCACGTCAATGTCGGCTGTGCTACATAGAATGACTGATATCCACATTAGTAATTTTTATCCTAAATTGACTAAATGAACTCAATTGGTACTAATATGAAAAGGTTTAGAACTAACTTAGTTCAATTAAAAGATTTATAATTTAATTGTACTGATGCAATAAATTTATGACTTTTTTTGTACTTTTCCCAACAATCGACTATCGACAACAAGACCAGAAAGAAGCACATTAAAAACAAGATCACCGAGATAGGAGTTGGAAGTGGTCTCACAAATTCTCATATGATATCAAAGTTAGAGATTTTCAAACTCCATTTGTCATTCCAATTAAATTTTTACACTTAATACTAGGCAAAAAGAAAAAAAGACTAAGCATGAAGAGGAAAACGTTTACTGTTTCATCATGATCGGTTCAAACTATTTCTCTTCATTTAGTGTATGCTCCTCCAAACTGGTTCCCTCTAATTGGCAACTTTTAACTTAACAGACAGAGGATGGGCCTACCAATCGTGAATGGTCCAATCTTTTTTCTTTTATTTTTATTCATTTTTATAGGATCATGAGAGAGAACTCATGCAATCCAATTGCAAATCAAGACGGATCCTAGACAACTTCAAAATAAAACAAGTTCCAAATAACAAGATGAATTATAGGTTATAACTCACACACTCAAGAAGTAAATCCATGACTTTTTTTCAAACCAAAATTGGCAGTTGATCATCAAATCCCTTTTTAGTAAAATACACACAGCTAGATCTCCACATGTTATTATGCTTTGCCTTTTAGTGGTGTGCGTCTAAATTTGGCATTTCAACACTATTGCCATTCAAAGTAACAAGGTTGAACGGGTATATATTTAACACTTGTGAGAGCAAAAGCTTCAAAAAACTCCTCCAATCTCCTTCAACACTAGACTTGTACACTAACGAAACCCAAAAAAAAACAAAACCTTGAAATCATCCCACAAAAATCCCAAAATCGAGGCTAGATTCAGATTGAAACCTCCGCGAAATAGGAGTGAGAAGTATTCAGGTCTAAACTAGATCGAAAGAGAAAAATTCCTCAAAACGGAAGGAAAGTGAAGGAAAAAAAAACAGAAACTAAATCAGCCAAAGAAAAAGAAAAAAATGGAGGAGAGGGAGAGATCTAACTCAAACCCTCCCTTCTATGGAGAATGAAGAAAAACGTTGTGTGAAAATGAGAGAAAAAGGAGACAACCCTAGGAGGAGAGAGAAAAAGTGTTGGATTTTGTTCAAGTCCTATGAAAGAGTTCTCCTGATTTACGTTCTAATTTCTTGTTTGGCCAATTGTTTGTAAAAAGGGCGCCACGTTTTAGGGGTGGGGGGTTGTGGAAGGAAGAAGATTTGATGGATGGGGGGACGTTTGTTCGTGAGTTGAAATCAAGTACAAGGAAAATAGGCTAGTAACGAAATCACACCGGCACCATGAACTGACCGACGGCGGCAGCCCAATCAAAATAGGTTGTTAAATGCGAGGTCATGAGTTCAAAGTAGGTTTAGACCTCTAATACTTTAGTGGTGTTGTTAATATATTTGAATAATAAATTACACTTTCGTCTTACAACTTAAACTTTTAGAACAGTTGATAATTGTTTCACAAAAATCTAATATGATATTAGAACTAGAGGTGCTGAGTTCAGACCAAACTAACCATAGCTTAAGTTTTTAAAATAGTTAATAATAATCCCATAAAAGTCTAACAGGTGTTACAATAGTGGAGCTCCCCTAATTCAAAGCTTTTAAAACTATTAGTAATGATTCTACAAAAATCTAATAGGTGTTATGAGGGCAAAGCGCTCATAATGTTAAAATAATAGTTATTTTCTTTTGCACATTTTGCTGATTTGGTTTTTCAGTTATTGGAGTTAGTGGAGTCATGTGTGTTAGTTGTCCTAGTTTTTAGGTGTTGGTGGAGTAAGTGCTTTCTGCAGAACATGGTAGTTATGGGTCCTATTTTAGTGGTGTTTTTATGTTATGTATTTGTCTTTTGTAAAAGACTTCATTGTTTTGTACGAAAGATTAAGTTTCAGCCTCATCTCTCCTCTCTTTAGCAATTTAACAGTGGTATCAGAGCCAGAGAGAAACATGAGAGAGTTTTAAAAAAAGAAAAAGAAAAAGAAGGTTTAGAGGTGTGAGATACTTTCATTAAATAATTGCAACAACAATATTTCCAATGGCCACCGACAACCAGCAATTCCACACTTTGATGGTCACTATGACCATTGGAGCATGCTGATGGAAAATTTTTTACGATCAAAGGAGTATTGGTCGGTTGTCGAATTTGGAATTCAAGAGCCACCAGCAGCATGGCTTTGACAGATCCTCAGAAAGCGGAATTGGAAGCTAGAAAGTTGAAAGACTCCAGGCTATTGATCGTTCCATCTTGGAGACCATTCTTTGTAAAAAAAACTTCCAAGGATATTTGGGATTCTATGAAGAATAAATATCAAGGCTCTGTTAGGGTGAAGCGTGCACAACTTCAAGCCTTGAGAAAATATCTTAAGACACTAGCAATGAAGGATAGAGAATCTGTCACTAGTTATTGTGCTAGAACAATGGAGATCAACAACAAGATGCGATTTCATGGCGAGAAGATGGACAACGTCACCATTGTGGAGAAGATTTTGTGTTCCTTGACACCAAAATTTAATTACATTGTTTGCTCAATTGAAGAGTCGAAAGACATAGATGCGCTCTCTTTTGATGAATTGCAAAGCTTCTTATTGGTCCATGAACAGAAGTTCAACAGTAAAGGAACAAGCATTGAAGGCTTCTACCTATACTCATTCCAACAATTTCAGAGGAAGAGGTAGAGGTAGAGGTAGAGGTAAAGGAATGGGAGATTGAGGAAATAGAGATGTTAGCAAGAATTTCAAAGCCAACAATGAACAATTTCAATGCAAAGGCAAA
The DNA here is from genome assembly GCA_014182715.1 of Eucalyptus cloeziana. Classification (NCBI taxonomy): domain Eukaryota; kingdom Viridiplantae; phylum Streptophyta; class Magnoliopsida; order Myrtales; family Myrtaceae; genus Eucalyptus; species Eucalyptus cloeziana. The sequence continues at coordinate 32,282,430 of CM024639.1, forward strand.
AGATGGGATCCTAATAAATCCAAGGAAGAGTGTTTTAGATATCATAAATTTAGTCATTATGCATCTGAATATTATATTAGGCTGCCTAATAATAAAGAAAAGGCAAAGAGTTCAAATTTTGTTGAAAAAAAAGAAGTTGAAACATGGTTGATGACTGTTCAAGATGAAAATAAGCCCGGGTCAGATATTTGGTATATGGATATAGGCTGCAATAACCACATGAGTGGAAGTAAGTCTTCTTTTTCTTATCTAAATGAAGATTTTTATTCCACTATGAGTTTTGGGGATCATTCTACTGTAAAAGTAATGGAAAAATGTAATATTAAGATAAGAACCAAGAATGGTTTTGTGGAAACGATTTCTAATGTGTTGTATGTGAAATTTATGATTCTGTTAGATGTGCTATTACAATTGTTTTTATGAGTTCAAATAGATTATTTCCATTAAAAATTGAAAATATTCAATCTTATTTGATGGTTGAAAAGAAATATCCCTCATGGCTGTGGCATTTTCGCTATGGTCACTTGAATTTTGGTGGATGTTATGATGACAGAGCTCCCCTAATTCAAATCAGTAGATTGTAAGTGACGTCAAGCAACGACCTCTCTACAATCTCCTAAAATTCAAACGTTCCCCTCTATCCAGAGAGGACTAGCTGCCCCGATTGCCTCTCCCCATCATTTCAGTCCAACAAAAGGGAAAAAAAAAAACATATACCAAGGAAATTGAATGGACGACGGGAAAAGAAAAAACATAACCAGTCACCGGACGAAATTACGCACGCTGGTCAATGATTTTAGCTACGCCCAAACAACCAAGACAGGTAGGGTGAACAAAAGAAATGTAGTTCATTCAATAACTAATATTCCTTGATGAATTGAATGGAAGGGCGACTTCATCTTCAAAAACCATCTAACAAAAACATCAGTGTCAACAGAGACCCGACCAGTACTCAGTGGGACATCCACCCGCTACAAGCCAACCCCTACGTCCGGAGTATAAGCACTATACAGCAGAAGCAAATGGTCCCATCCGAGGTCAAGCTCCATACTCTTCAGGGGCTGTATGGTGTTGAGGTTTCTTCTTCTGATTGGACCTCGTACCACCCGATATAGGTCCCCCCACGTGAAGTGTCCAGTCCTCGGCGGAACCTGCCAGTCCACCCACGAATCTCGTCCCGGCCGCGCTGGAAAGATATAGGCTCCAGTTATCGACTGGCTCGCCCACTCTTTGTTGACGTGGGGATGTTCAGAGCCCTTGAAGCAGCTGGTGAACGCTCGTTGCATTTGAGATCTCCTCTCTCAAATCTCAAATCTCACGCATCATCCACGGTTTTTATGCAAACAGGGAGAAACCCTTCACTCCGTATCGTAATAATTTGCGAAAAACATGGATTTGAAGCAGAGAATTTGTAGGCTTTTTGGCACCGCACGGCATGACCTTTCGATAAAACTCTCCTTTCCCAAGTTTGAACCGTTAGAAAATCTAGGCATTTGCTCCAAAAGCTCTGATGTTAAGTGATGCTGTAACATGGGGGTTGGATCCATTATTTGAGACATGGCTTCGTTATCTCTATCATGGAACTTGCTTCTTCAGCAACCATCTGAAAAGCGAGTTTGTTTTTCTTCCTCATTCTCTGTCCCTATAGTTCACAACACGATCGTGGTTGAAAATTTACTTGAGGCGAGCGTTCGGATCTATTATGACATAGCTTGATCTACCGATTGGTATAGGAAGTTTTTCCAATGGTATGCCTCTTAAATTTCAGTGCTTCCAATGTAGTTTCCCTTGAAGTGTTGGTCTTTTACCCAAATAAATCAAGTTTGACGCGTTTATGGAAGCGGATATTGATAAAATTCCATAACGACAGCTCGGGAGAGTTCAGGAAAACTTTATGAAATAACTTTAGATTTTGAGCGAAAGCAGTCGGGTAATTGTTTTGAGTTTCGAGCTTTAAAATACAAGATTTGGTCTCAAAGGGAAAAGGGATTTAAGGGTCCAAAATTGCTTTTCAAAGTTTTCTTAAAACCAACACGTGTGGATTAGGCACACTATAAAGATTCAATTCCCCATGGTACCGATTGTCAGGCACAAATAATCTCGTGTTTGGGACACTAATATGGTTTTGGTTTCATGTAGTTCATGAGATAACGAGATAATGAGAGTGATTCATGAGCGAAAATTTATTCACCTAAAGAGAGTTTCCTTATAAATAATAAGAGATATTTATAAACTAGAAATTGAAATGAGTATAAAACATACTAGGTTTTTTACAATACATTCTACAAAAGTTTTGTAGTGACATGAAATTTGACAACAAACCTAAAACTCAAATATGACATGGGAACACGAATTAGTAATTTGGCAATCCGCTTGAGATTATTTATACCATTTTATATAGAATCCACAAAACTTACAGCCATATGCATCAAATCTAATGTGAAAAAACATAACTCGTAATACAACCAACGATAAAAGTTTTAGGTGCTCAACAGTCGCTCAACGCGACGCCTTCATCTATCACTATCAATTGCCTCGTCGGATGGATCGGAATATCAAATTCCCGAGAAAGCAATTGAAATTTCGCGTGGAGAGGACGTCCTCCATAGATTGGTAGAGAACAATGGGAAAGCGACCAGTGAGGAGCTTCGCACGTCGGGACGGAACGTGCATCCAATGGCTGGCGGAAGATCCAGCAATTTTCAAGTTTCGCCATCTGGGAACCTCCTCTATGATTGGATCCTTGATCAACGTCGGGGAAGACTGGTCGCTAACTCGGGATTAACGTTGGACAGGACACTGGACAGAGCCGATGGAACGCACGTGGCGAGCATTGTCGCCTTTGAAGGGAAGGAGCAACTCCCCCCTCCCACACTCAAAAAAAAAAAAAAATTATCAGCAGTGTCAGCTCAAAACAAACGCTGCTGAGTCTTCGCTTCTTAAAACCGTCCTTGTACAATTGTATTTTATTATTTTCTGGTAAAGTATTTGTACCTTCAATCGGACGAGATTATCTGTAATTTTTGTAATTTTCTAAAAATGTGTCTTGCTCCCGGATTGTGGCAGATACCGGCACTATAACTCAGATTCCTTGAATTATTTTATTTCTTTCGTTTCTTAATTATTGTACTGGTGCACAATAGATTAAGAGGCCGATGATAAACCACCATTGTTTTGGAGCAAAGTTGCATGATTAGAAAGAAGTTGGTTTCACCCCGATTAATTAATGAATTATTTTTCTATTTATCTCTCTTAATCTAAAGCTTTTTTGTTTGGAAATTTTTGGTTTGAAGATAAGCTAAAATATCTAGAAATAGACTTGCCAAAGAAAATGTGAGTCACCCGAAGCAAGTCTATACTTTTGAATAAGCAACTAACTTTCCCTCTCTAAAACCTATAGATGGTTAGAGAGCGGTCAGTATCACTAAAATTAGGTCCTGCATTTGAAACTCCTGTGGATGATGTCATCATAATGGACCATATATGTCAATTGGGCATCGAGTGGTTAAAGTGAGACGTCAAGAATTATTGTTGTTCATTTCATTGTTCAGATAAGGACTTAAGCTCCATTTATTTCACGGATATTTCTAGAAAATATTTTTTCTAAAAGTCATTTTTCAGGAAAATGACTATTTTTTAATGCTTGATTAAAATCTGAAAATGAGTTGAAAATTACTTTTAGTTTCCTAAAATGACACCTTCGCCGTTTTAGGTCATCAAGGTTCCTACCGTCTTCAAATAGAGATCAAGCAATCAAGGATTTGGGTCCGATTCGCAATAAGAGTAAGCCATCATTTTCGAATAGTCTTCGAAAGAAAAAAGAGTCAGAGAATTTTCGAAATTTAATATGCATCTACCACTAAATTCAAATCATAAATTTCATTTGGATGCAGACACATGTTGAGATATGTTCACCAAAAAAAAAAAAAAAAAAGACTTGGCAAAGCGCAGGTCATGTAACTAGTTTCTAATAAACCGATTCCATTCTACTAAAGTCGGCATAGATGCCGGCCTCTGATCAGAGGATACTTTAGGCCGACCTTGTGAGACCCAAATACCTTAGGAGCTCCCAGGCAGTCTCACCGAATGGCGCAGTCTCAACTTAAGGGTGCTCTCAAAACAGAGTAACCTGTTTCATCAATGTCTGAAGCAGCATGACTAAGCTTCACTACAGTTGACCATGTCACCATGTAACTAAGATCCTTCATAGGCAGGCATGGAAATTCCACACACACAGGACTAGCGTACTCCTGCCAGATATACATGATATCCGAATGTATATAAGAAAGATACTCAGATTGTTGTTAACAACGAAGTATGGTTGGTTGATTAACGAGAGAAACCGATCAAGATGCACCGGGGAAATTATCATACTTACATAATGAAGTTTCACATAAAATCTGGGTGAATATCTTCCTCTACCTCCTGATCATTAGTTTTAGATTCCAAGACACCATTACCAAATCGATCCCCATCATCTTCATACACACGGGACTGCAAGGTAACTTCATTTCGTGACATGTAATTGCTCCATTTAGAATTCCTCGTGGCTGCAGCTGATGGAGTGATCACTGGGTCGATGTCACTTTCTCTTTTGGAATTTGTCCAATTCGAAGTCGTGAAAGCTAACCCATTTTGGTTCTTCTTTGGCTCTTCATCTGAAAATAGTGTACAGAAAATGATTAGGTTAGGAATTTGCCATCACTTGTCACCATGCCTACTTCAGCTTCATGTGCCGCTGTTCATATAACAAGCTGAGAATGCTATATGGCAGTCAAACTCATTGTTTTTCGTAATCCTAAAGGCATAGATGACAGCAATTAGCAAATAGCTGCAGTCTCCTAATCTCGCGGTCTGCTAGCAATTGAAGCAGGCAAGTGGCATTCAAGACTCCTCAACTTATTGTGTCAGAAAAAGGTATCCGGCTTCAGCAATAACTGCGACATGTTTGCTGATGACGATTCGCTAGCAAGAAATGTTAGCTTGATGCCGATTGACTTTGCATATTCGACAATACAAAGCAACCATCAGCATGTCCTTGGTCATCAAATCAGGGCGTCACTCGGACCTACTCAGAGAATCCGACTCCGGATCGAAACAACAGCTAGAACACTTAACTTTTCCTCTATTATCTTCGCAAATTCACATGGCGAACAGTGCATCTTCCTAATTAAAGCTCTGCAACTAACTTACGGAGAAGACTCCTCTATCTAATGTCAAGATGAATGTAAAGCCCAAATCTTACCTGGAAAAGTGGTCTGTTTTCGGTTACTTCTCTTGGCAAACGATGGTGTGAAGAGCTTGTCGCCCTTTGAACCAGCCGATTGATGAGAGGAGTCCCTCAGTTTGGGCTTCTTGAAAATTTCCTTCGGAAGCTCCGTCACAATCTTCATCCCCCCATCATCCTCTGCTCAGAAAATTCATCACGTGAGAGACGAGCGACAATGCTACCGACCTCCGGTCAGTTCCGTCCCGGAGTAATCGTACTGAGACATGTCCAAACGCGGCAGTTCGACAGTCCAGGCAATCGCGTCGCTCTTGATTCTATATCGGAAATCGAGCTTATATGATCTAAGGGATGCGAGTAAATAAATCAGAACCTTCTTCTTCGTCGCGCTTTTCTTGTTCGACGTCGAGAAACTCGCTCCAATCGCTTCTCTTCAGCTTCCTCCCACCGCTGCCGCCCGCACGATCGTGGACCGCTCCTCCTCTTCCTTCGAGCGGTGGATCTGGGGCTTCGAGATCCGAGGAGAGGCGCGACATGTTGAAGGACTGGACGAACTTGCGGACGTCCTTGGCCATGAAGGCCCGAGCGAAGACCTTCCTCACGGACTGCTTCTGGTTGCAGACGACGCACGTCCACTTGTTGCTGCTCTTCTTCTGCTGCTTCACCTGCCGATTCGACGACGTCGGGACGACGACGCTTTGAAGCTCCGAAAGAGAGAGAGAGAGAGAGAGAGAGGGAGGGAGACGCAGAGACGCGAAGGCGGAGAAGGAGACCTGCATTGTGGAGCATTGGCAACACTGGAGAGCGATGAAGGTCGCCGTCGCCCTCGCCGCCGCCGCCGCCATAGCTCGGATCGCAGTCTTCCGGAGCGGTGGGCTGATTTTGCCCGGGGGATTTGGGGATCTGTCTGTTCAAACTGAGGGAGGGTTTGGCGCCAAGCATTTTTGGGACTTTGCTGGGCTTGGGCTTAACCAGTTCTCTCATAGATCCTTTCTTTTGGCAATAATTAACAATACTATTTAACTTTTTGTACTTTTCCCCCATAATTTACAATTTAAAACATCATGTGGAAATATATATTAATTTTAATTAACTTGTCGATGTTTGTGTGCTTTAAAAGTTCAATTTTATTTTTCTAAAGAAAGTCAATGAGTAAGCACCTCAAAATTTGACAAAAAAAATTGTAAAGAAAATAATATCAATTCAATGCACGACAAGGGTGAGCACTGGAATCGAAGATTAAATCAAGAACCGAAATGAAGTGGACAATTCCCTATTTCTAAAATTTGGAATCGGAGGTAACTAGTTCAATTCTTGATTTTAAGTATGGATTGATTATATATATAATTCTTATTATTTTATTACAAAACAATTCTTAGTTAAGTCAAAAAACTCAAAATCCTAAGTCGCCCCCACCCTACTCTCATTGACACCTTCCTCTCGCTTGAGTTGCCTCCACTCTACTCTCATTGGCACCCCCCTCTCAATTCAGTCACCTCCTTCTCACAGTCTTGTAGTGAATAGAAAAAAAAAAAAAAGATATCATCGTCGATTCTTGAATTCACTCAGGAACTAGACTGAACCGATTAGTCTGATTGCAGGATTAGGTGGGCTATTCCGCAAACTGAGAATCAACCCTTTTGATTTGATTCTTGAGATTCAGGCGAAAATTGACCCATCTTGAAATCGATCACTCTTAATGCACACCATATATGAAAGATATATATGTGTGTGTATTTGTAGATGATTAGTTTTCAAAAGGAAAAAATGTCCGATCTCTTGATAAGTGCTTAATATAAGTGAATTAATCATCGATTGCCACACAATGAAAAGCTCATGTAAAGTGCATAATTTAATCGAATTGAATGAGTGTAGTCATTCATCAATTCAAGTAGAACGAATTATGCACATATAGATAAATATTATGTGAATGTCAAAGAATGTAAAGCACTAATTGAATTGAGTATATTAATCAAATATATAGTAATTGAAAGCTTGACTCGACCTAATCAAGTACACACGCTAGGGCCGTCAAAAAAGTATCTGTTGGCCCAACCCTAAAATTTAGAGTATTTTGGGGCGGAGCTTTATTCTTATTCGGGTAGGGATTTTTAGATGTTGGTAGGGTTGATCGGGTTGGGTCAAGCTGGCATGGGCTTTTTGACACCCCCAAAGCACATACCGATCTCTCTCTCTCTCTCTCTCTCTCTCTCTCCGCAAGCATAACGAAGATGAAAGTCTAGATTTGAACCCAATTGATTGGCGTCGACCCAACCCAATCTCTTGGCTTATATGATATGATACTCAAGTCTTCGATGGGTTGGATCCAGTTATCTTTCTCCTCCCTAGTGGGGTTTTGAGTCGAATCGAGTGTCACAAAAACCTAGCCTAACCTGACCATTGGCGCATTGCATACAAATAGTTGATTTGAGGTTGGCTTGACTGACGAGTGAATTCCAATATAGGTTCCAATTAAGTTGGAACTCGAATCCTCAAAGTATAATATACTTTCTAAAGAAATGTTAAGCCCATAAATATAATTAAAATATGTAAAAGCTACCGTTTGATGAGTTCATTATTCATTCAAATAAATTATTTTCAAACTCAACCTCGATTCGACTAGGTGCTTGATTTCTAGAAAAGTTGGACCGAATCCATGTAGTTACAAGGCTTGAGTAGCTAGACTTGCTCACAATCCGACCTGCAAATGACAATGGATTTATATTGTTGGGGAGAATTCAAGTACAATAATTTACCATGAGCCAAACGCAATCCAAGATCAATTTTTCCCCGAAACTAAATCAACTTAAATTCTCTTAACCCTTAGTAACAATCAGCAATATATAACCTCACAATATGCAAATATTATGCCGAAATGGTAAGTAGACAAAGCAAATAACGACACTAAGGATTTAATGTGGAAAATTCGATGTGGGAAAAATCACGGACCGCCCAAAACATCAACTAATTACTAAAAATAGCACGATATACAAATTATTTTTCTCTAGTCACATACTAAAGGCACAACATCAATATTGCAATCTCATAACAAATTCACAACAAGAAAATCCTAACGGTAATTGGAGAATACGGAGTGAATTCATAACGAATGAAAACATCAACTCGTAACCTTGGTCTCATGAACAACATACTCAAATTTGAGTCGATTCTATTTATGTTTGACATTCGAATCTGGATCACAAAGATTCGGTCCTCTCTTGTCCTTCGTGCACTTTCTCCCGTGGATCTCACTTTTTCTACTTTTTCTTTTCTCTCCCTTCTAGTCTGCACAAAGCAACACCCCTTTTCTTTTCTCTCTCTCTCTCTCCTCGCTCTGGGCACACGCACAAACGCATGCACGAAAGCACCACTTTCTTTTCAACTTCTCTTTCTCTGTTTTCTTTCTAAGGCTAGCTGGGCCCCACACGAAGGTGGACCCAGCCAACATATATATATATGACCAATTAATCGAAAAAGGATTCGATATCTTACCTTATAGATATAGTTTTAATCAAATTGGCAATTGCCTAGCTTTATTCTTAGGCTAACCATAAAAATCTACCTATAAATATATATATATATATATATTAGCACTATTTTGCGCACAAAAGGACAAAGAATCGAATCGAGAAATGCGATTTTTCAAGTATTCGAATGGAAAGAGGGGAAAGCAAAATAGCTCATCTTCACATCCGCCGGCAATCGTCTCGAAAATGGACTCTCACATAGAGAAGGTCCTGTGGACCCAGGACCAGATTTCGGCCCGGGTGTCCGAGCTCGCCGCCGATATCACCTCCGACTTCAGAGCAGCCGCCGCCGCCGCCGCCCCGCCTCCGGTCTTCGTCGCCGTCGCCACCGGCGCCTTCCTCTTCGTGGCCGACCTGGTCAGGAAGGTGGAGCTGCCCCTGGTCGTCGATTTCGTCCGCTCCGATTCCTACGGCTCCGGCACGGAGTCCAGCGGGGCGCCCGCCGTGTCCCTTGACTTGAAGGTGGACGTTCGAGGCAGGCACGTCGTCTTGGTAAGTGGATACGTTTTCAAGTTTTGATCTTCTGGATGGAGAAGAGTCGACCCCCGCAAGCTGCTTTGTTGAATACTTGTGCACGAGATGCTCCAGTACACTTATTTTCTCCTTCTTGGATGTGGAGTCATTATAGGAGCACTGCTAGAGCTAGTATTGTCTGGGACGTTTTACTATTGTCTTATCAAGAACTTCCCAGTATGGGAGATTGATTTGGAGTTGAGACTTTGCGAGTTTGTTTTAGCCTAGAGGTTTGGATTGAGTGCGTGCCAATGGGTTGAACTTATTCAGCTTCAAAGGGATAATAAGATTCATTTCTAACCGAGCGCTCTGGTCTGAATAGTCTTATCATTGGCATAGACTTAATACTTTTCTAGTTTCAGAACCTACTTCTGCTTGACTTGGCAAGGGAATCAGAACGATTGCATAATTCACACGAGAAAAGATAGATCTTATGGAGTTGTGGCTACCCATTTTTGATAGTCTAATGTTGATTTGTCAGAAAGCTCTGACAGGTGCTTAGTTCATTTTTTTGGGTTGGTTATATTGGGTGCAGATGTCATTTTAGGTTTCAAAAGTGAGTCTTTTTTTAATAAACAGTCGACTTGCTAGAAGGTCACCCTATAAAAAATGGTGTCCCTTTATAGTTACAAGTCTTGCCAGTGCTTTTATGTGGCATGAGGTTAACATGAGCTCATTCATACACATCCATGTCAGTGACGATGCTACATTTATGGAACTTCTTGCACAAGTGTTGCCTCCTGATGAAATGAAATGTTCGTGCATCTTTCTTCTTATATCAACAGCTGGTTCCTACATATAGATATAGTCATCTTGGCAGACTTTTACTGGTGGTTTTCTGATCTGGACTGCAGATAATGAAGCTCGCTGATGTCTCCTAAAATCATTTGTATCAGGTTGAGGACATTGTTGATACGGGGAACACCTTGTCCTGTCTCATTGGCCACTTAAAGTCGAAAGGAGCATCATCTATTTCAGTTTGTTCTTTTCTTGATAAACCAGTGAGGCGAAAGGTTCATTTTCAGTTGGTGGGTGATGGAAAATTCTATCGTGGATTTGAGGTTCTCTCTCTCTCTCTCTCTCTCTCTCTCTCTCTCTCTAAGGTGCTTTGTGTTTCTTTTGTCGAAGACTTAAAAAGTTTTCTCTGTGTAACTGTCTTGTTACATCTTTGTGTTGTCTGACCACTACAATGACAAGAATTGGAAGAGGTAACACAAGACAAATTATACAGTTCACTCCACCTCTCTGAGTTGCACCTGGTATACTGGCTTGGAAGGTTAGAGTCCCCTAAGAGAAAAAAGAACGAGCAACTTACTTTGGTACATGTCATTTAGTTACTAGAGATGATATATATGTTTTGTCGGATGAGGAACTTGTTGCCTAGAGTTGCAGATTGTTCTTTACCTTTATTAAGTGTTGCTCGGTATGTCAGTTATATATTTGACCAGCTTTCCATGCCTGGTGGTTGCCTTCTGCATTTTCCTTTATCAACCATCTGGTCTAGACTATTAGTTTATTTTGAGGTTGTGGTCCGGATAGGATTCTGCTTTCTGCTTGTACTTTGTCTTATGATGTTGATTTGCTTTAGGTTGTTTGATTACTTGGGAGTGATTCTTCCTTGTAAGTTGTGACCTGATCATTCATTCTCCCATGAATAAGTTTGTTGAACGTTTTTCTTTAGGGCAAGTGCACTTCCCGCTCACCAAGTCTTATGATGAGCTATGTAAGTGAACCAAACGAACACAAGATTGCAATACTAAATTATTTTAGTGCCGCTACTCTTGGCAATATCCCTTTGTTTGAAATTCTTTTTGTTAGTTTTTCTCGATGGGCTCTTTTGTGTTTGCAACTTACAGATCAAGCACGACTTAACTTAAAATGTTCATGTGATTCTCTATTTTTTTGGGCAGTGTCCGGATTATTTTGTGGTGGGATACGGAATGGATTATGCCGAGCTATACCGGAGCTTGCCCTACATCGGTGTCTTGAAGCCGGAGTACTACACATGATCTGAGTGATGTCATCCTCAAATTGGTTAACTGGATTCAGGTACCAAGGTATACTATTTCGGTGAGCAACACACTTATTCAATATGGTTCATGATGGTTGACCCTTACCGTGATGGACTGAACCATTTTTATTGTTAAGACAGAAATTATACTGTTCACATGTTAAGATCGCAGACATGGCAAGGAGTTGCCACGCAAAGAAGTAATAAAAGAGTTTCCCTTACTGAAAATTTATGTTAGTTTCACTTTGTTCCCCCCTAATATAATTTGGGTCGATTTGTCCTTGATGTTTTCGCAACTTCTTCCGTTCTGTCCTCTAACTCAAATCTCTCTATTGGGAGAAATCATCGCGTTGTTATCATGTGACTCGTTTCTAGCGTCATCGTTGGCACATATAATTCGACTGTAATTATTTTGGTCAGATGTCCCGAAGAGACATTACTATGGTCTGTTTTCCATTGGCAAAACTCAACAGTATTTCTCGATGTCGCTCGTTTCTCGGATGCATGTTGAAGGAAGCAAACCATTAATAAAGCATGAGCAAGGGAAACTATAAACAAGGCCTGTGTGAATCAATTTTGCTCAAGTTGGAATAAGCTATTCAGAATCGGTAAATATTTTGCAATGACCCAGGTTTTTCTCCTAGAACCAGTACACGGACACCGTGGCATGTCAAATATCGAAACATATGGCTTCACTTGAAACTCGCTTTTTTGGAAAAATGAGATGGTCTAATTACCCTTCCAATGCGAAAGGGTTAAGATGATTATTTTTGGGAAATATATAATAAAAAAAAAGAGGTTTACACTGTGATGTTAATAATCTTTAGAAAAGGCACACAAAAGAGCGAGTCAAATGCAAAATAATTATTGAGGGGAATTGCGCAAAGCTTATCACACTGTAATTTAAAAAATATTTTCAAAAAATGATTATTTATGTCATTTAAAAAAATTAGTCGATGGAATATATTTTCATCATCAATGACAATTTATGCTTAATTATTTTTGCGGATGATGAAAAAATTTTCCAATTGTTTTCAAAAAATATTTTTTAAACTACTCATTTTCTACAAAAATGAAGGCACCCTAAATTAGTCGAGAAGATTTATCTCGGACAAGCGTGCGAGACAATTTAGGACTTGGTTGCGTCGCTCTGTTTTGCGCCTCTCCCCGACCAGCAGGCAGCGGGTTTTACATAGGAAAGGAAACAGCAACAGTTGCAAAACTAGCCCCGGTAGCCACGGCCATGGCCATCAGAAGCGTCGGCAGAACCGTTCGGCCTCTATGCTCGAACCTCCTCCCTTCGTCACTTCGCGCCTCCGCACCGCCTCCCGCCGCCGAGGCCTCGCGACCCGTCAAACCTCTCTCCACCACCACCACCACCCCCGCCGACGATGCGCAGACTCCGCCGAGACCGGCCGAGTCCAACTCCAGGAGAGACTCCATGATTCTCGAGAGGTTCAGGCTCAGGCAGCGCGGTGGCTCTCCCGACCCGCCGCGGAGCGAGCCGCCTCCGATGCGTCCGCCGCCTCCCGGAGAGAGAAGCGGCGGCGAGGAGGTCCTCTCGGGCTTCGGGCCGCTGGGGCTGAGCGGGGAGGTGGTGGAGGCGGCCGAGGGGATGGGCGCCTTGGTGCCGAGCGAGATTCAGTGCGTCGGGATCCCCGCGATTCTGAAGGGGCAGAGCGTGGTTCTGAGCTCGCCTTCCGGGTCGGGCAGGACTCTGGCGTACTTGTTGCCTCTCGTTCAGGTACTCTTCTTCGTGCACCATTCGAGATGCGTCGTCATGGCCATTGCGCTGTCTGCTATGATGAGAGGTTGATTTCAATTGAAAGACAGGGTCGGAGAGTGAGCCTGGGCAGTCGTTTCAAGTTGGTCGTGTTCGTATCATACTTGGGTTTTTCTCATGCCATGTCATCATTGTCATGTTCTCATTTCTCGTCATGAATTGCCACCCCTTGCGGAGTTATTTTATGGAACTGCATATTTGGGAGCTCCTAGATATAGAGTTATAATGATGGCCATTGAAATGAAGTTGAAGTTACGGAAAACAACTCTCTTCTACTGGCCTTTTGACGTATCTTGGGTTTGCGGTCTTTCGGAATTGGGATGCACCATTTATGAATGCATACAGACTTGATTGAAGCGATCGTGCTTTCTTGATTGTAGAATGTAAGACCTGGCTCTCTCTTTTTTTTATTGATTCAGTAGATGCTGAGACGGGATTCGGCATTGTTTGGAACTGAGCGTGACTCCCCGAGGGCTATCCTGTTGTGTTCTTCGGGCGAATCATGTGATAAGGTCCTCCTTTTTCTGCTCTAGCTTTTAACACTGATTGCATTTTCTTTTTGACTCCTATTGTGGTCTAGTACTAGAACTAATCTCATAGGGCATATAGGTATTTAGTATGGCAAGTTTCATCACCAGTCATGCACAAGTAAAATCAAGTGAAAAATGCAGTGGTGATGGATCAGAAGAGAAGGGAGGTTCGCCAAATGCCCCGCTTGGCTTGTTGGTTGGAACCCCTGAAGAGGTCCTTCAGCAAATTGAAGAAGGAGATGTTATGACCACTGCAGTCAAGTACTTGGTATGTGCATATCTTTGTAATCAGAACAGATGGTTTCGCTCTCTCTGGTGTTGCTGTGAAGTCTCAATTGCATGTTAGTTCACCATTATGCTGAATGATGGGATGAATTTTCCTTAGGTTTTGGATGAGGCAGATATCATGTTAGATGCTGGCTTGTTTCCCAAAATACAGAAGATTTCGAGCCACTTGAAGAACTTTGCTGTTGAATCCAATTCTCAGCATTTTCAAGTGGTTCTAGTCAGTTCACCTATATCAAAGGTATGTTGACCCCATTCTGATAGCATTACTGCCCATTATGGTTTGCAAGGCTTCCCACTTCAGGCTAAACTGTTAGAGCGTAAGCTTGAGTGTTCTTCAGTTAAATTAATTAAACACCCTCTAGACATTGCCCTCTTAATGTGTTCCGCACGCATACAGGATCCCAACTAACTGGTTGATGATGACAAGTTAGCTAACTGACAGATCAAATCTGCACTAAAAATCCCAATGATAGGGTACCCCGTGACTGGAGGCTAGTTTCAGAATTAAGAATCTATGCATGTAATTTAACTAGGAAATAAGGTTGGAAGAAACTGATATTTGTTTCATACAAGTACCAATGAGCCACATTTTTTTTCCAACCGATTTTTTAATGTTGTCATGCATTACAAACATCAGATACTAGAAAAACATGCTGTGGAGCGTCTGGAGCATGATCGAGCTGGTAAAGTGGCTGCAATGCTGCTGGAAATCGACCTGAAAGAAGTGCTCTGTCTGATTGAATCTCAAGATGCCTTGAGGAAGAAAGTGGCGGATGCTGTAGAGTCCCTTCATGTGGCTTCTTGATCATAGCATTCGGTCTAGCTTTGTAGTTTGTACATAGGCATAACCAGCGTACCATTGCAGGGTTCAAGACATTCCTTCATGATGCGCGCATTTGCGTGCTTGTTCTTCGTAAGCCTCAGTTTGTAGACTGTGTTGCGCTTTCAGCGACTAGTGCTTTGACAAAATTTGAAGCGTTTCATCTAACATTGTGTGTCCATCCTGAGGTTACCTCGCGATTCTTTCTTTGCATGTGGTTTTGTGTCGTGATGACAGACTCTGTTTGACATTCATGATTGTTTTGAAGTTGAAGGCTGCTGTAAATGCGCATCTGGTATCAAAACAAGTATTACTTCATCCAGAATACGTACGGGTTTTCTATGGAATGGATTTACTAACTTCATTATGATAATTAGAAAATTGATATTAATTTTCGCGTGGAATTGACAGACTAAAATATGAACATGAAATTCTAAAATTAAAACTTAGAACTCGATTTTGATGGTCGAAATGAGAGAAAAACATTGCATCCTATTTCAAAAAATGCGAAATTAGGAGTATGATTGGCGTCTCAAACATTTCTTGGCAATGTAAAGGTTGAGACATTCATGCCTACTTATCCGGTCAAACTATGGCCGGGATGGATCCTTTGTAAAATCTAGTTGAAAAACCTTGCCGTGAGGGGAAAAGTTTGCGAGCCTTTTTTTCTAAAGGGTGATGGAATTCTTATGGTACTTTGCATACAAACTAAGAAAACAATGCATTCTCATGTATTGAACGAAATAATTAAAATTTTTATGATAATTATCTAATGATCGTATAATTTCATAACTGATTCGCAGATCACATATAAATTCTAATATATAGGTCCATCATTCATCCGAACGTAAATGCTAAATGACCTGCTTAGTGATTCATGTGCATACGGGTTTCCCTCTTTTACTGTACTAGCACTATAGGGAGTCAATTGCGAAAAGAAAGAAAAGTCGAGGACCCAATTAGACTTTGCACGAGAACTTTTGTACCAAAATGGAACTCGAGGGTTTAAGTTAAACCCAGAATGAACCGGAGGGAGACCCGAACCCGGACATTATCCACGCGAGAGATTTTGCCATCGTCGTCCACCGCCGAGAGTCGCGAAGAAGAAGAAGAAAGCTCACGCGGACTTCCGTTGCGCCGCCGGAGACGACGGCGTGCTATGGGGAGCACGGGCCGGGCAATCTTATCCCTCTCTCTCTCCTCCAACCTCCTCCCTCTCGCTCGCCTCTCCTCCGCCAGGCGCCTCATCAGATGGTCGCCGCCTGCGCCGACGAGGGCGTCGTCGCTGGCGAGGCTCAAGCTCAGGCCCATGTGCTCCGCCGCCGCCTCCGCCGCGCCGGAGGCCGCGGAGTCGGAAGCGGGGATCCAGCCCATGAAGCACACGATGCTTCTCGAGAGGTTGAGGATGAGGCACTTGAAGGACGCTCCGAAGCCACAGCAGAGTAGAACCCCTGAAAGTGAGAGCAGGAGTGAAATGGCGAGGAACCCAAAGGAAGAAGCTTTAGAAGTGAAGGGGGAGAAGAGGAAGAAGAAGGCGGCGATGGTGGGGAGCTTCGAGGAGCTGGGGCTGAGCGAGGAGGTGATGAGGGCTGTGAGAGAGATGGCGATTGAAGTCCCCACTGAGATTCAGTGCCTGGGGATTCCTGCCGTTTTGGAGGGGAAGAGTGTGGTTTTGGGCTCGCACACGGGCTCTGGCAAGACTCTTGCCTACTTGTTGCCTCTTGTTCAGGTATATTTTCGCTCGCTTGTGCTTAGCTATGGATACCCTTCATGGTTAAGTCGAATTTGGTGCTGTTTTGTTTGCCAGTGTGGTTAGCGTTGAATAAACCCTTTGAAAATGTGAGTTGGGTCGTTTGTTTCGACTTGGAGGAGTGTTTCTTGGCATTAAGTCACTTCAAGGATCCAATTTTTTCATTTAATGGACTTAGCCTTTACCTGCTTTCTGGATTTGAGGCTTACCCTATCATTGGGCTCCGCTTCTTTGTGGTTTTTGTTTGTGCTTGAAATGCACACCTAAGTTGTAAATACTGCTTATATGTTGATCTGTTTGTTTGGATCGAGGAAATATCAATTTCATAGGTTTATGTTGTAGTTGCTGAGGAGGGATGAGGAACTTTACGGGAGGTTGATGAAGCCTCGGCGACCTCGAGCAGTGGTTCTTTGCCCCACTCGCGAGCTATGTGAGCAGGTAGTTCTTCACTCGTCGCCGTGACTCTGTATCAACTTCATGTATTCGCTTCTGTTAATCGGTTTGAAATTTAATTGTTGGACAGGTCTTCCGTGTGGCCAAGTCTTTAAGCCATCATGCACGATTCAGGTCCACTATGGTGAGTGGTGGTGGCCGGATAAGGCCCCAAGAAGATTCGTTGAATAACCCGATTGACATGGTAGTGGGGACTCCTGGCAGGCTTCTCCAGCACATTGAAGAAGGGAACTTGGTGTATGGTGATATTAAGTACTTGGTTAGTTTTGCTTTGTATTGGATTATGCCATTTGTTTCTTCATTATAATTGTTATTTTTGTTGAAGGATCATATTTAGGATTTGGATCCATAATCATCTGAGAATTCAAAAGAAAATGTAAAGTTGGTTTCATGATTGATTGAGCTCTTTTCAGGTTTTGGATGAAGCAGATACTATGTTTGATCGTGGCTTTGGTCCTGACATTCGTAAGTTCCTTGGTCCACTGAAAAATCGAGCACTAAAATCTGATGGCCTGGGATTTCAGACTGTTTTGGTAACTGCGACAATGACTATGGTACACATCCATTTTTATGATCACCTCACCTGTTTTCACTTCTGAGGATTTTTAAGTTTAATTTTTTTTTTGGGGGGTGTGGGTGTGGGAGTGCAGAACCAACTGCACCACCGTTTTTCATTGTTTAAAAGACTCAAACTCCAGGTTTTCTTTCCTTGTGTGTGTGTGTGTGTGTGTGTGGTCATTATATATCTAGAGTGTAATTGAATTGTTTAATCGTACAAATTCCGTCAAATCATCTTAAACTTTAACAGATCTCAGTCTGTTGTATACTTAGTGCATGGAATGGATTGTACTCTTATCATGCAGTTTGCAGTGAATTCTTTATGACCTCTAGTCGCTAATGTCTTCTTTATTCTTCATTCTTTTGATAGCATTGTTGCGACTGAACTTTAAAAACATTCTTGAGACACTTGATTCAATTACTACTTCAATTTGCATAACAGTTTTTTAGGAAAATGTAACCATTTATGCTCAATGAGATTGGTCTGCTCTGTGAAGATGTCCCAATATATCACGTTGTGGTTCAATACGTGAAAATTCATATATACACTCAATGAGTTGGTTTAGTCTTTGAAGATGTTCCTAAAAAGCATTACTTTGGCAGAATTTATTTATTTTCAATATGGAGGGTTTTTTTATTATGGTTATGGACATATGACTCCAATTCTGCTATTGTTACAAGTGTTCACTTTCTTTCAGTGGATTGATTCTGTCCAAACAAGTGCCAGAGATGACTGCTGTAAGTTTTGCAGGCTGTGCAGAAGCTGGTTGATGAAGAGTTTCAAGGAATAGCACATTTACGTACATCTACACTGCATAAGAAAATTGCATCTGCTCGCCATGACTTCATTAAAATTTCGGGTTCTGAAAACAAGCTCGAATCCTTGCTACAGGTCCATATCTATTGCACTTCTCAGTTTTTCTCTTAAGATTGTGAGGTCTAATTTAGATATGCCACAGCTAATCAGCTGATTTCACATGTTTCTATACCACTGGTATACATAATTTCCTTGTTAAATTCACGTATATCTAATGGACTGTCTGACCTTATATTGGCATTCACTTTATCATCCTAAAATTTGGTTCCATAAGCCTTTTATGTGCGTTGTCTTGATTTGGGTTACTGGTGACTTCTTTCTTTATCACTCTTGTTAACTCTTTGAGATGAAAAGGGAATGGGGTCTGCTTATGTGAGAAGAGGCAATATGCACAAGTCTTTGATCCTGATACATGTAAATTATTTTGTGTGTTGTGGAAGCGAGCTATTGCATCAGATGAGAATCGCCTTTTACCAGGAAGGAAGTTTCTTGAAAGACATACCCTTGAATTCAGACTGGGAATATGTTGTCGCGCAAACTGCAAATTTAACTTACCTTGGTGTTATGTTACTGGAAGAAAAGAATCCAATGATATACGTTTGAGATATGCACCTCTGTACTTGCATATCAGTTATTGTTTTATAAAAGGTCTTTCTAGATTAAAAAAGTTGGGTTGAACATCTGAATTTACCTTTTTGGTATAAATAAACTTCCCTTGTGATCATTTGTCTGGTTATTTTTATAAATTACCTTCTGGCTGGAAGCATTTAAAAAACCATTATGTTAGAAACGTCCAACTCATTATGCCAAACGTGGAAGAGTAAATTCACCTAGTGCCTCAATCTGGGAATGAGGACACATGGATGTCTCACTTTGATTTTGTTCTTATGTGGAGGCAGGTTCTTGAGCCTAGCTTGGCAAAGGGAAACAAAGTGATGGTGTTTTGTAATACTCTGAATTCTAGTCGTGCCGTGGATCACTTTCTCCATGAAAACCAAATCTCTACTGTCAACTACCATGGAGAAGTGCCTGCTGAGCAGAGGTAAGTTAATGATAAGTACATTTTCTACCCCTTGCCCTTTTTCTACTCAGAGCCTTCAAACGATGATTGATTGCTTTTTCACTTTTTCATCAACTTTAAGGTTGTTGCACGAGAACTGTGATCACAGAGCACCTGGAGATTTGATTTATATTGTCCACTTATATCCCTTTCAGTGTCCGTGGATGTGTTCAATTAGTAGCAACTTTGCTATAGCCTGCCTGTCTTATTCTGATTTTCCAGAGTCATTTTGAAGCTCTAGCTTTTAATGCTTATTCTCTGCCAATATCAGAGTTGAAAATTTGAAGAAATTTAAGAATGAAGATGGAGATTGCCCGACATTGGTCTGCACAGATTTGGCTGCTAGGGGACTGGATTTGGATGTGGATCATGTCATCATGTTTGATTTCCCACTGAACTCTGTAAGCACTCTCTCTCTCTCATGCGCACATTCACATACACAGAAACTAATGCTTTCTCTTGATTTTAGATTGACTACCTTCACCGCACTGGAAGAACTGCTCGAATGGGTGCAAAAGGTGGGTGGCGATTGCTTATGTAGAGTGTAGTAACGTTATTCACTTTCCTATAGTAAACTCTACTTCAATTACATCGTGCTCTTATACCTCCCACTCCATTACATCTGAGACAGATGGTTTGCTTGGAGAGCTGGTTGTGTCATTTTTTGCTAATGGTCGTCTGCTTATGCATGTATCCTATTGTCATAATGATGATATCAAGGAGCTAATTTTCCACTTTTAGATACTGGTAGCGATGGCATGGGTCGACTTCCCATCATCTTTGGAAGTTGTTAGAGCTTAAATATGCATCTAAACAACCCTTTTCTTTTCTTTCTACAGGAAAAGTGACAAGCTTGGTTGCGAAGAAGGACCTTCTTTTGGCCACTAGAATAGAAGAAGCAATCAGGAATAATGAGAGCTTGGAAGCTCTTACTGTGGACAATGTCCGCAGGGACATAGCTAGGGCACGAATAAGCGAACCGAAGGGGAAGAACACCAAATTGAGTAAGGTATCAGATCAGAGAAACAAGGGCAAACCAGCTGCCACAAAATCTTCTAATTCTCGCACTAAGGGGGCGTCCTCGCAAATTCCTGGGAGAAAAACCGCTGGAACAAAAACTTTGAAAACATCATCCTCGGCCAAACCGGCGAGGGCAGTTAAGATTTCAAAGGTGACGAGGCCTTCCAGTGTCGGTAAGTCTGCCAAATCGTCCACCAAATCGTCGTCTAATGGGAGGAAACAAACGCAAAGCAAATCTGGCAAATTAAGCGTGGTTGGGTTTAGGGGTCGTAATTCTTCGTTGAGCAAGAGAGCCTTCAATTCTTAACTGCTTTTTGGCACCCCCAAAAATGGATCTGTAAATTTGATTTAAGTTGTCCTCTTTTTTCCCTTTTTTACTTGATATCTGGTTTGAAATCAGGGGCCTTGGCAAGGAGTAAGAATCAAAGAAAAGAGAAATCCGGGCCAGAGGATTGTTTCTTGAAATCTGTTTTCCATGTATGTCAATCTTTACCTCGACTCTATTTCCAACATTTGGTGCTCCAATAACATAAAGAGTTCAACATACATTCGGAATCAAAAGACGCTTGCTCGGTACAACGTAGGATAAATGCATGTCGATTGAAATTACATGTCACTTCCATGTGAGCAACAGTGGGCGAGGAGTCTTCGGAGGGGTGACTATATTACCATCGGCATCATAAATTATCACCCCGGAAAAGTCGGGTAGCTGACACTTGCCGCCCAGGAGAATGTTCTTCTGCCACACGGAGGTGGCGGCGGCTTCTTCCTCTTCGTTTTCTCTGCCATCCACGAACATGCTGCCTTTGCAGTCCGCTCGCGACTCCAAGATGACCGTGTCATTTTGGAGCTCTATGACGCTCTCCTCCTCGAAGAAACCGTAGCACTCTTGCCAGTGCCGCTGCCGCCGCCGCCGCCTGGAATGGGAAGCGCACATGAACAGCGCGAAGGCGCAGAAGAGGAGGGTCATCGTGATTAGGCCGAGCTGAGGGGCACCCATCGCCGGGTGCGTCGATCGGAGGGGGCGAGCCATGGGAGGGGAGGGTCTAGAAGAGTGGGGTGGATGGAATTCGGGAGCGACAGCAGCACTTATATGCTGGTGCCAAATGGGGTCGGTGGATGAATGGAGGATTTGGTGATGGTTTGGTTTTGGGTCAAAGGCGATTGACATCATCATTGTAGGGGGTTTAGTTCAGTACTTATCTTTGACCTCCGAGAACTCACCACATCAGTTGGACTTCGACTGGAATCGATTGTCGATCAGGATTTGAGTCCTGGCGGAGGCTTGATTTTCGAATTCCAACGATGCCCTCTTTCCAGTCATCTTGGGCCCTCAAAATTAGGGCTTTTTCCTCAGAAATCCTCTTCTGGTTTTGGGCTAAGGAGGAGTGTCAAAAGAGGCTCTTGGCCACGTTCATCGGCTACCATCGATGGAGTCTTGAATTCAATTGGGATAATATCATGAATAGTCCTTAAATTTTAATTTATAATATGATGTAATTCTTCGAATTTTAATTTATTTAATATAATTTCTAAATTTGTAGTTGCGATCTCGATATAATCTTTCCATTAATTAAGATTATGGGAATGGACTAAATTGAATATATATAAAAAATTTAGAAATTATGTTAAGTAAATTAAAAATTTAAAGATTTTATTGAATAAATTAAAAATTGAGGTTTTACAACATGCATTATGGCAAAAATTAGGACCATTTGGGGCATTTTCTCAATTCAATTCCATCCGAAAGGGGTCCGTCTCTCTTCCCAGAAACTTGGCGAGGTCGCGGAAATGCCTCCACCGGCCCCAATCTCGCTCTGCAAATCTCTCCTCGGACGGAGCTTGCGAAGACCGCCGCCGCCGCCGCCTCCGAGACCCCAGTCCTCCTCCCCATCTTCCTTCTCTTCGCTCTCGCCGTCCCGCCATCCGCTCAACCCTCGCCCTCAACGCCCCCGGGACCCCGCCCCTGGCATCGGGCGCCCCGCCCCGTTCCGGCGCTCCCCGGTTTCCGGTGCCGGACCGGCGCGGAGGTGGCTCGGCACCGAGCCGGGCGCCGGCCCGGTGGTGCCGCCGCCGCCGGAGGAGTACGACGCGGAGGTGGACGCGATAAACCTGAAGTTCGCGGAGGCGAGGGAGGAGATCGAGATGGCCATGGAGTCGAAGGAGACGGTGTACTTCGACGAGGAGGCCGAGTGCGCTCGGGCCGCGGCGAAGGAGGTCGTCGACCGGTTCGAGGGGCTGCTGCGGAGGCTCCCGGAGGCCGAGAAGGCGGCGCTGCGGCGGTCCATGGGTCTCAAGATCGAGCAGCTCAAGGCGGAACTCGAGCAGCTCAACGACTGAACTTCGGGTCCTCTGGCCGTCGCCGGTTGGTGTACCGTACCCTATTTCTCTAGCTAATTTTGCTGCTCGTGGATTCTTAATCAATTGAGGCGGTTTCGGATTTTTTTAACCTGGTACTTCGCCAAGCGAATAGATTTTCAGGAGAGCTTGTGAGTACATTTGGATAGAGGATGTTGTCCTAGTTTTAAACAATAAGGTTTGCACTGTTGGTTCGAAACTCTATTGAATCTTGCCTATACCCTTGATTTGTTTGGGTGAAAATGGCAATGGACATTGTCGATGAATGAGCAAAACACAGCCTTTAACCGAGACTGAGCTAATTGATTTTGTTCTGGGAGTAATGTCACTTCTGGTGGTTCGAATCTGAATGGAACGGAATCCTATCGCGATGGTAGATATGTTAGCCTTGCATCTTCTCAACAGAAGTTGGGGGCTGCGGTATATTAGAATATGACGAAACAATTAAGCATCTGTGGAGGTCATCGGTTTTTGCTGTTAAATTTGCTATGTATGCGCAGTCATTACCTTTTTTTGTCATTGTTCTCAGATTTAGAATCGAGAATAATGGTCGATTAGTTGCTTTCCTATGATATTTGTGCTTACTTCATGTCTATCACTTGGATCAGTTTATCTCGGAGTTCATGTTCTTGATACCTATATTAATTACCTTAGAGTTCCTCATTTGGGCATGGACAAATTACACGAACCTGAAGTCGCTTTGTACTATCATAGCTCGCTTGCTGGTAAGCCTTTTGGATTTGGTAACATGTCAGCTTTGAATCAAACCGTCGGATTTGTTCCCTTGAATGGGTTGGGGATAAAGAACCATCTAACAAGGTCTTTGATGTTGAAGACCTGTGTACTCTGAACTCTTTCCTGTGTTTTCAAGTTTACCTGTCATATTCGGTGGACTGTTCTTGTGCTTTTTGATGGATAGGAACTTGATTCACTGTTGATCTTAATAAGGATTCAACCCAATTAATTCCTTTCAAACTTTTTCCTAGATCAGCCGTGTTTCTGTATCATCTGGTCAAGATAATGATAATGTCGAATAGAGGCATGTAGTTTGTGTTGAGTAATTACCAGTTTCCCTGAAGTATAGCAAGTGTTGTAATGTCAACTTCTTGTTTAGCAACTTACCCCTTATGGTATGCATATGGAATGAGTGGCATTGTGCTCTGCTGGCCCAGCTTCTTTATGTGAAGAAAGGGATCAGATGAATTCCTTCTTAGCCAGAAGTGCTCTAAAGGCCTTCGCTTGACTGAAAATACTCCAATCGACTGCACTTTGCTACTTTCATCTCCCATTCGACTTAAAAAATCTGAATGCTCCTCGATTTAATGAGTAGAAAACTCAAAACCACCTGTATAGAAGAAGTGAGAATGAGCTGAGAATGAGCTAAAAAATAGAGATTGTTAGAGAGTTGTGTATGTTGTGAAAAACCTCGTGTCCCCCCTTCTTTTTCCCCTAAAGCATTGTGCGGCATTGATCTTGGTGATGAAACACCATTAGTTTTAACACGACTCGAAGGTTTCATGAGACATTTGTTTCCAACGTCACCAGGGAACAAACATAACACTCTATCTGTGACCGTAAGATTAAAGCACTATTTGTCCACTCAGATGTTACCAATTGACATCGGCTTCCTAATCTACACTCTCTATTCCACCATGAGAGACACAGTTTTGCACCTGTCTATTACTTTGGTACATTCGCTATCGAGATATCATGTCTTTCAGATGTTGGTGGTAGTCTTCCAAAGGCAAAAATAGGATGGAGGTGGTTTTGCCTCCCACCATTTAACTCGTCATCTCGAAGTGAGAATATCTTGAACTTGTTGTTTTAGACGGCGAGGGCAACGGTAATCCTAATCCTCAAGTTGAATGTCAAGAAGGCATAGATCTGCTGACATAAACGCTATGTACCTAAAAAAAAAACTATGGGGCAACTGCGTTCCGTCTATGTGTTTTCAATGTCGAACTCTTTGACTTCTTGCACGGTGATGATCGCACCTAAATTTCTGGGGACGTGGAGAGCCCAAATCTTCCTGGCTTGTTTTTGTTTTGCATTGCGATGGAACCACGAGGCGCTGAGCTGGTCAATATGGCCGGGGAATTGCACGACAGTGTAAGGGATATGAATCGCCTAGTGCTGGGCTGACTGCTGAGGTTGCACCGATATGATGAAAGAAGTTGTTCAGAATTTATGCTTTTCGAAGACTTCAGACCAGATGCTGTATGATTATTGGATTGGCCAAAAAGGAAAAACAGTTCACTGGAGAAAGTGTGTACCAGGTTATTCAATCCAACTAGGTAGAAATGGAATACAACTGGGTTGAGCATTCATGGCTAAAGCAACGAATGTTCGACCACCTGGCCTTGAAATTGTGTTTCCTTGGGTTTTGTATTTTTGTCAATTATATCTTGAAAGATCCATATGCTAGCAATGGAGATGGTTATCCACGAAATCCTAAATCTATTGTAAGCTGGCCAATACAAATTTAAACCACACAATTTAGTCGATTTAGTTTTAAACTGTTTAACAATATGTCAATGTAGTCTTTTTGGCCAAAATTGACTGGAAATAATTGATGTCGCCACCGATTGTATCATATAGGACGGCCAGTGGTATATGACTGGCACTATTATGAACAATTTTCACTATCGTTTTTTTAAATTTTATGAATTTTTATTCTTTTTATTCTTTTTTTCATCTCTCTTCACTTCCCGGAAGGGCCAGTGGGGTTGCTGGGCCCCAGTGATGGCCACCCACAAGTGAGGGCTTGCACACACTTGTTGGCCACGGGCAAGAGCTGCCTTTCGTCACCCCGGGTTAGATGGCCAGTGGACATTACTGCCGCGGCTGAGATGATCAATTGTTGTTGTGTGAGCAAGCTGCGGACATGGCTTCCGCGGCTAGAGAGGGTGCTGCGGATTTCGTTTCGTTGTTCATCTTCAACGCCCTAGGAAGATGAACAGTAATCAAAAAATGAAAAGAAAAATGAAAAGAAAAGGAAAGTTCGGAAAAAAGTTTAGAAAATTCATGAAAATATGCAAAACAACGTGATTTTCCTTAAATTCTTCCATGTAAGAGGTTGGCCATGCCACTTAAGACAAAATTATTGACTTAACCTCCACATCCCTGCCTAAATTCATTGAAGAACTACATTGAAAAATCAGTAAAAGATTTATAACTAAATAGGCAAAGTTGAAATGTTTAAGATTGGTTTGACCGTTGTACAATAAATTTAAAACTGATTGAGGAAATTTTCCCCCTTATTGTTAATTGTTTTTAATGGAATTTTGCCTTTGATTTGTGTTATGGACAACATATATAGAAGATGAATGTAGAGTGATTAATTAATGTAAAAGATAGATCACAATCACCCATTACATTATGTCATGACATGTGTACACAACAATGGATGGGATGTAGATCAGACAAAAAAAGAGAAATAAAGAAGGCCTGAAACACTACTGTGCAATGGTTGGGAAGGAACTTTTGAGTCTTCAGATGACCCAAATATCATATCATATTCATTGAGGACTGAATTTCAGGTAGCATAATTTCCAAGGCAAAGAGGCATCGGAAAATGAGGGAGGCCGTGGATTTCTGGGACAAGCTCAGATAAGACCAAAAAGCAAAAGCTGCTTCCCGCGGCGGGGAGGAGCTCATGTGGTGTCTACACAAGTTCGAAAGTGCCGTGCAATGTGCATGCATGCAATGCATGGCGTGCCTTCGGAATCTTTCTCAAGCCTTAGCTGATGAGCACCAGCAGCACATGTCGCGGGTGTAGAGGCTGACAACGAGAAGTGCTACGACAAGAGTACTGGATTTCAGTGAACGTGCCCGCCAATGGTCGCTCATGTGGCGTTCCAGTCCTTACTGTCCCCATGGAAAGCGACATCTAATGATGACGGTACTTTCCATCCTTTGACGATCGCCTGAATGAACCGAGTTTGAATCCACGAAACGGGAAAGAAATTGAAGCAGCAAGTAAGCACCTTGATATGAAGCAAAGTCCAAGTAATCAGCAACGTGTTTTGTGCAGAGATGATTCATTTTCCTCTGTTCATTTTCAGGTCGCAAAAGAGAGACTAGACTGGCGAGATGACACGCCGGATTCTGGGGCACCTCGTGCAATCCTCTTTTTGACCGAAGAGATTCAAAAGCTATCTCGTGGACCCACTGGAGTCGGACGTGATGCTGAGACAAAATCAAAGAGTATTTTCAGGGCATGTGCCGAAGGCGAGGGAAGGCATGGGCTCCTTGCCTCGTTCCTGTCTGCTCCTCCTCCTCCCCTGCATCATGCCCCTTGACCAAAAAGACAAGGTGCAATATTGAAACGAAAAGGCCCACATATGATCTCAGCAATTGATCATATCTGTCGCATTAGCAACTCCGAAGGGACCCGCTGAACGTTAGTGGTCGAGACTTTGCTAGTTGAGCTAGTGTGAGATCTAAGATTCGATCTGTGCGCAGCGCAATTTCACGTGCCCCAGGCCCACAGAGATTAACTCGCCGCGAGTGTTCTAGTCCTGAGGTGATGGCCCCGACTTTTGATTGGAGTAGAAAGACGGGCTTTGATCTTGAAAGAGAGCCGGCTCGAGGAGGCGCCTCACTTTCTCCAGCATGCCACGCACTCCGCTCGTGTTCATGTCTAGGACTTGCCTTTTCCTTTGCTTCCCAATCGCCACCCCGACTGGACCATCACGCGCTTCATCCGTGTCTACTGATCGTTTCAAGCTTTAAGCCCCGCCAAACTTCGCTGAACGAACCAGTCGACATGCAGACTAATGCAATTGGATCCGATTCATCCCATTGCCGGTTTAGCAACATCCCAAACTTTTGGTATAATATTTTCCAGTATTTGAATGTAGTGTCCTCTTCGGTTTTCATAGACATGTGGTAGTATTTCTATTCTGTTGGATGCTCTCCTGCATTCCTTGACAAAATGATGAAGCCCAACAATTTAAAATTCAAGCAAGGAAGGAGAAATAGGCAAGAAATGTGAAGGATGAAGAAAATCAATGACATTGCCACATTTAAAGACTGTACATACCCAAGATTAACCCCATCCTAATCTAATAAATCACGGCCTAAAGCATACTACCCTGTCTTTCTCATTCGACAACTCTCGCTTATGCATCTTGGGGTCGAAAGGCGAATCGAAATACCAATGTCTCTGACAGTTACAAGAAAGAAAAATCGTAGTCTAAATTAGCTCTGTGTCGAAGATGGCTTTATCAGCGGTTGAGAGGTCTTCCCCCACTCTTCAGGCACACTCTTCACCTCCATTAGCAATGCCACCACCTCCTTCATGGCAGGACGCTCTGCTGGCGAAGAGTTCACACAGAACATTGCGATCCCGAGCGTCTGAAGCATCTCTTGCACCATCTGATCCGGTAGGCTTTGGAGCTTCGCGTCGAGGATCGTCACAGCTGGTTCGAAGCTTCCCATCTTCTTCTTCACCCATTCGACAATGTGGAGCCCATCACCCGCCTGGGACTCCACGGCGCTGCGCCCACTTAAAATTTCAAGCAAGACCACACCGTAACTATAGACATCACTCTTCTCTGTTATGTTCATTGTATATCCATACTCTGCATAGAAATGATGAAACATCCATAAGATACTGCTCAAAAACTAAATGCACATTTTAAATGAGTCAATGAGGCATGATTTCCACATCTTCCCAGCACTGACCCAGAGCCAATAACAGAGGAAAAAATTACAATTCGGAACAAAGTTTGATGTAGAAAGAACCTAACTTAGATGGAGACATTCTGAAGTCTCTAACCTTATGTGTACAAATGCCATTGTTAGTACAAGCACCAGGAAGATTGACCAATATACGAGAAGGAACTTCTATGTGAGGATTAGTATTGAAGTTACCTGGGGCAATATAGCCATAAGATCCAGCAACTCTTGACATCGCGTGACGGTAGTTTGGAGAATTCATCATTTTAGCCAGGCCAAAATCTGCCAAATAAGCCTCAAACTTCGAATCCAGAAGTATGTTATTGCACTTGACATCTCTGTGAAGTATCGCCGGAGCACAATCATGATGAAGGTAGGCGAGACCCTGTGCAGCTCCCACTGCAATCTTATAACGAGTTTCCCATTCCAAGTTCCTATTTCCCTGGAGAAGCTGCCTCAGATTACCATTGGATATGTAGTTGTAAAGCAAGAGCTTCACGCTCTTATTAGAACAGTATCCCAGGAGCTTCACGATGTTCCGATGCCGTATATGCCCCAGAATTTGAATTTCAGCAGCGAAAGAATCCACTGCCAGCTCCTCATCTTGTTTGGTTTTCCAGAGCTTCTTCACTGCAATTATTTCCCCATTCGGCATTTCCGCCTTATACACAACTCCTGAGCATCCTTTGCCAATAACGTTCTCCTCTCTTAGGCATTCCAAGATATTATCCATAGTAAAGTTGAGCTTTTGGAATGGTATGAAAGTCCATGGAAAGGAGAAGTCTTCTGCACCTGATGATGAGGCCAACATCCCTAAAGATTTTTCAACCATATATCGATTATTTCGAGCCACCAAAATCCATGAAGCAAGAAGCGCTACAGTCAATATAGCTAGAATGACAATAATCAAAGCTACAGTTGCAGCTGATTTTAATCCATTTCTGCGAAAGAATGTGGAACAAGTCAACCCATCCATTGATTCGCAAAGGTTAGCGTTTTCTAGGTATGAACTTCCTGACCAAGTTCTGAAGAATGGGGTTATTGGTATTGGACCTGAAAAATTGTTATAGGAAATATTTAGGGTAGTAAGACTGGTCATGTAACTCAAGACGGCAATTTTACCAGACAGCATATTGCGTGACAGATCAAGCGACTGCAGTTGGGTCAACCCAGCCATTGACTCAGGAAGTTCTCCGGTCAACCCATTCGAGCTCAAGTCCAAGCCAATAGTAAGGCTCGTTATGTAACCGATCTCAGGTGGGATTGTACCTGTGAAGCTATTAAAGCTCAAATCAAGCAGAGTCAGCTTCTGCAAATTTCTGATTGATTTCGGGATCGACCCTGTGAGCAAATTATTGTTGACAATGAGCTTATTCAAGTAACTCAAGTTTCCGAAGCTTGAAGGAATTTCGCCAGTGAAGCTGTTCTGGCTGAGATCAAGCTGCTCTAAGTTTACTAGCTCCCCTAACTGAGGAGGAATTGCTCCAGTTATGTGATTGCTGTGCACATCCAACAACTCAAGAACTGTGATATTGGCTATCTCCGGAGGAAGCCCGCCAGAGAAATGATTCACGTACAAGTCAAGAAACACAAGGTTCTGCAACTGTCCAATTTCTTTTGGAATGCGACCTGAAAGCTGGTTTTCTCCAAGCCTCAACCTCACCAGTGACTGACAATTCGCTAGGTTTGGTGACAACCCTCCTGTTAGCGAATTTCCTAATAGTAAAAGCTTGCTCAGCTTCTTCAAACTGAAAATCTCTTCTGGGATGGACCCAGTGAGCTTATTTCCTGAAAGATCGAGTGTAGAAAGTTCGGTGCAATTAGCAAAAGCGGATGGTATTGTTCCAGAAACAAAATTTCCCCACAAGAAAAAACTCTGCAAGAACTTCAAGTTGCCGACTTGCCACGGAATGGGGCCTGACAAATGGTTCTTATCAAGCTGAAGTGCAGTGAGGCTTGTGCAGTTGCTTAACTGCCTGGGGATTGAACCTGTGAGCGTATTATCGGACAAGTGAAGCTGTTCAAGAACTATCAACTTCCCCAAATCACCGGGGATTTCACCAGAGAGATCATTGGCCGAGACATCAAGGACAACAAGTGACGAGCAATTTGAAAGTTGAGCCGGTATATGCCCAGTAAGCCCATTGTCCCACAAATACAAGCTGGTGAGCTTCTGCAACTTACCCAATTGAGGAGGGATTGGACCAGTGAGATTGTTCTTGTACAGATACAAATTCGTGAGCTTGGAACACGACCCGAGCTCGGGAGGGATCGGACCAAACACATCAGTTTCATAAAGTGCCAAAATTTGGAGATTTACCAAGTTCCCAAATGTGGGAGGTATCACACCTGAGAGCCCAGTAGCAGCAGCACCAAAGGTGGTCAAATTGGTGAGTAGCCCCAACTGCGCAGGAATCTCCCCTGTTAAATATGGGTTCCCACCAATTCTGAACTGCTGGAGAGAAACCAAAGAGCCTAACTGGGATGGTATTGACCCGTTGAGGAGATTATCTTGGATACAGAGCACTTGCAGTGCAGTGAGGTTAGAGAGCTGTGGAGGGATTATGCCAGTGAGCTTGTTGGAGTTTAAGTAAAGGAACTCAAGTGAAGAGAGCTTGCCAAGCTCAGGGGGTATTGGGCCAGAGAAAGAGTTGGAAGAAAGGTCAAGATACCTAAGGTGCGAGAGCAAGCCAAGAGAAGAAGGGATTGTTCCTGAAATGTTGGTCGAGGAGAGATTGAGGAGTTGAAGGGATGAGAGAGATGATACATCTTGAGGCAGAGCGGAGAGATTGAGGAAAATATCGGGCAGAGACACAGAGATGACTCTGTCCTGAGGAGAGCAAGTGACACCTTGCCATGAACATGGAGTCTGGCTTGATGGGTTCCATGAGGAAAGGACTGATGAAGAGGAAGTAGAAGAGCCCAAAGCAGTGAGGAGAGAGAGAAGGGCTTGCCCATCAGAAGAAAGAGATGTGACTAGGGTTTTGGAGCTAGAGAACCAAATGAAGAAGAAGGCCCCAAGGAATAAAGGGTTGGTATCAAAATGGCTCCTTTTGGCCATGGAAGAATCAAAGTGTGGCCTTTGAGGTGGTGGTGAAATTGAGGGAATGCGAGTGTTTGATCAAGAAATGGCGATTACAGTTCTCTCCCTCCCTTTCTCTCTGTGCTGCTTCTTCTTCTTCTTCTTCTTCTTCTTCTTCTTCTTCTTCTTCTTCTCGGTAGTATCAACACAGTAATGACGGTGAAAGTCCACTCTTAGAAGACAAGTTCCATGTGAGAAAGGATTTTGTGGGGGTTGTATATGGATGCTTAATTTTCACACAAAGCTTTCGAAACCATGCATGTGAAAGAAGCCCCAAGAAAAGGAAAAAACAAACTCCTTTTGAGTCATCATGGGTGCTACAACATGGAATTAAATGCAGCCATCAAGCCGTTAGTGAAGAAGAAGAAGACCCTATCACTCTGCTTACCGGAAAAGAAAAGAGCTGCTCTCCGGCACGGCGGAGCAGTGGGCGAGTTTGATTCAAGAGTTGGCGCTTTTCAAGACAGATGAAAAATACAGAACGAGATTGTGTTCAGCGTACTCCATGCGAGACGGCCATTGAAAAGAGTTGTTTGCGAGTGAAGAGAGAGAGAGAGAGAGAGAGAGAGAGAGAGAGAGAGCATGCAATGCAACGATATACAAATATGAATGGGCAATGAACGGGAGCTCCGGGCTCTCAAGAAGACGCTCTCGTCTTTGCTTGCAGTCGCAGATGAGACGAACGAAACTCGGGATGATTTCGGATACCAAGAACACTCTCCCTTTCTTGCTCCTTATACTTCTCATTTATATCATATTTCAGGGAGAAGTGTTACCTTTTGCACTATTTTAAGGGAGGAAGCCGCCCCTCTTTTTTGCGCCAATTCTTCCATTTGAATCAACTTTGTATTCGAGGATTCTTAATTACTCGGTTGCTTATACTTCTCGCTTTATCGTCGATTTTTTTATTATTTTAACACTGTTTGATTTTACGATGTAATTTGAACGAAGTTTATTCTTCATTAAGTCATTATAGAGACAGGACATGATCTTATATCTAGTTCTATCAGTTGATCTTTTAAGAGAAAGGAAGCCTATGCACTTATTCTTGATATAGAGTTGAAGCTCTTAATCTTCTATATACATAATGCTTGAATATTGAATCCTTCAATAAGTATGATAGAGCTTTACCTAAAAAGATATAATTTAACTCTAAAATTTTTAGTTTATTCAATTGACAAGTCTGTTGATAATAAAAAGAAAGAAAAAAGCTTTCCAATCAATTAGAAAGTCAGATAGGTAAAGATTTAAATGTTAATAAAGCTGTGATTCATCTTGTAATTGTTTTCTTGTCAATTTATACATCATCAATTAATAGTTAGAAATTATTAATTCTTGAGAAGAATGCCTTAAATAGGAGAAACTTAAGGTGACGTCGAAGCACGGCAATTTATAAGTATATCGCTATTAGCCGCCATGTACAAGTGTAATGAGCTTTCTAAGTTTTCTTTTCGCTGAAATGTGGAGCAAGTGATGATCGATTTTAGCAAATAGCAATGTCATATTTCAAAGCACTCTTTCTCATTTGAGTAGGTAAGAAAATCTAGAAAACTAATCAGGTAATTAACTAGACAATGGGCGCCATCTAACGTCATATGTGGACAATTTTTGCTGCCTCATCGTTTTCTTCCACCTAAGTTCACAATCCTTTTGATACTCCTTTGAAGGCGCACAGCTCAACAAAATCTTTTAGCATTCACTTGAGTTTTGTAACAAACCAAGTACGACGCCTCATTAATAAAGAACGTACTATGCATGTACAATTGATGGGGGGAAATTTCATGCACAGTGATTAGCAAATTAGGGTTTTCAAATAAAGCAAAGAACCGAGCATAAGATGGAGGAGGTTAATTATTTTTTTTAAGGTTTTCATTAGCAAACAGGTACGGATAGAATCAAAAATTTCAGAGACACCATATGGGAGATCGTGGAAAAAATGGCAGAGCCTAGCTCCTAGGGAAGAGAAGGCCCAAAAAAAGAATCAGAAACAAAACTTTGGTGATAATAAGAGGGTGAGGCAAACTTAGGAGAACGTGAAAGGTGGTGAAAAATAAAGGGTTAAATGAAAGCAGTAGCAAAACCCTCAGTTCAATGTCTTTTTCCCAACGAAATCATTATAGAATTGCATTAGATAATGATGTATGTTTTGATGCAATAAAGAAATGGGTTCCCTCACTAACGTGGCCTGCCTCATAATGTTAAAGCTAGGGTTTTTTTAATTCGCTGGGCGTGGATGTAGAGGGGAGGTCTCATTGGGGCGTGGTAAAAATTGTGTGCTCTGTTAAAAAAAATTTCCTGCTTTCACTGTCTTTTTATGGGTGTAAGCTGGTGAAATTAAAGTGTGACGGGGTTGCAATTTGGTTTCCGAGGAAGAGGTGGTGGGTTTGTTTTGGGAGTGGAGCTAAAGAGGAAAAAAATAAAAAATTTCTACAGTCACATGAGAATGAGATAGAGAGAGGCTTTAAGGATTATATTAGGGCACAGGTCCCGATTAGGGTTTTACGCTTTTGACTGCATACCAACATTTCAGCCGCACGAGACACGTATTTTCAATTTTTAAGCATATATTACACTTATGGGAGAAGAAACATTGAAGCTTTACATGTGAACTTATGAGTTCAGATGAGTAATGCCGAGAATCAAATTAACTCTTGACAGCAAAGTAGGATTGGAAATAAAAAATTTATTTTATAACAGTAAATTAGGTATCTACTATGTCAATATATATTAATCAACTAATTTTTTAGCCGAATCTTCGTGAATCTAGCATTGTGAAGGAAATTTTCTCCACATGGAGAAATCCCGGTCTTGCACACTAAGCAGGAGAGAGTTCAATTCACATGAATTAACCTACGAATATGAAATAAATGCCCCTTAAGCAAATGTTTTCAATTCCTCGAGGAATTGTGGAAAGGGTTTCATCATAATAAATATCGTCCATTCAACTAGTCTATTCTTCGATTAAAAAATATAGTCTTATTGAATTTTTTTGGATAATCATAACTCCATAGCAATAGTAGCTTCTTCCACAATCGTTTTACAACTTTCAATATGTGGACTGTTCTTACACTAGTTACACAGAAGACGCTATTCAGGTTGTGAGAATATCATTAGCCATTTTTTAAAGTAGGAATATTAGTTTCTTTTGTCTCATAAGTACGGCTATTTTGAAACTAATATTTATCATATGTGTGTGAGTCCCCAAAAAAATGCAGGCAAAGTCCCCCTCACGGGGCCAAACCCTAGATTCCATTATAAACTAATTAACAAATTTTACCAGTTACTTACCGATGTTGCAGCTTCTTTTAGGAAGACAATTTGTGAAGAAATGTCTTCTCATCAGCTCGCTCCGGAATTTTTTTGTAATATGGTAATTGGTGACATGTAGGGAGCCAGCTTATAAGCTGTGAAGAAATTAGGTGACACGTATATAGTCATATAAGATATGATCAACTTCTGCATGCTGTTCGTTTCTAAAGTCTTGAGGAAATTTCAATGACTTCAAGTTTATATCGAAGAAGAAATTGTGGTGAAGACTTTTCTATGATGAAATGAGATGATGCTTCTACAAGGATTGCAACTATTGCATCAGCAATCTCAGCTTAAAAAACAAAAAGCAAAATCCCAAGATGCGGTCTACAAGTAGAAGTTTATAGTTTTAGAAAACAAAATTCAAATGCTTTGCTTGGGTCGCACCCTAAAGAAACGTAGTTGGACGTATATATATCTTAGAACCCATACAAAATTACTATTCTAATCCGTTCAAAAATCAAGATTCAAGGGGTAATTGATCTCCTAATGTTTGACAAATCAATGGCTACCTCCCGGGGCTAGGAACCAAAAACACCTAATTTGGTGAGCAGCTGCATGTTTATATACATGACTCCACGAGATTGATTTAATGAAAAAGAATCGATACTCATGTAGATATGATTCTCAGATGACTGAATTCATAGATTCGGAGTTTACTTATCTAAAGTGAATTTTCTAGTCACTTAAAAAGAACAGTTGATAGTAGAGGAAATCGTTTGGTGGTCAAAAAAGGGCTAATGTATTTACTAACACTTTGCATTGGGCACCAACCACATAACTTCTGATTCACTCAACAGCCAACAACATGATAGGGTTTGCTCCAATTTAGACCCCAATGTTGCAGGATCACCACCATGATAAGTGCACTGATTTAATTCGTCCCTTTGACTAAATGGATTGGGAAGCATTAACGTAATATGGTCGCATTTCCAGCCACACTTTTTTTTTTGTTGTACCCTAAAAATGGGTCATCAACTTCTAAGAAATTAACATTATTATATACACATACGATCATATCACACATAATAAATTCCTTTTATGATACTGTGGGTACCTTTCAAGGGATGTCTAGATTAATCAACGCACAAGGGTAGGACAGACGACTTAAGCTGGGTGGAGCTTTTCGACGATTAAGGTGCAAGAAACTCGCGGTGTCCCCTGCATTACGTTAATGCGCCCCTCATTTTCTGCAATATTTGGCATCCAGCTAATTTCTTTTCTTTTTCTATACTATATCTTCACTTATATATGTGTATATAGTATACATAAATATATGCATGTATGCATTTAGTGTTTCAAAAGATAGCAGCACGCTGCTTTTTGAATGCATAAGTGCGGCCTATATGTTTTGAGGGGGGTTTAAAGAGTCTGCACAAATGGGATTAATAATTCGAATTTCATGTCTTTAAAGCCTATGCTATACATGGCGATTTTTTGTATTATATGGTCCGCCGGACCTCTAAGATTTCGAGGGAGTTAGCTCTGCGCAGAAGAGTGAAAATAACATGAATTAAAATATAAAGAGAGGAGGGTTTTATCGCTATCCCCGAGCCTAACCCCCCACCCCCAAAAAAAAAAAGACAGGAAAGAAATGGACATAGGTCTGCACCCTGCAGTGGCTCTACTACACAAGGGGACATTCAATTATTACAGTATCTATACTTAAGTAATAAAGAGCAATTTCTTTAGATACAAACATTTCAATTCTCCTTAATTTCATATATTTGTGCTGAACATAAACCGGCCCACCACAATTTGGCATCCAAGATGATTTGCAATCAGACACCGTTTATTTTTTGTCTTTCTTTTCACCGGGCTTGATGTAGCTGCTCCTGAATTCATATCTTACCTACTTTTTCGTTCAAGAGCTCAAATTGCTCAACATATCGCTTGCTTTATTAACAAAGTGCAGCCTTATAAACGAGAGAAAATAAATTTCATCATGACGTGATATCACGCGTCATTAAAATGAGTATGCATTCTTATTTATTATGACTTCTTAACATGCATTCAAAGTTAGATAAATTGATGGGTCTTCGACATAAAGTCATTTCGCCTCGAGATTTTAACTGTTGGATGAAGCACTTTTACTTGTGAATTTAAAAAACTCGAATCTCTACAGTAATATCTTAATTAGGCATGTGAAAGGGGTAGGCTGTAGAGTCTAAGTGCTATTTCTGTACTTTGATTTAGAGGACTTTTTGGTTTAAATTAACATAATTTACTTGAATGCCCGGTTGTTTAGTGCCGAAAAGATGAGAAAAAACTAGAATCGGAAGGAAAAGGGGAGTGATATACTAGTGATTTAAAAACCTAGGTACACAGACTTTAGGGCAACTTTCTTGACCTTTTCCCATCATAAATTTTTTTGGAGCCCCAAACCCTAGCCACAGTACTACTGAATGTAGCTTAGGCTTCACCTGGATTGCAATTACACAAGTCGACAAATCCCCAGCTCTTTCAGGGGGAGACACTAAGGCGACAAAACCACGCCATCTACATCCTTAAATTGTGAGGCCAATCATGGCCAAGGCATTCATCTGGATTCTTCATCCTGGTCAACACTCATTCAGTCATTTGTATTGAGAAAGAGGACTTTGCTCTGCTCGGAGGTTGTTCTCGTTTTGATTCAGCAGAAGGGTGTGAAACTGATATCATTTATGCCTGAAGTAGTTGTCCAGGACGAAAGGCATAAATATAATATGCCTTCGTGAATTAAAGATTTTGCATCATCCGCCGCGATTGTGTTTGCACATACCGCCAATGGAAAAGTAAATTCTCAACTGGGCTCGGCCTCATGTGGCGCCGCAAAAGGCTCCGAGCCGACCATAATCAGCTCAGGGCTTGTTTTCCAGACGGTCATTAGCCCCAAATATGCAGCCCAAAAGATTTCGCCCTGAGCTCGCACAGACTCAAAAAGCTTCGTTCTGATCCAAGACCCAAAGAAATAAAAGTACTGCTTCGGGGAGCAAAATACATCACGTTGAGGAAGAATATTAAGATGCATTATGCCCAAGATAACAAGTAATTTAAATTTGAGCAAAAAATGGCTACTGATTTCATAATCAAAATGGATAAATACACCATCTCGCAGGAAAGGGGAAGCTACAGAAAATCTTGAATCCTATCAAGTGAGGCTGCGTAGCAACATATTGAGGTTGACTTACGCGTGCTATTGCTCACTGTCAAATTTGAACCACTTCCAATTTGCATAAAGTGAAGCTTCACTATCCAAAGGTACCTGGACGGTCGCAGAGGCCTCTGGCTTGGGAGCTCTAATTACAGTAGGCAGCTTCTGCCTGTATTTCTTCACCATCATTTCTGCTTCGGAAAATACTTTCTGAACAGACCAAGTATTAAGAGGAAGGGAGAGAAGCGTGTTAGTTAACATCTCGTGCTTATGTTATGCAACCGTGATGACACGGTGCCAAGGAAACATCACCCGCAATAATATCACTACCTCTTTGTTTGATATAAATAGACCAGGCTCGCTTTCAAGGTCCACAATGCTGAAATCAACAAATGCAAGAAGTTAGAGGCATATCTGATGACTGGATGATGTTAGTTCGAGTTAGCCCGAAAGAAAAAGGGCGTTGAGAGAGCTTCATGAAGTGCCATGAGGATATGGAGCTAATAAGTAAGCAAGGGGAGGGAGTTCAGGAAATATCACTTAGAAAATTTTAGTGGTATTTTTTTGCTTATAAAGAGATCCACTCAAAGCAATTTAATTTAATCGATTTGAATTCCCTCAGAGAGAACTCGATATAAAAATGAGATTTGTTGAACTTGAAAACAAGGTCATTTAACCAAAGAGAGGCGATGTTATTCACGAATAAGAGGAGTGTGACCAGAGCTTGTCCAATTATTAGAACTAAATGTTGAAGTACATAAATCAGTCAATGATTCTTATTCAGTATACATCATCAAGAATTCAGACTAAGTGGCAAAGCACTAAACAAGCATAAATGAACAAAAATAATAAGGTATTTGTTTCCAAAATTACCTGAGAGAGATTTTATCGGGAATTATTGACTTCACAACCAGTACTTTAACCTTCTCATCAACTGAGAGGACATCGCTGACAGAAGTGATCCGGGTAGAGGTAATTTTCGAGATATGCAACAAACCACTGGAAAACACAAAGAAGGTATTGGCAATGCAGGCATATCAGCACAGACTGACCAGAAAGTAATAACGCCACTCAAGGCCAGCCTATTAGGATTAGCGTGTGAAGCTTTTACAACCAACGAGCACATTAGACAGTTCGAGCCCAAAGATCTTTGATTCACGCAAAGTGAGGATAAAATTTCCAATGGTCTGATTAGCACTAGTCTTGCGTCCTTTCTATCATATCTTTTAGCTATAAAAAGTATTGCAATGGAAAACACATGCATAAGGAAAATTTGTATTTTGATGGCATACTAGCAAGAAAAAAATGTGTTCAGGCCACCAGCATTCTAGAAACACCTGTTAGTCCTGTCACTAGAGTAATAGGTTAATTATATTTTGCTCAAACAGCATGTACTATCAGCATCAATTTCAAACATTATCATGTGATCAAAGAGTGGAATATAGGATTAAGCAAGGGATGGTAAACTAGGAATCTGGTTTTCCCTTATCAATAAACTTCAAGACAAATTGCTGACCTTCTGCCATATTTGCTACATATAATTGAAGGCAATAATGGCAGTTTTCCCAGTAAACAGTTCAAGCTTGTGCTGCCAACACGGACAGATTTCATAAAAGACCAACAAATCTGCAGTCCTACATCCTTTACTTCCGTGGAACTTCCTGGACAAGTATGATGTTCATATTTCCAACAAACCACCAAGTATGATAATGGATAACTTTAAGAGGTATCCTTTTATGAATTTCCATGCCTCCTGCCACTATATCTATTTGAGGCCAACATAGCAACAACACGTTTGAGAAAAGAATAAAAGCTTCTGTTACCCTCTGAGATCATTTTAAAACTCAAGGAATTGCATCTCACCTTCTATTAGTGTCACCAATCCTTATCTGAGCTCCATAAGGTAAGATTTTCTTTACAGTTCCATCAAGAAGTGTCCCCTCTTGTAGGTGCAGCATCTCCTGCAGGTAACACATAAATCTGAAGGAAAGTTCAGTCAAAACACGGAAAGAGCAGCAGAAATGCTAGGTCAAAACTCACCCATGCGTCTTTCTCACTCAAAATCAAGTCATTCTTATCCTCGTCCATCCTTGAAATCAGCACTTGTATTTGGCGGCCCACCTATTAAATCAAGAAACCATTTATGCGAATAAGTACGTATTTGGTAGGTACTGCGGGTGAAAATTCACTATAGAAACCAACGCTTGGAAATTACGCTAAAATAAATGTGTCAACTGTTTTAAGTTTAGAGCATCCCCTATAACTTAGCTCAACAGTGGCATTGGCATTGGCATTGGCAAGGGCAATGACATGGCTGTCCCATATTAACCATGTAGAATTGATATTGTTTCACCTAAAGACCACAGTTGGGCTTGAATAGCAAGGAAAAAGAGAAATCAACTAGATTGTCAGCTACCCCCTTCCTTGCCGGTCATCCCATTGACCCAAAACTTCAAAAAAAACATATTTGGCACATCCCTGTACTGTACTCTTTTCCACTGCTAGAGAAATTAGGAATAAATGCAGCAGTAACGAAAATTTCAATTATGCATCGAGTACAACCTGAAGGTAGCTCACTTTGACTGAACAACTTAACCAGTGGGAACAATGAACAACATGCAGAAGCTTCCTCTGATACTATTCATGTAGTAAGGAAGTCACAAGCTGACTCCAACCACTAGGAACTCTATATGAGCAAGGGTAGCAATCAGATCTGAATAAGTCTCCAAATTACAGAATCATCAAACATGTTCATTTCACAAGACAAATTATAACTTTTAAAAATCTTATAAAGGATTTTACTCTAAGTCTCATTTTT
This sequence comes from Eucalyptus cloeziana, assembly GCA_014182715.1. Classification (NCBI taxonomy): domain Eukaryota; kingdom Viridiplantae; phylum Streptophyta; class Magnoliopsida; order Myrtales; family Myrtaceae; genus Eucalyptus; species Eucalyptus cloeziana. Next base: position 32,323,169 of record CM024639.1, read on the forward strand.
CTGCTGTTCTTAGAGCTTTTCAATGTTTATGGAATTCCTGCTGTAAGTCTTATTTTCATTGGGCTTTTCTTTTTATCCCTTTCTTCATATCGTTCTTTTTGTTTTGGATTTACAATTCTTGAACATTCCCTTTGACAAAATCCCAAATAAAAGAGCAAAAGATAAAATAAAATAAGAAAGTCAACCAGCAGGCAGTCAAAAGGATGTGGACTAGTTATAAAGAATCAGTCTACACAGACAATTCATAATCATTAACCTAAGCCTGACCACTCGATACAATTATATTGTCCTTGAAATTATCTGTCGCCCATGCAGAGATGCAAGATCTGAAGGGTGCTAATTTGGTTTAGATAGACTTTATTCCTCTCAAGAATATCCATTTCCTAAGTCTTAAAGTTCTATGTAAGACAATAAATGCAAACATGACCATAAAAAAACTTTGGAAGGGACAATATGACTATCATCAAGTACCAAGTCCCTTTGCTGTTCCATGCAATAGAACAATCAAGTGAATCTTGGTGGTAAAAAAAATGAGCGCATAGAAAGAGAACATAAAGGGGCAATAGGATGAACTTAGGTCATATTCAGCGGCCAATTGGGACTTACATTTTCTTTCAACTCAGTGAAATTGTTTACTCTATTGAGTAACTCTGCTTTTGGAAGGAAAGCTCGCAACCCCTTCAATAAAAAACGAAAACTTATCAGGAATGATCTAGGGAAGATAGTGACAAGAGTTAATCAGGATTGGCATATGCATCCGATATATGATTAACTTATATAGATGCAGATATCAGCACAACACCAGTCAACCAAACAATGGCCTAACCTCAATTCTCGTGAGAAGTCCCCCTGTGTTCCACTCTGTGATTTTGACCTCTAGAGGCTCGTTCAGTTGCTTTATCTGCTCAGAGAAATAGTAGAATCTCATAAAAAGCATTTCAAGTTTTTCCACCAAGAAAATAGGTACAGAGTTAGTACACTAGGATCTAATGAATGACACCTGAACCCCACATTCTTCTTAATAAACCAAGGAATTGAATAATAGATTTATGTTCCCCGTCTTCCTAAATACAAAGGAGAAAGTAATGCACCGCCACTTCTAATTCACTCAATAAGCCAATTATTCCAAGTCAAATTCAAGCTATACATGGTACCTCACACACTATACACAACTAGAAAATTAAAACTTTCTATCGAAGCCAAGTAAAACAAACCACATAATATCGATATCGATCCTAAACCAATTCTACCAGCTAGAATAAGCAAAAGAAAGTGAGAAAAGAACCTGCCTCGCTCGATGCCAAGCAATCCTCCTAAAAAGCCGCCGAGTCGAAAGCAAAGGTCGTCCACTAAGTGTACGCCCAAGCACCTCGGCGAACAACACCGTCCCCGTCTCCACCACCGGCCTACCCGGCCCCGGCCCCGCGCTCATCGCATCATCGTACTTCACAATTCCCATCTTCCCGCGAGCCATGAAAGCCTCCGAATCATTCTTCAAGTCGCACAGCAAATGATCCATCTCTTTCTCGTACAAAGGCAACACCTCCTTCGTCAACATCGTGCCCAGCAAATCCGCCCCCACGTTGACATCGAGCCGATTCTCATTACCCGAAACCACGACCCCGACCACGAAATCCCCCGGCTTCGGCTCGTAATACTCTACACTAACCTTCTCGCCCACGCCATCGCTTCCGCTCCGCTCATCAAGAACCTCTTCTTCATCCCTCCCCTCCTCCTCGTCGCTGTCATCCAACGGATCCTCCTTATTCTTAAAGAACTTCAAGAACGGCGCCAGAGCCTCGTCCTCGCCGGACCCACCGGCGGGTTCGTCCGTTTCCGGAGCGGAGCCACCGTCCACGTAAACCGGGGAGGGCTTGTTCCGCAGCTCGAGCTCCTCGTTCTCGGGCTTTTCGGGGGATTGGGAGATAGCGAAACCGTCGAAGATGTCGTTTTGAGAGCGAAGGGCGACATGGGTCGTCCTGTGAGAAGAAGAAGGGCTCGCGAAGAAGTTCGAAGACGACGAGAGGGCCGAGGAGGAAGAAGGGAAGGGGATAAGGCTGGAGTCGCGGAGAAGCTCGGAAGGGAAGCGCCGCGGTTGGATGGCGAAGAGGGGAGAACCGGGGAAGTTGTTGAGGACGGGAGATGGTGGGGAGGCGAGGGAGGATATGGAGTGGCAGGGCTGAAGGAGGGTTTGCATCTTCGCCTACACGAGCAGCTTCATGAGCGGAAGAGCTCCGTCTCGCTCGCGAGCGAGCGAGCGAGCTCAGCCTGCTGAATATCTTTAAGTTTATCCTTCCGTCTGCTCAAGAATCTGAACGAGACGGAAATTACCGCCTGTCGGGGAATTCATCTTTTGATCAGTATTCCTTTCCACTCTTTTTCCCCCGTCGAAATGAATAATGTTAAATGGATCATGAATGAATTTATAATTTACTACCTAATCTACCTTTATAACTCTCTCTTTATTCTTTATCTCTCTTACTCAATCTTGCCCCCTCCCTCGTTCTGTGCTCTCATCTCAATTTGGGTATGGATTTTTATCGATTAGGTAAAATATGAAAGTGTTATAACAATATGAATTAAGTCGAATTGGGTGGAATTTGGATCATTAAATTTGCATTACATGAAAATTGATTAAAACTAATTAAATGAGTATATTTAATTAGACCAATTTCAATTTTAATCTAAACTTGACTCAACATGCCTATTTGAACGATCTATTTGGACCTTGTTATTCAACTTAAAGGGCATGTGGATTAATTTGATTTGATCTGCAAAGGGCTTTGGAGCCAAATGCATTTGACTCTAGTATCACACTTTCCAACCATTAAATGAACGTTTTGTAATCATTCTATTCATGACAACAATTTATGATAATAAATTTTTTCTTTTTATTTTGTTATTGGGAACAAATTATAAGTACTTGAAAGTGTTTGATAATCCCCTTAATTTAATAATTTTATTACTTTTTTTCTTCTTTTCTTTTATCTTCTTCCTCAACTAGTCGTCATCCTTGGGATCACTAGCGACTAGCCAAATGAGGGCGACAACCTCGCCAAAGGGTCGCCAGCCCCCAATGAGGCTGAGCTCGCCCAACTTCCATGTGAGGTTGAGCCTCCCTAGCCCAGCTAGGCGAGGCTCGCCGTTGGCTAGGGGAGCTTCCGATGAGCTTGCCAGACCTCGCCTTGGCCTAGCAAGCTTCCAACAAGCTCACCAAAGCTCACACAACCGACAGCGGGCAATTGGTGGTGGTGGCGTGGAAGAAGAAGAGAAAAGGAAGAAAAACAAGAATGATAGAAGAAGAAAAAATAAAATAAAAAATTTCGGTTGGCTTAATTCTGGAATTATTTATGGGAATAAATAATTAATTTTTTTTTTACTTCATCTATTCTCAAGAATAATAAATTTATTAAATGGATTTCTATTCTAAATTTATTTCCGAAAACAAAACAACGTAATCAAATATTATTTGGCCGGGCGCCCTAAAAGTTAAAACCTTGAATTGACTCAAGCTCAAGTGACGAGCCCGCGAGATCCTTCAGGAACTCAAGGTGAATTCTCTGGAGCCTGTCAAATGGGCCTTTTCGCCTCTCTTTTACGTCTCGGGTTGGGTTGGGTTGTCAATGGCTTGAAAGGGAAGAAGATCGATCGCCTCAAGAACAAGCCCAATGGGCCCAATAGAAGAAAGATGAAAGTTGGCAACAACCCAACTCCGCCTGAACTGCAACTCACACCACCCCACCCCCACCCCCCACAACATGTATAACCCCCAAAAAACCCTCGTTGATCCTATGCATCAAATAACCCTCGAACGAACGCTTTGGATAAATCCTAAATACAACTTTGAACGACCCCCGAAAAATCCGAATACAACAACCCCTGAACTCGAAGAACCCCTAACTTGAAAATAGCCCCTCAATAGACCTAAATTACCCCTAAACCGGGAAATAAATGTTAATTTAGCTACAATTGTTAACTTTGTATTGTCTTTTCTTTTTGTTAGCACGTACCATGCACACAACTTTGGAGGGATAGATATATATTTTCATCTCATTCTCTAAGGAAATTCATCTTTCATCCTCAATTGATGTAAATGAAGAAAACAGATGATAAACGAGAGATTAATAAATTAAACTAAAATGCTAGCAATAGAGGAAATCCATATAGATATTAATGTTAAATAATGCAAGTCGTGTTAAAATTTTTATCGGCCAGCAAACACGTACATCTCATGTGCCACTTTTGTGAGATGCACTTTTAGATATTGGTTTACAAGTTGCTCGTGTGTTATTAGGCAAAGTTTAACATTAAAATAAGTATACAAAAAGTCCTAGAACTTGTGGCACAAATGCGATTAAGTTATAAAACTTTTAGAAAGTACAATCAAGTTTTAAAACTTGTCAAATTGATGCAATCAAATCCTTTCATTAACTCCATCTATTTGGACAACAAAAAATGCCGATATGGCATTTTTACGTTATTGTCTCTCCAGTATTTATTCAAGTTTAAATTTTATTACATTTTCAGTTCTTAGTGGAAATTACAGCATGTTCCGAGCTTTTCTTTAATGAACTCTGTTAACCTTTGTTTCCTTCGTCTTAAAACGAAATCACTTCATTTTGCTTTTGGCTAATGCACAAAATCACTTTCTTGATATCTATTCGCGCCGAGGGAGAGAGAGAGAAAGAGAGGGAGGCAGAAAGAGAGTCCATATAAACAGTATGGCAGTATCCCTCCATTAACACCTATTTGCACGTCGCGGGGAAGAGAGAGAGAGAGAGAGAGAGAGAGAGAGAGAGAGAGAGGGAGGGAGAGAGGGAGAGAGGGAGTCTATACAAACAGCATCGCAGGACTAAGATCATAAGATGAATTCAGACGGCAAGATGGAATTTCCCACCAGGATTGAGGTTCAACCAACTTGATGAGGAGCTCATCATCCCTTCCCTTCAAGAGGAGGTGACGGACACCAACTTCTCCGTCTAAGCCATCGGAGAAGCGGACTTGAACCGCAAAGAGTCTCGGGAATTATCTCATAAAGCATCACTCTTCTCTATTCTCATTCCGAAATTAGATTTGGTACGTGCTTAACTTTTACATAACTGCAGGGAAAGCGAAAATGGGAGATGAAGAAAAATGAAAGGACACGTACACGGGGATATGTCTGGCGGGTATGAAGAAAAGCTCTCGCCTTCTATAGAGGGAGGGCTCCATAAGGTGAGAAAACAAACTAGGGTCCTCCACAAGTGCGCATTAAAGGGAGAGCTCGCCGTGTTACAGAACGAGTGGATCCTCCGCAAGGGCTTCCAAAGTGGGCTCTGGTGGGAAGAGAGTGCAGATCTTGGGTCTCCAGGTGGTTGAAGGTGACAGTAATAAAGGGAGAAGGGGAGAGAGAAGCGACATGGTAATCTCTTTCTTTGTGAGTGATGAATCGGGCTTAAGCCCAGTGAGATGAAAAATCCCTAGTTATACTATAGTGTTTAGTTAATTCATGAAGAAATCGAACCAAAAGCCTCAAGAACTTTGGAGGCGGCACACATGTTTGTGCCCGAACTTTCAACTGCCACGTAAAGCGGTGGGTTTAGCGTGTGAGTGGAGTTATTTATTTGTTCTTGCAATAACAAAAGATAGTGTTCATTATAATTGGCAACAGCTTGATTCTCAACAAAAGTGTTATCATAGTCAAGCTCGACAAAGGCAACCGCACGGTGAAGGATGGCAGTTTTTTATTCTTCTTTTTTGGATAATAACACAAACAAACCATAAACTTTGACCCATTGTGCAATTTGGTCCATGAATTTTTAATTTATTCAATATTATCCCTGATTTTTTTGTACATATTTAATATAATTCTTGAGTTATATGAAAATGTTCAATGTAATCCCTGATTTTGAATTATGGAAAAATTATTATGGAAAAATTTTGAACATTTCAATATAGTTCAAAGAATGTATTGAACATATAAGAAAAGTTCAAGAACTATATTGAACAAATTGAAAGTTCATGAACCGCATTGTATATTGGACTAAAGTTCAAATATCATATTAAATAAATTAAAGTTGATAGACCAAATTAGGGCTAAAATGTGTTATTTTTTTTTTTTTTTTGGGTGACTAAACGATGCACGGTGGAAAAGAAGAAGAGAGAAAGAACAGGGTAAGAACAATGGGAAATAGATTTGCATCCTCCTATTTCACTCGTGAGTAATGCCACTGTTTGTTGTTTTCTCAAAAAGTGTAATCCACGACTTCAAATTTACATTGTAAATCGAGAAGATTCCGATCCACTTACAACCACAATTCCCTATAAGTAAAATGAACAGTGAATTCATATAAGTTAGGTGATCTTAAAAACACTGTAATTATGAAAAAAAAATCTCCGAAAAGTAATTAAAAAAAATCGCCCAATTTATGACTTACAATTAAGACCGACAAACTTTCAGCTTGCACTTATTGGGTACCTATGAATGCAATCGTTCCACGGATTATCCTCCTCCTCTTGCTCGCGTGAACTCCTCAGCGACCTCCACACCAAACTTCCCACCTTAAATCCAGTCCCGAACGCCAGCATCCACACCCGGTCCCCTCTCTCGATCCTCCTCTTCGCTTCGAAATACGCCAGCTCATAGAACACGAGACTGCTCGACGTGTTGCCGAACCGATGCAGGCTCATACGAGCCGGCTCGGTGGCCTCGTCGCTCAGCCGCAGGACCCGTCCCACCTGCTCGATCACTGCCTTCCCCCCCGCGTGTATGCAAATGTGCTCAAAGCACGTCGTGAAGTCCGGCACCGCCGGTTTCACATCCCCGCGAGATAATGCCGAGACGAGCGCCGAGCATGCGTAAGAGACTAGCTGGCTCGGCGGCAGGACCCGGGGAGCGAGTATCTTGATGTGCTCCCGGAGGTTAGTTGCGGCGGCACGAATCAAATCCTTGGTGAGCGCAACCCCGGTGTTGCCCTCGTCGTCCTCTTCCTGGAACGCCGCCCTGTAAGCGCGGTCGTCCGCCCCATGGTGAGTCCTGAGTGAGCGAACGAGCTCGAACTTGGCAGCAGGGCGGCGGGCTGCCTCATTGTTCAACAATGCGGCGGCGCAGCCGACACGGAAGATGCAGTTGGTCACGAGCATCGACCGGTTATCCCCAAAATACCAATTCAGGCTGATGCACTCGGTTATCACCACGAGGGCATAATGGACATTACCGCTTTGACGCAGGATTTTCGCCGCCAGGTCTATAGAGAGCACGCCGGAGCTACATCCCATGCCGCTCAAGTTATACTCCTTGACGTCGGGCCTGAGCTTGTACCGATTCACAATGAGTGACGAGAGAGATGGCGTCGGCGAGAAGCTGCCGCACGTGACTACCAGCACATCGATGGCACGAGGGTGGACGGCCGTCTTCGCGAGGAGCGAGTCGACGGCCGAGAAGATGCCTTCCCGGGCTTCTTGCACGGCGGACCCCAGCCTCGCCTCCTCGTAGTCGGCCAGGAACATGAAGGGTGGGCCGTACGTCTCGTCGCCGAGGCCCGACTTGAGGTATATCTTCCGCATGAACTCCTCGCTCTCGGGGCTGAAGCGCCGGCTCCTGCGCACGAAGCTCACCGAGGCTCCATACGTGCACTTGCGGCCGGAGCCCGGCTTGAAGCACGAGTAGTCGACGAGGAAAATCGGGGCCGCGCGAGAGTAGCACCGGCGGAGGACAACGATGCCGACGCCGATGCCGATGCACGCGAAAGGAACGAACGAGGAGAGGGGAGAGGGAGAGAGGGAGCGAATGCGGGGAAGGAGGAGGAAAGCGGAGACGATGAAGAGGCATGCGGCGGAGGTGATCTGGAGGATTTGGAAGATGCGTTTGATGAGTTTCATGTCTTATTAGCAGGAGATCACGCTAGGGTTTCTGGTTTTGGTTGGGGCTGGGAATATATATATGTTGGAGGTTCTTCGCCTTTGCTTCGCACGGTTTTCACGCCAGGCGCCGCCGTCGGTCTTCAATAAATCGATCCACCTGTACGTGTTAAGTATCGTACGCGTCATTGTAAATGGCGACAGTTGGTAGTTGATAACTTCGCATTAAATTTAAGGATAAAAAGCCTTAGGGGACAGCACCGCCATTGCCCTTTCAACGGTGCAATCTACACCCCATATTTTGCCAAGGAAATCCAAATCCCGATCGGTGGGATAATCTCACCGAGCGGGATTCCCATTAAAAATGAAAATTGCCAGTAAAAAGGAGAAAAAGGAAACATGAAATTATTAATTATCAAAATTCACATAATCACATTAATTGATTTGAACCCTTGTATTACAAACTGTTCCGATGCGACGATAAACATTTTTTTTACTTAGGATTTATGATAAATTGTCGATTATGTCAAATTTCAAATGGACCGCATTGTATCACGTCGTGTTCAACTAGATTAGGTTTTCTCGATAAATTCATATGAAAAATTGTAATCCCTAATTTGAAAAAATTATACGGATTTTATTTTGTATGACATATTATTGATTTGATTAATCTTTTCTATTTAGTGTCGAAATCCAAATCAAGAGAGATAAGCAAATTTCCTTTTTCAAAAGAGGAGGCTAACTTGGGCTTTAGTGTGCAAATAAAAGAGTTTGCATGCATTCTTACTGGATAAAAACACTTTGAAAAAACTCAAAGTCCAATCTATCTTATATTATTTGCATATTGGATATTTAATCTCCTTCTTTTGGAATTGTTAAATAGCATGTATTCTATTTTGGATCATAATATGTCCTGTAGTTCATATGAAATTAGTAAAAGATGTCTGCAAACGAAAGCCGATATTTGATAGAAAGTTAATTTTTTGGAAGATGGTATTACAATATATGAGAGAAGGCATTACACCAAGGTGTTGTTATTTGACTAAATTAATTAGGCGTTGCATATTTCTACTCGATATTGATGAGCTTGGATAATTCTATATATAGGCTTTATTTTAGCGAAAATTGAATGATTGAGAAAATATATATATTTTTTAAAATGATCTCTTGTATCTTTCATTAACTAATTTTTATTCAAGCAATACAAATGATCTTTTTAAAAAATATATTTTTTGAGATTGTTCATTTTCTTATAGAGTCATAATATCAAATTATTCATTTTCTACAAAATAAACAAAGTTATGATCTCAAATATATGACATTCCCTCGTGATGGGTGGGCCGTTTAATCTTGACTATTTGACTACACATGTTATGGTACTTCATAAGTATAATAACAAGCTCGATTACTTATTTATCTACTTATCTGTATTTATTATTATTACTATTGTTTAATTTTGGCGAGAAGTCGCGCGGATATTCCTCTTCATCACTTATATTTGACTCCTGTTTTGAAGAGATTATCATTATTATTGCTCTTCTTCTTCGTTGTTTTATTTGTCAGCTATTAACAAAGTTCCAGTTTGTTCGTCTTCTCTTACTACGAGACTAAGTGGGCATTATATCTAGGGAACATATTTTCCAAAAACACAAACTGCGTTAAATTAGACATTGATTCGCGAAAATCGCTAATTTTAAGACGTATTATTGATACGCCTTGTCAATTTTCTTTCTCCATGCTTTTTTCTCGATTTTCATTTCTCCATAAATTCTTCCAACAATGGAAAAAACTACCAAAAAAAAATCATAAACCTATCATATGGATACCAATTTTTCCCAAACTTTTTAATTGAACCAATTTAATCATAAACCCTTTCACATTAGTGCCAATTTAGTCCATTCAATCAATTTAGGCCAAAAATTACAATCATGGACACTAGCCGTCCTATATAGCACATTGGCGCTGACGTAAACATTTTTAAATATATATATTTACTATTTTTTAACCTTTTTCTTCTTCTTTTTTTCCTTTTCTTTTCCTTTGGATAGTAGCCAATATCAGCCATGGCTGACGACCAGCCACGGGCAAGGGCCAGTGAGGCGTCACGACCCTTCTTGGCCATATGCACCCTCATCGGATTTGGAGAGGGCTAGACCGTCACGTCCTCACCAAAAGCTGCAAGAGCAGCCCTCGCCAAACTCCATGAGGGTGACCCTTGCCTAGGCCATAGGGTTGTGCCCTCGCTAGATTCAGTGAGGGGGATCATCACCTGTGGCCGATCGCGGACCATGGTTGATATTGGGCTAGCCACGGTCCAAAGGAAAAGAAAAGCAAAAAAATAAAAGAAGAAGAAAGAAAAATGGAAATAAGTAAAAAATTGAAATTATTAAAAAATATTCATGTTAGCAATAACGGTACCACGTAAGATGGCTGACGTCTATGCTAGCAATTTCCATTAGCGCTAGTCGTGCTACGTACGATACCCGACGTCCATGCCAGTAATTTCCGCTCTAAATTGGTCGAATGAATTGAATTGATATCAATATAAAAATGTTTAGGACTAAATTAATCCAATTGAAAGGTTTAGGACTAAATCAATACCAATGCAATAAATTTAAAACTTTTTTTGTACTTTTCCCTACAACAATGTATATAGCTAATCTTTGTCAAACTTGTCTCCTCGTTAATCTTTCTACCTACATTTGATATCTATCAAGATTCATCCAAAAAAATAGGGATTTTTAGCTGTACTACAGTACGTCATTCCATCCATTCAAATAAATCACTGTGTGAATTGATATAGAATTAACCACTGTGATTCGCCCTAGTGGCCACCCTTCCAATATGGAAGGGGAGGGTGGGTCAAATCGCCACATTCTCGGGGGATGGGGTGGGGACACGTAAGTTTCAAGAGTGGGTTTCGACTCCCACACCCCGCAAGAGCGGGGCAAAAGTCCGAGAGTGAGTGTAGAATAGGCATAGAGTAGGACTGACCAAAAAAAAAAAATGATATAGAATTTTATTTTATTTTATTTTAAAAAAAAATCTAGAATTGGTTCTAGAGATGATGTAAAAGTGTTTATCGAGATTATCTTTGTAATAGCGTATAGGGAAAATCATTCCCCATAAAATCATTGTATGCCAAATGGGACTAAACTCTTTTTTTCCTAAATGGCATTTTTGCATGGAAAAATGAGTTGGATGGATGGAAATAGATTTTTTTGGGAATATGCAGGCATTTATCTGTATTCAATTTCTCTTCTGCGAACGCAAAAGAGAAGTTTAAGAGTTTCGATGCCATGTAATGGCGAGTGGATTCATTTACTTTATTATGTTGTTTATTATCCTCGGCGTCTTGAAAGAGGAAAGCACAAATTCTGGTGATTGTTAATGAGGGTCTTTCTATATTGATAATCATCCGCCTTGAAACTTGCTAGGAAAGAAAAGCACAATTATTTTTACAAGGTGAAAGGGACCAATCAATCCATCAACCCCTCGAATTGCCTAATCATCTTCTCAAATGCATCAGATCCTATTCTAGGATACGAACGCTGGTTCTCTTCTGATTTTGATAACGTAAATTGTGATATTGCAAATGACATGGAATCCATCTAGGCCTGATAATATAAGAGGGGCCATCTCTTTCGAGACGCTATATACTTCACCCTCCGTCGGAATCGCCAAAAGATCCGAGTGCTCTTCTTCAGAAACAATCTTAGGGAAGAGTTCCCTAATGAGAGGATGTGGATCAAGTGATGATCCCGAGAAGAGCTCTGTATATTTACATAAAAATAAGCTTTTAATTTCATCCATATTCGTAATCCGCCGGCTTCCATCATCCTGAACTGTCATGATATAAGTTTTGGGCCTTCTAATAGTGGTAGAAAGATGGAAGAATTTAGTATTTTGATCACCCTCCAGCAGCCATGATTGTCTCAATTTTTGCTTCCAAAACATCTCCAATCTCTCCTATTGCTCATTAATAGCCGCTTTGATTTCTTTTTCCCTCTTGCTATTCTCCTCCGAATGGTCATCCGTTTGAATGGAATCAAGTGCTACCGTCAATTCCTTGAGGTATTGTTGGCAAATATCAAAATGTTCCTTATTACACCTTTTGAGAGATATTTCGATTTCAGCTTCCTATGTCATGTAGTCAGTGACTTGTCTACTACATTGTTTTCCAAGCCTTTTCCACTTCACAAGCACGAGTTGAGTCCCGTAGCCATGCAGTTTCGAATTTAAAAGGACGTTTTGAGTTATCCTCAAGAGAAGTTGGATTCAGCAAAATAGGAGAATCATCCGAGTTTACCATTGGCAAGTGGACAACGCCTACCCGAGGGAATCCCTCACACCATGATGTTGAACAAATTCTCAATCAAGTCTTTTTCCTAACGCTTGCAAAGCCCTCTCTACCATTTGTCCAAGGAGAAGGTTTGCCTTTGAACCCAGGATCAACACAACCTAATGTTTCCATAAAGTCCACTAGAAAGTGACGAGATGGACCTGGACCCCTTCTATTGGACGCCTTGGAATCATAAATAATCTCATTGAAGTCTCTAATTCCGACCCAACCTTCACGTAAAGTTTCGAACCCGACTTGTGGAGTCTTCCCTAAACACTCAGTTAAAGCCCACAACAGGGAGTTGCATACACCAACGAAAGCCACCACAATTGTTCTGGGTTTTATTTGTTAGAAACCTCTGTATAGATTTGGTTTTATTTTGTAAAGGAAAAGGATAAAGGTATAGCTGGTATAGAGACGGACTAGTGAATCCAATCCTTCTTATAAGAATCTCTATCCATCTAGTATCACATGTTGTCATCAGTAGAAACATAATATCCGGGTCACAAAATCGGCACGTGGCCTTCAACTTTCTCACCGTCGAGCTTCTGACGATGCCTCGACAGCTCCACGCTATCATTTTCATGGCTACAACGGGGACATAACTTGGCCTGCCTCCGGTTTTCCGCAAAACATGGCAAGAGTCACTCCTCAACTATCTAATACATCGAGCGAAAAAACCAATATGGAGAGACAGCCAACTGCTAATCTATGAAATGACCTTTCTACTAGACATTTCACCAAACGTTTGGTGTGCACACTCTTTCACATATCTCAGCAAGGCGAGTAGATAGCCACTCGATCACCTGCTCTACCAATCACTAGCGAGGCGTCATTAAAAAAATTCTGTGATCACATTTCAGTGAGCTTATTGTCTATATTGAACACTTCATTTTTGTCCTTCTTACACTTGAGGATCTCGGATGAACCATATAGTGAGGAGCTGTCAAAATCTCTTGCTTCGTTTGGAGAAAGACCCTGATTTTTTTTAAGTTTTATTTTTTCTTTCTGGAACGAGAAAAGATTGCGACCGATTGATTAAGACATTAGGTCCCACGTGATTGGCGGAAATTTCTCAATTTTCGTCTATTAACGTTGGGCGTTGGACCCAAAACTCCACATTCTTCCAAACACGCGGTCCCTATTGATTAGACGGACAAAGATAATCAGCTAGATTTTTATGATCCTATGCTATTGCTTAGATCATTAGGATCTTGGATAAAAGTTTATGTGATTTCATCTCCACGTTATTAGATTTATCTGACTATGGAAGATGAGATTTTTCCCGAGTTGTGATCTCTATTTGCTTGTTTCCTGATTCGGGGAAATACCAAGAGTTCTCCACATATATAAAACTACGTCTTTATTTATCTTGTGACATGGTTCGCTATTTTTGCCCTCCCTCGACTGTAAATTAGATTTTCATGGAGTTAGTTCTTATTTGCAATGGCGAAAATGCTAATATTTACAACTTTCCACTCCTCATGGCAGAATTCTATTGTTCCCTACCAAAAGAAATATAGATTTTCTTTTCCATTATCATAAATTTCTACATGTGTTTCTAAGCGTAAAAAATTGTTGATGAGAAAAATCAATGGTTGATTTATTTATTTTTTAAAGTATAACACGTCGGTAACCTACCAATAGTTTTGTGAAATTATTAGCTATTTTTCATAATTTGCAAATTATCGATTTTTGTACTGACTTACCAATTTTCATTTGCGTGACTTATTAAGGTTCTTATTAAGGTTTCAAATTTGCTCACTCTTATATGAAACTAGGTGAAGGCTCACACACATCTATGCAAATATCGCTTTTTAATAAAATAGATATGTTTCTCATGTTATATGATTGCAATATTAGTTAACAAGGTCTACTTGATATCGATTTCATTATCTGACAAAAGTAAAGAGACGAATGACTAACATTAAGCCACGTTATCCTCTGCGCCTAATCCCTCCTTTTTCTAACCTCCTCACATCCTAAATATATGGACCGCCTTGTACAAAAATTTAATCCAATAAAAAAATAATAATCAAATTAATCACCGTTCTACAATCTCGTTACACACGCATGTATCCGCATATGTATAAAGCTAAAAAAATGACCAAGGTTCAAATTCAATAGCATGTAACTTTTACAACCATACTAACGCATAGTCATTAATAGATCAAACCTTATATATATCTCTCTACATCATATTGAAAGATAATTTCATATCGCACTTTGTAAGTAAGGTCATCAAAAGGTTGATAGGCAACATGTGAGCTCTAACGATGTGCAAGTATAATTCTGACACCATATTAGCTGTCGTCATATATGCTCACAAATAATATTCTGACAAGCTTTAATAAATCTAACCAATAATTAATAAATATCTAAAGAGGAATATGTGGCAATGGTTGTCGCCTGTCTGATTTGGTCCAAAATGAGAGTAGATTGACAATTTAATATCGTAATTAATAAATTAAATTGCATTAGACCTCCAGGACGGGAGTAGGAGGCCAATGATTATATTATAACTCAATGGTAGATGACTTGTGCAAATGACGTACAATTGAAAGCAACAAATAATCATGAAGTAAGACATATAAAAGCAAGTAAAATATAAGAGAAATGTTTTTTTGTCGATGATTAGAGAAATACGTAATTGAAAAAACTAAAAATGTCATTAACTAAAGTTGATAATACGAAATCAAACGATAATTTAATTAGAGAAAAATTGATAATCACTCTAATTGAGGTTGATAATTTCTAAAACGATATGATAAATATAAAACAGTTTACAAGTAAGTCAAATAAAGCTGATAATTCAATGAGATTGATGAACTGAATTAATAATAATGAATATAGTCGAGATTAGGACGATTTCGGGTAGAAAAACGACGTATTGGTGAAAACAATGATCCCTTTGTTCTTATTATACACGAGCTATCCGGTTTTGGATGAACGGGACGGTGGAAGGACCCCAAGAAGATTAAATGAAATAATCCTTAAAAAGGATTGTTTAGTTCTTTTGATTTGACTAAATAGACGTTTTTCTTCGCCATTTTAGTCTAATTTTGTGAGCCTATGATAAAAGTTTTCTCCTCCCTTTTGTATTTCATTTGTAATTCTGGTGAAATTGAATAAAAAAAAGGGAGATTCTTCATTAAATTAAATTTAACAGGTAAGTACAGCTTTATTATGAAGAGGGAGAAAAAGGGGTCGACAATAGCTTCGCAAAATTTTCCTCTAAAATCATTAACAATGTCCATAAAATTAAGGGATGATAGACGTGTCTAAGTACAACTCTATTTCATTTGTTTGGTTCTTCTAATTTGCCTAAACATTCTTTGGCATTTTAGTCTAATCTTCCCAGCTTACAATGAAAGTTTTCTCCTCCCTTTTTTAATTCATTTGTAATCCTGGTGAAATTGAATAAAAAAAAGGGAGATTCTTCATTAAATTTTACACGTAAGTACGCCTTTATTCTGGAATAGGAAAAAATCAAATAAAGGGTGGACAATGGCTTTGAGAAATTTCCATCGAGAATCACGTATCAATGTCCATAAAATTAAGTGACGATAGGCGTGTCTAGAATAACTTTATTTCACTTGTTTAGTTCTTCTATTCTACCTAAAAATTCATTGCTATTTAAGTCTACTTCCCAGCTTATGATGAAAGTTTTCTCTTCCCTTTTGTAATTCTGGTGAAATTAAATAGATAAAAAAAAAAGGAAGATTCTTCATTAAATTTAACATGTAAGTACAACTTTATTTTGGAATAGGAAAAAATAAAATAAAGGGTGGACAATGGCTTCGTGAAATTTCCCTTGAGAATCACGTATCAATGTCCATAAAACTAAGTGACGATAGGCGTGTCTAAGAACAACTTTATTTCATTTGTTTAGTTTTTCTAATTTGCCTAAAAATTCTTTGCCATTTTTAGTCTAATCTTGCCAGCTTATGATGAAAGTTTTCTCCTCCCTTTTGTAATTCATTTGTAATTCTAGTTAAATTGAATAAAATAAGGGAGATTCTTCATTAAATTGAACATGTAAGTACAACTTTATTCTGGAATAGAAAAAAATAAAATAAAGAGTGGACAATGATTTCGCAAAATTTCCCTCGAGAATCACATATCGACGTCCATAAAATTAAGCGATGATAGGCATGTCTAAGGACCCAATTAGAAAATGAGATCGTCAAAGAATTTTATCGGGTGGTTATTACTTCCACACTTGTAACCTATCTCATTTTTCACTTTAGGACAGTAGATGTGTATAAGTATGAAAAGCCAAAGAAAGCTTTTAATCACAAACAACTTTGAAAAGAAACCTAGATAATAGGAGAATGACATTAGAAGTGCCAAAACTTGTCTATGACACTCATTTTAATTTCAAAAATTTTCGTTGGCTCACTTAAGTATCAAATCAAATAAAAAAACGATCATTTAATTACTAACAGTGAAAAATTCCAGCCAAATTGATAATGTAAAATTTGTAAATTATAATTTTAAGTAACATGTCTTATATTTTTAAAAACTCAATCCACGTATATGTGTGAAACAACATTGTTCAGTCCAACGTGGCTAGGTAATGAACAAAATGATGCCGCAAGCCGTCCAAGGCAAAAGCGACATCATTTGAATTTGAGTAAAAAGGCTAGCCTCCTCGCATCTCTCCCTGTAGCTCGCTTGCCGTCGCTTGCTTGTTGTCACATACTCGCCCTTGCTTGCCATCTGCTCTCCCTCGCTTGCTCGCGCCCATGGTAAAGGTGCATTTCTTCTCTTGCGTTGATCAATTGGAGGGGAAAATTAAGGTTCGTAAGGGAAATGTTAGGGTTCCTACGAGAAAAATTAGGGTTCATGAGAGAAAATTAGAACTCGTGAGGGGAAAAATTGGGGGTAGTGAACCGCTACTAAAGCCCCTGCTCTCTATTTGCAAGATTGAGTTATTAATTTTTGGGGCAAATCAAAATAGGGAGTGAATTTGGGTTCACTAGTAGGTTAGGGTTTAAAATTGGGGGTTCTCTTTCAATTTGGGAATTTAGGGTTCTTATTTGACATAAAGATACCGAATGGCATCGTTTTAGGGTTTAAATGCAAGCCACATTGGCTTAAGAAACTAATTAAAAAAGGCCATGTCAAATTTCTAGCTAAATAGACCAAAGTTGTCATTGAAAAGATCGTTTTTCAAAAAAATTGACACTTATTTGATTCAGAATAAATTTTTGACATTAAAATGAACGTCGTACAAAAGTTCTCATGCTTTTAGTGTCCTTCTCTTCCTAGATAACTAATGCTAAGTTGATTTGCATTTTTTCGGTAATAAAACCCGCGTAATGCAAGCAGAAACGGAAAACAAGAACATACTCCACTTCTTTTTAGACCGGATCCATCTGTAACTGTTTCAAGGCATTGTTCTGAGGAATTTCGGAAGATTTATCACTTGGTTTAAGCATTGTCTAATTGCTTCGGATTGCATCTTCTTCATTGCACGTATACACCATTCTCATCTTTTTCAAAAAAAAAATTCTCTATGATGGGCGTGTTTCAGGTTATGTAAAGACAAGGCGTAGATGTGATGAGACATGAAATTGGAAAATTCAGTTCCATTTGTTTTCCCGAAAAATGATAATTTAAAAAAAAATCTAATTTTAGCTGTTTTAAAAAAATGAGTTAATAAAAAAATTTCTGTACGTAGGTTGACGAAGCATGATGCATTTGGTTGGCGAGCGTGGATGGTTATACACGACAACATCGACAAAGCATCGTCACTTGACATTAGATTTAGGTGCGTATTTATAAAAAACACTCCGACACAAATATATATAAAGAATTACAAGTAAAAAATGAAAATTCAGGACGAAGACAAGCTGCATCTTTCTGAGGATGTCATCGTTGACCATCGTTTAGAAAAATTTAACCGCGTAATTAAGTTATCAATTTATTATGATTTATATCATGTCATCTGCCTCGGTTCTTTTCTATCTTATCAGCGCGGTTCAATGATGCACTCCACCCATTATTAGCTAATATTTTTATTTTCTCCATGCCCTTTTGTTTAATAGTTGAATATAGAAAAATGATTAATGAACGGCTATAAGAGGTTGGACAATTTGTTTATTCGCCGTCGATATATTTATGGGGGCAACTGATTTTATTTTTGTCCCTTTCCTCGATGAAGACATGTGCAGACATATATTAATTAAATTATTACTCTGCACAGTCAAAATTTACACGTCGAATTCAATAATTCGTCCAGGTGTCTTCTTCCCTGGAGGTCAAAAATAGACATATGATGCGACTACCGTTTTAAACATTATTATCTTAGAGCTTATATTTATTTTCGAATTATTATTAATTTTTTTCTCGATTTTCTTTAACTACATTGATAATTGTAGCCTTGTCGTCGACGAGAAACAGTAGGTGGCCCAGTGATTAGGAGACAAAGTCCCAAGTGACCATGTGGTAACCAACATATTATTGTCAGGTGAGAACTATCGTGGAAATAATGATTCCATAAATTTTTAAGTCCTTACAAGTTCTTCTAAGGGCATGAATAATAATGAGTTTGTTCCATAAATCAATTTTGACCAAAAATAGATTTTTCCGATTTCTATTTCCTTAACAAATTTTTGAATAAAATTACGCGTTTGATAATGATACAAAATTTATGTTCTTAAAATAAAAATTTATTTGATAATAGAACAAAATTCTCTCTCCCAAATGGGTGACGATGAATAATGGATGACAGCTAACAATGCGCACGTGATAATCATTATATTTCTATTCCAAAACTACTTTTCTATTTTAAACTTGTTTTTGGAATGGAAATCCATCTAACAACACAATTTCATTTTTTTTTTTTTGTTTTGGAACAAATTTTAATCAAGAAATAGGTCTAGAACAAAAATGAGAAGTAAATTTTTTTTTTACTTTTTTATTTATTGAACAAAAATGAGAAAGAAATAAAAACTATTTTCATTATTCGTTTTTGTTACTAGTTGGCTTCTCAACTATGGTTGCCGCTTCGCCATTGATTGCCACCAATCGCCACCCCCCGCCGGTCGACGCCGCCTCCAATCATCACCCCATCGCCACCCCATTGTCGTCCACTATCGCTAGTCACCGCCACGCCCCTCCCCCTACATTGTCCACCACCACCTGGGAAAGAGAAAATTTGTATCGTTATTGAACAAAATTATATTTTGGGAATAAAAATTTCATATTGTTATCAAACGTGTATATTTACTCAAAAACTCATCCAATAAGAGAAATAGAAAATTATATATCTATTCTAACAATTAAATTTTAGTCATAATAGTTATCATTCGTGTCCGAATAGTGTTGATTATGTAGATATAAAGAAATAATCTTTAGCAAAAACGAGGTGAAAGAATAATAAAGTTTACCATGTTAAAATGCGGGAAGCCTTTCTTATGTTTGCTAAATCTAGGCACTGAGTTTTTGATTGATAATCACATGATAAATTGATATGACATGACAACACCGAGCCTTTTGATTTTATTGTTTAAGATTTGACATGATAAGATGGGACAAGGGTTCGCAAAACTCTCCTTACGGCATACTCAATTTTCAGATGCCAGATAAAGGCGAAGAGTAAGTTAACGAGTGTTTGGTACAAATTGCATGATTGTGAATTAAATGTGACACGATCCATTAGCTCGGAATTTCTTTATGGCATTAACCCATTAAAATTCACTGTAGAAATACAAGCCGTCGGTTTACTGGGCAAATAAAGCTTAGGATAAAATCTGATTTTATTAACATTTATCTACTGTCCACAATCTTATAATAGTAAATTATATCAAATATTCCCAAGCCCATCACCATAACGGTATATTATGTTTCAAAATAAAAACAAGCAAAAAAAAAAAAAGCGAAATAGTACAATTTTCGAGCACAATCTAACAACACGCAGCATTTGACATTGTTTTGATGCTGAAACGATGGAGTCAATTGATGCTGTAAAATAAATTGACGGTCCACATCTCAACCGAATATAAATGTGGAGAAATTGACAAGTTAGACTTGCGAGGAATATGTTAATAGAGGTGTGCAACAAGACTAGGTATACTTAGGAACCGGACCGACCCACCTGGAAAATAGGGTCGGGAACCAGTTCCCATTGAAATCGGTCCAAGAACCCGTTCCCAAAATTCGGAATCGGTTTAAATTGGTCCGAGAATCGGGTCCGATTGATTACCCACCCAAAATCGGTTTTGGAACCGGTTTTGTAAGTATAGGTCCAAAACCCTATTTTCCCCCTTATTTCTATTCTTACTCTCACAATTACACGTCGTTTTTCCTCTTTGTTCTCTTAAACACGCACGGCACTCCTTCTTCATCGTTCCTCTGCCTCACTTGCTTCCCTCCCTCATCGACTCCCTCTCGCATCGTCCGACAGACAGATGGTGTTCGTCACCACTAAATTCTTGTGTATCATGTAGATTGACTCGCCTTAATTTCTCTTTTGTAGGAGGAGTTATGCTTGCATAAATGAGTACCTTCATATAATAGTTGTAGGAATAAGATTAATATTAGACCTATGTTTGATGTTAATACTTTGCCTTATAATTTTATTCGTTCTAATTAACCCTGTGGATTTTTAATTTTTCGTTTAGTCAAAAAGTTCATGTATTTATTTATTACAAGTGCTTAATGTTTCGATACAAATTATGAGGATTATGTTATTTTCTCTCGTATTAATATAAAATTCGAAGTAGTATAAGATATTGGGAGATTACAAAACAAGTTTCAGTGGAAACATGGTTGACCTTGAAACCGGACTAGAAAAATATGGTAGGTCAAGTACAAAGTCCAATACAAACAAGGTCGAGTATAATGTATAAAAAATGGGAACTAGTTATAATAGGGTCGGGTATAGGATCTAAGTCTAGACTCTACCCATTTTGGAACTTGATCACCCCTATATGTTAACAATTGTCAATTATCCATTAAAAGCACTTTCGAATAAGATGAAATTTCAAAATCGAGATTTTTGAACACAATCATTCACAAGTGTAGTTACTTTCCCCCCTTTTTTTTTTCAATTTTGTATTGGAACTAGTCATTTTCCATAATATAAAGCCGATGTCACTAGTTGTCTATCGATAAGATATCGATAATCACTTATATTACTAAATAACATCGATGATATTGTTAATTAATAATTAAAGGTGTGCTTAGCTCATCGAAATAATCATTTCTCACTCCTCTTTCCTCAAGCTAATATCTCCCAATCTTTGGGATGTGAAATCTGGTGGGTCTTTCGATTCCCCTTTCTTCTAATCTCATGTGAGATTCGATATCTTTCTACCATCCTAGAAAATCTCGATGCGCGCTTGATCTTCATCCACCACGAGATATCATTTGCTTTGTTCACAAGCATTAGATTTCCACTCTCTAGTCCTATCATTTGCTCGGAAGGTGCGCAGTAAGAGTAAAGATTCCCAATGATGATTAAAGATTAGTCGTACCTAATGTGCCATTGGAGTTGAAATGCTTTCTCGTCACACTTGTTCCGGGGTGCTCGTGCTGACGATCCTGAGCCCAATGCCTCCTCTTTTTTCTACCTCTTTACACCCGCAAAAGTTTGATACGAGGTTCGGGAACTCAAAAGAGGAATTCGCCATCATACATGCTATCATGTCTATGCTAAAATTCTCTTCACACCCTAAATCCATCGATAGCAAAATGGCCTGTAGACCGATCCAATTGTGTTTTATTCTACATTGTTTTCATGTTCCATGTGGCCAAAGACCGGTCTGAAGAACCGAGTTACGCACGTCTGGCTGGTTCGCGTGTTCGAGACGTACTTCTCAACCAAGGCCGACCATAGATTTGCATTTTGGGGCCTGTAGAATTTGTCGTCTGCACTGCACCAGCCAAATTTTTAATTCCCTGTCCTCTCAATTGGTCCCGTCCAGCAATTTCTCCCCCAAATGAAAATCCCGTGACCGAATAAAAAATACCCTTTCTAGCGCCCGCCTGGATTGCGCCAGCGATATGGACGTTTCTGCTTACCAGGGCCAATGTATTAAGAGGTTTCGAGTTGGATTCTTGCCAAGTGACGCATTCATCGAATACGTGGGAGATGGTTCTTCATGATTCAATTTTCTTAGCGAGCTTCGACGCCTTTGTTCAGTAACCAAATGAGGAGAAACTTCCGACTTTCGATGTGCTGATCTTCTTATGTTAGGGTGAAATTAGCGATCCAGATACGATTATATCGAACGTTGACTTCATTTATTTATTTTCCTTACAGAAGGCAACCTCCGCAGCTATTAACGCAAAATAGTTATATTTTCAGAAACTAACCCCGACCAATCCAAATTGAATCATGATGGAAGCAACTTGCATTGAAAAAGGAGCAAATGCACTCATTTCGTACGAATTATATCATGGAATTATTGTTCATGAAGTATGCTTCGAAAGAGGGTCATTTCCAGACTTTACTTTTCACGACAATAATTAAGCAAACAGTTTTCTCCTCTTTTTATTCTTTTTTGCTTATCGGATCGGCACTTGTTTCGGTGGACAAGAACCACGCGGCGCGAGGCAGGAGCAGCTGTTGAACTTCGGAAAGGGACGAGTCAAGCAGAGCCTGAAAGTCCTCTCTATCTTCTCAGTATATATATATAAGCAGCAGAGCCTGAAAGTCTCTCTGCAAGTGCAAAAACCGGTCCTGCTCCTCCCCATCTTTAAGCCCATCCGGGATCCGGCAAGAACCTCGCAGAAGAGTTGTCGTCCGGTAAGGCTCTTGGGAAAGAAGAGCTTCTCCTCCTTGCCAAGCTGAGATCGGATTTGCGCTGGACTCGAGGTATGTTATCTGCCTCGCAATGCCTGCGTCTTACCTCTGGTTTCTGCCCTTTTGCCCGAAAGGTTAAGCATGTATAGAACTTGGTTTCTGCATTGGGGAGGATGTTCTCGACCGGCCGGCGATGGTGCACCTCTCCGCCGTATCGGATCGAGATCTTCTTCTCACCTACATATTAGCTAGCTTTCGTTCAAGCTCGCGGGAAGATCGCTGTGCATCGGATCGTTTGAGCGCGATGTGATCCTATATAGAGCTCCTTCGGCTCCTCGGAACTACTCGATGATTTTTCCCAGGCAGATGTAACTCAAGAACTTAGGCCAATGCTCTCGTTCATTTCATTTGACCTTTTTGGGTACTTTGATCTCCTTCATTTTCCCATCACAAAGGGATAGATTTTTTTCCCCTTTGGACCAATAATTAAAAAAAAAAAGTTAGGTCAATTTAATTATTTCTCCTCCTCCTCCTCGTCCATTTTCTTTTACTTTTTTTGGTGCTTTGATCTCCCTCTTTTCCATCGCCAAGGGATAGATCCTTTCTCCTTTTGGACCAATGAATAAAAAAAATAAAAAAGTTAGAGCATTATAAGGACAAAAGTAATGGAGGGTTGGCCCTCTTTTCTTTTTAACGATGATGGCGAGGCGGGGCACCTAATGATGCATGCTATCGATTAGGGTTTTCTGAAAGATTTAATCTTCTGTAATTTGAGCTCGCATGCATCATGCATCGGAAACACGTCATTTTTCCGAAGCTCGATTGATTTTTCTGGGACCGCCCGGCCGTCGCTAGTGAGCGCTCTTCCATGTTCATGTCTAGCAAGTTGAATATGTAGTTTTGAGTATTTTGAGTTGATCCTCGTAGCACGAATAAACCCTAGCGCCCGATCTTCTTCTTCTTCTTCTCGTCTCTTGCATTTTGAGGAGGCCATAAATTTCTCGTCGCTTCCAAGGTGTCGTTTTCGTAATCGTCTTCGTACGAAGTTTCCAGGTCTTTTGTCGTGGCAGTGGTATGGCGGAAATTAAATGCGCGTGGTTGCCGTGGCATGAATCTTGACCTCACGTCTCTCGACGTTTGTCTCGCTTTTTCTTTTTCTGTCCACCCTGCGAAATATTATTCCACGTCACTTCACTTGATAACGAGGTAGATTTTTAATAGATTTATTTCATTTATCGAGAAAAAGATGTTAGTTTTAATAAATTCATTTCATTTATGAATCTAGAAAAAGAATTGTGCCCGACTTTTCTCGCCAAAAGTGGCATCTGGCGCGGGATATCTTCTTTTCTAAAGATGCCGGTTCATCACCTCCCCGAAAAGTATAAAAGGGGAGAAAAGGAAGAAAGCAGACCCCGGGCAAATGTCTTTATCCACGCCCGCCGCACATGGCCGTCGCCGGCGGTGTCTCCGCCGCGGGACCCGCCCCAGTGGGGTCGCTGTTCTGGGACCATTCAGGATGGGTCCTGGCTTGGCCGATGCTTTACTCATCATCATCGATCAACATTACGGTCGCTCGTGATGCCTCCACACGGGATGTCCACACACTATTATCCCGCTTGCATCATACATAAGACATTTCCCCTTTTCTAATTATTAAATATTTAACCATATATTATACATTTCGAACCAAACAACAAAACCATATATTATACACATTACGGGGTTTGACCTTGACCAGCATAAAAAAAAAAAAAAAGAAGGTTAAGTTTGGGGAAAAGGGAAAAGGAAACCACACCCGAAAAATTAGGTCCCTAAGCAATATCACGCTGGCATCTGTCTGTTCATATGCCGCATGCCACGGCCACCAAATCGATTCCTAATTTACCAGCTCCTCATATTCTTCTTTTTCCTCTCTTTCCTTTTTTTATTCCGGAGAAATTGCTTTGATGAGATGACGTGAGAGTCCAAATTCGATTCCTAATTTACCACCTCCTCATATTCTCCCTTTTCTTTTCTTTTTATTCCCGGGCGTCCCGGAGGAATTACTTTTAAATTGCTCTTACGAGATTGACATAGAATCGAAATTCGATTGGAGGAATTTCTTCCCCTCTCTCTCTCTCCCTCCTTGGTCCTGCATGTGTCGTCGTCATTTGGGGTGGGGGGAGGGATCGTTGACCAAAGCGGTGATGAACATTATAATAATAATGCTCCCGGAGTTGTCTCCTAGCAAGAGGATTCATCGTGTGATCGATAACGACCGATGGAGGAGGGGAGGTCCAGAGGGCAATTGCTCTCCATACAGAATTTCATCTTCACTTTTGCTTTTGCCCGTCTTGGGCCAGAACTCCCGGGGCTGTCGCTGCTGAGAAAGGCCTCGAACGTCGATTGAGCTTCTCCCCCATCACATCGAAGTTCGAGCGAGCCCTTGTTAGCCAAGCAAAAAAAGCGTTCTTTACATCTCTCTCTCTCTATCTCTCTTTTTGATGAGGTTTGTGCTTTCGAATTTTAAAGAAAAATACCAATTGCTCCCCTGGTGCGAGGACAAAAGTGGGCCAGGGCGAGTTTAGCAGCGATTGGGTCCGTGAGTTGTGTCGAGAGAGTTCGTTATCGACTAATTTAGTTACCAACTAGCACTAGGCTTTTTGGATTTGACCGTGTTCATTGGGTGGGGCAGATCCAGTAAGATGCTTTTCCTCCTTGGACTATTCAGGCCTTGTTAAACTTTATATAAAAACATGAAATGATTTTTAATTGTGGGCAAAGCGTGGATAAGAAACCACAAAAGAAGGGCATTTAATCCATGTGAAAGGCCCGATTCGTTCGCACATCATCAATCACCTTCTTGTTCCCATGGAAAAAGAACATCGTTTTTTCGTGGCCAAAAGGAAAATTGCTCAAAATGATTTTGCCTCAATTACGATGGTACGATGTTAAATGAGAGATTGTAATATATTAATGTGAAAAAAATCAAAAACCCAGTTTTGATAAAAGGTTCAAAGCAAAAATTACCAAGTCCTTGACTTTACACTATTTTGGCTTCTTTCGATTTTACCCTTATTCCTTCTTTTTCTTTGTCTTTGCCATTTGGTCTTAATACTAAAAAAAAGGAACCGCATTTGCTTCTAGCGACGGTCCCGCCGGCTGCTTTATGGCGGTTTTACTGGCCGGCCGCACCGGCCATTTTGCTCTTCCGACGGTCGGTACCAAACATGCTTTTCCACTAATTTAAACCAATCGATATCTACAGATCGGGTCCCATAAGCAGGAAAAACCACAAATTTAATCTTTTTTCTAATCTGTAATGGATACCGTAATCCCAGAAAGTGAAGTCAATTTCTAATGCGCGTTCTCCTGGGGGTGTCGGTTTTGGGTTTTTCTCTGCGACGGTGGATCAAAACTAATTTAGTACACAGCGGTCAACTCTTAGTTGGCGCAAAGCTACGAAGTGAGACCCCACTCCCCAGTTTTTCCACCAACAGTTATTAATGTTTTTGCATTTCTTGCCGGTTGCGTTGGTTCGGTCCGTTGGTGGTGTTTGGTTATTTACTCGACCCTTTGTTCGTGACACGCCCTTCATCAATTCCCTCCCTCAAAGCTCTCGTTTTTATCTCCGGTCGGATTGAATTCTTGCTCGCCACTTCGCGCTCTTTCATCCTCTGTTTTTGCCCTCTGTTTTGTCATTTAACCTTCGAGTCATCGCCAATTCTTTTGCTCAGAGATATGAGGCAACGGTCAAAGAATCAACCGGAGGTACTCTCTCTCTCTCTCTCTCTTTCTCTCTTCCCCCCCTCGCTCTTCTGCAAAGAAGAGTGTTATGTAGGTGTAATTTGCTTCAAAGTTTTTGTGTTCTTTTGTGTTGTTTATGAGGCTGTGATTTTTAATTGGGAAGAGAATTTGCAGAGAAGTTGGGCTGAAATGTGTTGTTTGGGTTGGTGCTCCCTGCAGCTGTTCTGGCCGAGGGTGGTCGTGCGCAAATGGCTCAACATCAGCGCCAAGGAATCTGATTACAGCGCCGATTCTGATGACGAAGACGACGACGTTGAGTCCGTCTCCGACATTGAAGGTGAGACTGACCCAGATCACCAAATTCTCAAATTTAGCAAAAGAGTCCTTCAAAATGTGAGCTTTGGTTCTGTTATGTCTTTGCTTTGTTCCTAAGGTTTGTGAGTTCTTGTTAAGATTGGATGTGCTTGTATTGGAAGTTCTTTTCCTTAATGGTTTTCTTTCATTTAGCTGGAAATTCAGGTTTAAGGACGCGATTATTGTCCGCGGTTTTTGAGTACCTGTGGTTCTGTCTTTAGCAGTCTTTCGGTATTGAGGAGTTCCTTCTAATCTTGAAGTTGATGAACTGCAGAATTTGATCAAGCGGGAAGGGGGTCTCGGCTTAGGAATTGCTGCAGCAATGATGCTCAAGTCGATCCTCTTGGTAATGTTCCCACTGCAGAAACACGTAATTGTTCTCCAAAACAAATGATGGTCTCATACGAAACTCTGTGGTTTCTATCCTTTTCTCGTGTTATCACTAACCTTTAATTGGAACGAATTGAAATCAGATACTATTCCAAGAATGAGAAGAAGGAAGTCAGAGACTTTCCGGGCTCAGTATATAAACACAAAAGAAATCAAGTACGTGTGTATAGCCAGCTGTATCTCAATATCTGAGTGTGTGTGATAGATGAACCACATAGCAGTACTTCAGTATTCGAGATTTAACTGTTGTACCGCTTAATGTTTACTTCCTTCTCTTCTTTCCCTCCAAATCTAAGTATTCTTGCTTGTTCGTAGAATACGCGTTGGGACATGGAATGTCGGAGGAAAGCTTCCACCCGATGATCTAGATATTGATGAGTGGCTAAACATCAGTGAGCCTGCTGACATCTATGTGCTTGGGTATGTACTTCCTTTTACTCTTCCAAAGTACTTCTGAGTTCCAATTGTAGGCTTTAAAGCTTGCCACCTCTGTGGAATTTTTTTCCGCAGAGGTACTTCATTGGTTCTTCCTGGGAGAGCTTATTTTGAGTAACTGAAACAATAAAACCGCCATTAACTTTTTTTGTAGTATTAGCTTCATAAGTAGTGACTTACGCTATCCATTGCAGTCTTCAAGAGATCGTGCCCTTAAATGCTGGAAATATATTTGGGGCTGAAGATAACCGGCCGGTACCAAAATGGGAAAACATCATACGTGAAACACTGAACAGAGTCCGACCCACAAAGGCCAAGGTTAAATGCTATAGTGATCCTCCATCTCCGTCAAGGTTTAAACCATCTGAAGACATCCCTGACATAGAAGAGGAGTTACTACTTGAGACTGACAGTGATGGAGGTGAGGAAGTTCATCCTATTGATGATGAACCCGATGGCTTTGGCGAGGAAAGACCAATCACGGACAGAAGTTCATTCACGACTTTCGGGGGTGCACACAATGCTGACAGTGGCAAGTTTAGTGAACTGGATGGCCAAGACTTGGAGAGGCAATTCTCTTCTCCAAAGAGGTTAGATCGATTGAATTGCTTAAGGACACAAGAGGAAGTAGAAGCTCCATTGGCTCAGCGCAACACGAAATTGACAAGAATGCTGAGTGGTTCTGAGAGAATTGGTTTAAGCTGGCCAGAGCCTCCCTTTAATTTGATATCTGAGGGTGTTCTTGAGAGACCAAATTCTTTCAAGTCAATAAGATCGTTTCAAGTGTCAAAGTCTTTCAAAACATTTAATTCCTTCAAGTCATGTACAAATGAAGCTCCACTGGATCTGTCTTTGCTGGCAGAACTGGACATCGAATCCCTTTTAAAACGGAAAAGACAAAAACCTTATGTCAGGATAGTCAGCAAGCAGATGGTTGGGATATTCCTAACAATTTGGGTTCGCAGGAGCTTACGCAGGCACATTCAGAACTTGAAGGTGTCGACTGTTGGTGTAGGCGCTATGGGCTACATAGGCAACAAGGTTGGTCCTCCCATTGAAGTACTCGCAATTCTTTTATCTTCTATTAGATAATTCTAGTACTATTTTTGCTTACTAAGATTATTCTAGTACGTTACTTTCATTTCATGCTGCTTCCTGGTAACATAGTGTGTTCAGGATGCTCGTGCCTTAAGATTCACTCTTTGCATTCGGAAACTTACTTGCCATGTTTTTGGGCTCATTCACCATTTCATTTGTTTGACCTTTTCTTTTTGCTGCACAAATACCTTTTAATAATCAGAAACGTTCAAAAACTTGATTCTTTCAGGGATCAGTATCAGTCAGCATGTCCATTTATCAGACGTTTTTCTGCTTTGTTTGCACTCATCTTACCGCGGGAGAAAAAGATGGGGATGAACTGAAGAGGAATGCTGATGTCAGTGAAATACATCGTAGAACTCACTTTCGTGCAGTGTCTGGAATCGGACTTCCCAGAGATATTCTCGACCACGAGTGAGTTTTAAGACTTAGTCCATATATATTTTCCATTAGTGTTTTCATTCCATTTCACTTCAGCACATAAACATGTCTTTTGGTTTCCATCTCTTTTCAACTTTGGAATAAAGTATCAGTTGTCTCTTACTCATTTAGACAGAATGAAATGTTGCCATCTGATAGATAGAACCACCTCAGTTCTATGTAATACAATTACTGACATTGCTTGCGCCTGGGTATAGCTCTCTGTAGTTTTCCCTTTTCTCTTGTGGGATTATGTTGCCATCCGTTCCATGAACGACTTTTATCTGGTTTATATGACTGAAGACACATTCGATTGTTTGGTTTTATATCAGGTAGAATGTTGGCACCACCTTTTCAAGGGCACACACTATTTGTTGCTGCATCCTAAATCATGCTGAATTTTATTATTTTTATTATTATTATTATTATTATTATTATTATTATTATTATTATTATTATTATTATTATTATTTATTTTTATTTTTATTTTTCTGAAAAAAGTACGTGATTACCTTGAGAGTATGGATAAGATTGTGATTTTTAGTTCATTATATATTGAAAACACAAACATTAGAGTCATAGTTGTTTATCATGTTACCCTTGTAATGCTTTGGGTAGCTGCGGATGATTTGGTATCAATTGATATAACTTGGATCATTGTTTGGTTGCTGACACATCTAATGCCATTGAGGAGTTGGAAGGATCTAATAAATTCAAGTTATGCAGTCTTAGTGAAATCTTGGCTCTACCCGATGAAATGTTCAGATCCGAGTCCCTAGGTGCACATAGTAGATTTTGTCTGTTTGATATCATAATTGGATGTAGAGTACATAAAGGACCTTTTTCTATAGTTACTGTGTAATTGCCAGATGGAAAATAGGATCAAACACATCTGATGAAGTGATGCATAATGGTTATGCTCTCTTGGTTGGAGTCATGCCTGACCTGTTTAATCTAAGAATCTACTTCATTGACCTATTCAAGAGAGTGGGTCGTTTTGGGGGAAAAAAGGACAGCTAATTTCAATTCTAGTTTGCAGAATGTTCTAACGTTTTTATTTTTCTACTTTCATGAAGATTGACCTTAATTTATGTTCCCTGCAGAAAAATTATTTGGTTAGGTGACTTGAACTACCGGATCAACTTGTCATATGAGAAGACAAAAGAACTCATCTCAAAAAAGGAGTGGTCCAAGTTGATTGAGAGAGATCAGGTAGACATCTCACAATCTTTTATTTTCCGCATTAGCAATGGTTTTGAGGGTCAATCCATGTCCATTGTATTCATGAACTTTACCGTTTACAGAGCCCACCTTATAGGATTGATAATAGCAATCTAGTAAGAAGATCATTTTTAGTAGGAGTTGTCTACTTCAGGACATTTTAGCTGCTTAAGCAAGTTTGCTTATGCAAGATGGTGTCATGCTTTATAAGTTAGGATTTATGGTCTAAGAGATTGTTTTGTACAATTTGTTTGAATTATTCTCCACATGAACCAATTGTCCTAGTAAGTAGCATCTTTTTCTATGGTTTTCTGCAAATGAATGCAAATTGCAACGAAAGGGCGACATGTATTTTGGTGGGATGCCGTTGCTTTTCTCTCGTCGCAGCTTTATCTTAGAATGCCAAATTGAACTCGATTTTATACAACCCCAGCTGACTAGTGCTGTAACCTTTCAACAGCTTATACGAGAGCTAAGAAAAGGCCGCACTTTTGATGGGTGGTCCGAGGGTACTTTGAATTTCCCACCCACGTACAAGTATGAAAATAATTCAGAGAAGTATTTCGGAGAGGATCCCAAGTTTGGAAGACGTACTCCATCCTGGTATGCTCACGCTTCTCAGTGGTCGAATCAGATTAATGTTTGTTTCATATTAGTCGAGTGATGCGTCCCCGTTTATTACAACCATTGCTTTTCCCTGCTTCCATGGCAAATTTTAGTTTAGCTTACTAAAAGTAACGTCGACTCCAATGCCATGAGATCTCAAGTTGATGGTGGTGTGAACTGTGAAGTGCTTTACTCTTTGATATCCTTCAGAACTCTGCCAATTGCAAATATGCATTCAAAATGAAGTTCCCTAGGAAACGTGGCTTTGAGAATACATGGCATTCCTTATATCATGGCATTGTACCATTGTGGATACTTAGATGTCTGGCTTTGATGTTGAATAACAGAGTGGCATGATTTTACTGCAGAAGTTCTACTGCATGGACATTTGAATACATGAAAGTATGTATTTTTCACATACACAGCTCCAAACTTGTTTTATGATGTGTTAGTTGCATGTCATACTCAAGATCTTATCTATTCATAATCAAGATTCTCTGATTTGCAACAGTAGCTATAAGGTATATCTTGATCTATGGAGTACCTATTTGTTCATATGATCACCTCTGCATTGCTGTGGATTACATTGAAATGCATAAAGCAGCCGTCAGATATATGTTTGATTTTTCATTGTTTTCTTTTTCCTGCCGCTGCCACTTGAGCTTAACTGTTCAGCATGGCATGATCTAGCTGAACATGTTTTATGGTGTTGAATATGCTTAATTATATAAATCCTGAATTGCCCCTTCAGGTGTGATCGCATTCTTTCGCACGGCAAAGGAATGAGACAACTCTGCTATAGGAGAGCTGAAATAAATTTCTCTGATCATCGACCTGTGATTGCCACATATGCGACAGAGGTTGAGGTGTTTTCTTCTAAGAAGTTGCAGCGTGCCCTCACCTTGACTGATGCAGAAATAGAAAACGAGGAATTTGCAGCAAATGTGGGTTTTGATGCTTGAACAGGACCGATTGTAATCGAAGAGGCGAACGGTGTGGAGTTAGATGGACGGGTCGCATATTTTTTGACACTCCAGTTTCCATTTAGAGTTACTCCGGCGGTGGAACGAGAAGCTATCATTAAGGGGCTGGGATCTTTTCTCCCACATTCTGTGTTTTTTAGGGGGTTGATGTGGGAAACGCCTAGTTGGGAGCTCTAAAGGAGAGGATGAGGTATCAGGAAAGAAGAGGCAAGGATTTGGTTGCTTCCAAAACTTACACGAATTTTCGGTATTGCTACCACGTTTGTCCATTCATTCATTGGTCTGTGTTACCGTCGCCCGTTCTGTACATCGCAGTTCCGTTACTGTGTAAATACTCCTAGGAAGAGAGAGGCTTGTGAAGTAGGTTTAGCAAATTGGGGTCTGA
Source organism: Eucalyptus cloeziana (assembly GCA_014182715.1). Taxonomy (NCBI): domain Eukaryota; kingdom Viridiplantae; phylum Streptophyta; class Magnoliopsida; order Myrtales; family Myrtaceae; genus Eucalyptus; species Eucalyptus cloeziana. Next base: position 32,355,724 of record CM024639.1, read on the forward strand.
AATATGTTGTCTGTACATGATTACCGGAGTTGTCTATACGGGATTGCGCTCAGCAAAGCGGCTTTTTTCTCTGAGATTGCCTATATAAAACACGCATTGTCTCCCCTCTCGTGCCATGCTGACATTGATGATCTTGTACCGTTCCGCTACACCGATTCGTGATGCAGGATATGAGTTTATGAGTTGCGACGGAGTGTCGAAACTTTCAGTCCTTTCATCTCTTTCTCAGCACCCTTTTACTGTCTCGCTGCTCTAAAACGCTGCGGTCGTTAAGTTTGTGCACGGTATCAAGTTAGATCTTTTGCTGTCTCTGCTGAATTCTCTGTCTGTGCTTCGCTGCTCTGACATTTCTCTCTACTGTTCTCTGAAGGATATTCAGTGTATAAGCATTTGGACAAGCAATGAACCCGAATCCATGAAGTCCGGACTCGCTCTCGGTTTCGGGCTATCCCGAGGGGTCACGGGTGAGTTTTGGGTTCTCAATGTCCCGTGCGAGACATGAACGAGACATGATCCATTTGGTTTCTTGATTCTCGAAAGCGCACATAAATGGTGAAACATTTCGATGATTCCTTGCACCAATCGCCGATTGAGCAAGCTCGAAGCTCGTACGATCGATATGTGCCTTTCCCATGCCGGAACTTTCTGCCTAGCAGACCCGCCGTGCTGTAATCAGCGAACTTGTATCAACCTACGTGTGCAATTATTGAATGAATTATGAGAAAGGATGTCTTAACCATCTATTCTTCCATTCCGGGTTTCGCTGCTTCGGAGATAGCTCTTCGGCTTGCCGAGGATTTTACCATTTTCACGCACTGTTGACCGCAAATGATCGCTCAGCAAACAACGGACACCATGTGAATAGCAGGCGAAGCTAATGCCAGGTTTTCCATGGTGGTTCTTCTGAAGTTGTGCGAAAGTTGGATGGATGGTGTGGTTCAAAATTTGTTAAGGAGAAGAGCAATTATTGCCCCCGAACAACTCCTGCAATTCTCAATTCGATGAGGCTTGGCTAAACAGCAGATATCAACTGCCGGCCAAACTGAAATACAACTTGAAACGAAACTCGGATCGGTTCCATGGTTAAGTAGTAAAGCATCTCGGAAGTGGGCTTGGCCTAATCGCCGTTGCTGACAAGATAAAAGGCGAGTTACATGGACCGTTTGGGATGAGATGTGTTAGGAAGAATCCCCACATTGAAGAATTCGTGTGGAATTGAGCGGTTAGTAAATATCAGTCGGCACATAACTTATTGGTCTAAGATTTTATGTGAAGGCAAATCTGACTTGATATGTCGGAAGGTTCGAACTTAGACACCCATTTGGTAATCTCTCCCATTTTTCACTAAATCTTTATTGAGTATTTGAAAAAAAATAAAACCAAACTGGGAGTCTTTAGTTCAAGGGCCAGTTCGGTTCGAAATTAATGCACACCCAAATGATTCTATTCGATCATGGTTTTCTAAAAATCCGAACCGGCGATGCCCTCGCTTTTACCGTTGTTGGTTTTCCGTTGGAATATTGTGTGCGTGGTTTGCCGTTTCCTTGATTTCGTCCGTTTGTTGCGTAAATCAAAGGTTAGGACAGCGATTTGAAGTCGAGGATTAAATAAAGAGGAGAGAGGGAGGGCAAAGCGCACGTACCTTACCCTCCCGACCGACCATAGCAACACCAACCCCTCCCATTGGCTAATTCCCTCAATCATGGTGCTCGGTGGTGGCCCGCCTTTGAAAATTGCCGTCCCTCCTCCCGCCACGTGTGCCCCTCGGCTTCCGCCAAGTACTCTACCAAAACTACTAATATTTCTATATTTCCCCCTCAAGCTTTCCGCGTGTCCGGTGCGGTTCGGCATCCAATGCGCTCCCGACGCGTCCGCTCCCATCGATTTTCGTCTCGCGAGAAATTATCACCCCGAAGATTTTAATCCTTCCCCGGGATTTCGCCTGTCGCCCCTTTTCGAGATGCGTGAACGTGTTCGAGGCATGTGGACTTTCCACGTCGGAAGCATCTCTCGGTCCCACGACGCATCCGTCCTATGGTCGTTCGCCACCTGCGTCGACACGCACTTGTCGTGACGCGAGATCGGGCGGAACGATGACGGAGGGACGAGTCGGATGGAGGCACCGGTTCGTTCGTGCCATGGAGTACCGATGTATGATTTTATATAATTTGAAAAAATTCAAGTTCTCTCCCCCCCTTTTTTTGTGCTCACCACGAGTAGGCCGATTCCACGTAGGTAAATTTCGATTCGTAAAGAATTTCGTCATCAGACAAGACGGGGACTATCAAAAGTTCATTTTTCTTAATTTCGAAAGCATGTGTATTTTTTTTTTTGTCGGTCTCTCTATTCCTATTCTACACTCACTCTCGACTTTTTGCGCCGCCTCTTGCGGGCGTGTGAGTAAAACCCATTCTTGAAATTTACGCGTCCCCACCCCATCCCCGAGAAGGTGGGGATTTGAACCCTCACCTCCCCTTTGGAAGGGTGGTGCGCCACTAGGGCGAATCCCAAAAGATGTGCATTTACTGATTAGAAATTTAGGGAATTAATTCACAAAAAAAAAAAAAAAAATTATGGTCGCTTTCGCATGGAAATCATTAGTGATAATTAAAATTCGCGCACCTGCTGTGATCATCATCGTCACCGCCACCGAGGGAGGAGGAGTTCCAGTTGATCTTTTCTTCCGAATTTAATATTTCTCCCAGTGCTAAAACGACTTTCCACCGCATCCCTTTGACTTCTCTCCCACTAAGTAGTGCTCGTGTCTTTTCTTCGGTTTTGATTTATATATATTATTTTACTTTTAATTTTATTTTATCAATGTCAGCTCCACTTTCGGTTCTAGATTGTTCCGCCTGACGAGAGCCCCTGCCCCGGATTTCGAATACACTCCGCTGCCTTGTCCAAAATCGATTACGCCAATCGTCCCGAGATTTTCCACGAGCACTTTCGTGCTTATTTTCTCTTGGAACGATCCACTAGATAGTATGTAAATTATATTATATTATATCATATTCCTTTGTAAATACACGAATTACCCTTATAATAAGAATTGACTTTTTCTTTGTGTGTTTTTAGGTTGACGGTGAAATTCGTGGAATTGGAATTGCTTTATATGTTTGCTATCCTCCTTGCTTATGCGTTGCCATGGAAATTCGATTTCGCTGTATTTATTAAGGATGGAATTGGAATGCAAAGCGAGGATTGGAAAATACCCAAAGATGGATCCCATCACCGGTCTTATCTATTTCATGAAGAGCAAATAATTTAGAAAATATTTCCATAAAAATGACTACTTTAATCTATAAATGAATGGAAATTATTTTCGCCATTTATGAAGATGTTTAGATATAAATTATTATTATAATGAAAACTTATTTTCATCGATTAATTATTCCAAGTAACATAAGCTATCGCTTTATAAAATATATATATTTTTAAATCATTTAAAAATAAACGGAGCCATATATACAAGCGAAATTATGAAACTCCATCCCACTCCTTAACTTCAAGGACAAATAATAAAATGAGGGTAAAAGTCATAAAAAAAAATTACAAACTTTACCAATTATATAACACTTTTACCTAAACCAAACCAAAAATTTATATTTATGTGACACGTTTAATCCAAATTTATACAACGTGACATAATTACCTAAAAAATTTGACGTCGTAGGTTTTGAGTAAATGTATCATATAACTATAAGTTTAAGCTTTTGACATTGTAGAAAAAAGTTTTGGGTAACTGTGTCGCACGGATATAGCTTTTTATTTTTTGTATCATAAAAAAATTGGGTTAAATGTATTGTATTTAGCAAAGTTTTGAATTTTTTGTGACTTTTTTAATCAAATCGAAACGGATAATCATTAACACGTAATTCATCGTTAAGGGTACCGTCCAAGTGGTGGTGGTTCAGTGGCTGTCACTCGCGCTCTTCCCAACTTGCGCCCCCGCGGCACTCGAAATTAAAGCCAAAAAAGAAAAAGAAAACAGGGGGTAAAATCCGTCTCCGACACGGCATTGGCATTTGCCTTGCATGGCATGGCATGGCATGGCGTGGCCCATCAGCATCATCCCGCGCGCGGGCCCCACGGCAAAGGGCCGCGATTGGTCTGGGGGCCTGCGGGGCCCACGCCGCGTCACCGTGGGGGGCAAGTGGAGGGCGAGGAGCAAAGGGCGGGGAGCGGATCGGACGGTCGAGAGGCGCGAGATATAAATCCCGCGCGAGGGCGAGCCACGTGTGCGTCGGGTGAGATCTCGGGAATATATCAAGAGCTCGTCTCCCATTGGTCGCGAAATATCTATTGCTCGCGGGGGGGGTCAGATACGCGATCGGCACAAGATATTTGTTGCCCCCGTCTGCCCGTGAAATCTGCCCGTCCGTGCCATCCACCCAACACGCCACGTGGAGGTCGCAGGACGGTCCTGGTCCTTTTTGGGCAGTGCATCCGCTGCCCCGTCGCCTCCGCCTTGAGCCGCTCTCTCTTATAGATTGGGGAATCCGAATTTTGCCGTGGCTGGCTTGTTTTTCGCGTCCAAGCACGAGTTGCTTTTATTTATTTATTTATTTATTTATTTATTTCCTTATCGAATTTTAAATTAATATGAATAATTCATAATTGACCCCCTTTTATTTTATTTTTCCATTTTACTGACTATATGGAGATGTTACTTTTTGCAAATAGAAATATAATGTCCTGAGTAGAAATAAAGTGACGATAATTGTTCAAAAGTTCTTATGGATATGATCAAAGAGGATGGAGCATTAGGTTCTCGTCTGTCGCCATCGACGATCGGCGGTTTAGATCTAGTTGTCCGACAAAGACTCGTCACCTTCGTCGAAAGGGCAGCAAAGTAGTTTTAGGTTGCAGCACTCGTATTTGCTATCACTGCCAATGGCACTGCTAACCTAAATCGCAGAATTTAGAGTCGTGAGAAAATAGGTTGTGCGCTCGCATTTCCATCGCTTTCTTCGAGTTTGGGTTCTATTTAGGCGATGATTCGGCAGCGCCTCGCTTCTCATCAAGGAGGGTTGCGACGAATGTTTTGGATCTAGTCGTTATCTACGTACTAATCAAAGGAAAAGAATGATTTGGATTTCATAATTGATATTAAAAAAAAAGGTTGTTTTTGTTTTTGCTTAAGTTAATGTAAAAGAAAGATAGCCAATACCGTAACTCTTATCGAGCGTAACAATTACTAACCAATGGATGTACGAAACCTTGTCATGAAGGAATTCGAGTACTTGTCACCATACTGGTCTTATGATAAGGAAATTATAGGGTTGTTTAAAAAAATGATCAACTCTTGATTATTATGGACAAGTGATGAATTTAATTAATGACGATAGAATTTGGAGAATGACGAAAGTCATCGATAAAAAAGAACTGACAACTTGATGAATATCAAGATTTTCAAATACTCAAGCTCCTTTAGATAAATGTCAACAGTTTGAAGAGCATCGGCCATCGAAATTAAAAAATTATTGATAGCAAATGTCGATTATCCGAGATGAGATTGTCAATATCAATATTGATGTGTTAATAGTAATATTTTCGGATATTTAAGTTTATTGTAATCGTAAATAGCACGAGGAAGTTGTTTATCTAAATTTAATAACCATAAAAGTCGTGGGCCTCGTGGTGACGTGAAGATATGGAAACAAAAACTTTGAAGATATGAAAGCATGGGCAAAAATGCTAAAAAATTGATTATAGGAAGTTATGTTATAGACACTATAAATGCTAGCGCCTGTGTACCGTAAAAACCATGCACAAAAATAAACATATTCCATTATTTTTCAATTCTTATATTGAAGTAATGGCTTTAATTTTTAGATATATCGTTATTGTTTAAATTCCGACGTATATCTTAATTAGAGTTTCTTGATACTTCATCTTTAATTAAATTCTGGCCTGCATTGTTACTATAGTTTTTTTTTTTTTTTTTTTTTTTTTGGAGACAGGAGGAGCAGAATGCACACGGTGACAGTGCGCCACAGAAACCTCTTGGTGAGTAAGCGTAGGGCCACCACCACACTGTGGCGTTATTCTTAATCACCTACCTGCTCACATTAGGGATCGAACCTCTCCCCCTCTTACGGAGGATCACCTGGCGTTCCCGGCGGGCCACCACGTAGGTGGTTCATTATTATAGTTTTTGAACACTTCATCATCAATTAATTTTTTTTTTTATCTCGCGTACATTAAAGTCGATTGAACTTCATCAAGATATTACTATTGATCTTCTCGTGCATCCACGAGACGTCTTGCTCGAGCTCGTCACGGAACCCATCTCTTTTAAGTACGATTCCCGGCGGATCGTGTTCCGTCGCCCATGTAAATTTCGTCGAAACAAAGGGTGTCCCGTCCGACCTAAACATCTCCCGTCGGATGGGTACGAAGGGCCAAAATCTTTTCGTGCCCGAAAATCTCGACCCAGTCGGTACACCCTGTGACAGACAGACTGCCGCATGCCGTCCACTCGACCATCCATCTCCGCAAAGAAAAAGCAAAGCACCAGCCGCAACCGAGGCTTGCCCAAGTTGCCCAAGTTGCCCAAAACCCTAATTCGAATCAGGCAAATAAAGGCAAAAAAAAAAAAAAGAGGAAAAAAGAGGAAAAAAAGGACATCTGCACGAGGCGGACATACAGTCCAAGGTTCGTCCCACGAAACTTCAACCGAAAATATCTAGCACAGCACTCGACAAGACTCATTATTATACTCGCGTCGCCTCGCCCCGCGTCGCCTCCCCTAATTATCATTATTTTTTTATTTTCCGCTCGTCGTTTTTTTTTTTTATTTAATAATTTCTCGGACGCCATCATGTTCCCGACCATTGACCCCCTCCTTAATTGCGCGAGTTAAATACACGAATAATTGAAACAGTTAGTGCTCGTCTAGATCACTCTTCAGCTTTATTCTCCGCCTTTTTAGCGTTTTGACGAATTTCCCCACTCCCGAGCCGCCCACTCACCAAAGCATGCATTATAAAAAAAACGGACCAGGGTCCCCACGAGTTAAGAAGTTCCGATCCCGTCACGGCCTCCTCGACCGGGATCGGAATATAAGTCGACGGCCACAATTCGTCCTAAAAGGAAAAAGAAAATTATTTTCCTCATTCCACGCAACTTGGGTTTCTTCCACATTCGATATTTAGCATTTCACGGCCTGTTGGTTTCACGAAAAAAAAATATGGACAATATTTTCAAGAGAATAATTGGTTATATTAAAAACACAGTAGTCGGCGAAAGATATTTTCATTCGGTAATAATTCATGTCTAAATAATACGGGCTGTCATTTCTTCGAAAATATATATATATATTTTTGAATCGATAATTAATTATAAAGAAGAGAAGATGAGATTTCAAAGGCCACTTGCTTTCTGACCCAAAAAAAAAAAAAAAGGAGGCCACTTGCTCAAATATCATTTCACGGCCTTGTGGTGGTGAATGGGGGGGACAGAGAAAAGGTCAACCATGGGGGGAGATCATGAGTGGGCACCGGACATGCACATGTCATGGTGTCATGAGGGCATGTCATGGGGGGGGCATGGAAGGGCATGACGTGGCACTCGGCCTTTCACGCGAGGGGAAAATATCCCCTTGCCACGTTCGCAGCGATCTCGAGCTCTCCCAGGCTCGGAAAAGATCTTCTCTCTATAACCTTCCCTCCGTCTCTCTCTCTCTCTTCTGTCTCTCTCTTCACCACCAGAAAACTTCCTTTTACTTCTTCTCTCTTCCTCCCGACGATAATGATAAATGTTTCAATCTCCGCTCTCGTCACTGCGCAGCGCAGGAATTCAGGGTGAAGTACAGCCTCTCTGAGAATTTCTCTTCTTTTTAGGGAGCACGAGATTGCAAGGTCAGTTCATGCTGTTGTCTGTTCTTCTTCTTCTTTCCCCCCCCTTTTTTTTCTTTTTTTTCCCCATTTTTTGGGGTTTTCTCGTGGTCTGGAGCTCGACCTGTGCTGCTCTTGTTTAAATGCTTCGAGTTTTCGTGGGGGCTTGAGCTTGAGCCGGGGGAATTTCTGATTTTGTGGATGGAGATGTCCTCCGGTTCGGTGTGAGGAAATATTTGTAAGCAAAATAAAATGTAATTAAATTTTTTTTTTTTTTTTTGGTGATTTTGGAGGTTTTGTTCCGGGCTGGCGGTGGTAGAATTACGTAGTCTGGCCGGAATGGAAATGGGTCGGCTCCGTGTTGATCTCGTGTGACTGTATGGCGTCTCTCGGGTTTGCGCTTGCTTGAATTTCTTCCGGCTGAAGTTTTGTGATGATTGACTGGTCCTTTCAGCAGGAACTTTCGGAGTTTGATTGAATTCGGCGGTCACTAGCCTACCAAGACCCGAAAGTTTGAGTCTTGGAGGCTGGGGACGGAGACTCGCGCTCGCCGTGGGATACCAGTGATTTATCTGGAGTTGGTTTCCGCCGTTGATTCGGGTCGTCTTCGCCGAATTGCTCGTCCGCAGGTGTTGTTCGTGGCTTGCCATTCCATCCTCGGTCGGGGTTGTTGAATTACGGCGACTAGATTCCCGGTTGGCGGCCCGCGAATTGAAGACCGATGGTTTAGGCACTGGTTCATCGCTCTCGTACTATCTCCTGCGGTTGAGGGGGAGTTGGGTTTTCCTTCAACGCTTTTGACCTTCTAATGGCTGCGTGCGAGAGGTGGATTGACGGCCTTCAGTATTCTTCGCTATTCTGGCCTCCTCCACAAGATATACTGCAAAAGAAGGTGCGGAAAATATCTTGAGATTTCCTTGTTTCGTTCTAGTAAGGTCTATAGGCAATGGATGAGATGCTCAAAGCACTGGATACGCGGGCTGCGTCATATAATAGTACATATACGGCATCAAGTTGAACAGACTCTTTCTATGCCCCTAGACCTGGGCAGCTTATCTTTTCATAACTGACTCGACATGAGCTTGGAGCAACTGTATTTGTGCTTAGGGTTGTATGGTCCTCTTGCATGAATGGAAGTTACATGTCAAAAAATAGATGTGTTGGAAGGACCTGGCCTCAATCTCTTACGTGTTAGTGAGCCTAATCAGCTCCGTCATGAAATGTCCTCGACCCATTTTGAGGGCGTAATCCCAGTTTTCGGTCTTGCTGGATTCATGCCTCAAAAGAGTAATCTCATCTAACCCTTTTACAACGAGGTCCGTCAAACAATTTAGCTAAATCTGACGTGTTAATGATTGTTTCAGTGATCAACAATGGTAAGGACATTTTAGACATTTTAAAATTGATTAAAGAGGTTACTGTTCCACAATCATGTGTGCTTCTGCCACAGTCAGTTTGCACTTCCAGGAAGCATTGCTTCCTGGTTTTGACTGCCCTTTCTTTGACATTAAAAGAAGCGCTGGTCAGAGACGGATTAGAAACTCGTCTTGGTGGGGGCAGACTCCAGATTTGCTTAGCAGATGCATTGTTGAAGTCTATTCAAGTTTCAGTAATTAATATGACATCTTTTGCTTATATATTCAGACATTATAAATGGAAAGGAGATTTAGTTAACGTTTAGTGACTTTTTCTGGTGATGATTATATGATTGTGCATTAAGTTGACTGGATGTGGGGGCAAAATGCAATTACATGTTAAAAAATAGCTTTGTGAAGTATTTTCTATGAATTTTTGTGGGGGCACCAAACATGAGATCTTTAAAAGTATAATACTAGACCATGACTTACTGTAGGTAGCAGCAGAGGCAACTGCTCTGTTTCTATACATAAATCCATCCCTGGCAGTATTGCATATTAAATTTAAAATAATACTTGACACTAGCCTGTGAATTCTTCACTGTCAAACTTGGTCTTCGTCTAGCTTATCTGAAAGTAATGTACCATTTTGTTCATATTGTCTATGCTTCTTGGCTATCCTCCCCAGTCAACTGTTGTACATCCTCGTTTGCAGGCTCAGGTTAATGCTTATGTTGAGCTTTTTGGTCAGTTCACATCGGAACAATTTCCAGATGATATTGCTGAGGTATGCCCTTGTCCGCTTTACCTCTAACAGGCTTCTTAATTTTTGAGATAAGATATATCCCTTACTGTACTGATTAAGTTGTTTACACATTTTACTCTTATTTAGAATTAATCAATCTTGCTAACTGATGTGTGTTGTTGCAACAGCTTATCCGAAGCCGTTATCCATCAAAAGAAAAGTGCCTGTTCGACGATGTATTGGGTATTTATGCTATTTAAGCTTGTTTGCGTAGTAACAAGAACAACCATTAAGCATTAAGTGGTTATCATTTACTTTTTTGACAGAAATTTTGATGTTGGTTTTTTCTTTGGATTGATTGCCAGCCACATTTGTTCTTCACCATCCAGAACATGGTCACGCTGTTGTTCTTCCGATAATCTCCTGCCTTATTGATGGTTCACTGGTGTATGATAGGGACAAGCCTCCATTTGCATCTTTCATTTCTTTGGTCTGTCCAAGTAGTGAGGTATGCCACCATAGTAAATACTTCTTGCAAGCTTCATATTCGTTCTTTTATGAGCCAGCATTAATCGTACTCTATCTTAAACTTTAGGTTGTTTCATTGGTCTGATTCTTAAACTTTGTAAGTCTCTAGATTGGATTTTACAAATTATGGTAGTTCTGAGTGCTACATTTCACCTTTTCATCACAGAATGAGTATTCTGAGCAGTGGGCTCTGGCATGTGGGGAGATTTTGAGAATGTTGACCCTCTACAATCGTCCTATATATAAGACAGAACATCAGAATGGTGAACCAGACAGAAGCAATAGCTGCGGCAGTGCCTCAACGAGCAAATCTACAGAGGGAGACTCTGTTCCTTTGGTTCAGCAGGAAAGGAGACCTATAAGGCCTCTATCTCCATGGATTACTGATATATTGCTTGCTGCACCTCTTGGAATCAGAAGTGACTACTTCCGATGGTGTGTACACTGTCTCTCACAGACAATTCCATACCGTATTACAGAGCCTGTGACAACATGTAGCTTTGTCTTTCATAGATAAGGGGATTTTGATTGGAAATCAAATTCTGGACATGGGGAATATGTGCGCCCTCGTGCGCACGCGGGAGAGAGAGAGAGAGAACCTCCCCAAGGCTAGGCACAATACAAATGCAAGATCACCAAAGATGAATACGGAAGGAATTCAATTAAAAAATAATAGATTTAAAAAGACTAGGTGCAATTTCCATACATCGGTCATGTGATGAACAGTTCCTAAAGCCATCTTTCACATCATGGATCACTAGGCAGTGAGCCTTTGCCGTTAGAAAACTCATGCATGTTCATCACCTCCTTTCTTTGGCATTGTATCCAGTTGAATATTAAATTTTTGACAAAGTTCCCTTACCCAATTTGGTGTTATAGTGGATAATATCTTGTTTTGGTGTATCCCTCAACCCCAACCCTTTTCTTCCTACCCACCCTTGCACATACACAGAAATGAACAAGTCTTGTAGCGGAAATGTAATGTACCAAGAACATTCTTTCTACAGAACTAATAATTTGTTTCATATAATTACAGGTGTGGTGGTGTTATGGGAAAGTATGCAGCTGGAGAACTGAAGCCTCCTATAACTTGTGAGTAATCTTATTTTGGTTTACACAATATGCTGATGCAGTCGGTTGTGCGGCACTACGCACTCTGATGTACCAAATGATAGCACATAATTTTGTAGGTAGTATGTTTTTTGGATATATATATGTTTTTTTTTTTTTTTTGGGTTTTCTATCACCTAGTGCCGGGAACATATTTAGCTGGTCTGTTGAACTAAGTTTTCGAGAGTTCGCACAGAGAAAGGGCTCATCCAAACTTAAAAATGGTTTAGGTGCATTCATCCTTAGGATATTGGATGCTGCATTGCTTTAACATTTTTACTTTTAGGTAACTTTTGCTTGTCGTCACTAACCTGGGTGTGCCTTCATTGGGTTACTGAACCTCAGTTTTATTTACCCGAGACATTGAACTTTGATTTACTTCCAGTTGATGCACTTTGACTGGTTTCTAGTTAATTTTCTGGTGAAGAGGTGTTGTGTTGTCTTATATGGCAAAAATACTGCCAAAAGAAAAAACACATGGAGTTGATGAGTCTGGGTGGCGTCAATGTAACCTTAAACATCAAAAAAGAGAAAAATGGAAGAAAAAACGGGGAAAGAACAATAGAGAAGGTGGGAGAGGGAGGAGGGAGGAGCCACCAGGCGTTTTTGGGTTTTCCTTCCCCCCCCCCTTTTTTTTTTCCCAAATTGTTGAGGGGCTATTACAGATGCAATGCTAATTGGATACTACATCAGCATTTTTTTTCTTTTTATATCATTTGTGGTGGTTAGTGCTGATGCGATGCCAATTTGATGCTATGTCAGCTTGATGTATCCCTAAATGTGGCTTTTTTTTTTTGCCACATAGGAAGACCATCAACAGTTCACTCGAAACCCAAAGTGCATCAACTCAAAGTAAATCAAAGTTCATCGTATTTGATGAATAAAGTTAAAACGCAAAATTCAGTGAATACCTATGAAAATTAGCCAAAGGAGTGAACTCTGATTGACTATTATTTTGCTTCTATGTTGGAATCAGATTGCTAGCGAATGTTCCTTTGTATCATCTATGCTTACCACAGGATATTTATCAAGGATAGGCAGTGATCCGGCTGAACATTTAAGTTGTATCCCTCATGTTAACTCTTAATAAAGCTGAAAATAAATGAAGCGGAAGTCAGATTTGAAACTGATACAAGGTTAATAAGGGAATATTCAAAACCATCCCCCCTTATCTGTTGCTGATTTTTAATCTCTCTCTATCCTTTGAGATCTGCAATTGTCTCTTGGATATTTAGCATTTTGCAGATAGACAACTAGGCAAAGATGTCCTTAAATTCCAAATATACCTTTTTAGCTTTATTACAATTCTGTCCAACTTTTCATTTGTATTCTCCAATTTTGAGTTTTAATGCTGAAGACTAAAGTTAGTCTACTCACACCATGAGTGTCAAGAAGATCTGGCTCTTGAAGCTATTTATCTTTGCCCTGGAAGAGCTGGCACTAGGAATCACAGTTTTGGGGAAATTTTGGAAAAAGATTTCATAACTGCTCATGCAGCAATATTTTTACACTTTCACCAAACCTCCCTCCCTCCTCTCTCTCTCTCTCTCTCTCTCTCTCTCTCTCTCTGATGCTCGGGTGTGCACATAATATGAGGTATGCTGAGCTGATCACAAGCAAAGACACTGAATACATCAAACTATGTGTAGTGTGGTCCCATTTTATGGCTGTCAACCCCCTTTCTGCTTGATGTAGAGGCTCCTAAGTAATTGGAAAAGAACGAGCAGAGGGCAATGCATATATGTAACAGAAACAATAACTTCAGTACCTACGTAACACTAAGGTCGTGCTAAGAACTTACGTCTTCTGCTTGTTTCTAATCAGTTCACTTTTAGCTTGCTTATGGTAGATTTGCCCAAGGGAATCTTGCTTTTATTAAGTCAGGTGTAGCATACAACGTTATGAAGATAATCTGACTCGGTTTCTATCATTAGCTACTTCTCGAGGATCTGGAAAGCATCCTCAACTCATGCCATCGACCCCAAGGTGGGCAGTTGCAAATGGTGCAGGTGTGATATTGAGTGTTTGTGATGAGGAAGTTGCTCGCTATGAAACTGCTACTTTAACGGCAGTTGCAGTTCCTGCACTATTACTTCCTCCTCCCACTACAGCTCTCGACGAGCATCTAGTTGCTGGCTTACCGGCCCTTGAGCCATATGCACGTTTATTTCATAGGTAGCTTTCGCAACCAAAGACTTTACTAAGGTTTCTCTTTTTCCTGTTTTGTTGAATTCTTCATGACTCTGTTTTCTTAAATTTTCATTTGTTAGATATTATGCAATTGCTACACCAAGTGCCACCCAAAGACTTCTTCTGGGACTTCTAGAGGCACCTCCATCATGGGCACCTGATGCGCTTGATGCTGCTGTTCAACTTGTGGAACTTCTTCGTGCAGCCGAGGAGTACGCATCTGGAATGAGGGTATGTCGGATATAGAGTTGGAATTGATGTGTTTGATGTGATGGGATTTTTCCATAAAAGCTTATCGTTCTTTGGCATTCCTCTACAATGCTGCTTTAGTTGGAGCTTGTGAAGTTCAAGCTTGATATATGAATCTGGATTAGGAATACAAGTGAAAATTTAGGACATTTAGAAGTTGCAGGAATCTCTCATACATCCCGGTACTTGTGGTTCGAATGCTTTAACGGGGCCATGTACATGAATAGATGATTTTTTATTGAGGAGCATGAGGTTAGTAGAAGAGCATGGATGTTTAATATCCGGTCAATCTGTCTACAGTTATAGCAGGCAGCATTGAAAATGCTTTGTTGTGGCTATCTAAGAACCATGGATTTCATCTTGAGATATTCTTAGATTCCTAATTAATTGATGATAATAAGTAGAAGCCCATAGTTCTTCTAATTTGCTATTTACTTTGGAGGATAAAGTTCTTTAGCTTGTATTGCTGTATTATCCCATCATGTTGTGATGTTTCTGTTTATTGGTAGTTAGAAATATTCTTTTCACAGTTCAATATTTATCTTGTTGACTTTTTTTTAAATGAGTATGCCTCTTACACCCTCAGTTAACTAAAAGGGATTTTAGCCCTCTATACTCTACAAATGGCTATTCATAAAGCTAATTCATGTAACAGGAGTTGAACGTGATGAACATGGAATCTTTGCTATTCAGTCATTTTTAAGTTGGCACGCCTCTTTTTTCTTTAGATATTAAATGATTTATTTTCCTCAAAGCTTGAGTGGAAGTATGATGAAAGCTCACTCTTCATGAATGTGATCTACTGGAAATTTATCACAGAAATCTGTGGTTTATCTCTAAATTATTCTGATCAATATTCTATGCAAATTTTTAATTTGAAATGTTCTATAGCTGAATTATCCACATGGGATGTATCATCCTAAGGTGATCTCTGTTTTAACTGATTTAATTCATTTACAGAACATTGTTGTATATGTGTTTTTTGGTTTTTCTGATTTGCATGTATTTATGCATTTGCGTTTGTTAATGCAGCTTCCTAGGAACTGGATGCATTTGCATTTCCTGCGTGCAATTGGAACTGCAATGTCTATGAGAGCAGGTGTAGCTGCTGATGCTGCAGCTGCCCTTCTGTTTCGCGTACTTTCCCAGCCTGCATTGCTTTTCCCTCCATTGAGGCAAGTTGAAGGGGTCGAAGTCCAACATGAACCTTTGGGTGGTTATGTCTCATCCTATAAGAAGCAGGTGATTGTCGTTCACATCAATTTTTTTCTCGTCATGCTTATTTGTTTCGTTTACCTTCCATGTGGATCTACAATTTTGTTGAGAGAATTATCTGTTTAACTGTGCGTGTAATATGCTTCAAGCAGATAGAAGTGCCTGCCGCTGAAGCAACCATAGAAGCTACTGCCCAAGGGATTGCATCAATGCTCTGTGCCCATGGCCCTGAAGTTGAATGGAGAATCTGCACGATTTGGGAAGCTGCTTATGGCCTGATCCCTCTAAGCTCTTCAGCAGTTGATCTTCCAGAAATCATAGTGGCAACGCCTTTGCAGCCTCCCCTTCTGTCATGGAACCTCTATATACCTCTCCTTAAGGTCCTGGAATATCTCCCCAGAGGAAGTCCTTCAGAGGCATGTCTCATGAAGATATTTGTTGCTACAGTGGAAGCTATTCTTCAGAGAACGTTTCCACCTAACACATACCACGAGGAAACTGTGCGGACACGACATCTTTCTTCCTTTGGGTCAGCATCCAAAAATTTGGCTGTGGCTGAGCTTCGTACTATGGTTCACTCACTCTTTCTTGAATCTTGTGCCTCAGTAGAACTAGCTTCTCGCCTTCTTTTTGTAGTATTGACTGTATGTGTTAGTTATGAAGCTCAATCCAGTGGAAGCAAGAGACCAACGGGTGAGGCTTTCAGTAAGCGGAATGAAAGCTCTGAGGATTCTCAAGTCTCATTAGAAAATAGGAGAGGAAGGAAAGTTAGAAAGATGAAAAAACAAGGGCCTGTAGCAGCATTTGATTCTTATGTTTTGGCTGCTGTATGTGCTCTTGCCTGTGAGCTGCAGCTGTTTCCATTAATCTCTAAGGGGTGTAATCACTCAAATGGTCAAAAAATGGATGGTCTAGTCAAGCCTGCTAAGATAAATGGATCCACTATTGAACTTCAGAATAGTTTTGACTCAGCTATTCACCATACACACAGAATATTAGCAATTTTGGAGGCACTTTTTTCCCTTAAACCATCGTCTGTTGGAACATCATGGAGTTACAGTTCAAATGAAATTGTTGCCGCAGCTATGGTTGCTGCTCATGTCTCTGAACTGTTCAGGCGTTCAAAGGCTTGCATGCACGCTCTCTCTGTCTTAATGCGATGCAAGTGGGACAGTGAAATTCACCGAAGGGCTTCATCACTCTACAACCTCATTGATATCCATGGTAAAGCTGTTGCATCCATTGTTAACAAGGCTGAGCCTCTTGAGGCGCATTTATTGCATCCCCCTGTTTGGAAGGATTCTTTCCTGTATTTGGACAGAAAGACAAACAACCATGCAAGTGATAGCTGCTTTGAACTGGGGCAATCATCCGTCCCTATGCATGGAGAATCAGTCAATGTAAAGAGTTTAGTGAATTGTGGAGAAGCATTGGATTCAAGTGATAGTTCTGCTGGTCCTCTGGGTAAAAGCATTGCCAGTTTCCCTTTGGATGCTTCTGATTTGGCTAATTTCCTCACCAAGGACAGGCATTTAGGATTTAATTGCAGTGCCCAAGTTCTTTTAAGAGCAATCATTGCGGAAAAACCGGAGTTATGTTTTGCTGTTGTTTCACTCCTGTGGCATAAATTGATTGCTGCTCCTGAAACACAACCAAGTGCAGAAAGCACATCTGCTCAGCAAGGATGGAGACAGGTAATCTCCTGTTTCTGAAATTTCATGCTTTTAGTTCTAACTCTTAATAAATTCTCTGATAGAACTTACTGATTTCCATTTTACTCCTAATGCGTAAGATAATGCCAATGACATTATATATCTGGACCAAGCACTATATATATTATTGCGTTTTTAAAAAAACTGGATCACTTATACCACCCTTCTGGAGTACATGATGTATAATAAAGAGGCCTTGCTATAATGAAAGGAGCTCTAGTGGTCTAACTTCTAATAACAATGAAGTTGATATCTTAGTTTCCAAAAGTCACCGATGCATTAAGACATCGCGAGTCAAATCTGATGCTCTTGGAGATGATTGTTGATTGAGGAATGAACTTATGATGTTTTGCTACTTAGTTTTGGATCTGTGATTGTATGGTCAATTGTAGAGGCTACTATTTTATAAATATGATGGAGAATCATAGAGACAGCATAAGAGGCCTTGAGATTTATTAAGTCTAGCAGGGGCTTGACAAAGTACATGTGGAAAGGGGTGCTTATTGCTCTGTAAATGAGAAACTGCTCTTCTAGTAGGATGTGGTACTTCGTGGGCAGTTGTGTTCAAAGAATGATGAAACAGGTTTTTGGGGATAGTAGTTTTTCTCTGCATAAAAATAAGTTGCATATTAGCGGGCACTCTAAAGATTTTATTTTATGCAAGTCCAAAAACGAAATATATGGAATATGCATTGATAAATGAAGATGCTCAAACAAAACACTTTCTAAGATTGGGAACCAAAAAGCACCAAGGGGCAGTGGAGTGGTTCTGATATACTGGCTCTAATTTTCAAGGTGGAGAGGTTGGAGGAGATTCTAATCTAAGCAGAACAAAGGAAGTGAAGAAGGGTATTGGAATAGATATACAAGGTGAGTGTGAGAGAAGTGAATAGGCCCTTAAAAGTGGATATTGACTAGGGATGAGTATATTTAAGAAAACTTGGTGTTACTATGATTGAGATGAGCAGTCTTTGAGTTAGCCTTGACGTATGAAAGATAATTTCTTGACACAATTGGAAGAAAACACGTTTATGATTGGGGTCAAGGCTAAATGGGGTAGGGAAATCTAAGACAGCATATATGAAGGCGTGAGTCCTTGAATCTCACTGAATGTTTGTACTTGATATAACATTTGCAGATTTTTCAGATATGGGAGGTAGAGTTAGAAAATTTCTCTTACATGGCTTTGAAACTAGTACTAGTAGGAATTACATTTGTAAGCAAAACTGAGACACGTCAGGCTGAGACGATCCCATAAGATTGTAGAAAACTAGTTGGCCATAATACATAGTGCCAATACTTGTTCTTTTAGCTCTTCATATGATTCCCTGAATCAAAGACATGATGTTCTTTATGTCAAAGGAAACTAGAAAAATATTTGCTGATTCTCCAGACATAGATTTACTTATTCTTTGAGGATGCCTCTGCTTTAGTGAAATGAGTTTTCATGGTTTTTGAATTACCAGTATGGTTTGCTAGCAAGCATCTTTCCTATTAGTTGCTTCCCCCATTCCCTCCTTTCCCTAAATAACTCACTGTTGTTGGTTGCCATTAATGCCAGTAGCATAGTGGTCACAGTTGTATTTGGAAAGCCAGGAGATGCGTGGTTGGATCCCGACAACTGGGTTCTCCAGTGGGGGTTTAAGGGATATTTAACCCACAAAATATAATTGAATTTAATAACTGGCTTTTAGCTTTAAACTCAAAATTCCTTTCTACTTGCCATATATATTATTGCCAACGATATGGTAGAATACCATGGAATTCTCCAGTGACCAATTCTGGATCAGTTTATGCAGCTTTTTACTCTTGGCTATCCCGGAGACTGCCCTGATATTTTTCATATCTGAATATATGTTAGGTAGTTGATGCTATGTGCAACGTCGTATCAGCATCGCCAACAAAAGCAGCCGCAGCCGTTGTTCTTCAGGTCCAAATTTTGTTCAACTTGTGAAGATGTTGCTTGATCTGATGTTTCTGCTATTGCAAGTTGTTCGATGTTAATTGATATGATTAACATAAATATTTAATAGGCTGTGATTTTCAGTTGTCTCCCAATATAAAGTAGTTCTGTACTGAAATTAACTATTGTGAATACTTATATTAAGATAAAATGAAACATGTGAATTGATCCAACAGATCCTTTTTTATGACTACTATATTATAATTGGAGTGGAGCATACTTACTAGTTACTACTTTGATTTAAATAATTAGGAAATCAAAAAATCACTTTTTAAGTGAATTTTCTAATCAGAGAAGCTAGTTTTATTGATGGTTGCAAATCTTGGGGTAGATTATATCGAGATAATATTTTCATGCACTAAACTATGCTGTAAAATTCTTTTCTGGGGTACACTTCACATTTGAGAGAGATAGAATTAATAATTTAAGAAAATCCTTTCTTCAATATAATGTGAGTCCATTCCACAAGTTCACTAGATATGCTTAGGCTGAATGCATACTTGCATACGTATTTTTGTGTATGGTATTGCCATGCATTTCAGCAGTTTAGTTACTTCATGATCATTTTGCTTGTCAGGCTGAGAGGGAATTGCAACCATGGATCGCTAAAGATGACGATCAAGGTCAGAAGATGTGGAGAATCAACCAGCGTATCATTAAACTGATAGTGGAGTTAATGAGAAACCATGAGAGACCAGAATCATTGATGATACTTGCAAGTGCTTCAGATTTGCTTCTACGGGCCACAGATGGGATGCTTGTAGATGGAGAAGCTTGTACTTTACCACAACTTGAGGTAATACCTGGGAAAGCATATACTTTTGTCATTGAGTGGTATGTAGAGATTCCTATGACGGAGTGCAGCAGCTATGTATGTATGTGATGCTTGCACTTTTGGCCTTCTCCATTTTTTTCACTCCATATAGGTTCAAAGATTTTTCGGGCGAGTCTTTTAAGTCATTATCAGTCTTATGCTAGTATGTAATGACTAATCTCCTCAAATTGAGCAGTTACTTGAGGTGACGGCTAGAGCAGTACGACCGGTTCTGGAGTGGGGCGAATCTGGCTTGATTGTTGCAGATGGCCTTTCCAATCTTCTAAAGGTAAACGAAAAAAGAAATCGCAACATGTTTTATGATACTCCAGTGTCTTCCTAGATACGTATGTGTACATGTAGGGGCACTCAGCAGGAAATTGCCACATGCACCCTTGTCTTGTGTCTTGCATGTACTACTACATATAATCAAACCAAAATTTTTCAAAATATTGGAGAAACATTCCATTCCGGTCCGTACTTTTCTGACTCAATCAATTGGTCTAACCCATGCAGTGCCGTCTACCAGCTACCATCACATGCCTTTCTCATCCAAGTGCGCATGTCCGTGCGTTGAGCACGTCCGTTCTTCGTGATATCATGCAGACTGATTTGGTTGATTCTAGACAAAATGTAAGAGAGAGAAATGGAATTCACGGTCCTTGCCAGTACTTTAATTTGGACGTCATCGAGTGGCAAGCAGACATCGAGAAATGCTTAAAATGGGAAGCTCATAGCCGACTTTCCAGTGGAATGTCAATCCAGTTTCTTGACATCGCGGCTAAGGAGTTAGGCTGTACAATATCCCTATGACATCAACTAGCATTTTTTTTTGATATTAGGAGAAAAATGCTTGTGAAGCTCATCTTACTTTCGGTCGGTATGCTTTTTACTAGCTGAGACTGGCTAATCATAGGAGTCATTATTTTGGGTTGAAGATCTCGGACAGAGAAGCATCAAGTCTGTTGTAAGTTGTAAACATCTCATGACCATCGTCCTTCGAGCAAGGATGTGTACAGTGAGAAAGTCAATGGCCATAATGAGGTTGATTGTTTAACGTCAGTTAGATTTTTCATATTTCTTATTGCTCAAGCTTTGAAATGTTCGTGCCATAGAAAATTTTATTTGTTTTTCGCAGTTTTGTAATTCTAGGGGGTCCATGACCAGGCAACTTTAGCCAAATTGATGTCTCTTTCTCTTTGGGAACTGAGCGTGGATCCTCCCTATGGTGTTGCGATGCTTGGGTTGCTCCTGCCCACCAAAATGCCGATGCGTAATCTCTTCAGCCATGGGAAAGCTCAGCTCCTTGTAGGAGAGGATTGAGATGATGCTACCACGACATAGCCATGGTGAAATCTTTTCAACGGTGTGGCAAACAAAAGAATGTTGGAAATGTGGAGAAATCAGGCAGACGTTCATCGTAACTTCAGAATAAGTAACTGACGCAAATAAATATAAAGCGCTGGACCTAAAATGCAGGTTCTGAGAGTCCCCCACAAATTTTCGGTAATTGTTAGAATCGCTGAAGGTGATGCGTATACTCTCAAATTCACATATACAACGCAAGTACCTGGAAGCACTGTTGAACATTGCCCCCGTTAGATACAGCAAGTCACGAGTTGTATTATGAGCAAGTGAAATGAAATTCTGAGATTCCGTGGAGTTTTTTCTTAACAGTGATTCATTTTATATCGTCGTCCTTATGATCTAGGTTAAACACACCACCGAATGATTGACGGATAAGTATTACTAACAGTCTCCACCGATAAAAATGGAAAAGACAATCATTACTTCAAGCTCTTGATGAACTCATGCCGCTGCCAAAATCATGACCTCCGAGTTCTTCCATCCAGCATTTCCAACAGGTTCCAGCAAGGAATCCACCCCAAAGCAGCTCGCTGTCTTCAAACAGAAGTGTAGATCCAGAAGTTCATCCTTTATGTGCTTGGGCCAAGTTGCATGGCCCATTCTTTGCTTCTCGTATTGATGGTACAAAAGTCGCCTCCATATGAACTCTGGCTGCATCCGCCAGACCCATCCCCTTTCAAAATAACAGTTGCCCACCATATCTTTGATCAAACCACGCTATGCGTATTATGCCTACCGTCCAAACTTAAACGCTCATCGGAGTCAACCTGGGACCAATCTCCAGCGAAAAATCCTCCAGCAGACATAAATCAGCACGTACTTCCAGTGACATCTCTAGCAATATTACTCAGGGCGTGATCATCCCTGTAAAGGTATCAGTACAAAAGCAGAAATGAGTGGGTCCAACTATTTTGAATGACAGCAGCTACTAATCAATACGTATGTTTAAGAGCTTCAAACACAGATTGCATCAAAAGTGAATTATTCAAGTGAATTTGGGAGAAACCAGACTAAAGTGTAGAAGGAGGTGCCCAATAATTGATGGTGGAAGAGAAGCAGGACAAGGATTAAATTTTAGAAAATCCACTAATCAGGTATTTTCCTGTCCAGCCATAGACACTAAAATGACTTTAACTTTCCATGTCTGCCATAAAGAATCTTAACGTTGCACTGGTAGTTGAGTCAATACCATGAACAACCAGGCCATGAAGAATGTCTTGTCATTCTTGGAAACAGAAGCATCAAGGAACCCCAAAAAATTACATAAGACCTCATCGTAAATGGTGACCTGGTTGACCTGCATGCATGTGCAGTTGCAATTTGTCAAGCCACACTTTAATATCTCATAAAAAACTAGAAATTCAATAGCCAATCAAGTACAATAAACGCTTGAATCATGAAATTCACAACATAATAATGAAGCACACCTGGCCAAGATAGACCAGCATATAAGACTGTTAGAGCAAAAGCACCCAATGCTGCACTACTCAAAAACATTTTAACTACCAGAGTTAAAGGCTTAAGCACAGATTATCCGATCTTAAAAACAATGACACATGCAGGACAGTATAAATACACTCAAATTTCAACTGCAAGACAAACAAGAGATAATCTAATATCTCAAGTTGACAGGAAATTACCTCAGAAGGGACATTCTTTCTTTTTAGTCACAATAGACAAGATTTTAAAGAGAAACGGTTCTCCGGTAAAGTACTTCATCATCACTCTCAACTTCCTCATCTGAGACTATCTGACCCCCTGGTAGCTCTAGTTTTCCTCCAATACGGAAAGATGGGCCTTGAAATCTCTTTCAATATATTGAGCCTGCATCCGCTCTTCAAATCTATGGTCACTGCAATTGAGAAACCAATTCAGCGAAGATCTGATTCCCTTGCTTTGTAATCTCTGATACCGAGGCTTGATCCTAGATTCCAAGCTATAGGTGAAGTATTCAGGAAACTCTACGAGCTCTTTCAAAGGTCTCCCCATATCGCTCTTGAAGAAATAATAACTGTTCTTCATGAGCTCAACCCGCAAGGCAACTAATTGAGGACACTTCACAATCATCTTTGCCATATCCTCAGAGGATATTCCTCGGCCTAAAAGGAACTCTACAGGTTTCATGATCACATTCTGGTTAAGGCTAACAATTTGTGGCATCTTCTCTACTACTTCAGCGAATCCCTCTGGGTCAATCTTGAGCTTTAAAGTGAAGAAGTATTGCTGCGAAGACAATTTAGCTTTCAAAGGAAGCCCAAGAATTTGTGGGTATTGAGCAATAACCGATGCTAGAGATTCCCTCCTTACACCAAAGCTAATCAAACAATCAATATTAGGTTTAACAGTCTCTTCAAGATCATAGCCAAGTATATATGCTCGCTTCTCCAGCATCCTTGCGACAATTTTCTTCGGCAAACCAAAAGAGACCAAGTAATCAACTAGTGGCTTAATCACCGTCCCAACTCTCATCCCCAAGAAATACGGATACTGGGTAACCATTGGACCGATATCTCTAGGACAAACTCCGATGCTGACAAGATAAGCAACCGAAGTACTCATGGTTCCCTCTAGCTTAAACCCCAATAGCTCCGGATATTTCTGCAGAACATAACCAATATCTTGTTTCTCCACATCAAGTCCTCGGAGGAACTTCACAACCGGAGCTAGCTCAACCACCACACTGGCATGTAACACCTGGGGGTAATTCTTCACGAATTCTCCGAGCCTTGACCTCTGAATCCCAATCTTTTCGAGATAGCCCAACACCGGTATTATATTCTTACGTACACTACAACCAAGCATCAAAGGGTATTCATTTATATCATCAACCGTCAAGCCCAACTTCTGCAAGAACTCGACGCGCTCCCTCATGACCTCGACGGTCGAGGGCAGCTCCAGATTCTCCAATTCGTCGGGGATTATCCCTATCCCCTTCAAGTAATCGCACACTATCACGCGCGAGACGAGCTTCTCTCTGCGGCCCTGCACGACGCCCCAAGTCACGGAGGGCATTTCGTATTCCGGGTACTTCGACGACGACGACGACGACGACTGCGTCGAAAACGAAGGAAAGGAGCGCAGAAGCATAAGCCCCACGCATCTCCGCAGAGCGGGATCGTGGGTGCGCGGGGCTCCGGCGGTTCCGATTGAGGCGAGCTTCGGAACGGCATTGGCGAGGCCGGAGAGGGCCTTGACGGATCTCCTGGACGCCGAAAGGGGGCTCATTTCGGCGGATTCCGGACGCGCGACGGAGCTCGACAGGTGCGGCGAGGAGCGAAGAAGATGAAAAGATCGTTGCTTTTGGGTTTGCTGCAAGCCTGCAAGCGATGAGCTGCGGCTGGTCGCCCTTCGCTTACTCGGGAACCTCCTGAATTGCGAACCCTAGACGCCGCGATTCGGAATCCATGGACGGATCAGCACCGTCCGGCGAGCTTCCCGGTCGCGTCCATGGCGAATCGCAGACGCAGGGAGAGGGTTTAGGGTTTTAGAGAGAGAGAGAGAGAGAGAGAGAGAGAGAGCGAGAGGGAGAGAGCTACAGCGATTCTCACAGGAATCACGTGCGTCGTGTAATTGATTAGCGCTATGCCCAAAATTTTTTTTAGTTAATCGGTTTAATTTTCCAGAATCGTCAACTAGAGAAGATAACTATAGAGAAAAAAAAAGGGAAAATTTTAATTGCGGCCCGGAGTGGGGGTATTTTCTTAAAAGATAATCTGAAGTGGATTTTAAATCAAATAAATATCTGAAATGGTTAATGAAGTTTCAAATAAGGGCATGAATTTGATAGCTGGCCAAATATTTGCTGGGGAACTTTTTTCGGTGATCAAAACAAAGCGTAATTTTGTCCGAAATTCCAAATTGATTTAAGATCAAGTTCTTCTTTCAATTTTTCGTGTTTTCTTCTTCCTCTTGCTGCTCCTCAAGTAAATCGTTCTCGCTCCATCCTCAGCAGCTTCGCACCCAATCCTCATCGCTCCTCACAAGCTTTGCTTAGTCGTCATCTCTTCTTTCCCAATAGGGTGTTCAAACTTGGGTTTGAGCCAGATTTATTCTTCATCAACGCCTTGATTTACTTGTTTTTAGCTTTTAGAAGACCTGGAGTGCTTGCTTGGTGTTTGACACTAGGTTTGTTCTAGATTCCTTTTGCTAGAATGCTTCGATGGATGGCTACGTGATGAATGCAAAAGTTGATTCCGCATGTAAACTATATGATGAAATGACTGAGAGGGACGCACTTGGACGTTGATAATAGGGAGTTTCACTGGGAGAGGGGAGAGGGAAGAGATTATATGGTTTTTTGACAAGATGCCATTCATAGACACCCTTGTGGAATTGTATGATTACTAGGTATGCAAGGATTGATTTCTTTTGGGTGGCTCTTGAGCTGTTTAATTCAATGTCTTCTCGTAATGGTTCAAGATACAAAAATGATGGAATCATGATCACTCAGTTCTTGTTGATATTGGGGAAGTGCATAAATTTGTTTGACAATTCCACTTATATATAGCTATATTTTAAACAACACTCTAGGTGACCGGAGCTTCTTTGGAGCTTCTAACTATTAAGTTTTGTGTCCTAATTGCATAGAATAATAAGGTTATTCACTATCATATCATCAATTGATATGTCTGTCACTATTTTTCTCCTCTGTTGCTATGATTATACTGGTTCCATCATACTCTACAAGGTGACAGTGGATTGTTTGTACAAGGGCACTTCATGTTGTGCTCCTTCCTACCTTCTAGTGCGCTTGATAAGCTGAAGTTTCTGTAGATGTCTTAACTTAATAACTTTAAGGGAATAATTCCCAAGGAGCTTGCTAATCTCCTAAACTTCGATATCTCTATTTGCAAGACAACCATTCGACAGGATAAATATGCTTGAATTGTGTAACTTGCCAAATGTCCATTTTCCCACTCATTGGGCAACTTTTTAATGGAACACTTATCTCACTCTTACTAGTTCTAAATTGCATTGCTATATCATGCTTCCTAGGGAAATTGGCAATAGACATATGGTTGGTAATTTGTGGAACTTGTATGTACAGTCACAAGCAAGTATGCAAGTTAATTTTGGAACCTTGGTATAATTTATCTTTTTAAAAACTCATTCCATCTATAACATCTATTGCACTAGAACCTTGTGCTAAATGAATAATTGAAGTGAAACCAGTTCCACGGCCAATGGACATTTCCTCTTCATTTGTAGTTGGCTTCTTGGTTTTCTACCATACACGGCATTTATGTTGTTTTTAGTATGTTGGATATGTTGATCCTTATCTTTGCTTTTTTCCAACTATATCCACACATTATCTTATAATGCCTCTCTCTAACATTGTAGCGAGAAATTATGACTTCTTCAATGGGATTGATCCTCCCATTGTTAATGAGAACTCTCGGTGAATCTTCTTTTAGCTCTTACAAAGAATAAGATCAATTAAAACTGACCTTTGACAAAGCAAAACTAGAGAGAAGATTCTATCGGGTGTCTTGATAATTTCATGATAATAATGTACTACTTTTAGGAAGATGTGGGATGGCTGTAATTGATTGTTGTAGGTGTCTTTTCAGGCTTATATTGGTTGTAGTAAGATGAGCGATCATTGCATGTGATAGTGGGAAGTTTACTGTTTTGTAAACTCATTTGTATCTTCTCTTTCGTGTAGTATTGTGTGTGTTGTGCGCAAATATTAAAGTTGTGTACTTTGAACAAAGGATGAGCATTTTGCTCTGAACAAAGGATCAATGAATGGATGAATGTACTTTGAACCCATGTATTTTGATACTGGAACCACTTTACTAAAATGCAGTGCTTGGATATTCTAGGATAGCACACAATTTCTCTCATTTAGGAAACATGCTTTTTCTCCATGTTGATTTGCAATGGTCATTAAGGCAAACGACCAAGCTCCCCAAAATCAAATGCATATATTGAAAATGATAAAAACAACATTTCTTCTTTTGTAAGCGTAATATGTTTAATCATGAAGATGCCATCTCAACAAAAGCATGCCATAAAGTCCTTCGGCAATCTCATAATTGTTTTAGGTACAACTGAGCCAAGGCCAAGTTTCCATTATCCTGCATAACATTAAGAAGCAAACATCGTAAATGCGCCAAATGATCAAGAGAAATAAAAAAGTAAAACTTTGGTTCATCGAATCAAATTTTGGTTTAGATAGATTGCACTCATTTGTAATATAGAAGCATCCAATACACTACATAGAGGTAAAGCCATGCCCAAAAAAAATCACTATTGATGATAACCCACGGTTGATCGCATGCAAATGAAGATAACTTCAACTGCCAAAACAATTAAATAAGTACTAAAATTGTATAGATCAGAGCAATCAATCAGTGAAACCATTACTAAAATTGACATATAATAATCCATATAATCATTTGACAACATCAATTTACATCACTCCTATAAAAAATAACAACAAAATAGAAAGCAACAATTGCACATCGATGAAATATTTGCTTGTTAGTCTTGTTTGTGGTATTGTCATTGGTCCTGTTGCACATCAAGCGCCACTCGAAAACAACCGATCCTTGCATACTCATCAATCATACAATTCCACGAAGGGTGGTTTTGAATGGCATCCCGTAAAACATCCATCTCATCTCTTCCATCTCCCCTCTTAACCCCTTATCATCAAGGTCCAAGTGCATCCCTCTCAGTCATTTTATCAAATAGTTTATGCATGAAATCAACTTCTGCATTCATCACGTATCCATCCATTGAAGCATTGCAACAAAAGGAATCTAAAACAAACCTAGTTTCAAACACCAAGCGGGCAATCCAGGCCTTCTGAAAGCTAAAAACAAGTGAATCAAGGTGTTTGTGAAGAACAAATCAGCCTCAAACCCAAGTTTAAACACCCTACCTGGGAAAGAAGAGATGACGACTAACAACTGATTGGAGTGATTGAAGAGAAACGAAGATTGGGTGTGGAACTGCTGAGGATGGGGCAAGAACGATTTACTCGAGGAGCAGCGAGAGAGGAAGAAGAAAATGTGAAAAATTAAAAGAACTTGATCTTAAATCAATTTGGAATTTCAGACAAAATTACCCTTGTTTTGATCGCCGGAAAAAATTCTCCGACAAACATTAGGCTAGCTATCAAGTTTAGGCCTTGAGACTTCCAAACCCTTATTTGATATAAAGCCCATCTCAGGTCCTTTTTTGGGAAAACAGCCCCAATTCGGGCCATTTTTTGGAATTTTCCCAAAAAAAAATTGAGAGAAGATCCAATTGTACCATAAGCAGAGTTATGCCATTAAAATTGAAAAAGATGAAATTAAGGCTTGTAACAAAATTATGGGTCCGTTCACTTTTAGGAAAACTATTTCCGGTAACTAGATGATGGAAAATTGATCGGTGAAAAAGTTTTCATGAACTAAAGACAATGAATTTAGAATGGGGGAGCACAACTCCCTTGTCTAGCATAAAGGAAACCGCAAAACAAATGAAAAATAACCATTTAAAAAAAAAATTCTTATAATATGTTTTTCCTTTACTATGAAAGTTTGAGTGAAAGAAACACATTCTAAGTAAGAAGAAACAGAAATCATCAATGAGAAAAAAAAAAAAAAAAACAAAGTATTGGATAAACTAATTCTCTTGAAAACTTGAGAGGCTGAAATCAAACATAATGTGAACAATATTACTTAGCTTTTTCCTTAAATTTATTTAAATTAAGTATAGAACGTGTCATTATTGGCCGAATATATAATATAAAGCTGAACAATATATTGATTGCTGAATCTAAACTTAATCATCTAGTGTTTTCTTGAAAAAAATATTTTTTTAATATTCTTTTGGGGTCTTCGAGACATATGTCATCTTAGTTTATAGAAAAGTTTGGAGAGGGCTGAAATGAAAATTTTCTAATTATTAGGAGCATAGAGTAATAAAGGCTAAAAGATTTTAGTGGCCAAACCCTAAAAACTAAAACTTTTTTGGACTTTGGACATATCCTTTTCTTTTTTTCTTTTGGGTATAAGAAAAAATCCTTTTTTAAGCTCATTTGTAGCTTGTGTATAGCTTGATTCATCGAGCCTAGTATTTAATGTCGTGAATCAACTCGTTTCCGAGCCAGTCTGGCCCATTGATCAAGTCCACATCATGGATAAAGAAAAAATAGATATCTCTACATAATATCTCTCAAAGGAGTGCCTAACCTTGAGGTGAAGTTAGAGACATTCCCCAAAAGATGTCGAGAGTATATCCTATCAATCCGCTTTCATCAGCATCCTATTCCTGCTCTACTCTCCAAATTCCTCTCGAATTCCGAAGGCAATGGATCCACCCAGGAGGCTGCACACCTACGTTTTGGAGCCATACATCTTGCTCTGTCATATCACGGTGGAAAAGGTTTACTGATAGCAGCCCCATAGCGTCATTTGATATCGGGTTTTTTTAATTACCAACATGCTTGTATTGAAACAGCTAAGACCACTCTCGATAGGAACAAGTTTTTGTGACTTATTTCCTAACTTCAATATGACACTCTCTAGACCTCGTCTTCTTACAACCTTGAAGGCTCGATTACAAATCACCGGAGCTCCTCCGACTCTAATTAGTAATTCCATCACCCTAACAGATGGCATATAGGATTCAGAACTACGTCATAGATTTGATGTGCCAGGAGCTAAAGAAGCCCTCTTAATCTCCATGGACAACAATCAAGCAATTTCTTGTGTCCATGTTCCGTGACAAATTTCTCGTTCATAATTAGTCTTCTCCGGAAATTTTGGGTCACTAATTATGAAAAATTACACCAGAATGGTTGACCTATTTAATCTTCGAAGTCAAAGGTCACTATAAAGACGTCAGTGTGATAATCAAATTTGTTCAATCACAGGATAAAGAAGGAAATTCCCTTTTCCATTTTCTCTATCACTTTATTGATGCAACCATACACGCGACAAAATGAAGGTGAAGGAGAGGCTTGAAATAGTCTTTCAACAGTAAAAGACACCCTCTCTTGTATTCCAGGGATCCCCTTACAGGTCATTACCCTTGGGACTTGGATTGTGTTGGAAAAAATTAGAAAATATGAGAATACGACTGTTTGAGGCATGCAAATATGATCCTTAAAATAATTCCGTCCCTCAAAATATGAAACTCAACTTGACAGGTTCTAGCGATTATCCTCTTTTGATATAATAGGCCTTCTTCTTTATGCTGCATTGAATAATAAAGGGAATATGAACAATAAAATTATATGTAAAACCTAGCAAAGAAATTAAATGAGTACAACGAATTTTCCCATATATATACGGGGTTGTAGTTTGAAGGTTTTATTTGTAGGTAAATGAATGGTACATATCTATTTTGGATTGTCGTTTTCCTTCAAATTGATGGCAGTCAAAATCGTTACCAAACAATTGATAGTCATGAAATTGATGGTAACCATTACAATATAATGTGCTATCAAGATTGTTATCAAAACCGTAACAAAACAATGGTTTTTTAAATTGTCTAGACCGTTGAAATATTCTGACAGATGCTCATGCAAACTTTATTCTAGCCCCCGCAGAAGAAGGAGATGATGGGGAGAAAAGAGAAACAGCACTCGACTGGGAAATAGAATTATGGCGATGCGACCATTGGACCCCCTTGGAGAAGATGGTGGTTAAGTACCAGTGTCTGGTATCTCACTCAGCACCCAGACATTATACTTTCTCCCAGTACCTTCTCCACCATTATCACCAAAACACAAGCCAGCTTCCCCACCAGCCAAACCACTTCCTCCTGCACCAGTTTTTTCCCTTTCATAAACCCATTCTTAAATGGGTAAAAGAGCACTCCTCCGTTGAATTCCCTCATTTTCAAAATTGTGCTATTGAAACCCAGCCTACTCCTCCTCCTCCAGTCTTACTGCCAAGGAGTCTATATGTTCCGATCTTCGGATTTTGCTCCACCGGGAGAAACTCAGAATAATTCATCCTTTCCTACAAAAGGATTTACGGGTACACAATCTGGATTCAAGCACCATGTCACAAAGTGCCAAAACCAACTGGAGTGGAAGAGCATGGGAACACAAAAAAGGTGAGCCTTGCTGAAGCAGTTCTCAACTGGCAGACAAAAAGAGGCATTTGCCCAGAATGAAGTGTTTAAGTGAATGGATACAAAGCTATCTACTGCACAGCTCCAACCCTGATCACGTCCGCCAAAAAGTGGATCGAACAGCAGTAGCTACCAATGCCTACCAAATAGCTGCTTCTGAGTCCTACAGGACAGGCTCAAGGAGATAGAAACTGGGGCCATCTATATAGAACCGCAAAGCATTTTTATGAAGGGCGTGCTATATGCAGCCTCTTGCTCTAAAACTCTATTAACCCCTGATTCTCAAATTTGCGATATTCGTTAAAATTCTCGGGTGGTGCTGAGACTCTGGAAACCAGCGGGTTTTTCATATGGTGATTCTATTGACAACCAAAGGTTGAATTCGCGGCATGATTGGGATTCATTCGATCGGTTCAATCATGTATTTGCAGATCCTTTTATCACATGCTTTCAACGAAAGCCAAACACATATAGCCAAGCGAAACAATGCGAAAATTGTCGGATCTGAGTTCTCTCTAATTTAGACTAGTTTGGACAAGAGAATCAAATGCTTGTCTTGTGCTTCACATATCAAACCAGAAATGGAAGAATTCCATTCGATGATTGGCAGTACTGTGCAAGGCTTGAACATATATATATATATATATATATATGCATATGCAAGTTCCAATTTTTTCTCTTGAGAGAAAAGATGCACAAACTAATATACTGCCCCAATACTCATGCTCTCCTTGCTCGGTAGTGTTTTCTGACGACAAGAGCAAAAGTAGTCCTCCGCATCGCACTTCATAGAAACCCCCCAAGAAAAAGAAGGAAAAGAACACAAGTTCTAGACATGGAAGTATTGAAACAGCTCTAGATTAATTAGATTAAAAGGTTTTGGTCGCCAGAATTTGGCCGGACGATCACTCGCACACATCGTAGCGAACCTCGTTCGCCTTGCCCTTGATCCACTTGAAGCTGTTCCTGAGGCTGGACTTGAGCTTGCCCTCCGTGGCGAACACGTTGTAGGCCGCGATCCGCTTCTTCCTCTTCAGCTCCGGATCGCTCGAAGCCGCGAACCCGTTGCCTTTCCCACCCGGCCCATTGAAGTTGTACGAGTTCGACCTCTCTTCGGTCTCGAATTCACCTAAGTACGCAGCCGAGTATGCTGGGTAGGACTTGTTCTTCTCCATATGTTCATAGGAGAGCACTTCTTTCTAATTCTATAAAATGACTAGCTAGAGAGCACGCACCCTTTCATGTCTCCAATGTCACATTTATATTGCACCAAAAGGTGGGTAATGATAAACGTGAAGCTTCCGACGCAACGTACGCGCGGCTTTGCATAGGGAGCCTGTCGAGATTAATTCAATAATTAAATGATGATTTTAAGTGGAAAATCTGAAGCCTGGCACTTTGAAAAAGTAGTCCCAACTCGGGACCTGAGTGGAAAATACGTAAGGAGCCAGATATTATATTTGTCAAGAACTACTGCTACACGGACATGGACGGACGAGGACCCTTTGTTTTCCCACTACGTCTCGGTTGGTGTCCTAACAATTTCGATCGCTGTTGCCCCTCCATCACGGATTTGGGAACAATTCGTTTCCACGTGAATCGGTGAATGACATGATTGAGAACAAAGAGTCCTCGTCCTGGACGTTAAGCAAGCTTGCTCCTGCCACCCTTTTCTGAATGGACATTAGCAGCCATATATATCGTCGTTACAGAAATTTTGTTCGCGAAAACAACTATGTTTTATACGACGGCCAACGATACAAAGAAAAAGACTATCGGTGAGAAATTTTCGACGGGATTGAGTCATTGATACGGGGCATTCTGGTGACAATAAGGGTGTGTAGAAGAGTCAAGTGGAATGGCATTTATGACTGAATCGAGCTCTCGAAGTGCAGATGGTGATATTTGGGGGGGGAGGATTATGCCTTGTGTTCTTCCTATTTTCGTTTTGGTACTTTTGCTTGGTGAGGGAATCATGAGAGCCACTGGTGGTGGTGGTGGTGGGATGGTGGTAGTGGTGGGTGGTGGGTGGTGGGGGCCATTGCCAACGGCCGCGAAGGAGGTGGCTGAATCAATCAGCCAGTCCTCCGCTAGGGCCCTCCATCAAGTCCTTCAGGAAGATTGAGTTTTTAGTTCGGTACAGAGTGCGCAGGACCGGGCAACAGATTTAATTAATGAACATAAGGTGCGTTTCGTTGCACGCGTGTTGGTGCAGGAGGAGTTGGGATTGAGTGGACCGAGCATTTGATCGGCATCAATAGCTACGAGGTACGAAAAGGCGTGATCGTCACTCGATCGGCGAGAT
Source organism: Eucalyptus cloeziana (assembly GCA_014182715.1). Classification (NCBI taxonomy): domain Eukaryota; kingdom Viridiplantae; phylum Streptophyta; class Magnoliopsida; order Myrtales; family Myrtaceae; genus Eucalyptus; species Eucalyptus cloeziana. Next base: position 32,389,196 of record CM024639.1, read on the forward strand.
CATAAGAATCGGGATAAATCGGGTATTGGAAGGATGGGAACGGACTGGGTTTTGGCGTGTCGTGCGTGCTATCTGCAACAAATCCGACAAAATTCGCGGAGCGAGATCCACAAATCGAGTAAGATCTAGAGATGCGTGAACTCGAGTGGTCAAATAAAAATTCTCCTTTTTATATATCGAACGCGGGTCCTTGAGGAGGCACCTTAGTTTTACTGCAGCAAGCATGTACTTCTTGATATCATGCATAACACGGGCCAAAAGAGAGGTCAATGTCAACAGATTTTTTTTCTTTTTTTCTTTTGGACTGTTTAGTAACTTTGCCTGTCATAAAAGTGGACGGAAATGGGGAGTAGTCATCTTTCCACTTTGATGCTTCTGTTGGTGGCTCAGTGGACCGTGGGCCTCTGGTGTCCAACTGTTCGTGCCTTATCTCGAGGCTTTTTTTTTTTCTTTTTTAATGTACGTGATCATTTGCGCGTTCATGAACCGCCCGCGAAACCAAAAGGAAGCAGCAGCAGCAGGGTCCACCGGCGCTGCGTGTTTACACAAGGCCCTCGCTAAAGAGACGAGGCGTGCAGGCATCGATTTGCTTTTGAGTTAAATGCGTTCTCAACACTCGTCGTTGGTCCAGAGGTTTTGTGACTAATCGTTTAGATTGATGCAAACGACAGGCGATCTTAGCCTCGGACCAACCAGGCAAGAAGACCCACCAAACGTGTCGTTTGATGTTCACGGGAAGCAGATTCTCGTTCCCAAGCACAATAGAGCCAAGACGAGAACCCTGTCCCCGAGCATTCATGTCTAACTCAGTAGACCATACACAGGAGACAACATTCCGGAGGGTTCATGTCGAGTTCTCGGTATCATATTTCACAGTTGTGCGGCATCAAGCCTATTGCACTACATAAAATCGATCGTACCGTGTGCAGGAGAATCGAGCAAAAATCATTTGATCCATATACGGCATGTCTAAGATTCCTTCTTCACCTTCACCATCCATCGACCCAACTGTTGTCATCCAATTCACTGGTTCAAATCCATTATAGGATGAAAAGATCATCACATTCCTGCATCTTATCACATCACTTTCACGTTGTGCCGACTAAAGGTTGCGCCTTTTCAACACATGCAAAAGACAAGGATATCTCCATGCAGAAAGTGAATGGGGGAAGAGCATGAGTGGAATCTAGTCACTTCACTTCTCTCGCCAGAAAATTTCTAAGGCACTGGCGATAGTGGGCGGGTTAGGTCGGGTCCAGTCAATACAATGGAACACAATGATGTCATTTACGGCGATGCAACCTTTCGATTATTTCGCTTTTGTTCAACCTGCAATGATGGTGGTTTCTTCACTTTTCCAATTCGTTCCTCGAGTTCCATGACCCTGACTTGGTCAAGAGGCGCTTGATTACCAAGTCCACTCCCGAGACCCGTTCTATATTTTAAGACATTTAGTGTTTGATATCATCTCGGAATACCCGATAAACATTGCATTGTCACATATCAATCAGTGGCTTGTAAACGATATTTCCCTCCTAATTACGTGCATTTCAATCAAGCACGCTTCAGAGAAGGAAAGGAATAACCAGTGTGAATAGTGAGCTTCCTCTCAGAAAACATCCCCAAATTGACAGGGCACGAATTAGCCTGTGAGACTAAGTCTATAGTCGATACTGATGCATCTTTTCGCAAAGCCTGGATAACAACTACTAAGATTACAAAAAATAGTTTTAGGATGAACATATGAGATTGAAAATAAACAATTGGTGTCGCCAACAACAGCCTGTATCTGAGAGTCATGACAGATTCATCTGTCTCTCTCTCTCCACTCAGTTTCTTTCATCAATTGATCATGGTAAGGGTACACACAGTTCACTAATGTAACTAGAATAAGTTTTGCACACCATTAAACGTAAGCTCAACCAATTTCTCCATTGCTGATGGCACTTCATCAACATTAAAAAGAGGGTGTGATTAGCACCACTGAAGATCCACTCAACATGGTGATGCTCAGCCATTCGTGGCTTGAACTTCATATATCAGTTGACAACAAATTGATGAAGAATTAAAACTCACCACAACTTCTACAGCAGAGCTTGAACCTACCCTGTACTGCTAAAACAATTTCTATCTATACATCCTGCTTCCGAGGCTATAATCAGATCAGACCAAGTAATGTCCAGAATGAGGTTTTGATACAGCGAACAACAGACTGAACATCAGTAATTAGATGCATGCAATTAACTAGTTTATCTTGTGAATTTGTCGAGTCAACTTTTCAGATATTAACCTGCAATTCAAGGTGCAGTTGCAGTTGCAGTCGCCACAGGATCAGCTTTATTTTGTTGGAAGTCGACTATTCGCTAACTCAAAAGCTCCAACCGAATTCCGATATTTCCCCTTGGTATTCTGACTGTCCTGGTCCATCACCTTGATTTTATGTATTTACAAACTCTGAATTAGCTGCTGAGATTCTGAGGTATATCATATTCCAGAGTCTTCTGTTCATGATTTTCATCAATGTCCAACAGTTCAGCTTTCCGTGGTGTGAAGATTACATGTTTAATCAAAGATGAATAAAGGTCAAATTCAGCCTTCAGCTTCGCACAGGAGGCTTCTATCCATTTTTCAGCTACACTAGTAGCTACACTATCTTGGCTGTCCCTCTCATGTTCTTCAATTGCTGGACGTATTTCATTATACAAGCAGTCGAGCTGAGAATTGGCTTCATCTCTCATTTCCTACAACAGTGAACTTAGAAGATAATTTTAGTAGACGACTATGTTTTCACCATAAAAAGGCAAAATCAATGCATCTGAGCAGCAATGACTTCAATTTTCTTTCTCAGGCAGAACAGTGTATGATAATACTTCCCTGATGCAGCTAGATACAGCATTTCCTTAGGAAATGTGAAATTTCACTATGAGAAGACATGAGATAAAAGAGAGCAACAAAACAAAGTCGGAAATTCATGGCAACAAAAATAACCGACTTCGGGCTTTTCTCATATAATGTAGTGCAGGAAATATCTCCAGCAAGTGATGATAATGTCACTATCTATCACTAATTTTGACAAAACTGTGATAGTATCTTTTACTATATTATCTCAGTACTGTAGTGCAGTGATGAAGAAAGATACGAGTTAATCATGTTAAAGTACAAGCACGTGTGCATGCAGATGCTACATTTCAGCAACACCTCCATAAAACTTCTGGACAAAGACTGCATAATGGTTCAGCTGCAACTTATAAGATAAAAAAAAAAAAAAAAAATAGAAGAAAAAGAAGAAGAAGAAGGGAACCTCAGCCTAGAAACAGATAAAAATAATGACATGTTGCACAGACCAGTATAATACAAAAAAGGACAATCTATACCTCACACTTGAGAAGTTCTTGTGCTTCTTTTGAAGGTAAGCGTTGAGCAACCAATTTGGCATCATTGCCATTTGGCGGAAGATGCTTTGGTCTTCCATTCAATATGATCTGTGACCTTTTCTTTGAAAGAGGCCCAGGTCCAATGTGATAATTCCGGCATGCACTGTTACTCTTAATTCGAACTATCATTGCATTCTTCTGTGAGAATATCTTTTCCGAATCTTGAGGATAGAGTACAGCTTCCTCACTTATTTCAGTTTTCACAACAGGTGACGCCGCATCTTGAACTAGCACTAAATCTTCAGGTTTCACAAAAGAAGCAGTCGAATTGACCTGCTCATAATCATTAAACTGAACCGAGGGTTCAACTTTTCCATTTGAGATATACTCTAGATCCATTGGATCATGGATCTTTTGGAGCTTAGAGGTAGGCTCATCCTCTGCAGAATCATACAGTGGAATGTTTTCAACGGAGTACCTGCAAAGAAACGTGACTGAGCATTTCTATAAAAAACATTTACTGACATCCATTTAATGATACAGACATAATTAAAGGCCAGAGAAAAGAAAATGTGAACAATGAAGTACTCAAAGTAAAAACATGCCAATCTAACATAAAAGAGATTAATGCATACAAAGAAAATATCAACTCTCTAAAGGACTATCAAAAGATGATAAAGAAGAAGCTGCCTTGTGTCCTAAACGAATTGTGTCCTACAAGAGTTCTTCCCTAAGTTCAACTGCTCTGCACACATTTTTTGATCTTTCCACACGAATCTCCACAAAATACATTCCCCAGAAATCCATCATCTTATTGTTTGGTGGAAATTCCCCACCAACCAAGTGCGTGGCAAGACCTATAACATTTTCTCTTAATAAAAATGGAAAGGAGCATAAAAAAACTCAGAAAATGCATGGTGCTGGATAGATGGGGAAAAACGATATGAAATGGGCGGACCCGTGATGATCTTGTAAAGATTATAAGAAGACGAGTAGCAGTTGACAAGTGATTTAATATGTGGATAACCGATTGAGGATGTAGAGAACATCCAAAAATGATTGACATGATTAGCATGGAAAGATAACGAAAAGAATACCTGTCATCATCATCTTCCCATAGATAAGTATCTTCCTGTAGAAAAAGGCATGACACGGGGGAGGAGAAACATCAGAGCTCATTCATGTGACAAAGAGAAGGAAAAACAAGAAATAGAGAGAAAGTAGAGAAACATTACTAGTCGAATGTTATAGTTTTGTATCTTTAATATTACAGGCAGCCACCAGGACTATGAATAAAAATCTCAGATGGTTGATGATAAATATACCTAACTAAACAAGTTCACAACTTTTGTAAAAATTTTCAACTATTTAGCCCAGAGCGAGTCCTAACTTGTAGAAACCATTGCGGATTTCCACTGTTGACAGATTTTTTTCTTAGAGACTCATCATTGACTGGTTTCAAGATGCTAAAGTCAGCGACTGCAGAGATTGGCAATTGCTTCAGCGAATGCATTGGGTGGTATTACCCACTGTTTGCTTTATAACTATATCAAGTGCCATTTTCATCACACTTCCTATGTTAGTGAGGATCTATAAGACTTCAAGACGACTTTTTATTTCTTCAGTTTTTTTTGTGTGGTTGGGAGTTTGGGGAGTAGGCATTCCCTACAATTATCGCTCATTCACTGCTTCAATAACAATGAGAACCCACTTTTGTCCAAGGGCCTTTTGGGCTGTCGTCACGCTTGTGCCAAAACACATCAACTAGTGAGTTAAGTAACTCCTAGTCAAAAACATCCCCAAGGGGCACAAAATCACCAATGCATTAGCTTGATTGATAGTCAAACTCAAGATTATTCAGTCAAGAGCTGAACTCAAGATTATTGACAGCATGAACAATCTCAGGAAGCCAAGCTAATAAAGAATTTGAATATCTGAACTGTTGGATAACAATTCCATAAGGTGCTGCTTCTACCCAGTAAACTCCTCTGGGCACACATCAGGGCCCAAATTTCCTCTGTCCAAGTGCAAAGCAACAGAGTATCACAAACTTTTTACTGCTCTGTTATATTAGTTGCAACAACATGGCCTCTCCTTTGAAGATAACCCAAACTTTATAATTTTGAACATGGACAGCATATAGAAGAGACCTCGAAAATGGAGTTCAATTTTGAAAAGGCAACAAGTGGCCTCTCCTTTGAAATTTGAAGATAATCCAAATTTGATGATTCCAAATATGGACAGCATATAGAAGAAACCTCCAAATGGATTTCACCTTTGAAAAGGCAATCTTAATTTGAATGACCAAGACAGCCCCCTTTTATGGATAGGTGAAAGAACATTAAAAGCAGAACGACACAAGAGGGTTCTCAGCCAACCCAAGACAGCTTTTTGTGTAATAATATTTCCAAAACCAAAAGAAATTTTTAAAAGCTCCTTCCATGTGTGCAGATGAAGAAATATGAGATGCATTCAGTTAAAGTTAAACGACACTGACTATACTACTTCAAATTAACATTAGACAACCCCCAACGACCCCTTCTTTCCCTTCAAATCAATCAAACAGTAATACAGTATAGAGATAGCCCGAGAGTCGTCCTTCTTGCCTCAACCAAAGTGACTCCAAACCAACCCATTCCCATAGCATGCAATATAAGGCCACATCTCTTGCTCCTCGCCACACAGAGAAACCCCATAATACTTGTCAAGCAGAAAAGTGGACTCCCCTAATAAAATCTTATCATAAATCACCAGAAGAATACACAAGCAGAATGGAGATCAATGACCCAACAAATACCAATATTCCAAAAAAGAAGTAGCTAGGATAACATGTGCATAACCATCAGGAAAAATAGAAAAAGATTTGTTACCAAGCCATAAAAAATACCTGGAAACGACGGGATTTCGCACCCAGGAAACCAGAACAGCTAGGTGCACCACAGAGACAACGGACCTTGGCTCCACCATACCACTCGAAGTTATAATCATATGACAATTCAGATCCAGCAGGAATGTCTTGCTTGGCAAATATGCCAACTCTTATCTCCCCCAATACATTCCATTTCCTTGTCTCACAATTTGGCTGGCTGTTTGAAAACAAGAAAAATCAAACAAAGATAAAGGATTAACTTTGTCAGGGGCATAGAAGCTATCTGTTGTTATTCAAACAGCATGTAAAAAAATTGGAAGCTTAATGGCTAACACTATTCAATGTATAGTTCTACCAATCCATAAAACAGAAAAACCTATGTGGCTAACCATGAATGATTTATGAACCTAGCAAGGCTCCCCTTTTTAGTTGCATCAATGGACTCTACGGCATTGAGACATATAATAAATGCATCCTTCAGACCTGCATCATGTAATAAGAAATTGTAAACAGCTTCTGAAGGGTAAAAAATATTGTGACTGTCATATTAATTAGCTGTTATACATCACCTTGAGTTTCATAAACGTGAGACCTTCGTTTTGCCTCTTTCCATGATATTACCTCTCCACAATATTCAATTATAAACTGCCCTGCCTGAATGAGGCCATAGAACAGCTATTACTTTCAAGACAAGCATTTAAAAAAAAAAAAAAAAAATAGCCAATACAAATCTCATTATCAAATAATTGCAAACTATGTAAAATTACAGTTGGAGACCCATAATTTAGTCACAGAAACCATAGATTCCATTAAATCCATTCAAGCTGACTATGAAATCAACAATTTGGCTTATATCAAGTCACAGAGGCACACTAGATGGTCTATGGCTTCATTAGAAAAGTGTGAGCTATGCAAAATGATGATATACCCCATGTTAAAGCTCCGGATCAATGTTTTACCTTATTAATTATCAAAGAAGTACACACAACCAGAAAGGACATTTATTCTAGAAGCAATATGCAAATTCATACCTTAATGTTCTCATCAGCAAGAAGACCCCATCCACGGCCATCTGTCTTAAACAATCTCGTTCTAGCATATTGACATTTTTGAAATCTCTGTCAAAAATGATCACACAAGACATCAATAACTGTTTACTCATATACACAAGTTTAGAAATCATATTCTTCAGCAATAGCCATTGCCATTATTCTGCGGAACTGAAGAAGCAGAAATTTAGCTTCGGGAATGGAGCAACCAGAAGCTTGACATTTTCAAAACAAGAAACAACCTCTAAACATGCACATTCATGTGGACAGTGCATTGCACCCACATATGCAAAACCTACCAAACTCTAGAGTCTAGACCGTTGAAGAAATTGCAACTTTATGTCAACTATTGTTGGTTGATATATTTTAAACATGAATATCTAAGTTTAAAGGGAAAATAGATGTGCTATACCATCAAGCTGGGAAAAATTAAGTGACAGAATGATCTCACCATTATGTCCATGAGTTGAAATATACATTCACAAAATTAAGCATCATCACAGAACAATCTCATCATACATACAGACAAGAATAAAGGAATGATAAGGACGTTAGACTATTGTGGACCAACTGTACAAGTATGGTGCCTAAATTTACACAAGCAGAGGTACTTCATGATAAATACATATATAAATATGAGAATGCATCATGCCTTGGACATACCTGATTCCTACAATACAAATTGCAGGGGCAATATGTTGGAGTACACTCTGTGCTGGTTAGGACATTCAAGCATCTCTCTGCACAGGCACTATCAGGATCACTTGGATCGAGTTTGCACAGACAAATAGCTATGTCCTCTTCTTTCTGTTTCTTGTGCCTATTTAGTATTCAACCAAAGAAAGCTTAAGCTGATCAATGAAGGAAGACCACACGAATATAAAGAACATATAGGACCGGTTGTCAAGTGATGTAAGACAATATTTCAACATCCCCTCTCATGTGCAAGCTGGATTACGAGCAGCACATAGAAATTTGACCACGGCATGTGGAATTTGACTACCCAAGGGGGAGGGACGCACATTCATGAAAAAGATAGCACTGGCTTTGATATCGCGTTAGAAAGTCCAACCCAAAAGCTTAAGCTAATTGGTGGAAAGAGACTACATGAACATGAAAAGCATTTAAGACACATTGTCGAGCGATCTGGGACAATACTTCAACAAATTTATAGATTCCAAAACACAGATTCGAATGATAAGTTGGTTTTTCAACTTTAGCATTCCTTCGTGGGATTACCATTTGAGATTTCAAATTCCAACTAAGCTTCTTCTTCTTCTTCTTCTTGTTCTTCTTCTTGTTCTTGTTTTTTTTTGGGACCAAGTCTAACAACTTTACTTAGCTCAAATATATATGATCAAAAACAAGTTAAGGAGAAACAACTATGCCTCAATGATCAATCACCCAAATGAAAATTTGGAAATGATTTTAAAATCAAGACAAACATCCTTATTCGTGTCATCTAAGATGTAGTTAAATGCTGATGTGTCAGCAATGACCAACTCGAACAAAAAGTGTATAGTTTAGGATTCGACTACAAAAAAAAAAAAAAAATGAGGAACTTGATTGAAAATGTTGCAATAGGTTAGGCACCTCTGCCACCTTTAACCCATGAAGATATACTTTCGACGGAATTTGACAGAGAGACAACAATGTAACGTTTGAAAAACCGCAAAAACGAAATGCAGGTCTTCACCGTGAAATGACAAAATCACAGCAACTATAATGCCGATACTCTAGCTACTCCCCGTAGCAACTAATTCCTCCTGCAATGCTCCTCATTCTCGTAATTTCTCCACCAAAACCTTAACTTTTTCTAATAAACATTCCCAGTCTCAGAAATGAGAAGAACTGTTCCTCTTCTTAAGCCTAAACCGGATGGAACTTAATTCTCTCGCAAGAAACAGCGAAACTCATTCCACTTTCCGCACAAAATTCACGAAGTCGCGGACCGAATCAACGAACTGCCCTGGACCTTCACTCCTCCCCCTTTTCACCGCCCAACTCTCCCACTCAATGTCGCATGCCGCTCACTAAATCGCGACTAAATCCGAAATCGCACACGATCAAGAGCCACCTCCCGATTGGTTTGGCACGAATCACCTCATCACATCGCGCGCGCGCTCGACCTCGCTCCCGCCGGATCATCCTTTTCCGGGCGCAAAGCACCGAAACGGAGCAGCGAGGAAAGAAAAAAAAAAATTGCGGAGAGAAGAGGCTGAAATCTGACCTTCGGTAGACGAACTCGTTCTGATTGATGTGGACGTACTGAGCCGGTTCTTCGACGTGCTGATCCTTCAGGAAGATGGACATCTTCGCGAGCTTAGGCGCGATTCAGTATCATCGCGTTCGCGGCGGGTGAATCGGGCGACTGTTTCGAATCAGGTCGAGACGACGATGAAGAGGGTCGAAAAAGGGCCGAGGCCCAAGCCCACCGCGAGGAGTTAATTGGGCCGGGCCGGGTCCTAACGAACACGAGCGAGAATCGTTTTTTTTTTTAATCAGGTGTGATTGGAAGAGTGACCCTCAAATTTGTTATTCAAGGTCACGTTTTAAAACCCACATTTTACATCTCCCCAACAAAGACAAAGACCGGTTTGCCCTCATGCATACGCAAAATCTACCCAAATCCCTCGACCACCCTTCTTCCAAGTTCCCATATCATTTCTCTCTCCTCACACGCAGCAGCGTAGCACGTCAATGATCGAGAGCCAATCCGCTCGATGCCACGCTCAACCCCGACGTCCATGACGATGCCCCTCGCCCTCGCCCTCGCCTATCATTTCTGCCTCTCTCTGCACGGTGAGAGCTATTGAGATTGTCTCACATTATTTGTGACAAGAACCAGTGGTCGATTTATAAGCATGAAGACAAGCCTCGCACTTTAAGCTAATTTTTAGGATAAGAAAGATTCAAGATTATCAAATAATGACGTGAGTGTCCATACACTCAGAGAGTTAAAAATTGTTGTTGGGGTTTAGCCCGCATTGGGATAAGAGAGGTCCAAGCCAATAATATGCAAGGGAGAGTGACTCTTGATCATGATGCAACATGATGAACTTGGCCTAAGCCTGCAACTTGCTGTTGTTTGTGTGAGGTCGGCCTCGAGCTTGCAAGGGCGACAGTTGGCCACCATGCAAGTTCTATAATAAAGCTAGACCATGGCCACCAAAATTTTTCAAATCTAGGTGCTAATTGGAAAGAGAATAAATGATGAGTATTTTGATGACTAATCGGGGATTCCAATGAAATAATCTAACGAAAGACTGATGATGAACATATTTTAAAGGTAAAGGGATTATATCGAGAGAAGAGGTACAACAGTGATTTTCAATTTTGCGGAAGAATTTAGGGACCATTAATGATATTGTCCATTTTTTTATTGCATAACCTTAGGCGCAAGAGGGTTTGCATAGAGAGATTAATGTGCCTTATATCATTCATGGCCCATGGTGTGATTGCGCTGTTGCAAAATCTAAAGGTACCACTTCAGGTGCCAACGTCGGCCCTCGTTGTTCTAGTTGAATTGTGGGCACTCAAGGAGGGTTTGATTTCTTTCCGGACGTGACACGAATTCTATGCAGGCATCTCGTGCGAATTCGACTTCCGGAACTACCCCTAACACGCGTGGGATCGGCTTCCGCACGTTAAGTGATCCGCCAAATACAGATCTTCCGAGCAAACGCTCTAATATTTTGAACTGTCAACAGAGAAGATTTGTCTAATATTAGGAAAATACCAAAAAAATTTGGAACTCATTGCATCATTTCAATCACGTTCTAAATTTTTAATTTTTGAGAACTTGTCAGCATAGTCTATCCAATCAATTTTAATCGAAAATTGCTTACATATAAGTTGGTCATCATACGTAGCCTAATTGGCACAAACATGGACAATTTTTTTTTATTTAATTTAATTTTTAAATAAAATTTTCATCTCTTTTTTCTTTTGTTTCTTCTTTTTTAAAAAAAAAATTTGTACATATCAACGTTGATCGTACCATATAAGATGGCCGGCATTCATATTAGCAATTGGCCATTTAAACTATATTAGCAAATTATTCAAAGTTTATGACTAAATTGACACAATTAAAAAGTTTATAACTAAATCGATATAAGTACAACAAATATATGACTTTTTTTGGTACCCTTTTCATCTAGTGCCATATGAAATGAATCACTTCACTATCGAGCATATAAGAAGTCGGCACGTCTCATATTAGGACAAGTACCAAAAAAGTTTTGGACTTATTGCATCCTTTCAATTATTTCAATTGTGTTCCGAACTTTTGATAACTTATCAATATAGTCCATCTAACCAATTTTGATCGAAAATTACTGACATGTAAGTTGGTCATCACACATTGCACAAACATGGACAATTTTTATTTTATTTTTTAATTTAAATTTTTTAATAAATTTTTCATCTCTTTTTTCTTTCCCAGCATTGATTGTGTTGTATAAGATGGTCGGCATTCATATTAGCAATTGGCCATTTAAACTATATTAGAACCACTCAGGGGTTCGCGCAGTGCCACCCTTCCATCTTGGAAGGGGAGGTTGGGGGTTCAAATCCCCACCTTCCGGGGATTGGGGTGGGGAAGATTTCATTTCGGGAGTGGGTTTCGACTCCCACGCCCGAGGAGCGCATGGCAAAAGTCTAAAAAGTGAGTGTTAGAGTAGGATTAGAGTAGGATGACCAAAAAAAAAAAACTATATTAGCAAATTATTCAAAGTTTATGACTAAATTGACACAATTAAAAAGTTTATAACTAAATCGATATAAGTACAACAAATATATGACTTTTTTTTGTACCCTTTTCATCTGGTGCCATATGAAATGAATCACTTCACTATCGAGCATATAAGAAGTTGGCACGTCTCATATTAGGACAAGTACCAAAAAAGTTTTGGACTTATCGCATCCTTTCAATTATTTCAATCGTGTTCCGAACTTTTGATAACTTATCAATATAGTCCATCTAACCAATTTTGATCGAAAATTACTAATATGTAAGTTGGTCATCACACATTGCACAAACATGGACAATTTTTATTTTATTTTTTAATTTAAATTTTTTAATAAATTTTTCATCTCTTTTTTCTTTCCCAGCATTGATTGCGTTGTATAAGATGGCCGGCATTCATATTAGCAATTGGCCATTTAAACTATATTAGAACCACTGGGGGTTCGCCCTAGTGACCACCCTTCCATCTTGGAAGGGAGAGGTTGGGGGTTCAAATCCCCACCTTCTCGGGGGGGATTGGGGTGGAAAAGATTTCATTTCAGGAGTGGGTTTCGACTCCCACGCCCTGTAATGAGGCAGGACAAAAGTCTGAAAGTGAGTGTTAGAGTAGGATTAGAGTAGGACTGACCAAAAAAAAAAAAAAAAAACTATATTAGCAAATTATTCAAAGTTTATGACTAAATTGACACAATTAAAAAGTTTATAACTAAATCGATATAAGTACAACAAATATATGACTTTTTTTGGTACCCTTTTCATCTAGTGCCATATGAAATGAATCACTTCACTATCGAGCATATAAGAAGTCGGCACGTCTCGTATTAGGACAAGTACCAAAAAAGTTTTGGACTTATCGCATCCTTTCAATTATTTCAATCATGTTCCGAACTTTTGATAACTTATCAATATAGTCCATCTAACCAATTTTGATCGAAAATTACTGACATGTAAGTTGGTCATCACACATTGCACAAACATGGACAATTTTTATTTTATTTTTTAATTTAAATTTTTTAATAAATTTTTCATCTCTTTTTTCTTTCCCAAAGATTGATTGCGCTGTATAAGATGGCCGGCATTCATATTAGTAATTGGCCATTTAAACTATATTAGCAAATTATTCAAAGTTCATGACTAAATTGACACAATTAAAAAGTTTATAACTAAATTGATATAAGTACAACAAATATATGACTTTTTTTGGTACCCTTTTCATCTAGTGCCATATGAAATGAATCACTTCACTATCGAGCATATAATAAGTCGGCACGTCTCAGTTCGTTCGTTTTGTTTTTGGTCAAATGCGCGTCTTAGTTCGAATGGAGATGATCGATCCAATTCGGGAGCGCGGATCGTGCCCCTCGTTCAAGCTCCTCGATAGCAACGGACACCGAACGTGGAGAGCACTAGAGACCTCTAATCGCGGTTCGCGAAAGAAGGCACTGTCGTCACGCAAGTTCTCGATTAGGCACCAACCCTCCGTGCTTTGACAGGGTCCAGTCCCTAATTCCACGTCCATACATGGAAAGATCGGACGACTTTGACGGGGTTCGGATCCGGTCATTTCCGATTGACCGGTGCCCGATCAAAGCCAAAATGCCTTTTGACGGGCAATTGTCCATTTCGATTTTCTCGAAGCAGCGACACACATTCTCCACCCAACCTCGCGTATGATTTGCTACTATCGTGTCGGATGAGCCAGACGCGAACCCACCCTCGAGCGCGACGGCATGGGGCGTCCACGGACCGAACCCAATTCCCCCCGCTCGGTGTAAAAGTCTCGTGCGGGCTTTGATGCCGAAAGTTCTCCGGCGGACGTGCGAGCTCCGATTAACCGTGTTTGGAGTCGAGAGGACCCGGCTATAGAAGTTGCTTAGGTTTAGTGATTTGATTAGATAAATTAAATGCTCGATTGAGAAATATTTATTTATCTAGGTTTGTTTAGAGACCAAAATTATGAGAATGGACTAGATTTGTCCAAGAGAATGCCTAGGCTGTTCCTAATTACAGGCCCGGGGGAACTAGCATCATGGTGAAACCAACAAAAGTGAAGTGCAAAATAACCCATATTTTTAAGAACCAAGATATTGGAATAAGTTTTTTTTTTTTTTTTTTAAGTGGTGTCCCATATGCAAAAATACCATATACTATTCAAAAACAATATATAGCACAAAATCGTCAACGTGGTGGTTGATCTAATAATACAGGATTTACTTGCAAATGGTTTGAATTCCCATGGTTACTGGTCCCAATCTCCCTATCACTTCTTCTTTAAGGGCGCAAATAATAACCATCTTAATTCAAAAATCAATTTCTAACCATATTTCTTGAGTGAGTTTCTTATACATCTGAAAACAACACATTATTTTTGTTCCAGTAATAGAAATCCATTTGATAACAACATAAAATTTCTCTCTCTTAGGTAGATGACAGGTGGTGACACATGAGGATTCGACTAATAGCGAGAGCAAGCGATGAAAAAAATAAATTATTTCTCATTTTTGTTTAACAAATATAAAACTAAAAAAAAAATTACTTCTTATTTTTATTCCAAACTTATTTTTCGAGTAAAAATTTGTTCCATAAATAGAATAATAAAAACGTGTTACTAAACGAATGTCTATTGCAAAACTGTTCCTAAGAACGGAAAAGCAGAAAAAATAAAGAAATAAAATGTTTATCATGTGCCTTTTAAAAGTTTTGATCAGCTCGCCACGTGGGTGTAGCCATTCCATGATGCTAGATAATCTCGACCTTCTTTCAATTAGCATCGCGAGATGGGGCGATGTCGGGGGGTGGCGACAAGAAAAGCACTTAAAACGAGCAATAGTTATGACACAAATTAGATATTACAAATTCCTAATGGTCGTGGACACTGATAATCGTTTCCCAATTTTTAAATCTATAAAAGTAAAAGTTCAGCGCAGCATCAATTATGTTTTGACGGTAAGAAGGTGGGTGCCTCACGTTAACTTCTTCTTTTCCTTTTTTTCCCTCACGTTAACTTCACCGCGTCATTCTGGCCTTGCTTTTTTCTTTTTTATCTTAACTTTTTTTCCATTCTTTATATATTTAATTGCGTATTTCATTTCCCCACGCGATCCTAACTGTTCCTTTATTCCCCCAATGTGCGCTTGCATCACCTTCTTTTTTCTTTTTTTTTAACCTTTCGTCTACTAGTGGCAGGTAAACAACCGGTGGCCCATTACGCAAATTGGCATCCGTGCGAGTGAAGGGTTCTCCATTTCATCTCATTTAAATACTGTTTCTTATTATCGGTCCCCCGCTCACTCGATGTTATCCACGACAACACGAGTTTTATATCAAAGTAGTCGATTTCAAGGTGGGTCCATTTCTACCCAGAATAGCGAATCGAATCGGATAAGGTCAGTTCCCAGTTTGTGGAACCGGGATCAGTCTTGTCTATCCAAAAATCGATGGTATTCTTTATTTTTGTTATTTCTACTACCAAAAAAAAAAAAAAAATGAGAGAGAAAGAAACAAGCTAACAAGAAACTAGAAACGTAGAGCTCAATCAGTTCTTGTCTTCAATTCTTTTAAAGAAATGGTTTCATTTTTCTAATAAAAAAAGTGAAACATATAGCTTACCCAATACTCTATCTCCAATTATTTATATGGTTTTTACTATAAAAAATAAAGATACATATTCTAGGCCAATTCCACTAGTTTGGTATTGCTCATCCTCAAAAATCAAGAATCAGACCGGCTGTTTTTGGCTCCAAAATTTGAAATTAGAAATTGGATTGATTTTCGCATAACCACATGGAATCTATCGGTCCAATTCGGTTCTCGAGTTGCACATCCCTAATATATATGAGATGTTTGTCATTATAAATTGGTGACATTACCATTAGATAGAGGAAGACCATATATACATAAGGAACAAATGAACCTCTAACCCATAGTCAAGTGTTATAGGAGATTTCAATAGGTCACTTTTCTCGAATAAATTCGTTAGAAAATTTAGGGTGATTGGTCGGAATTTGTTTAATTTTTATACTACTGTAATTGAGTTTTCAACCACCAAAATGCCTCTTAAAATCAAGATTGCACCACAAAAATAGTAAGAAAATCGATAAAAATAATTCTATGCTTAGACAACGTGACATACGTTGAGCGGGAAAAAATTAGCTTTCGAAACACGTATGCCGCATTGACCACTGCGATTTGACATGAACAAAAACCAATTTTCGGGATCGGACCCGTCTTGGATTAGTGTTCTTAACGTATGATCGCCGTTCTCTGTCTCTGTCTTCTGCGGAAGTCCTCGTGATATCGGCGCTTAAAATAAATAAATAAATAATTAATTGAAAACGGACAGGTCGACGGATGGGCGATGAATTACTAAAACGAGATTACGTCATGCTCGATGCCTTGCCGCGTGCCACACGTGGCTCCGGGGTGGGGGGGCCCGCACCCGCATTTTCTTCAAAGCTCCGCGCCACGTGTTCCCGCCACGTGGCCCATTTACCTCATCGGAAGCGGGAGGTGGCTTCCGTGGGCACGGACCGCGGGAGCCCGCTCTGCTCCGTGCCGTCGGATGACGCGGGGCCCAAGCGGGGACCCACGTGATCCGCCGGCGGAGAGGGAGCGGGCTCACGTAGGCCGGGCGACGAGCCGCCTCTCAACGTCGTGCCTCGCGCGGGGGGTATTCCCGGGGGCATGGGGGTTGGTGACGGGGACAGAAGGCTTGCGTCCCAGACGTGACCATCGATCTCGATCTCAAAGCAACTCTTTTGCTTGGTCTTCTCGATTGAACATTATTTCGGATTAGTTAACGTGGGTTAATTATTGGAGTGCTTGTCCGAAGGACTATATAATTAATTATTTCGTGCCACCCCATAATTGTATATGAACTTCGAGCTGATCCACTCCCCACTTTTTAATTTTTTTTATCTTTTTTCTGTGGTCGAAATGCATGAAGTGGAGGTACGATCACCCATGGGGCCCGTGAAACATCCCCTGCGTCTCGTGGTCCGGTTAAGTCCAAACATCGAGGCTATCTATGTGATTGGCTTCAAAGGTCAGAGCACGCCCTTAGTTTCTGAATTGAAAATCTCTTAAGGAACCAACTAGTTATACCGAGATAGTATAATTTTTTTTTTTATATCACTAAGTATATAACAACCATATCCCAAGTTTCGTATTGCGCCTTTCTAAAATATTTATAGAAATGGACTATTTTAGAGTACTCAAAATTTACATATTGAGAATTCATTATCAATATACCAAAATTTGCGCTGAATGCCACCTAAAAGATAAGAGTGGAACATATTATCCTCTTTTCGTGTCACGTGGAAGAAACACTAATCTGACAAGAAAATCGCTTCTTTTGAATTTCCTAATTTTGAATTGTCAGCATGTGATTAATCCTTCATTACTATTCAAAGTAGAAAGACTCGGCAATCCAATCGCAAATTCTAAAATGGCAGGTAGAAAATTTAATAACATTCCAAACAAGACTTAATCAAACTAATTGACCCCCAATCTAAGTCATGTATTCCAATCTTTTTCCCCATTTTCTCAATAAATACAATAAAAAAATACAAGGAATCAAGTTATTAGGGTACGCCTCATGTTGCGTGAAGTCCGCGAGGGCAAAACTTCAGAAGACAAAATTCCATTGCAAAAGAAATCTTTTTCAAGCCATCTTATTTTTAAATTTTGTCTAACTTTTCGAGAGGGATCTCCTGGGCGAAATTGACAGTCACCTTTTCGTATCCAGTGCCATTAGGACCACCATCTTCTCCTTATGGCCGGGGCTTAACATTCAAAAGCTATAAATCAACCTCTCCTAACCAAGGAAACTAGGATTGGACATGAGACGAGACTAGGATCATTTCCTAGTTTATTTTAAAACCTTATAAAATTCCTACCTAGCTAAACTCTAATACATTTAATAATGTAATTTGATACCCACTCACATCACATCTTTCTTTTTAAGGACATCCACCCAGAAATTCCAGCACAAAGCTCTCCTAGATCCCGATCTAAGTATTGTCTGGTTGGGGAAAACTCCATAATCTGTCATTTCGCCACATATATATGGCATAACATATACTGTCAAATCTCAATCATCTTACAAAGTGTGTTTATTTCAAGAAAAATAAATGACTTTTTAATGTTTTCGGTATCGAAAAAAGCGAAACGAAGTAAATTGCTAGGGATCTTTCTTCGCCGCCGATGCACACCTGCTCCCGAAGATAAGATAACAGTGAACACCCCACTCGCGACGATAACATAGATTTGTTACAGAAAGGGGACGGCTTTCTCTTTTTTTTTCTTTTAATAAAGAAAATCCGAGAACGAAACTTTTGGTTGTAAAGCATCGAGGAGACAACATCGAAAGTGATGACATGCTTCTACATGCTTCGGTTTGATGCTCTTAGGGATAATGGAGTTAAAAAGGCCCACATCGTAATCACAATCATCATCACCTTAAATTTTCGACACTGTCCTTTTTTAATTAGTTTGTATTTTCCTATAAATCGTACCCTCTTTTTTTCCTGTCTTTTACAATACAATCTGCTATGCGAGCCAGGAGCGAGATTACAAAGAAGAAAAGAAGAAAAAAAAAAGGAGGAGGAGATGAAACAAAGGGCCTAAAAAACAATCGCCTGACAATTATTTTATGACAAGAAAATTTTTACCTTTTGTTAATCAAAGAATCCGGTACATGAGTAGGGAGTGTAGGACCGTCATGAGCTAGCTGATGAGGGGTGTTGGCCCGAACCGGGCCATGGCGGCGGCGGCGGCGGCGGCGGCTGCACAGATGTCCCGGTGCCGCTGCTCCCCTGATCTTGATTGCCCGGTGGCAACGGCGGCTGTCTCGGGTAGCTGGGTTGCTGATGCCGCCCGGAGTAAAGCAGAGGAAAAGGAGTAGAAGGTGATGGACCGGAGGGCGCGAAAAACGGCGGCGGCGGCTGTGGCGGCGGTATTGAAGAAGAAGATGATAGTGAGGACGAGGATAAGGAGGATGATGGAGTGGAGAATGAGACCGAGAATGACGACGGGGATGGGAATTCGGACCGTTGAAACTGGGAAGTGTACATCATCTGCTCCAACAAGCTTGAAGGTTGCCCCTGAAGAAGTCTTGAATATTCCCAATAATCTCTGAACACATCGGTGCCCTGAACGGGTGGATAGGACCCGTGCGGCGGTGGCGGAGGCTGCCGTGGAGGGGGCAATGGGGCCGCCACCGCTCTCGGATTGGCGGCTGCCAAGCCCGTGACGCCTTGCGGCATTGGCTGCGCCAGCCGGGCGAGCTCAGGGAAGTTGAGCTTGGCCCGGTTGCCACGGAAGCGGAGGGCGGCCTCATCGTAGGCCCGGGCGGCGGCCTCGGCCGTGTCGAAAGTCCCAAGCCACACCCGGGCGGCTTTGTGCGGGTCCCGTATCTCCGCTGCCCATTTGCCCCATGGCCTCTGCCTCACTCCCCGGTACTTTCTCCTCCTCTCCCCGCTCTCGTCCTGCGCCGCCGCCGGCTCGGCAGGTGCCAGGGGCACTGCCGCTGTGACAGTGGCGGCGGGCGGCGGTGGCACAACGGGCTTGGTTTCTTCCTCTGCAAGAACAGCAAAAGCAATCATTCCATCATTACGGACGTGGAATGTAAAACATGTATAGATGCATACATGGAAAACGGAAAATCAAGAATGGCATTGTGTTAAAACTTAGAAGGTTTATTTCTCGTGGCAAAATATTTTTCGACGAGCAAAAAATAAAGAAAATAACACATTAAATACAATTAGGAAGGGACAAGAAATTGGTGTCTGACGTTTCTGGCTTGAGAGGGGCAATGTATGACTGTTCTATTAAAAGCAAGAAAAATCCCAATTTTCTGACGAGAAAATAGCACAAGAAAAGGAAAAAAGGGAAAAAAATAAAATCCTTTTCATATGAAGCATGCGTATTTATAAAAATCATTTGTTCGAAAATATAAAATAGAATATCTAGGCAAAGACTAGATGTGTTTTTTTTTTTTTTTTTTTTTTTTTTTTGGGAGGGGGGGTTGTTGAGGAAATACTGACCACCGATAGGAGAAGACGGCTGGGCTTGCTCCGACGAGCCACCGCCGAAATCGCCGTAAACCCCATAACCCCTCGGGATAGACTCCAGCAGCTGGTGACCCGACGAGGACGAGCTCTCCTCCTCGCGTCTCCTCTTCTGCCCGACCCAGCTACCCGAACCCGAACCCGAGTCCCCGAAGCTCGACGGAGCGGGTGATGATGAAGCGAAAGGCGGATAGGTCGCGAAAGGTGACGAGGACGAAGCCGAAGACGACGGGACCGAAGCGGGAGCCGAAGCTTCCCCGAGCCCCCCGCTCCCGCGCTGCCCCGCCGACACGACTTGCCTCAGCGCCGACACCATCGCCATCATCTCCGTGTCGTGCGGCTCCAGCGCGAGCCGCTGCGGCACAAAGGGGCCCGCTTGCCAACGCGTGGTCGCGGCGGCGGCGGCGGCTTGGTCGAACACTAACTGCTGCTGCTGCTGCTGCTGCAGCGGTTGCGCTGCTTGCTGGGTCGGCGGCATCAAGGGCGTCTCGCGGGCATAATCGGCCGATTCACCACGGTCGTCATCGCCGCCGCTTGAAACATGTGTGCTCGCGTGGTCCCCGGACTTCCCCTGGCTCGCCACCTTCAGAAGTATGCACATGAAAATGAAAGAAAAGAAAAGAAGAGAAAAGAAAGAAAACCAATCGGACAGAGATGAAGAAGGAAAAAAACAAGAAGGGAGTAAAAAGCGGGTGGAAAACGAGGGCCGCGTGTGTGAATACCACCGGAAGCCGAGGGGGGGAGGGTTTGTCTTCGGCTAAATACGAGGGAGTCAGGGGCGCTGTTTGGGATTCTTTGACGATGACAAGGCTTTTATCGCCGATGAAGAACTCAAACTTTGACCGCCGCCATTGATATAGTAAGGAGTGCTAGCAGTCTACCACCTTCGGGCTACCCTCTTTTCCTTTCGTTTTTCCTTTTTCTAATTTTCTTTTGGGGTGGCAAACGGGAAATCAAGAACGGGCTTGCTACTTTTGTTTTTACTTCGGGGCTCTCAGGTAAGAAAGGGTGGAAAAGATAATATATTTTCGAGGGGGGGGTGTGAGTGCGTGCGCGCGAGAGCGGCGCGATATGAAACACATGCCGATATGCCGTTTCTCCTCTGCCGTTCACACGGGCGTTGAAGAAGAACCGACGGGCAATCCGAAGAGCAGCTGTCAGAGACGGAAAACAGAGAGAGACAGAGACAGAGACAGGGAGAGGGAGAGAGAAGCAATGACGGTTTCTTTCTCTCTCTTGTTCGAGGGAAGAACAGGGGGGAGACGCGAGGAAGCCTAGAGAGAGGGATAGAGAGGGAGAGAGTTCGTGTCGGATTTGATGTCTGTTGACCGACATGAAAATGGAGGGATCGAGATCATTTTTGGTCAGTGCACACGGGTGATTCATCATTAATTTTTTTGGGGCTGGAGAAATATCATTTTTTTTTCTCTTTTCTATTTTTGGTATCAGCCCTTACGTAATCTTCAGCAATATTAATACCCCCAAAGTGGGGGCTATCTTAGCTAGCAAGTTGGCTAAGCCCGACCCTAATTAATCACCTTTCCAATGCCCTTTTGGATATCTAATCTGCCGGTGATTAGTGGGAATGCCGATATTGGAACTCCAAGCGAGATTTTTCCCATCTGGGTTCGGCCTCCTTTACCGGGTTTGACTGTCTAGAGACTGCGGTGAGGACGGCTAACCAAGACTAAAAGGCAGGAACAGGGAGGTACAATGATAATAAGTCCGAGGGTGCGAAACGAGAAACTCCGCCCGTTCTTGATTTTGACCTTTTCCCTCCTTTTGAGATTTTGGATAAACTTTGACTCTGAATTGTCTAATGTGGTGGGGGAGTTAGCAACTCGCTTACTCCAGAGCAACCGCCACCGGATCAACGTTCCAGCAAAGACACATGGCATTACTAAAGCCCCTGACGGCTAAAGGCTGGTCTTGTACACACGGCGTGATTGGTCAAAAATTTTTCTAGTTTTTCAACATTATCAATACACCTGTCAAAATAAATCATTGACTAATTTCTTAGCTCATATTTGATGGGCAAGATTGTAATAATTGAGATATAAATGAGGTTAGTTTGAACTCTATAGGTCATAAATAGAATTGATATGGATGCCAAATGGGTTTAGACCTTGCCTAAATGTATTCCATCTCTACAACTCTCTCTTCAATGTTTTTCGATCTCGCGTTTCTTCACTCTATACTTTCATTTTAGCTTGGATAATAATTTTCCTAAAGTTGATTAAATATATGGATTTAGTCGGTTCAAATATATGTTGGGCAAGGATTGGATCAACACGTGTCACTAGATTTATATTACACAATCAATGGTCAAAATGAGTTAAATAATTCATTTTGGGTCGGACTATTTTCGACCTAACCCAAACCTCAATCCAACCAATTTGTTTGATAGGACTAATCACGGGCAAATACAGTGATTTATGGCGGCTAAAATCAAACTCTTCGTCAGTGTACTTTTCTGCAGTCGTATTTGGACACAGTTCTTGTCAAACGAAACCAACACATCGTCACGGACGCATGCCTGCGCACGTGCGGACGGTACTTGCCAGTCAAATTACAATCTATTATAACCCACGCATATACCTACTTCTATTCTTTCCTGTCCTCCTCTTTTCATCTCGCCAACCCGGCATGCTCGGGACCGATGCGCGAGTTCGGTCGAGCTGCTCCGAGGCCAAGCCTTATGGTCTGGGAAACCCATTTTGGACGCTTGCGGGCAAGCTTTTGGGAGCGGTAGGTTAAAGGGGGAAGGGGGGACAAGTTGGACGCTTCCTTCAGTCGATTCGGTGCAAATTGTCCTTTCGTCCTGATCACGAAACAGTCCCCAGAGGAAGCCGACAAAAAACACGTACAAAAGTTTGGAAGAGAAAGGGGTCGAGTTTAGGTCAGCGTTGACTCTGGTCGACGGCCTTTCGGATCGCGAAGAAACCTCCCCCCGCCCCCTCCCTTTCTTCCTTGGCTTTCTTACCTACGTGCTTGTTGATCTAAATGGAGACGAGGATCGAGAGAGGGAGCTCGAGCCCCGGTCTGTCAAATCCAGATGAAGATGAGGATCCAGAGAGGGAATTCGAGCTCGGGATTGGGAATTTAATTATATACAACTCGATATTCGGAATCGGTATAAATAATAAAAGAAATGATGACCATAACAATGCTAAATCATATCAAAATCTCTCGATTTTGAGAGATCGTCATGCATGCACGTAATTATATTCGGATCATCGAATTTGGTGGGGTTCACTACTTTGAGTGAGTGCACCCGACTACATTAATGATTATTCCCTAATTGGGGACAGTAATAATATAGCAAGAGGTGACCAATGGAGCTCAAGATTAGAAGAGTGTGATTTTGGTTTTCCTCTCTCGTTATGGATTAGGACAATTATATGGGTGTTTGGATATGTATGAAAGTACAATTATCGTCCCCACCACCACCTATAGATTACGATTAGGTAGGTTTACTGGCTATTTTGCTCTAGTAGAATTGACCAGTGAATTCCTACTCACCATGATAAATGTGATTTTATTCTCGATTTTAATTAATTTCTCTAGGAATTCGTTAGACGTCCTTCTTCTGTCCGATCAAATCTATATTGGATTCGGCAGGATTGTGATTGATAGATAAAGAGATCAGCATAGCCAAAAATGGAAAAATAAAATAAAAGGAGACGTTAATAGATTGGATTAGTAGATTAGTAATTGCCATGAGGTCTTATTGCTTATAATTTTTATTTGCATTTACACCAGCAAATGAGAGAGCGTGTTCTTAAAAGTTGAAAATGCAATACAAGGAAAGAAAATTTAAATGTGCTTATTGATAGGAATGAATTAAATTTATGCAGAATGAGTGGAAGTTAGGATTCACGAGAGATTTGTTGGGATGATTTCTCAAATACGTTGCAAACGTTATATTGAGTTGACAGCATGTTTAAGGGAATGTTTGTTTCATGTTAGATGAAGAGAAATATATATTTTTAAATGATTGATTATATTGCTCGAAGTAATTATTAAATAAAAAAATATTTTCATCATCTATGACAATTTACAACTAAATTTTTATTTATCGAAGATGGAAATATTTTCCGCCTATATATTTTTATAAGTAATCGTTTTTAATAAAATATCTATCTACGATTAGTATAATGGGACAGTAAGATTATATCATTTATCTACGATTCGAATCGACAGATGGCATAAAATAGAACTGCTATGGGAGTGCTGTCATACCATGCGCGATGTATCGCCCTAAATTATTGCACTTAGCACCCCGTAGAATCCAAAACAAGTTGCAATTAGCCAATTACTCCCTCCCACCCCAAAGTGGAAGCGGGGCTGGCAAGCGACTTGATGTTTCCTGCCCACCTCTTTCCACATTCGGCCTTCTTCCTTTTTGCTAATCTTCCTGCTTTTCGGTGGACAGGATTCTCCGCAAAAGGGACAACAGTTGCCGCACGGGAAGATTAATTATTTCCACCGCACAGGCGCCCGGTCACGATTCTCTTGGGCACGTTCATGAAAATTGGCACGGCATGCGACCGTGAATTTGCTCGAAATTTTCTCGATCACGTCCTTTTCTCGAACTCCTCCTCATTTTCTTTTCTTTTTTCTTGCTTCTTTTCGTGGCTTTTTCTTGAAAACCCTTTTCGCCCGCCGACTAATTGGAAAAGAAAAGGAAATATAAATTAATCGAATTAGTGAAAGTGGAGATTAAAGGTCGTTTTTTTTTTTTTTTGGGTACTGATCAAGTCAAATTGAGTATTATTGGGGACACATCCGATTCTCACCCCTCCCCCTATAATGGGGGGTTTTTTTTTTTTTTTTTTTAAAATTTATTCTCCTTGGTTTTAATATTGTAAAGGTGTAAATAGTATTTAGGGCTTCTCGAAGGTGGTGTACGAGTTAGGTCGAAAAATGGGGAGAGGGCGAAGGCCCACTCGGGGGAGTTCCCCCCAACAAAAAGGCTTTTGTCGAGAATTTGTGAGTGCGAAGAGAAATGCCTTTTGTAAACAATTTTAATAATTAAAGACAAAGGCGATTTGCTTCTAATTTATTATAAATGTACAATTCGAAAAGGACAACATTCCTTGCTCAAAAAAAGAGAAAAAGAAAAGGACAACATTCCCTTTTTCGCGTTTCTCGGTTGTGTAATGCGAAAACCAGCTGGAACTTTATGTCTGGACAAGAAAAAGATCGGTTCAGTTCATGTTATGTCCAGGGTAAGTTCCAAAATTTGGCTTAACTAAAAGGAGAAAGAGTATAATTTTGTGTGAATTTTTCCCAATTTTGACACGATACAAAAATAAAAGATGTAGGTTTCTTCCTATTTACATGTTCGGACTAAAATAGCATCTATTATTTTGAAACCGAATGTTATACAACAGAGTGTCGACACTTACATTTTGCACCATTGACCTTTGAAAAATCTGCACGCCTCTCCTTTATATGATTTCTATAATTATTTTACCATTGCATTTACACGTTAATAATTCACCGTTCACATCATCTTCGTTATTTTAAAGAATCTAACAATGTTACCCTTGTATAATTCCCTTTTTAGGAAGAGGGGAAGTACCGAAAGAAGTAATGCTGTAAATCTTCAAGAGAGTGATTAAGTGGTGAAGCACCGATTAGCAGCTTCCTTCTTCGACGTTTTCCGCTCGAAGTGACCTCTTTGTCCTAATCCAAAACCATGCGAATATACAATTATATGTGCATACCGTGATGTTATATAGGCCGATAATTATGATAATCCGAGTCACAAAACGACGCTACACATTCTTGTCAGTGCCGACATACGTCGATCACCCATCTAGCGATATCCACCGTTCTGCAAAATCAGGTTGGTACACTTGCCGGGCGTTGCTCCATGTGAAAATAGGAAGAAAGATGCCGACAGTAAAGTCCAATTTACACGTCGAGTGGACCCTCCGAAGCTGTCGAAGCTTTTAGTTCGTTCCAGTTGATCAAAAAGCAACGCAAACCAAGTACGAAGCTTTTGGCCTCGTCACTTCGAGGAAAATCTATCTCCCCCGCCCCCACTTGCGGTGAGGACTTAGAAAATTTCCCCACTTGCGGCCAGGAGCTGCTTTTTCAAAGAGCCAAAAAAGTTGGAGTTCTCACTGCTTTCCTAGATCGATGAGCATCTAAGTGCCGTCAAACTTACAGCAACTTGATGGCGAAGGAAGATTGGAAAAGTAGGTGCGTGAACTCAGCTAAGTTCTCTGCATTTGCTATAGCAATAGCAAGCATTCCATGATTACAAAAGGAGTGGGCCAATTGCCCTATAGGAACATTATCATTTGCCTCTTCCTAAAAGGGTTTTGCTCTCACTAGGCGTAGCCCGTGCGGCGTCCTGATTTATCGATAGTACGATGAAGCTCGCGAGTCACATGAGTTCTTTCGATATCCATGAATAGGGTCTTTTTGTCTGATTGGTCTAGACCTATTTTGGGGATGATTATGCTCTCCCCGGACTTCTTTATTATTGTTAGAGATATGCTTCCCATTCGTCGCATGCACTCGTCTCAATTTTTCTACCAACTTAAGTCTCACAGACATAGATTTGCGGCAACACTCTTTCTTTCGTTTTTATTCCAATCCTTCCATACACTTTTTATTGTGCTTTCACTTTACAGTTATATCATTGACACGAGAATAAATACGCTTGTACCACCAAACTTTTCATGATAAATAGTCATCACTAACTCCGTACGAAAAAAGGTTATCATTTGCCTCTTCCAAAAAGGCTTTCACTCTCACTAAGCGTGACTTGTGCGGCGTCCTGATTTCTTAACAGTTCGATGGAGCTCGCAGGTCACGTGGGTTCTTTCGATATCCATGAATAGGTTCTTTTCGTCTGATTGGCCTACACCTATTTCGGGGATGATTACGTTCTCCCTAAACTTCTTTATTATTGTTAGGGATACGCTCATCTGTTGCATGCGCTCTTCTCAATTCTTTTACCGACTTAAGTTTTACCGACATAGATTTGCGACAACACTCTTTCTTTCTTTATATTTATTTTTATTCCAATCCTCCTTACGCTTTTTATTGTGCTTCTGCTTTCTAGTTATCTTGTCGACATGAGAATAGATACGTACGTATCACTGAATTTTTCATAATAAGCGATCATCACTAACTCCGTACAACGTACCTGAAATTTAATTGATTCCAATATCCTGAAAGTCTTAAAAGTAACATCTCGAGCAAACTAAGAAGGAGCTTCGAAAGGGACATGTTGATGCTCAGCACACGTCCAATTTACCAAATGATGGTTATGGAAAATCGATGCCATGACACGCTCCATCTCCTTTCCTTAAGCATGCTCAATGATGAGCAGCATGCATCTTTCTCTTGTCGCCACCTGCTCAAATCATGAATATTTCAGATCCATCAGTTGATTATTCCTAGCAAATTTTCTTTCAAAAGAAAAAGAAGAAGAAAGAAGAAAGTAAATATGTTAATGTCGCCTGGATTGAAATGGAGAAAAGCCACTTCGTCTCTAATTTTCCTAGTGATGCATGACTTCCCTCCCCTTCAACCGTCGATCCAAGAAAAAGACAAGAAAGGCTAGATTTCTCCGAAGCAAAACCTTATCTTTTTTTTATCGCTCGCGTTTCCTTGTCATCATCAAATATTGTCGTACTCTTGACATTGCTTTCAAATCGCATTTCAATCGGAGATGACGATCGACAATTGCCATTGGGTCCCTCGACTTATCACGTTTCCCTCTATCAAATTCGATTTTGTTTTTGTCAATTAAGGCCCCTAACCTTCTTAAGTTTTCCCTTAATTTGTTCGCCGTGATGCCTTGAGTTTCCAAGCCCCATCACTAACGTGGCCGCAGGAAAAGACTTCAGGACAATACAAATTGTCTTTGAGAGGATTTTGTCCCAATTAATTTCCGTTAGATACGAGGTATTATTACCTGAGCTTATTATAAATATGAATACCGGAATGAATTTGGACCATAAAAAATGGTGGGTCCCGTCTAAATCGTCCTTTTGTCCCGCTTGTCTAGATTCAATTTCTCTAAGAAATGAGGTGACAAACTATGAGAAACAAAGGGAAAGAAGTACTAATTCAACACCTTTTGCCTATTGAGATAGGTATATAGTTGCTTGGCAGACAGGTCCTCGGGGTTTGAGCAGTATTGAGATTGATTCGATGAACTCGATATATAAAAAATGATATAGGATATTAAAAAATATTTCGATGAAGTCGATATATAAAAAATAATGTGGTAGAAGATGAATTAATATTTAAATAAGCGAGTAATATTCAACTCTCAATAACAGTTGGTCGCGTTATTTAAATGTCATTTTTGTAATCAAGTAATGACGGGATGGCATTTGTCTTGAAGATCCGTCGACAAAAAATTATGCACTAAGGAAATGACGGATAGTTAAAGGCCGAATGTGTGTACACATGTCACATGATTTAAATGTTTGGTAATGAAGGGTTGCATGGACAAGGTAGGAATATCGGACCAGGGACCGGTTGTAAAGAACGCTTCAAGAAGCTGCTCGACTGATCAATTGATTTTGGGGGTGAACATCAAATAACAGGCCGGAAGAAGTGCGTGATGACTAGGGCTTCGTTGCATATGCAACTTGACCAAATTTCACCAACTTGGTCCCGAACTACTGTCGTGTCTTCCTCTGTAGCACCATGGGCAAGTGGTCAAACATCAAATTCTTGTACCCAGTTCTTATCCACAAAGGCGATGCAACTTGTGGGGACTTCGACAGCGATGAGGGAAGGAAACCCAGGAAAGGTTCTCGCTTTCTATTTTTATGTCTTTCTTTGGTTGCTGAGTCTGAAAACACAAAGCCAGCACAAATGCCACCGACTGCAAGTTGAAACCTGACCAAGATCTCTCAGTTGACCACTTCACTTCGCCATCGCCGTCGCCGTGCGCAGCAGTGATTGACCGAAGTTATTGTCGACTCAGTCCAGAGATCGCTCCTGAAGGCGAACAGAGAAAGAAGAGCCAAAAAGCCGCAAATAATCAAAAGCTATAGATGTAGTATACTCGATGGACTTCATTGAAACATATGCACAGCTGCAATAGTATATCTTTGACAGATGGGAAATACATTTTGACTTTTACCAGGGGACGTGTCCCAGAATCCCGATGATCACGGATCGGATTCACGATCAGAACAGTGACCGGTGAAGAGGATGAAGGAGCTAAATTTCAAATCAAGAAGCAAGTGCATGTCAAAGCTACTTCATTACCTAATCTTCCAGTGAAAACGGTGTTAGGATGTGAATGAAGAATAATAAGATGTTTCCCATCTCTTCCATACTACAGCGTTTGAGTAGAGTGTTAGATGGTAGGTGAGAATTAAGATTGACTGAGGCGAAATTTTTTAGCTTACATAAGCTTTCGAGAAAAGAAAGAAGCTGTATTTTCCACGAGAACCGTTCAACATAACAGCAGGGCCAGGAAAATCACAATGCTCCAGTTCCCTACTGCCTTCGGATACCTTAGATTCTACACGACGGAAAATTTGAGCGCGGCGTTCTGGAAGACACGCGTTAGACAGACTATTCTCTAGTTAATACGGAGTGCACGACCACACTGAGAAGAAATTCCAGTTGCGAACGTGAAACTTCTAGTGAGCACGTGTTTTCCATGCAGGCGCACGCCTATTTCTCCACGGCCACACCACGAGGCGCACGCCTGGGGAAGAAAGTCTCTTATCTGCATGGACTTCTATGATCAAGACAACGAAGCTAAAGATCAGTGAAATGAACGTTCCTGATTAGATAGGAATGGCCTTTGGCTTCTGACTTTAAAAGGGTTTGTTGCTATGACAATGCAATATGGTCATCAAGTTTGATCAAATCAAGCACGGTTATTTAGTCATAAAACCCCGCAGATTAATGCTGGAATGACGAAACCGAATCTTCTTCCAAACTACGGAAAATTCAAATGAAATCAAGGCGAGGGATTGTCCGTGTGACGACAGGTGACAGCATGAGAAGTTGAAATGTAAGACAAGAAGGAAAATAAAGGTAGAAAAAGTACGGACAAGCTTAACTTCAAATGAGCGAGCATCCGATAATCCTTGTTTTAAACCCCACTCGGTGTGATCTTCCTAGAGGCTGTTCATGCAGTCGTCGAGATCATCGACTTCTCTCCTCTCGCATGTCCCGTGTTAAGCACGAGGTGCATCTATTGCAGTTTCTCTTGTCCCTTCCTGTTTCGACCATCGGGTGATTTCAGCACCAGGCAATTGCTTGACGAAATGGGCATCCATCAAACCTGCGAATCGAAGGACGAAAGGACTCCATTCGTCAAATCTTCTTCAGCATCATGCCCCTGTCGCCATCATAAAGAAGTCGAAAGAGTGTCTTTAGTCCTTCAAGTAGTACCAAAGGACTCCAAACGCCTCTTACCATTTCCAAACTCATTTCTCTATACCAATTCGATTCAATAAGGAGAGAACGAGATGTGTCGTTTGAATGCTCATAATGCCTTTTGCATAATTTTGACTTGTACCCTTTTTCTGAATGCTCTTTTTTTTATAGATTTTCAATGACCTCATCAATTACCGACTTCCTTTCATATATTATACCGTCTATCAATTACTTTTCATCTGATCTCGATTCTTGGCAAACAAGATAGATGATTCATGCTTTCTTTGCATGGTTATCACCATGACCTTTCAATCCTTGTAAACATCGTGACTTTTGTAATTTCTCCTAGCGCTTGGTTATCATCTTTCATATTTCGCACTACTTTAGAAAGTAGTGCAAAAGAAGAATTGTCATAGAAAACGAGATGATCTAGGATTGATTTCTTCTCGATTGCCTTCCACGGACGTCTTTCGTGTCGTCACGATTAGAATTGCATGAGCGGGATTGCCGGCGTCCTCAAATCAGCAGATTCATCAGCAACATCGAAGATTATTTAACAAGACCTTTTAAAAATTGTCAAGAAACTTAGGAAAGCATGCATCGATCGACAGTAAAGGGCAGTTACGTAAAAATCGTCATGAGCAGGATTGCCGGCGTTCCTCAAATCAGCAGATACATCGACAATATCGAAGATTATTTAATAGGATCTTTTAAAAATTGTCAAGAAACTTAGGAAAGCATGCATCGATCGACGGTAAAGGGTAGTTACGTAAAAATTGTCATGAGTAGGATTGCCGGCGTTCCTCAAATCAGGGGATACATGGGCAACATCGAAGATTATTTAACAAGACCTATGAAAAATTATCAGGAAACTTAGGAAAGCATGCACCGATCGACGGTAAAGGGCAGTTACGTAAATTACCCCGATCGGATGCCTCGCCCGCTCCGAAGCGCCGGCCGGGACGAGGAACACGATATCCTCACAGCCAAACAGAACGTCGCTTACGTTTTTCTCTTTCCGGAGGGAGAGCCAAACAATAAAAAAAAAGAAAAAAAAAATTAAAGGACGGCAGAACAGAGAAAACCCGGGGAATTCGAAGACGGAAAAGAATCGGAATTGACCTCCTACTCGTCGCAGATCTCTCTTTCTCTCTCTCTCTCTCCCTCTCGCGCGCGCTGTCTCTCCGCGTCCGTGCGGCGTGGGAGGTAAAGCAGACATGGCGGACGACAAGCAATCGACGTCGATTCCGTTGACCGAGCACTCGAGCCACAGCAAGGGCGGCGGCGGCGGCGGCGGCGGCGGCGGCGGGAGCGGTTCCTCGCTGCAGGACCCCGAGGACGTCGAGAAGTCTCCCCCGAGCTCCCCGAATTCCTCCACTCGCAAGGTGATTCGCCTCGATTCTCCTCCTGAGGGGGCGCCCCTCTTCTTCTTTCGGTCGCTGAATCGATTAGGCTCGCGTGGAGTCATTATGTGTTGCTTGGGAGAAGTTCCCCTATCGGCTCTAACTATAGATTTGAGGTCGGAGGTGGTGATTTAGCAGTTTTGGCGCGCGTAGGTAAGTCGATGTTCCGCTAGAAGTCAGTGTGAGAACTCGTTTTGCAGTTTATTGCGATTGGGGTGTGGGTTGGAGCTTAAAATCGAACTCTGTCTGAAGCTTGAAGTGGTCAGTAGGGAGGTTCGGTTCGGTTCGCATTCCTTGAAGTGGCGGAGGAAAGATGTTACTCAGTGAGTTGCGTTTTGTGTCTCGACTATGGGAGATGGAACTTTCTGTTGACTTGAAGAAAGTTTAATACGCTATGTGCACCATGAAGTAGATGAATGCTGTTGATAAGTTCCTCCTCGGGTAAGGGCTGAAGGAGGGTTATTGCTGTTCCTTGGCAATGCGGGGATCCTGATTCCGATTAATGCAATTGGAGAAGTTTTCCTTTGTAAGGTATAGGCTTTGAGAGGATAGATGGCCTCTTTCAAATGTGAGATGCCTGATGATCAACTGGCATGCCAGATAGACTGCCGATAAACCTCAAACTACTGATATGATGAAAAAAATCTTTCCAGGAAGCAGTTTAATGAAGTTGTTAGATGGAACATGTTGAACAATAAGTTTTGTATAAACTTAGTTATTGAGAAATGTCTACCTGTGTAGCACAATGACCCTGTATGCCGTTGGCCACCCCCATAAAGATAACAGAAAGAAAAACAGTGTCATTTCTTCTTAATCAGTGTTGATGAAGTTATATTTTCTGTAAAAACATAGTCTTTTATTTCTGAAGACTAAATTGTGGGTTATGTGTCATTTTGGCTTAATTCATGCTGAATAGTCCAATTTGACTGAGTACATTGTATTTGATTCAGTCCCTGCAGATAAAACTTGGATGACTTTTTCAATTTATGTTTGTCACGTGTCTTGTGCTGCAGGCTTGCTATGCTGTCCTTCAGAGTTGGGTCTCAAAGAAGTTCATGACTGGATGGTAATATGGTGACAAGGATGTTGTGGTAGTGGACAGTAATTTCTGCCGTGTAAATTCTTCCTTGAGATAACCTTTTGGTTTTTTGGAATTGCAGCGTTGTTCTCTTTCCAGTTGCTGTCACATTTTTCATCACTTGGTGGTTTATTCAGTTTTTTGATGGGTTTTTCAGTCCAATTTATGAAAGACTTGGCGTTGACATATTTGGTGAGATTCCATACCTCTTGTATTGCTCTTGCTGTTGAAGATTGAGTGACTTGATTAGTTCTTATACTCAGCATGTCATATTATATGTTGACATGATGTTCGTAATATGATGCGCATGAGCAATTAATGGTTGTAATGGTTGGAATGCTGGAGTGAGTAATTAGAATACTTAACATATAATGATTCCTTTTCTTGTATACCTTGCACAAATAACTAAGTTTTGGAAGTATGGAGTATTTGAACAAGCCAGGCTGGAAAATTTGTAAGTTAATTGATATGGTCCATAAATGAAACTTCTTAAGTTTGTAGAGGCTTTTACCTTGAGTATCGTACTTCATGAATCCAGTGAAGATTTGAACAAGCCAGACTGGAAAATTTGTAAGTTAATTGATATGGTCCATAAATGAAACTTCTTAAGTTTGTAGAGGCTTTTACCTTGAGTATCGTACTTCATGAATCCAGTGAAGATGCTGTATTCCAACTCTCCAAATTTCTGCTCTGCCTATAGTTCCAATCCTGTATGAGTTACATGTCTGAATTGCGATTGGTATTTTCCAGACCTTATTAAGTTTTAGAGTGCACAATCCAGAATAAGCTAGCACCATAAGATTTGCCTTGCTGCATTTAAGTTGCTGGGCATATGCTGAGGTATATATCACCAATTCTTGGTGGATTGGTGCACCCACATCGAGAACAGTAAGGGGTTATACCCAGTGTCATTGTCAAGTTATGGACTGGATGCACGGACTACAGACAACTCTTCAATGACATCATTTTGGAGGGTCTTTGTACTTCATGCAATGTTCCGTGACTTTGGATATTGGTCAAGGGTATTTAAGTACTTTAAGTGGGCACTTGGGTACTTCCAGAAGATATGTTCACTGGATGAAAATCTCATTGAAGATATTCTGGAAGGCAAACACAACTTTTAAATTGTTGTCCCTTTTTATTATAGTTTTATACTTGTACGTTACCCTTTATGATGCTATGAAGTTTCGAATTCATGCCGCTGTTGTTGAAATATCTAAATTGAGACATATGAACATATGCATAGACTTTTAAATGCTCGACATTTTACTTTAGCTCATACCTTCTGTATTTTTCTTCTTCTATTTTTACCATTATATCTAGTGATTCTGTTTCCAACTCAATCACCATTTGAATTGATGTGTAATTAGCATTTAAGCAGGGCCTTATCTTTTGCAGGCCTTGGGTTTGTGACATCACTTATCTTTATATTCTTTGTCGGTATATTTGCCTCGTCATGGATGGGAGCCACTGTATTCTGGCTTGGAGAGTGGTTCATTAAGAGAATGCCTTTCATGAAGCACATATATTCAGCTTCTAAGCAAATTAGTGCTGCTATATCTCCAGGTAAAACCAGTTTCCTTAATATATAAATGAGTCTGGCTGTGAGAGAGAGAGAGAGAGAGAGAGAGAGAGAGAGAGAGAGAGAGAGAGAGAGAGATGCTTTTTAATTGTCAACTTATTTGTAGTTCTCTTTAGCTCCAAGTTTTAGTGCAGTGAACAGCATAATAAATTCAAGTAAACTGGTAAATTCAGAATATCACATTTTCTAATAGCTACAGCCTATTCTATATATATACATGCAATTTTTTTTTTCCCCTAGCAGTGCCGACTTCCAACTGCAAACTGATTATTACACTACTTGATCTCTTCTGCTTCTGTGAAGTGATTAAAACACTATAATGTATGGAGCTGTGGACTAAAATAATTAGCTGGGTATGGCCTTCTTTTTTGGGTGTTTGTGCCATTAGGGTGTAATAACTCCACCTTTTTCCATTACAGACCAAAATACAACAGCCTTCAAGGAGGTTGCAATTATTCGTCATCCTCGTCTTGGGGAATATGCATTTGGTTTTATAACATCATCTGTTGTCCTCCAGGTAAAATGCAGCATAATTTTGTAAGATGTCTAATTCTGGGGTTGCGATTTGTATGTTCTTCAGAACAGCATGTCTGCTTTTTATATTTATGTAGTCTCTACACTTTTTGCAATGATATTCTCTCTGTGGCGACTCGATGGATCTGAGGTGGATCCTGGCTATGCGTATCAAACGGGGATATGTCTGTGTCTTGGCTTGTGTATTTAGATAATTCAAAGGAATACTGATCAAGGCATAAAAGAAAAGAGAAAAGGGCTTACTGAGAAGGAGATTTTCCGAATCTGTTTAGTGCTACTCAAAGATAATTGCTGCTGAATCATCTGGGTGATTTTGCTGTAGACTGAGATGAGGAAAACAGGAACTTCTAATTAATGTGGCCATTTGAAAATAATTTTTCTTGGAATGTCACCTTTTATATCAGTAATAATCGGAGTGTCAAAGGGATGCATGAGTCAATACCGGATGGTACTTGTTCTTTACACGTATGTTGGCTGCTGGAGAACCAGATGTACATTTAGTGAGTCATTAGCAAAATTTTATATGACGGAGCAATATCTGTTAATGTCTTGTACCCTGAAAGGGGAAAAAGAGGGATGTGGTCACTAAACCACCATCAGCATAAATAGACTGGGTTTCCTCTTCCAGGGAACTTAGGCATGGAGCAGTCACTTTTTCAGTTAATGACATTGATGTGATATTTGTCGTTCACGGTGAATCTGTGGAAATTCCACTATACTTAACGCATTCAGGTAAGAGAGATCCAATTACTTTTTCATGATTTCTTCTAGTCTATTGTACTTCAGTTTATATTGCTAAAGAAAGAAAGAGGTTGACTGACCATCTTCAGCAGCCTTTCGCTGGCAGATTTGGGACTTCATTTATTTAAATGCCAAACTGGTGATAAGAATTGTCTTCCAACTATATGAGCTTGTTGTACTGTTCATAGAGGCTACATATCCGAACAATGTCTGGGCACCCGTAATAGCTAATTGTTTTCTGTCTTTAATGTGATTGTTGGATGTTCAATTGCAGAGAGATGATGGGGATGAGGAGTTATGCAGTGTTTACGTTCCTACCAATCATCTTTACATTGGTGATATATTTTTGGTGAATTCTAAGGAGATAATAAGACCTAACTTGTCTATTCGTGAAGGCATAGGTAAGTCGTCCCTCTTGCATTTTACTAACACTATGCACTTTGATGATGACCTTTCTGCTTCACGTTTGTGCAACAAGATTGTCCCCTTTCATGCTTTTTCTTCCACTTTGTCATCTGGTGCAAAAGTTAATGCAAGGAGAAATGTTAGTGTAAAGAAATAGTGACCCCTGAGTTTGGTCTAGGTCCCATTTGGTGTCTAGATTTTAGTGGTGCCCTTTGTCTTCTCTTTTTAAGTTGCCAGATTGCATCCTGAAGTTGGTGTATATGAATTGGTTACTTGAATAACTTCTGTCTGACTAATAAGATAACACTTGTGTTTGCGAAGTCCTTACCAGCTTGGTGATAAAATGTTATGCTTGAATGGTATGGAAATTGGAATTACAGCAGGGTTATGCAAGATTTAGCAGTTCAAGCTGTGTCTTCTAGAATGTGGTACTCAATTTAATATCATGTCAGGGGCTAGTGTTATATTACATGAACGGTTATTTCCTTCTCCTACTAATTGCAGAAATTATTATCTCGGTCGGCATGACAATGCCGCAAGTGATATCTCCGATAGAAACAGTTACCTATCAGAGCAACAGGATCCCACTCGACAGAATGATGTGAAGGCAGAAATGTTGCCGATCCCGCATTTTTCGATCATCTGAAGACAGAAGTATACTTATTCTTCAGCTGTTAAGTCTTTCTATTTTCGAAATCTCTATGCTGTTAATGAGTTGAAAGTCTGGCTTCAGTCCAATGATTAGAGAAGTACCTTAAGTGGTTATGATATGATATCGTGTTCCTCTGGCATTGGGGTCGAGGAAAGTGGATGTCGTCCATGTGGTGTCTACAAACGATCATGGTAGGCCACTGTCTACACTACACATACCTCTTTTTGTTGTACCATAGTCTTCATTGTAAGAAAGTGAGAACTCTCTCTCTCTCTCTCTCAAGTATCCAGTGGCATCTCTAGAGATTTATTTCAAGGCAATATTCATTGTCGTTTTTCTACGGCGTCGTGCGATCAGAACTGATGGTAAGTGGACGAACTTTCCTGAAACGAAAAAGATGGAAGGTGCTAGCTAATACATGTTTTATCTTATATGCACCTCAAATCCAACTAGAACTTGGAGGGTGGGGGTGAGGAAAGCTCTCGCCACTTACAGTTGAAATGTTTTTGACAAATGCATTCATGCGCGTGTCGCGTCCGGGCGTTTATGCGAAGTTGACACGGTCTTATAAACACGGTCAAGATATTTTTACAACCTTGGAGTCGTGGTATGTTAACATACTTAACTAATTTCAGCGCCGTACACCGTCTCAACAGGACTGGCCTACTGACATGGAGGGTATAACATTGTTG
The DNA here is from genome assembly GCA_014182715.1 of Eucalyptus cloeziana. Classification (NCBI taxonomy): domain Eukaryota; kingdom Viridiplantae; phylum Streptophyta; class Magnoliopsida; order Myrtales; family Myrtaceae; genus Eucalyptus; species Eucalyptus cloeziana. The sequence continues at coordinate 32,426,774 of CM024639.1, forward strand.
CCTAGTCTTTCATGCGGTATGATTAATCTTATTCGCAGAAAAGGCATGCTTAGATTCTACTGGTACTTTGGTAGCATCCAGAGCACCAGGTCGTGACTATCCTAAGTGTTCGCCGGGACATTGACCTCTGAGAATGTGGCTTCAAGTGAGCCCTTTTTTTCATTCATTTTCCATCCACACGGTGAAGTACGGAGACCTTACACTCGGTTGTCAGCCACTTTGAGTGTCAGGGACAAATTTCATGTTTTCAGATATGCATTAGGTCAAGACATTTATATAGACTTCCACTAGTTAGCTTCTTTTAGTGTTATGCAGGCTGAGATCTTACTTAAATAGATGAAGCACTAGAGTTTTATAATAGCTATGGTCTTCCATTCAAGCTTCTACTCTGTGACCATTGCATTCCATTTGCTTTCTCCTGATTCCATTCAGGGGTTTCTTTCATGGTCAAGCCTTCAAACACTTAACCCCACTTATTCAGAGATGTAACGTCCTCTACACTCGACTCCAAAGACGATCGGATTATGGTAAGCTTCTGCATCATATTAAATTTTTAAATGCAATTTATAAAGAAAAAGTCTCTTTCCATCAGAGAATTAAATGTTAAAAGGCATTGATAATGATCGGAATGATAAACAAAGAAAATCAACCCCGCAAATTGGCTCGATACAGTGTAACTCTGTTCTTTATCCATCACCAAGCAGAAAAATCCTCTCGCGTCACAACTTCTTTAGAGTTTGCCCTCGCAAACCATTCCAAAATGCAGCAGCATTGACCGCTTTCTTACCTGGAAGTTGAACTTCCAATACCTGGTCATGTAAGACAAATAACAAATTATCCTTTCGCAACATTTCTCCAAAAACATCTAGAAGACAAAATACCAATGTCCCCAGAAAAGAGAATTCATTTTCCAAATATCCAAAAGTGATAAAAGCAGTGGGCTGTGAGGATAACCCAAATGACCAAATTCCATAATAAATTTTGATTGGAAGGAACAAGCATACCTCCAGTACCGTGCCACCTCCACAAGGAACTAATAAAGCACCCTTGGCAAAACTAACGCCATCCACTTCACCACCTTCACCTCTGATCTCACTGCACACCCTCGTAGTGATGATTTTAAGCTCTATGACATTCTGCTGATCATTCTCTTTGTCCATCACAGCAAACTTGGCTCGGGTTCCTGGCCAACCTGCAAATGCACGAACCTAAAATGGTTGTATGTCATTCCACACGGTCCAACTCAGGGAAGAAAGGACCACTCACTTTATTATGAAGGGCCACAGCCTCCTCATTGAAGCATAGCCATGACTCTTCAGGGGTTATCTGTAAGGAGCAGGAGAAGCTATCAAAGACACTAACTCAGAATCAAGTGGTTACTGAAATTAAGAAATTGCCAACTCAGTCTATCACATCCTGTTCTGGCACTTTATTATGTACGGACAGTAGTACCTTAGGAGCTAAGGTGGCTTTAGTCTCATCTTGTGGCTTGGCTTTTGCTTGAGCGGAGCCATCAAGTAAAGAAGGAAGTTCGCGGATCAAAAGCTTAGATCCTGCAGTAAAGAATATTTTCATCAATAGGTAAATGCTCATATAACAAGTGGACATCACTGTCCAAATAAGGAATTTAGATACAACAACTGAATGGAGAACACAACTTCACATGCAAACAAGATAATACACAGGAATGATGCTAAGTTCCGATATTATTTTTCCTCCTGATTAATTGGATCCTCCAAGTCCATAGAAAAGTATTGACAGTACCAAAATAAACATGAAACTATATTACTGATAACAATAAATGTTAAGACAAAGATGAGGGATGAAATGCAAAATTAGAATCTATGACAAATAGCCATTCTATTGCTAGATTCCAGCTTTGCAAAATATAAATGTCATAACACTGTCTGTGAGAGTTGTTTTCCCATTGGCAGTGAAAAAATAAAAATTCTACAAATTCAGCCCTAATATTTTAAAAGAGCATTAGAGAATTGCCACACCTTCAGAGAACAACAGGTCAAGCAAATCTGGCGCCTGCAACAAAACCAGCTTAAGAATGACAAATTTGATCCCAGGAAAGCTAACGAGCATGTAATTCACTCCAGGACTACTTCTTCTCTGTGTGTGTGTGCGTGTGTGCGTGCATACGTGCGTGTGTAGAGAGAGAGAGAGAGAGAGAGAGAGAGAGAGAGAGAGAGATTTATTAGTCAATGTTGGTACATAGAACAAAATTCAATTTATTCAATTAATCAAGCAATTGTCCGAGAAAGTCATTTCATCACCCCATTCACCAAACAATTGCACCTGTCTTGCCTAGAGGTGAAATTGAGTCTAGCTACTCATGAGTTACTCAGGCTATCTCATAAACTACTCAGGCTTGAGTCAATCTATTCGAGTACAATTAACTTCAGCAATGAATTGAGTTGAGCTCAAACTGAAAAAAAACTTAACCAAAATAAAAAATCTAGTAGTCAAGTTTTCGTAATTTTGATCTTAAGAGTAATCTATCAAAACATATAGACTTTCAAAACCGAAGCTTGAGCTCTAGCTAGGTTAAGACTGAACTTTATTTTTTATAATCAAGCTAAATTGACTCCAGTTTAGCTAAAATTCATGTAACATTTTAGCAAGTATAACTTAAGTTTAAAGAAGCCAGCTCCCTCAAACTCAAGTTGAATGTGGAGTCTCAAAAAATCACATCAAGTTACTAGAATCAGCTTGATTACACCCCGAGTCCTGCCCAACATATTTTGTCCCAACTAGTTGATATGCTTGCTATGGAAGAGCAGGTGATAGAAAAAACCAACCTATCCGCTCTGGAAACATCAACGAAACAAATTTTGGCAAATCAATTGAGAAAACAATCCATATCGGCATATTCTCTACCAAGAATTCTTACTACCTTAATTCGATTATCAACTTCCCATCGCTGACTAGCAATCACAGGTCCTGCATCCAAAGCACGGACAGTGAATGCTAATGATACTCCGGTTTCCTTGACACCATCCTGATACATAACTCCACAAATGAGAATATCCTCCTCATTTAATCACATCGTTTGTAAGCATATGTTAACTTAAGCCTACCTGAATTGCTCTTTGAACTGGAGCAGCCCCACGGTATAATGGTAGTAGGCTTGGGTGTATATTAACAGTCCCTAATTGCAGATAAGTAAACCGATCAAATGTTATTCATGCAGCCTCCTGTCTTTAAAAATGATCATTGATTGATTACATTTAACAAAAACAAGAAGATCAATCATTGGTAAATCACTGATCTGGAAGATAATCATGCAGATCACAATAAGAAGCTGGCATTGCATTTGACTAACCCAGTGGAGGAATTTTAAGAAACTTGCTCGGTAGAATATTTCCATATGCTGCAGTGATGCAAATATCAGGATTCAATTCTCTTAAAGTATACAGAAAGGATTCCTGAAAGAAAAGCAAAATCTTAGCCTTATCAAAAGTTTTGCACCTTCTTTACAATGTCAAACTTTCTAGAGTAGCACTATCCAAGCAACAAAGAACTATTGGAGGAATTTGATTAAAAAAAAAGGGTAAAGTGGTTGATAAATCAAATGCATAATGATTTATCAGTAACTAATATTTTCAGTGAACTAAGTATGGAGCAACCAAAAAGATGAAGAAGATAGGTAGAGTTTGTCCCCGTTAAGATGCAAGGGGGAACCATCAGATAACCTCTCCGACAGTTCCGATAGTTGTATGTCACAAGCACGTCAAAACTGGGAGGACGAAAAGGAACCACTTAGACTAGTAAAGTAGCTACACATCTAGTTGTAATCAAAACAAGCAGTTCCACTTGTACAGAAAAATATAAATGAGAAGTGCAAGCTTGGTGCTAGCTCAACTAAATAGAATACTTCTGCCAAAGACAGCGAACAAATCCCAAATCACTGAGACCGTGAAAAAAGAAAAAAAATAGAGATAGAACAAAAGGCACTTAATCTACATTACCTCTCCTGCTCGTTCTGGAGTGAGAATAAGTTCGGGGGAGAATCCCCTGTCGAGCGCATATTGTGCCACCGGAGATGGCATGATCTTTTTCCCCCTGTTTCTTCTAGCCGGCGGTTGGGTAACTATTGCTGCAACCTAAATCGCACCGTATTAGCGACGCGAGTCACCACCACCGGATGTCGAAAATCAGGCCACACTAATCAACGAATCCAACCATTCGCCCCCTTACCGTCGTGGGCTGACCATAAGCTCTCCAAACAACCCAACATTGCCAACACAACAATCACATCTCTCTTCAGCTCAACATGGAATTTCAAAAAGCACCCATCTCCAGTCTCCTACGCATTAAACGCCTACATATATCTCGCAAATAAAACACACCCAATAAAACGAACGACGCCGCGAAACCGGGTAAAGTAACGAGCGGGAACATCACACAGAGCTCAGCGGATGAACGAAAGAGACCATAACACAGCGAGGTTGGAGGCGTTACCTCGAACGGGGAGTCTGGGGAGCTCGAGGCGTTGAAGAGGGCGTCGAGAACGGTGGCAGAGACCTGCCCAGTTGCAGTAAAGGAAGGAACTTTAAAGGCCGCACACCATGCAGATTCTCCCAAGAACGAATTGACACGAGTAAATACCCGCCTGCAACTAGAGAGAGAGAGAGAGAGAGAGAGAGAGAGGACCTGAGGAGAGCCGAGGAAGACGAGGGGCTTCTTCTTGGCGGTGGGAGCGGACGACGAAGAGGAGGTGGAGGGGGAGACGGCGGTGCTGAAGCAGCAGAAACGACGTAGCATCATTGCAGCTGGACTCATCTGCCCTCCTCAAACCTCCTGCCTATCTTCTACTTCGCCATCTCCATCTCCATCTCCATGGATGAGGAGAGAAATTCTTGCTTTTTCCCTTTTCCGGATGTCCTGGGAAAATGACATTTACTCCCCGAAACACAAAATGTAATTTTGAACTTGGAATAGTTACTGGATACGAGATGAAAATTTGCTAATTACCGATATACAATTGACTTCTTTTTTTTTTTTTTTTTTTTTTTTAATACAGAGATAGTAACCTCTCGATACCCACAAGCAACTTTTCACAGTAGAAAAAGTTAAGTGTGCACCTATGGCTATAATTAAGGGGCAAATTCCTTTTTTCCAAATAGGTTTTGTTAAGGATAAGTAATTTTCACTTACGAGGATCGAGTGTTGTGAATGATCTTAAAGAATACACGAGTTCCTAATTCCTCGGAAAATTTAATGGTGCTTCTATTCTATCCATTAGATCGGAATTGGGTTAATGAGCAAGGAAGTTAGTTTTCACCCTCCCATCATCTTTCTCCACAATTGTCGCGTAAGCTTCTTCACGTGACAAGTAGTTCTTGATAATTAAAAATATATATAATTGATTTAATAAAATGGCTTGTTCCGGCGATGGGTTATCTTTTGTATCGACAGAACATACACATTATTTTTAACAAAATAAAATGCGGATTTAATTAAAAAAAAAAATTACGCAATACCATTGATAAATTTGAAGTACTTATTTAAAGAACTATATGTGAATGGTTACTTACTTATTTGACTGATGATATTTATACGTGATTAGGAACTTTAGTATCCACAAAAATAGCTAATTTATATTTGATGAAATGACATCAGTGATTCCTCTACTTTAGCTCTCCAGATTTAAAACCAACTCTCCTTTTCATTTTTATTACTTTGTTTCGAAATAACACTGGTGCTTCTTAGAAAGTGTCGCAGTTAGTCGATCGGTGATTTGACCACCGAAGCATTAAGTTGGTAGCCGGAAAGATAAGGTGGCAAACTGAGAATGCATATCGTGCTCTTATTTTTACATTTGCTATTCATGTGGTCACAAACATAAAATAAAAGTTCAATAAGAGGTCACAAAAAAAAGTGGGCAGGGGCACTCCGTGGTTGCAGGTCCGCTGCCGCCACGACGGTCCTGCGACAGCAACCACCATGGTGGTGGTCGTCACGTCTATTGCAGAAGCCCACCCAGATTTCTATCTTGATCTCAGTTTGCGTGGCGGCCATTGCGGCAGTGGTCTTGACTCCGGCAACACATGCAGAAAAGTGGGGAGGGAGCAGAGCCTGCACCACCACGGCGGTGGTGGTCGGGCACATTTTCTAGTAACCCGGTGAAATGAGCCTTCAAATCCGCTTAGCGGACAAGTCAATCACAAGCTTAAATGGCCTAGGCATGTGCTAGAATCGCCCTAAGCAGAAACTTCATGCATCACCACTTCTGATGGCTGTAAGTAGTCAAACATCGAAACATAGCTCAACAACAATCTGCCTCTCAGATCTTCAAATGAAACCTGCTTGCTTCCCTTTTCATTCACGGTGGCACACAGAGCTAATAATCATTTGAGAGAGAGAAGAGAGACCCCGACACTGATACAAAGGCAAGGCAAAGTAAAATGTAAGGTTAGCGAGCTGATGCGACAACCATCTTCTAGCTCGAAGCAGTATGTACACAAATTTAACAAATCCTACTCTTCTTCATTGCTGATTGGTCCTATTTAACTTGAGAATTAGAGCGGCTCTGTTGAGCTGTTGGGGGTAATTTCTCTGATGGACCACAAGGAAGCTGTTGTCCAGTTTCCTGCTCAATTCTGCGCTTGAGCTCCCTCAGAATACGAATTTGACCCAGCTTCTCGGGAGAGAGTTTATCCCAGTAGATTCCTATAAAACATCAGGTACACGGTTATGCCACAGAGAGAGATGACGGATCTGAAGGAGATATATTCCTGTTTCACTAACCTTGGGGCTTGGGAATGGAAGTGTTGGTGAAAATGACCTGTGTGGGAGTGCATATCACATCCACAGGCACATCATGGATTAACAATTTCTCCACTGGAATGTCATCCACCAATTGACAGTCATGCACTGCAAGAGCACATTCACCAATTTTCTGGTGTAATCAGCTAATAAATACTGCTATGGAAATTGATAATGAATGATTAGAGAGCATGCTTATGTTGATGTATGCTGCACCAGCACTAAAACACAAAGGCCTGAGACATCCTTCATTAAGCAGATGCCCCCTCAAAACATCAAAACTCATGACACATTGTTAGCTAAGTGAGTTCGGCTCCAATTTCTCTTCGAATGATAAAGCAGAAACCCATACCAAATATATTAAAAAAAGAAAACTGCTCTTGCTTCTGAACAAGAATCCTGGAATTCACTCATGACGACAGTAACTGACTATAAGATGCATACCATTGAATCTTCCGAGCTTAGCTGATAATTCAATCATGTAATGATACAGTCGTCAGGGTGAGATTTGAGAGGATAATTCCCTATTGGATAGTCAAAGGTTTACACAGAGATGGAGGATCTTTTCACGTCACCCATAGATTAATAATGTGCTTGCGATTGTGGGAATATTGGTGAGTCCAGGATACCAGTTTCAGTGGAATAACCTTCAGTTACCTGAACTAGGCGAAATATGGACAGAATTTATGAAACAACGCACCGGAGGTGACGACTGGTGTCGAGTCATCAATAGCTCCCATATATCGTAGCATGCCATACTCGAGTTCTGCAAACCCCTGCATCAAAATTTTAGGGAATGATTTGGAAACTCCAATAGCTTTTCAAGATTCAGTGAATAGCCAGAGATCATATCCAAGATCTTGATTGCAGCCAGACATTTTGCTTTATCAGTATCGGGAATGTACAAGTAAAGATACTTCCAAAAGTGGATCTATGAGTTGCAAATATGTAGTAATGGCAACAACTGACAACTTATGATACAATTCTGTAAATTAGACAAAACCACCTTAGATGCCACTAGATCTTTGCAACCCACAATTTTAGTCAATAAACATATAACTGAAACTGATTCAGAACCTTTTGAAGCATCCGTACTTGTCCCTGCAATCCCCGCAGGAAAAGAACACAAAAATTGTTGCTAGCCGACAGCATGTCTATAATTACCTCACCCTTCCCAAGCCGAGCACCAGTCTTAGGGTCCACTGCAACGGAGCCAATCACAATCAGATCCACCTTTATCTTCTCATCCAATCCGATCGGCCTTCCATACATGGCAGCCCCGGCAGAGGTACAAGCCTCATTGATAGTATGAGGGGCCAACATAGAGGGCTGAAGAACAGAGAAGAAACCCGTCCTCAAACGCGGTTGAGGCGTTAACAACTTCTTCCCATCTGCACATAGAGGAGTACAATCCCTTACCTTTTTTAGAAAGTTAGCTCCACATCGCTACACATGTTCCTTCTATGATTGAAAATAAACCAAATTCACTCGAGTGAACATATCAGCTGGAAAGAAACTGACCAGAGAGAGTGAGGAACCTGACTTGCTTCTGGGGTGAATCTGGGTTAACCTTCACACACTCTGCAACTTGAAAAATTTCCAACTCGCTTAACTGCCACAAGGCCCAAGTCAAACATAGAGGGAAAAGAACACAATCTTCTACTCAGTTATCTTTTCTGTTTTTTAACACAGAATCGGACACGAAAATCATTAGTTCTGCCTGCTATTCAATTAATTCTACCTACAAGTGCATGATCACACTGGTTAATGAACAATGCAAATGCTCTTACGATTCGAATGATGCTAAGATTGGCTAATGACGTCATAGGCCCTTACTCATCATCGAATACGTTTCACTTATTCAAATGCCTACATACGTAACATTATAACCCATTAACCATTCTCCGTTTCCACAAGATCACTAGCAGAACAAAAGCGAAAATCTCCCACACGACGAAAAATCGAAAAAACGAAAGCAAAAGAGTGATCGGATAAAGTTTGCATTTTTTTTCACCTTGCCAGCGGCAGCTGAAGCGCCGACGAAGTTGGGGATGCGGTGGTGGACGGGCCGGGGGTTCTGGGCCACGTCGCGCGCCTCCATGGAATCCCACACCCTCTTCCGGATCGCCCATTTCCACGCCTTCGGGTCCTCGGATCCTTCGCGCTCCGAAGCCTCCGCCATCGACTCCCGGGCCTCGGCGTCGAGGCGGAGCCGCTCGGCCTCGTAGGCGGCTTCGTCGAAGGCCGCTCCCCTCCTGGCCCCGGCGCCGACTTCCGGCCTCGGCGGCTTCTTGCCGGAATCACTCCGAGAGGCGGCGGAAGTCGTCGACGGCGGCGACGAGAACGAGAGGGAGAGCGGGTTGCGGCGGGTGGTTCGATTCGCCGCGCGCAGAGAGGACTGCGCGATTCTGAATGGGGAAGACAATCGGATGACGCTTGAATCCATGGACATTCGACAGGTTTTTTTTATCCGATGGTGGTCTCTTCGCTGCTCTTTGGAGGGACACCAGACAACATCTTATCTTACCAAAAAAATGTTATGGAATGGGATTAGATTTTCAGTGACAATTCTTAATTAGTACGGTAATTAATTCATCGTAAGATATTTCTTTATTCTTTTTTTTTTTTAAACTTTTTACCGATAGTTTGATGACAAATTGTCATCGGTCGGGACGTGATAGATATAACATTTCATTTTAAGTTTCGAAAATTGAAATTTAGTATTATCAATTTTGGTATGCAAGATAATCGAATGACATGATCGGCATATAAGCGATGTATAAATATTCTTGAATGATCGATGATGAGTTGAGGCTCTTTGATTTTGAGTGTTAGACCTCCAATTGGACATGAGAGTACAAGTTTTGAGACATGGGAAGCTATAGTAAATTCACTCAATAGGTATAGAGATTCTTCGAGCAAAATACGAGGTTTGGCATCTATGATCCATGGAGAGAGGGAGAGAGAACCATAGTATCCGTCACAACTTAAGTTCATTTTTGTTTTGTCGGAATTTCCGAGAAACATAAACACACCTAAAATCTCTTAACACTCTACGTACGAAGTCCCTAAAAAGATGAGCTTAGATTGGGTTATGATAAACTTATCAAAATGGATCAAGAATCTGTTTCTTAATCATATTTGACAGATGAAGTAAATGAGTTATAAATGAGTTCATAATGAAAAAACCCAAAAAAGATATGAGTAGTAAATGAATAAACAATATATTCCAACCCCATACATATTTGTAACTTTTTGTTCATTCTTTATGAGAACACAATGAATTTTCCGAACTGTTCCAAGTTCAAAGAATTAATCCCCACCTTCTCAGGGGATGGGTGGGAACGCGTAAGTTTCAAGAGTGGATTTTGACTCTCACGTCCTGTAGAGGCAGGGCAAAAGTCTGAGAGTGAGTGTAGAATGGAATAGAATAGAGATCGACAAAAAAAAAAAAAAAAAAGCTCAAAGAATTCTCGGTAGGTACACAAATGGGCTTTATTTCACCCTTATCTTTTTTATAATTCATTACTTTTGTAAGTTTCATTTGTTAGTCAATGGAGCATATCTTTCTTGGTTGCATTTGGCATTATTATTTTTACATGATATTCTAATCCTAGATCGTATTATTGCAATCCACGATTAGTATAAATCATATTTTTCAATATCTTACATTCCATTTAATAAAATTTCAATTCGTCTGCATTATATGTTACTATGATTTTATAAAGTCATTATCAAGTACTATCTTTTATTCTTCATTATAGATAAATAAGAAAATTAAAAATTCTATACAATGTTCAAAGCCAATTCTTGAACTTCCTATAGTCAAAATAGTGATTTTATTCAAATAAAATATTCATATAAAGAGCTTAAAGTGAATTATTTTCATAAGTTGAATTAAATATGAAAATATTTTAGTAAATGAGTCGGATTGGATACGAGTCACTAAATTTGTGTTACATATAGATGACTCAATTCGGTTAAACCATTCTCGATCCAACTCAATTTCGACCCGACTTGCCCATTTGACAGTCCTAGGTCATGACAAGGTATGACCGAGAGCCCAACTAGCACGTTGCCACCCTTGCATTACAAAGAAAAAAGCACACACGGGAGAGGTGCCACACGGATGTCTGCTCCAATCATAGGATCGACCTCGATTTAATATTTTCATTCAGCATAGCATTCCCCATGCGCTCTTGTAGGCATGGGGAGAGAAGAAGAAGATGAGGAGGAGGAGGAGGAGGAGGAGGAAGAGGAGGAGGAGATGGTGGAGGAGGAAGAGGAGGAGAAATTGAAGAAGTTAACAGTGATATGAGAAAAGACGATAGCAGCGAGGAGGAGGAGGAACACAAGCTCTCAAGAGACTAAAACATCCTTCATAACTAGCTCTTTGTGCCAATTCAACAGGGAAGAAAAATGAACAGAATACAACAGAAGCGGCTAAAAACTTAGCCTGGATTTACTACAATGATACAAGAAAAAGGAAAACAAGTACCCTACATGCTATCTGTCTCTCCTTCCCCATCCTTCAAAATTGATCCTATCTGCAACGCAGGACATCTACCCACTAAACTTAAAAAGGACCCCTAACAGAATAATCAGTACAAGCATGAAAAGAATAAAGATATAGAGAAAAGTAGAGGGCGTCGTTGATTATGAAGCAATCAAGTCTTTATCAAAAGTTGAGACTTAGAAGACGGCCACCCACATAAATAAAAAACAGAAGGGTTCGAACTCCCACTATTTGACCAAAAAAGTTTTACCATGCAATGCGTCTGACCATACAGTGACCTAAATCTCCTGCAACTGGGAGAAAGAAATCCGGATTATCGACCCAGCCAGAGAGCTAGCGTGCTTGCACACTAGGGCTTCGGTGGCCTGTTCCTCGTTCTCAAAGAGAACCAGGGCCTGCTTTTTGCCGTTCATCTCGAAAACCTTTGTGTTTACAATGGGGCCATGTTCCTCCAGATGTTTCGCTATCTCCTCCTCTGTCACGTCCTGAGGCAGACTGGAGAGATGGATCATCTTGGTTGGTGAGCAACAGTAGCGGTAGTTCTTCGCAGCATTACGGTTGAAGCGGTTAAGATTTGAGTTCATGTAGTCGTGTGTGTCGGCACCTTGAGTTATGCTTGGATGCTTGGAGAAGTTGACCTCCAGCCGCTTCCCAAAAAGTGCAGCTCCCTATAATCTCAAAATTGAAAAAATTTAAATGCCACAAACAGAGGACATGTATGCTACACTAGATGTCAAATGGTGCAAATAATTCAACAAGTAATGCTCACAAATAAGACTGACGCATTCTTTCCAGATATTCACAAATTCTTTCCGAGTCTTACAGGCGACGTGTTATTGAAATTCAGCGAAAGAAAAGTCGATGTAATGTGACTTCGGTGAATATTCCAATATGCTCATATTGCTTCTGTCTTCAATAGTTAAGAAGCTTTTCAAGTACAAACTAGATGTTCCCCGAAGAGATCCTAGGACTGATATTGCATTGTATACTATAATAATAAACAGAATATAAACATGAATGCTTTGAATTATAACGGAGGACGGTGCAGAGAGAAACCATCTTCTTCCAACAAACACACAGCAACACTGAAATTTTGATAAGCTTGTCACTTGTACCTTCAAAAAGTGTACAGCCAACTCAGCCTGAAATCCATCACCCATCTCAACAAGTGCATGATCTGGTTTATTCCGCAGAAGCTTGATCCTCACAATGTTTCCATAAAGAGAGAACAAGTTGAAAAGCTTATCCTCATCTATTTTCTGAAAGGCAATTTGTAGTCAAGTACAAATAAAAAGTCCATCAAAATTCTGATAACACAACAATGTCTTTGCAGTACTTACATCAGGATTTAAATTAGAGACAAGAACGGTACACCTGTCGTTAGTTCCACTTATTCCAGGTGGCAAACCTCCTCCAAAGGCAGCTGCTATTGCGGCAGCATTGGCCATCTACAAGAAAATTGAATAAAAAAAATTGATTAGCAAGAGAAACTCAAGCATAGAAGGAATAATTAAAAGAATTTAGCAAAGACTAAGAGAAACTAAACAATATAAAAATATCTCAGCAATAAGAAAGCAGTAGTACCGATGACTCACCTGAGGAAATGGAACTGGAACGCCAATAAAAAGACAAAGAAAGTAAAAGTCAGCAAAAATGGATAAGGAAGCAAAGAAACTATAAGTGCTACTTATCGGCAGAAACAGGAGTATGCGATATGAACAGTTAGTATAACAAACAAGTGCAGATATAGTTCATAGAAAGAGTAAAAAAAAGTAACCGTCAAAGAAAATTTAGACAAAGAACAAGGATGTTCTGGGGAAAAAACCAACATGTGAAGCACAAAGGCTAAGCAACTAAGCATTATTGCTCAGCAAGAAAGTACCTGCCCGTGCTCCACCAGCTTGGAGCGCATAAATGCTTCCAGCATCCCCATACCCAGGCTATAACCATGAAAAATGAGAATATTTGATATGGAAGAGTAAACAAGTATTCATGACAAAACTTTGCGCCACAACTGGTAAAGCAAAAGAATACCGAGGTAGCATACCTGTGATGATCTACCTTTCTGTTCAGAAGGCAAATTTGGGTTTGTAAAATCCCTGCAGACAGTATAAGAATATGTTCATAAAAAATACAATGCTATGTAAAATCGTGAAGATTCTATCCAAAAGCTATAGACTTACCTTGATCTCTCATTGTTGTAGTTCACTTGTAGTTCATCAAGGCTGAATCATGAAAAGGAGACGTGATGAATTACGGCAACAGATTGGAGACAAAAATAATAATAAAGAAACAAATGGATAGGCCAATAGATGCAGAAGCGTGAAAAGAAAAAAGTTGCATAGGTACTGATACATACTTTGAAAACTGAATGTCCAGCTGACAGCAACCATCATAGATATTACGTCCCTAAAATGACAAGCATCCGTATCCTATTAGAAAGACAGGACCTACTGATGATACTCAACATAATACTCTACTAACTAGAAATTTAATCAGCACCTGAAGAGAAGTTCTTGCTGCAATTGCAAACTGGCGTGATTGGTATTGAATAAGAGCTTGAAAACCTAATTAGTCAAAAGAGAGGAACAGACAAAAGTTAGGCTAAACAAGATTTTTGTACAAAAACATTGACCATTATGTTTGATGTGACCGCAACACTTAAACTAATCTTGAGCTCTTTGGAGCAAAGAGCTTAGGATATGGATGCAAAATAATTTTGCAGAGAATTAGGAAATACAGTCACACCAATACTCCACAACTCATGGGCAGCCTGGTGCATGAAGCTCCCACATTTACACAGGATCAGGGGAAGGGCAGAGCTCACATAAAAGCATCATATGGTCTTAAGTGACTATAAACACAATTTCAGGAAGGAGCCCAGTGTGTGTGTAGACACATCTGCACATGCATAGTGTGCACATGCGTGCATGCATGTGAGAGAGAGAGAGAGAGAGAGAGAGAGAGAGAGAGAGAGAGAGAGAGGGAAAGTGGGGCAGTTTGAAGAGGGGAGAGGGCTGACCGGCTGATTTTTGAAATGTCACAATCTTCTCCACAAATCCATAAGGAGAAAACACTTGATGCAGCACCTCTACCGTTATAGGATACAGCATGTGGTGAATGGTGACCAGTAAAATCCGATTGGGCTGAATATACCAACACATTCAGAAAAATGTCAGCATAAGGAGAAGAGAAGCAGTATGACAAATAGGAACAGACGGGTACTTGTAGTTAAACAATATGACCAACCATATATCTGGCAGTGGATATTTTTACGTTAATAAATAAGATAGACACACAAATGACCATTACCTAACCATGTGTGAACATATAATGATATCAAAGCACCAATCAAGAGTTCAATCCTGACACCCCCTCCAATTGTTATCCTCACAGTTCTCCTGTTACTATGTTCTAGTCCCTAATATCTCATTGATGTGGTCAAATCCACATCGTGTTTCACATGTAAGGACCAGCATACACCGAGGGAGTGTTAATGCGTTAAACTTTTGGGGAAAACGGTTGGTGAATACATATAGATGCAAAAGCAATGAAAGTCAAAGCATTTGTGTAAATTGGATCTTACTATTCTCTAATTCCCTCTTCTTTCCAAACAGAATCGACTTTTAATGCCTGATTGGAAAAGAAGTGCAACTTAATTGGGTAAAACCATTTTGAGATATGCAATAGCCGTAAACTCAAGTAAAAAGCCAAATTGAAGTATCAAACTGTTAGAAAGTCTAAACCCAAAAGCTTAAGTTAATAGATGAAAGAAGACCATGTGAATATAAAGAGCATATAAGAACCATTGACGAGCGATGTAGGATAACACTTCAACACCCTTTCTCATATGCCGGATTATGAGTCACATGTGGAATTTTGACCACGCCACGTGAAATTTGACTAATGAAGAGAGAGACACATATTTGCGAAAGGGATAGCACCGACTCTAATACCACGAGAGATTCTATGACTATTCTAAAAGTTTAAGTTATTAGATGAATACATGGTTTAATATTTGAATATTCTAATACTCCCTCTTACACATAAGCCAGACTTTGGCCAAAGCTTAAAGCATGAATTTTTATAATTGGGGAGGCATATAGGGCTTGAAAAGATTTGAACTCAAGACCTCTTGCTCTTATACAATATTAGAAAGTCCAACCCAAGAGCTTAAGCTGATAGGTAAAGGAAGACCACACGAATATAAAAAGCGTATAAAACCTGTTGTCAAGTAATGTGCGACAATACTTCAACACAAACGACATTACATATTGTCCAATCTCACTCACTCGATTGAAGTAACTTCGAACTCATATTATTAAATTTCAAGCAATTTAGAATGCCCTTGAGTTCCAACAAATTTGAGAAACCATTGATGAGAAAAGGTCAAAGCACAAAAAGTACAAAGGTCGCAAGTACTACCATTGTCAAAGTATAAGAACGAACTTAAAAGGCATATCAGTTGCCTGTGAAAGCTGGAAAACATACAGCTTCGACAACATCTGAGAATCAATTACCACTAGAATTACTATCATTGTGAGGTGAGTATGTTTGTGTCATTCTTGCACTCAAGTATTGCTAAACAATGAATAAAGGACTTATATTTGTAACAACTGCATAATATAATTTCCACTCACCAAATTACTTGTTCTAAGAAATATTTGAAAAGACAGCCTGCCTGTGAGCCAAAACCACAAGTTGACTAGCAATTATGTTAGTCCACTATCTGACTTCCAAATGACCTTATATGGCTTCAATTCAAGTTAGTAACACAGGCATCAATTGCTGTCTAATGTAGTGTACACTGGTAAATATACTGGAAACAATGAACCATGCTTCATTTTTCAGCTTCTCTATGAACTAATCCAGGAAAAGCTCATGACTTGTCTCGACAAAATGAAGTCAGCTCAACAGCCATTGACCATTGCCCACAGAAACTTGAAAAGTTCACTTCATTTTGTTGGTAATTTTCCAGGAATATTCAACAGTCCAACACATTGACAAATCAAAAATAGACTGCTAACCTCATCTCCTCTCGCTTGAGCATTCTGATCCACTGTGGTAAGCTCTTGATGTGATGAGAATTGAACATATACATTCCTACCCCTATATTGAGAGGAAAAAGGCTGAAATAATTCAGAACACTACTCAAAATAGCAGTCCAATCACCAAAATCTTTTGCCTATCAATTCTTGTCACAGTCCTTGCAAATCACAATGGCATTTGCCAGGCCATCAATTGTTTATAGCAAAATAGTATTAAGGAAAAGCCAAGATAACTACTGCACACAATAACGATGTCAATAAGTCTTTTACCTAATACTTGGCTGAACATTTGCATAGAACTGCAAGGCATTAATTGCAGAAGGTATATCCTGCATTTGGAGAAGAGCCTGCACAACAACAGGGTTTAACAACAAGCACAAATTTCCCATCTGAATCTAATATAGAAAATAAATCATAGGAGATATCTTACAGCAGAAGACGGACCTGATTCTTTGCACGGAGCATTACAAGCTTCGTAATGACTCCAAATGGCTGAAATAGTTGAAGCAGATCGTTCTGTACACAAATCAACCAATTATTCGGTAACTCTCGCAATTATGTGCAGAAATTTAACAATCCTCCGTCTTATGCCGAAAGGGAGCAGGGTCTGGAAACAGCTTATCGTAGAAATTGTATATCATAGTCATTGAAATCCCAGTATGGGATCATGGATTGCCATTTTCTAAGAAACAATCCAACAGCCTACTCAAGCTTACTAACTGTTTGATTCCAATGATATAAGTGTAGATAAGAACTAAGAAGTATAGATCTGACAACTTGTGTTATGGAAAAATGATTTGCTATGCAAGCTGTAGCTCCTGGATACCTTACAGATAAAACACAGCCAAAAAGAGAACAGGAAAAGGATATAAAATGTGTTTTCTTCCAATTTGCATGTTGCCGTATGCCATTATCGCATTCCTCTCCACTTGTGTTAATTAAACCTTAAAAAACTGTGGTTTGTACAATTTGAAATTACAGATCATCAGACAAAACATCCGAAGAACAAGGGTTGTCCGGAAAATTTACCCCTAAACTATGTGTTTTTCCACACCAGCATGGTACAGAAGGTAAAAGCTATCTCAAATTTAAGATTTGTTCCTAAAAAATGTGGAAGAGCAAGAAAACATCTTTACTTGTCATGAAAGTAAACTGCAAATAGAGGACCTTAAGTTGTGAGGCAGAAAACAACCTCTTCCTTCCTTCTTAAAACCATCACAAAAAATGCCACATTCAATCATCTATCTTCACCTCTGGACTTATTCTTTCGAAAGTCCCTTAAGAATTTTACTTGGGAGCAGAAGCTGCAAGAGAACATGTACCTCTGAAATTTCATGCCCGACGTTGCGGACGTGAATCACTTTGGAGGGCTCCGTCATTTTTCAGCAACGAACCTGGAAGAAGAAGGAGACCACCACCATGATTAGCAGAACCATCCAACCCTCCAGCATCACAATTGATATCCCTCCACAAACACTCTTCCATTCAAAAGCGACAGCCAACGCCTCCCATTTTCGCATCACGCGCCTCACTCGAAAGACCATGGAAAACCCGCATTGACAAAAAGCGCACACCCAATAACCCAAAAAGCGCGCACAGTAAATTGAAAGCGCTGTTCGAGCGAGGAAGATCCCAAAAAATTTCGACTTTACACTTTCCGCTGGCAGATACCAGTCTCTAACGAAAAATCCACCACCAAAACATTGCTACGAAATGCAAAGCCGAATCGAGAGACGTCGAGAACGAGGAGAGGACTTGCCTGAGAGAGAGAGAGAGAGAGAAGAGAAAGAGAGAGAGAGAGAGAGAGAGAGGTGAACTGGGTCAGGAGTGAATGGATCGACTGTTCGGGATGTTCATCAGCGTTACGGGATGATGGAGCGGAAGGAGAAGCGGAGCGGCACGGGACGAGGGCCGATGTTGTTATTGTTCTGGAGTTTTGGAGCTTGGGCGATACGATGGGGACCTGAAAAAGGCCTTCGGGAATTTTGTCTTCTTCTTGCCCTAGATAGATCGCGCCAAGCTCTGCCGTCTTTCCTCCGTTAAGGATAATTGTGCGCATTCCCCAAATATCATTGCATTATTATTTTTCCCCGTTCACAGGCAAAATCACGTGCGAATTCGTATTGCCAAAAAGGGAAATCGCTTAGGATGTAAATTTCCAATTTTCCTTTCCGTTATGGGGAAAAATGAAGAAGGATTTTTCAGATGATTAAAGTTCAGTTCTACCTCCGTGCTCCACGGCATTTAATGTGTATGCTGCCGCGTGAGACTTTTCAGGAATCATCAGTAGGACGTGTAGAGTTGCCGTAAGCTTGTATGGATCTCAAGGGACCCAGAATTTTCTAATTCAATTTTAAAGAAAAAGAAAGCAGAGCCCCAAGTTTCATATACTCACCGTCCAGTTCACCATGCAGCAATGGCATAAGCCTGTCGAAAACAGGTCAGCTAACATCAAGGGTGCAATTGCTGTAAGTCAGAAAAAGCCCCTCCTCTTTTAAATACATAGTAAAAATGGCCAAAAATGATTTCCTCGAACAAAATCATCCCATGTCTCGCTATCCAAATCAGAAAACTACAATATGTGTAGTACAAAAATACCACAACTGAAGCAAAATCTCATATAAGGAAATTGATGTAGGAAAAGAAGTTATCACAAGACAACCAGAAACCCTCCAAGCGATCCATGAACAGGAACAGTGGGCCTAGTTATTTGCTCCATTACGCCTTCAAGCGTCCATAATACTTCTGCTTCTCTTGCATTGTCTGGAAGCGGCCATGCCCAAACTTGGAAGAGGTGTCGATGAACTTGAGCTTGATGTCCTCCAGAGCCACGCGAGAAGTTTGCTTGAGCAAGGACTGTCGGAGTGTCACCACCCTTTTCTTGGGTCCAACACAGCATCCCTTGATCATCAAATAATCATCTTTCACCAAGCCATAGTGTGGAAAGCCGCCCATTGGAGTTATGTCTTTCTCGGTCCTGATTTTTAAAGACGAAGCAATGAGGCTTTAGAAGCACAAACAATAGTAAAACCTTCCTAGTTAGGCTTTGCTCCAATGAAGGATAAGAACAGCTATCCACTCAGGATAATTCATTAAAGACTTTGATAATGGGGACTAGCAAATTTGCACTAATGTTACACCAGATAAATGGATAATTTGAGGATAAAAAAATCAAACAACAGATAAACAGCACTAGTTGAAAGCAAACACGACGAAAGTAAAGCCTAATCATCGCAGATACCAAAGCAAAAGCTTCCAGCATCTCATGTCCAGATTCTGACCTGTCAAACTCAGTGATAGCAGTGTGGGACTCCTGACCAGCCTTGCCAACTTTATAGACCTTCTTGTTCATCTCAGTGCGGTGGTGGTACCCGTTCTGACCAGCCCTAGCAACTGTGAATGAGACCCTAGCAGGATGCCACGCACCAATACAGGCAACCTTCCTTAGACCCCTGTGAGTCTTACGAGGAAGACGAGTTACACCCCACCGGGTGACAACACCTTCATAACCTTTACCCTTGGTCACTCCGATGATATCAATCATCTCATCCTTCTGGAACACAGCATCAATGGGAATTTGCTTCTCAAAAAAGCCATATGCAAAGTCCACCTTTTGAGCAATAGTCCCGCCATTGACCTGGATTTCCATCAAGTGTGCTTTCTTCTGCTTCAATCCCTTCATCTTTCTAATCTGAAGCAGATTAACCATAGAACAACATAAATGATATTTTTAATCAGGCAACAAAACGGCCAGATTTTGAAACACTCTTAAACACAAAGTTCAGCACAGAAGCTATGACATTATTCTGGAGGCAAAGCAAGCCATACCTGGGTGTGAGCCAAAACACGAACAATAGTTGCATATTTCTTAATTTTCTCAAGCTGAGCTTGGATGTTCTTCTTTCCATCTTCAGTTTCATACTGCTTTGAGTACTTGGTGAATGCCTTCTTCTTAGACTTGCACCAGTTCTTGTAGAACCTGCGCCTCACTTCCTCACTCAAATGCTGAGCCCACACTGTGTTCAACGAGCGAAGGCCTCGAGGGGTCTTGACATAACCCACAACACCAACCACCACCATTGGAGGGGTTTCAACAACTGTCACAGCCTCACATGTTTCCTTCTTGTGAAGCTCTGCAAAAACACAAAATTAGAGACATAAATTCCTACAAAGTGGCAGTGAAGGGAATCAAAACTCAGAACCACAAACACCAGGACTAAAAGAAATATATAAATATGTAAAATTCCTTATACACATAGTTGTGATAGAATCTACTGACAATAAGCTTAAATCACCATCAGCAAGTGAAGATCCTAGAACATAGTGCAATACCATATGAGTATCTTCCATTGACAAGCACATAGCTAACTTTTAGAAATCATTTTATCACACAGTAGATGAAGAAACATCTGCCACACCACCCTCGGAACAAAATACATGAAAGAGAACATCGAGATGTGTCCTTTTCCAACTAGTTGTGTCTCTAGTCTGCTAACAGTGAGAAGATAGTTCATCAACTCTCTACAACTAAGCTGTAGTAACACATAACAAAGAAAAAAGAAAGATGATCGGCAGAAGAAGCTGATAGGACTATATTTTCTCGGCGTAGAATTTGATACCAACCTGAGTGAAATTGTACAAAATCTTCACTAGTGAAGACAACATAAATTATTTGTGGTGGGTGAACCTACTATTATTTACATAAGAAATAGGCATATGACTTATATATGTTATCGGCTCACTGGCCACCATAACCATGGCAAGGTGTTGTATCTCAAATACAGGGAGGCTTATCTTGGCCAGTGACTATGTGACGAGACGGAGCAAGTCTTAAAACTCTTTCTGAATAATGGAAAGAGTCAGCAAAGAAAGCAAATGAGTTAAATTCTCACTTGATCCAGGCTTTTCGACCTCCCTGACAATATGAGTCATCCCTGCCTTGTAGCCCAAGAAGGCAGTGAGCCTGCAAGGCTTGGCAGGATCATCCTTAGGAAAAGCCTTCACTGCAGAAGTCAAAAGGGAAATAGAAATTGATTACGGCAGTGATCAAATAACTCCAGAACAATAACGCTAAATAAGTATAATGATAAGGAAAACAGCTAATGGCCTAAGGAATAAGAATCCATGGAAACTTGAAATGCTTGAGAAGTTTGACATCCTATAGAGAACTGAAAAAAGAAGAAGACCAATGGTACCTTTCCCTCTGTGGCGGGCTGCTCTCTTTCTTGGAAGAAATCCAAGCGATCCGTGCCTGGGGTGCTCAAACTTCCGATGCGACATTCTTCACCTCCCAGTAATACATACCGATGTCAGAATATCGAAACCAACCCTTGAACGCAGAAGAAACTTGCAAATACGCTGTCTTTCCAAAGTAAAAGAGGACCGACAAAGTAACTGAACCAAGACAAGTGTCTAAGGACATGGTCTAATGAACTTAGTTCAGCATCACAAATCTTGCTCGGGAAAAAGCCAAACTTTGAAGCAAAGACGTCCATTACGATGCCACTATACTCAAAAGCACTATTATAAATAAATAAATAAATACAATTGAGAATTTTCAGCAATTCACAAGTAAATAACCAGAGCGATTCTAACACAGACTAGCCTATGGAGACCAATGTTTCTGTCCGTGAGTATTGGCTACAACGGCGACTGATCCAATACGGTGCCAAAGATACGACCTCGGCCAAAGGAACACTCATTTGCAAAATCAAATCGCGCGGCAATAATCGTGCCGCCTATTACTATTCGACTCGCCTGGACGAGACCGGATTCACAAATTCACAGGCGCATCAATGGCCGGAACGAGCAGGGAAACACGTCGATTCCAAACATCGAATGCATACCGATCGCTCGTTCGGGAACGGAGAAGCTTAAAATCCGCAGCCAAAAGGAAGTAGAAGACAAGCACTTCGAGGGAAGCTAGAAAAAAGCTTGAAACTTGCACGCATTTAAGGTAAAATTTCTAGAGAGAGAGAGAGGTGAGACCTTCTGCTGCGGCGAGCTCCGAAGAACTGAGGCGGTTCTGCGGCCGCCGCGAGACTGGGTTCAAGTGCTTATAGTGAAAGAGAACCCTAGGGAAGGCAGAAAGGTCCTGTATTTTTTCGAATTTGCGCAGATTGCCCTATATTTTCTCTAATTCGTTAAAAACCCCAGGCCTTAATGAAAATTAATAAATAAAAAGCACACTAACATTTAAATGGTTCGTAAATTTTGGCTCAATATCTAATGTCATTCCCGAACTTTCAATTTGTTCAACATGATTCATGAACTTTAATTTAATTTGTAATGTCATTCCTAAACTTATAATTTGTTCAATATATATCTTAATATGAAAATATTTAATATTATCCTTCCATTAATTCAAGTTTAGAGATAACATTGAATTATTTTCAATGACTAAATTGAATAAAAAGTTTGGGAACGACATTGAATATTGAGACGAAGTTCATTAATCCTTTATATCATTTACCCTAAATAAAAAAATTCTACTCTTGCTGAGATCAAAGTTGGGGCAATTCTTGCTCGCATATACGTTAAGTTTGGTTTTTGCAGGCAAGATTGTGAGTTTATTAGTCTATATATAACGAATTAAGTCCGAACTCCTTTTCAACGGTAAAATCGAACCTTTTTTCATCACATATTTGTTTTTTTACTTCAGTATTTACTGGGGAGACCTTCAAATGTGATCGTGTGCGATATAAACATATATACATATTCCCAAATTAATTTGACCATGTTTGAGCATTTATCATCATAAAACACATTCACTTGAGCACAAACAATTGACTATCGAATTTCTATTTGACATATCCACTTTAAGGAAATGATAATGTTAAATTGAAAAAATGGAAAGACCATGAGATTATATGCTACTATCATTCTTTCTCGAATTCCTGGGAAGATTAGGAGTCCTAGGACGATGTTGAATTTTAGTAGGAGTACACATATCGTTCTGATTAAATTCGTGAGTGGCGAAAGGACTAGATTGAAAAAAATAAGTTGTACTAAATAGGCACTTTTGGGGAAAAAAATAGAAAAAGAGTGGCGCATTCCTATAACAGGGTTTATCAATTGAAGCTTTGAGACAGGCACACGAAAATTTCATACTCTCTTTCGAACGTGCCAACTCTATTAGTTAAGGCCCGCTGTATATTCCGACTTTAACTTTCTTGCACTTTGGATGCTAAGTTTAAATGGGTTCAAAGGCAGAATTTGTGTTGTTGCTCAACTAGGCATTCATGAGATGCGGCTCTTCTGAAACAATGACAGATGACTGAGCATCATAGCGAGAAAATCTGTTTTTTTTTTTTTTTTTTTTTCACCTTTTTTCTTAGTTAAATTATGAACTTTTGCTCTTGAGGATTTTTGGGTCTCTTTTCCTATAGATGGAAATATGCATAAAGGTATAGGTCCTGTATATCTTCATCAATCTCCCTGGAGATGACTTGGGTCTTTTCATGTATAGATTGCGGAGACTTTCTGTTCTTCATAATACCGTCTTCTTCAGAAAGAATACTATATCTTTGATCGTGTTTCACCAGTTAACTTTCATTTTCCTTTTTCTTTTTAGGACAGACTAAGATTGGTCACTTAATAGCTATGTTCATGAGGATTTCATATTGATTCTCGAGCTACCAGTCGTGGTGTTTTGTCCTGGAGAGAATGATGGGAAGATCTTTGTGCGAATGCAGCATTGTCCTGTTTCTCTGATATCACGTGCCTCGACATCTTTCTTTTCCTTAACTTTCCTAGAAGAGATCTCTCAGGGTCCTTGCAGCCGCGAGGTTCTTTTAGCGCACTCCCCGACATGCCTAAACACTCTTTTGTGTATTGTGCGAATCCGTGAGAAAACGAAGGGACCATCTGTCTTCAAGTTACCTGCAGTGTAAAGATTCTAGACTCTAGAGGAGAACTCCAATCTGGGACTCTCTAGGCTGCATCAACAAGGCAGCATTTTGGAACGCCAGTGAATTGGGCTTGGTGAAGGTTTTGATTCCAAGCTGATGAAGATGAGATGTGATTTCGACTAAACACTGGATGGCGCTCGTTGTAGAATGTTAACTTTTGACGTTTCTTGATATAAAATCAGCATCTTGATGAAATTTGCAAAAGAAAAATGAAACTAGAAAAGAAAGGGGAAAAAAAAAAATCCGACCTGCCGGATTCGAACCAGCGACCTAAGGATTAATCTGTGAGCAAACCACTACAGTCCTCCGCTCTACCAACTGAGCTAAGGTCGGACACGTGAGTAGCAGTCGATCTCATTTCATGCCAGTCAGTCACCACCTTAGCAACGCGGCATTTCCCCTGCGACCACACATCAAACCGATCGAATCCTCACTCCAGTAAAGAGGGTTACAGAGGTATCAATGCGCCCACGTATCTCATCATTTGCATCGAGCGACCGGTTTGGCATACTGCTCTTTTGTCTAGGAGAGAATGATGGGAAGATCTTCGTGCAGATGCAGCATCGTCTGTGTTTCTATGATATCATATGCCTCGACTTCTTCCTTATTCCCTGATTTTCCTCTTGACTTTCCTAGAAGAGATCTCCTAGGGTCGTCGCCGCCGCCGCAGAACACTCTTTCCTTGCTTGGGGTGTCCCGTACCTTACGTTAGTCATCGACTAAAAGTAGAAAAACGAAATGGTTCGAGCTGCCATAGATGTGTGTGTTGTGCAAATCCCATGAGGGAAAACAAAAGGGGCCATCTCTCTTCAGGTCGTGTATATCACGAGGACTCTGCTGCATCAACGTGGCTGTATTTTGGAACACTGCTGAATCGGGGTAAAGCACTAAACGAAATGGTTCGGGCTTGCTAGTTTTACTTCTAGTGCTTTATCTTTAGACTTGACATACGCAAGTAACGCAACGCATGCAGAAACAATCGACACATGACATTCAGGGCAAACCAGTAAAGGAGAACATAAGAAAAAAGTGGAAAAACAAGGAAGGAATCCGACCTGCCGGATTCGAACCAGCGACCTAAGGATTTATCTGCGAGTAACCACTACAGTCCTCCGCTCTGCCAACTGAGCTAAGGTCGGATTTGTGAACCGGGATCAATAAAAAACATATATATCTATATATATATATTTCACACAGCAATTAACTTTTGATCAAACATCGGCTTTTGTTTGCAAGAATATTTTGCTCATTTCATTTAAATTACGCATGAAATATTTTGATCCGAAATAAATCAATGCTAATTAACAATTCATAAATAAAGCTATTAAATATTCAACATGCACTTGATATATGGATAAAGTCCATATGGATAAATTGGACTTCAATTTTTTTTTTCATAGTGTTTTTATTCGTTAAGAACACAGGACACAGACTCTTTTATTTGCATACTAAAGAACACGGGTTAGCCTCCTTTTTGGAAAAGAAATTTACTTATCTCTCTTAATTTGGATTTTCATAATTAATAGAAAAGATTAATCAAACTATATTGTGCTATAGAAAGTGAAATTGGAATAATTTTTTTCTTATGGAGGGTCACGGTATTTGTGTTGACACCCAAAATTACCCTTGACATCATGTGTTGGTCATGAGAGGATGATAAGAGCAAAACGCCCATTTTGTTCATTAAAGTTAAAGATAAACAGGGTTCGTGAAGGTTACTTGAGCTGATCGTTGACGGAATTCTAGAAGCAAATTCCAAAGTCAACGGCTAGGTAGTTAATTACCACATGTCAGGTTATGGGAATAATTCATCAGACTTGAAATTTAAGTGAAATTAGCATCGGAGCCCAAGTGAGGATAACCACCGCATGAAATGCGCATAAAAATAGGGAGCTATTATTTATTTGATGAGCAAGCAGCGCAAGTATCGTTGATAAGTTATGAAACGGTTGTTTATGGATAAGGGTGCTAAGAAGAAATGGAAAATGTGAAGAATATTAAGAGTAGCGCCGGAGGAAGAGGCATTGTACCCCGAGATAAAGATTTTCGTTATAGTCAAGTGCATTGAATCAAGTATCCAATCAGTTAAATCACCATTTTTAAGATGGTATTATGCCTCGTCCTTTTTTATTTCCCTCGCTTTCCGGTATTTGTCACTTCTATTTGAACTCTCCCAACAATAATTTGGCTCACACATGAGGATCGGTATTAAGATAACATGCTACGATCGATACGTTACTGTTACATTTCTCGTCAGCTTAAACCTTTTTCAAAAAATCTACTTACCCAGCGCACTAGATAGAAAACTAGAGCCTCTTTAAAGCGGACCAAATTTTTTAGGACATGAAATCTAAGGGGTTAGCCAAGTGGGAAAGAGACTCAACGAACGTCCTCAAGAAATGCAAGATCTGCCACTCTCTTGTTTTCAATACTCAGCGGCTTGATCGGACCAAGCTTTCGGGAGCTAGGTCAATAGGTCATGGAAAAGTAATTCGCCTAAAGTTCTGACATGGATGGCATATCTATTTGTGTTTCCCTTGCTTTTTGGCCACAAGGATCTGGCATCACTTGTCACGGTCGGTTCTGAAATGGTAAAACAGTAAGTGGGGGAGAGAGATGATATGCCTGAGAAGCAAAACTCCGTGCATTTCATTTATAACAACAAAATGCATGCACAAAATGATTGGGTGGCGATCTTTAATTTCGTGAGAACAACATTATGTTCTGAACCGAAAGAATCAAATAATAAATAATTACAAATTATAGTAGCTGCACTCCTTCAAAAATTTCTGGCCCAGAAGAAGCCGTTATTCTTATACTAACCCGAAAACTATTATACTAGCAAAACCCATTATTTAAATAGGACGGCCTACTGTCAATATATATATATATATATATATATATATATATAGATATTAACGTGTAGATAAATCGTAAATCAAAAGTGATGGTGATGCTTCTTTCCATGAGCCTCCTCATCTTCCCTCTTATCCTCCTCCTTCTCGTGATGCTCGTGGAAAGCAAAGCCCCCCGCTCCGATCCCCGCCACCGCTGCTATTTCCTCCTCCACCCTGTGCTTGCGGGCGTGCTCGGGGTCTTTCTCTGACCTGTGCTTCTCGTGCTGATACATAATAGATTCAATGACCAAAGCGCCCCCCACAAAAAAATAAAAAATAAAAGCAAAAAAAGAAGCATAATTAATGGGGGAATCTAGGGTACAGGTGCAATATGATGATGGAGAAATAAAGTTCAGTCGGATCAATGTTTCTATTATACTTAAAGTAAGTTATAATCTTCTTTTTTTTTTTTTTTGACCAATCCAACCATTACATCAATAACATGTTGAGTTTGTTTACTTTGTATACAAGAGACAATAATTTTGCACGTTATTAGACGCGATACTTGTTCTAGTTAGTTGGTTTTGCTCATCACTACGAGATGAAAAGGTCCAACTAGAGGGGGCAAATGTTACCAGGGCGTAAGCACTGGCAGCGACGGCACCAAGTTCGCTGAGTTCCTCAAGGCGTTTGTGGTGTTTCTCCTCCTCCTTATAATCGATGCCCCCCGGGCCCACACCCACCCCGGTCACCTCGGTGTAGCTACCCCGGGGGCCGTCACTGGTGTACGTGGTGGCCATCTCGGAGTAGGCGGCGTCTTCACCGTCCTTCTTGTGGTGGAAGAGGTGGTGCTGCTGCTGCTTCCCCTCGGCCATGGTGGCGTGTAAGCGGCTGGCCAATGTGACAATTCAAACCACTAAATGACTAGTTTGTTTTACGCAATGGAGGGCCAAGTGGGGATGTATCGATTTATATAGTGATGTCGGGCCTCCTTTTGGGGAGTCCGATCCAATCTCCTCCGACAACGTGGAAGGCAACGTGTGAAAGATTGGACGGTCAAGATACGGTGGAGCCCGAGTCAAAGTCATTTGTAAAAATCAGATGCAGGCATCTTTTAAAATAACTGCCGAACCTGTGTTTATCCAACACTTGTTGCCACGATACAATTGCTTCACAATAGAGAAAAGACACCTGTTTCATAAAAATCTTGTAATATCTCAACGCTGATTCATACCGCTGATTCATTAGTTACTTTCTCAGCATCACAACGTGCTGTACATACTCGAGTTTCATTACAAAGTTGCAGGAAGATTATTCACTTTGACCTTGCTTTATGGTATGTTAGTATGGAAGGAGCAGAAACGATTCGGCAATGGGCGTGGCTAACTCCTCTGACGGGATCTAGAAAAAATCTTTATCATGTTATGGTAATTCAATCGCACATTTTGCTATAGTAATTGTTCATATACTATGATTACGAACTAGTAACGAATGATATGACCACATGTAATCTAGCCATGGTTAGATCAACGTTGTGAGCGTCTCACAACGACAAAGCATGATAAGGATGATGAATTTCTTCCATCCAAGCATTAACGGATAGGTGAGTTTGTGGGATTGGGAGTTGGAGCTAGCCTTGCCTATATTTGAAAGGTGCTGTCGGCAAGAGCATTGATTCATGTTTCATCAGCTGCCGTCTCCTTCACGTACGGCTCCAAAGGTGATAAGGTAACGTCACTGTCGCCCACGGAGATTTAACCAAAAGGATAAAAGAAAAACTTCATCTGTGGAACAAAAGTTCAATTTGCATTTGAAGAACATGGATGGATGAACCTGCCCCCAACTCGAAAATTAAGTGAAGCCATTACGAGTTTACGGTAGGGTCATCATGCAATTCAACCGGCCACTTGGGTGACTTCAGCCAAAAACATATGATCAAGTTTAATGTCCAAACAGGAACTTGAGTCAGTTCTATTGTATGATGCCATCACTTCTGCAGAAGCTTCGCGAAAGAGGAAACAGTTAAAAATAAGTCAGTGCACAAATTAGTGCCATCAAGCCGGCTCAAGTAGAACTTGCCTGTTAACTTAAAATGATTTGTGGATTCAAAAATTCTCTAATCGATCAAGTGAACAATCTGCCATGTCATTCTCATTGGACAACACGTCGAGAATGGGCGGAGTCCGACCGTAGCATATACTCCAGAGCAGTCCTCCATACGTTAAACAATGGACACCGAGCTGGAACAGAAGTGGTCTGCTTTCTTGGTCATACGATGCATGCAATTTATATGTTTGGTCTCTCTCACAATAAAAATCTAAACCAGTGTCATCTAAATGAGCTCCAAAATTGTCTTCATTGACGATTTCAACCGTCCTGAGCCACCCAAAATCAACAGGATCTTTCACTGCTTGCAAGTAATGACTACCACGAGCTAGGAAACCCCAAATCATCTTTGTCAGCACAGCAATACAGCCCATGAAATCCCCAGATATGTTTTCAAAATCCGCATATAAAGCTGGACTCCAAAAAGGCCGCACCTGAACTTTTTTCATCAAGGAGCATCTGCAGGCATGGGGCTCGGTAACTAATGAACGTGCAGTCTGTGATTTTTCTGAGAATATACTCCATGCCAAGTTTCTGGAAAGAGACAACAAGGACTCTCCTGCAGTTACCCAAAAGGTTGCTGCAGATGCCATTAGAGAAGATTCAGAGCGAAACTGATGATGGACTGCTCCTGCAAGAAGCAGCGAGTATGCCCCACTGATTCTGCTAAACTCCAAAGTTTTCGATACAAGAGCAACTGCTTGTATTTGCGGAGCAACTAATTGACTTGAACGGATCCTATAAGCAGAAGCCAATGTTATGTAGGCATTCAAGGAAAGATGGTGCAAGGGTTGCAGAAGAAACTTTTGCTTATGTCCGGCCTTCGCTGCAGAGTCCTCATTGAGGACCCTTTCTGTAAGCAAACTCTCGAGCTTCTCGCAGCAAGACTTTGGATCGCTATCTGATAGATATTCAGATATAACATCATCCATCGACTCACTCAACCTACTGGCAGCCTCATCCTGATAGATGCTGCAGTTGGCACTATCTTCACTGACATAGCCATAGGCAGCACGGAAATCCTGAAAGATTTGGGTTGTCTCAATAGCTTGAAAATTTTCAATCAGTGTCCTGTTTGTCAATATCTTTCCTAGTGGCCGTCATGAATTTGATGCTGGCTTATCATTTCCAGATCAGAAAAGTGATGTACTAGATAGTAGGTAAAATGTGACTCTGGAACAACATCCACAACTTCACAGGTTAAAAAGCAGTTGTCAATGAGTATGAATGGGGACATACTAGAAATATTTCTTGAAGGATCTTACATAATACTCACCAATAAAGATGCTTTATGAACAGATAATGTGTTAAGCAACGAGCAGCATAACATGAACAAGATAATATAAATTGTCAAAGAGAAATGTACATAGCTAAGCTAAATAATCTACCTACAAAACATTACAACTTTGCTAAGACCGTTCAGGTGCATGGGCTAAGTGTATAGCTTACACAAGATAGCAATACTGCAAACATGTTCAAAGTATAAAGGAAAAACAGACACTCGAAAAAACACCAGGAAACCAAATCACTGAAACCCCATCAGCTGCAAAGTTGGAGTAATGAACTTCAGCTGAACTATAAACATATTAAGAGTTAGGAAATCTAGATGCGAACAACACCATAGCATCTATAAATTGCCAAGCAACCACGAATATTGTGCAGCAATAGGGACGGAAAGATAACAAAAGCTTCCTCCCTCCCTCCCTCTATCTCATTTCTGGAGAGCTTATAGTGAAAACTTAAACTTGCGGTTCTCCATGTTCAGTTTACTAGAAGCTAGATCCTTGGTACCATGTAACTCTCTACTTTACCTCCACCATACTTATTCTGTTCTTTCTTTTAAAGAACCTAAGGGTTCCTCCACAATAACCTAGTCTGGAAAATAATTAAAGGACTTTTAGCTTCTGAAGTTCCTACAAAAATCAAAATTTTCTTCACCCAGAGTCAGTCTTACCAACTTCCGAAGAATGAATGACTTGTGAAAGCGAGATGATATCAGTTAGTTGAAGCTTCAGGCCACAGAAACAGGCCTGGTTATGTCCGTGTTTTGAGTATCATCCCATACGACACTTTGTGGTCACAAGTTGCAAAAACTCACATAAAAGCAGAGAATGATCAAGAAAAGGAAAGAGTCTATAAATTACCAAGAACACTCAGTTGGAGGATATTATTTGAGGGAAGGGTAATAAAGTTCAGATGTTTTACCTGCAAAGCGTGATCCACATATCCTAAAGGTTCCGCATCACATCTTGTACAGGAACATCTAAATTGATACTTGGACTGTAGCTCAGACTGCCTAGCTGCCTGAACGAATCAATAATACCAGTACTTTACAAATGAGGTCAGGCACTAAGCAAAAATTACAAAAAAAAGCGAGAAAAGTTAACAAACTCCAAAGCAGTGAAAGACCAAAGGAGGAAACTAGATTTGGAAAAGAAAGAAGTGGAGAGGGGGTAGGGGGTGGGGAGACAGAGAGAGCATTTGGGGCTGCAAATCTAGTGATTGTCATGGTGAGAGCATATGCGATGACGACAATATGGTAATGCAGATCAACTCTTGAGGTTAGAGCATCCTAATTATTAGAGATAATTAGGATAATTCTCCATAACATGTTCCAAAGTCCAACCCAAAAACTTAAGCTATTAGAAGAAGATGTGGTTTAACATTTAAATATTCTATCACTAACAATTTCAATAAATAACAATGAGTTGTTATTTCATTATGTTACTTGCTCTCGGTACTAATATGAGATGTAAGGACTGAAATCATACCCACGCATAATCAGAATTATTCAATTGAAAAATTACTATGGGAGGACATTCTTTTCACTTGACGATGCTCAAAACTTAGAACCTTCAGGCAATAGTATTTGTACCCCTAAGTAAAGCATGATCTTTTCTCCACACAACATAAAAAAAAAAAAAAAACATCACCAGAAAACACTTTGCTTAGACATGAAAAGACTACGCACCTTAGGCTGCAATAAGTCAGTGTATGCAACAGTCACCTCCTCCCCTTTCTTAATTGCCTTTATGCTACGAACTATTATTTTCGGGCCGTAATCTGCATGATCTTCATAGAAACTAATAAAGTTTACAAATTCTAGAGAGAAAGAAATTTGACGAAGCTGTAACTTGTCAAGTCATGTTCTTGCTACCTTTCCCAACTTCAGCAGGTCTGCAACCAACACTGTCCATCTGCAACATCATAACCCCAATGAACACAAGTTAACAACAACCGGCCCTTCATATGCAAACCACAGGAATATGCGTTCGAGTTTCTGCATGTTTTACTTGAGCTCGATCGCCATAAGGAACAATGCGAAGCCTCGATTCGCCCAGAGCCGGGGCGCTCATCTCCGGTCCACTAAACTGAAACCGATAACAAGCATTGGCCGAGCAGCTGTGATTGATCCACGAGAACTCCGTACCATACACAGCAATCCCCAGGCCCCGACCGTCGACATCCTGGACCTCCACCGCATTCGTCATCGTAGCGCACAGCGCCGCCTCCTCCAAAACGGCATCGCCCTCCACATCGCCGCCTCCGCCGCCGCCGCCCCCCAGGCCCAGCTTCCTCCTCGCCGCCGCCAGGACCCTGGCGCCTCTCCGGATCCTCTCCACAACCTCGCCGTCGCCGGAGCTCTCCCCGGACATCAGCTTCTCGCGGTTCGTCAGGAGGCCGCCGATCCTCCAGCTCAAGGCGTCGAGGCCGCGGGCGAGAAGGAGGAGGAGGAGGCGGAGGGCCGCGCGGAGGTCGGACGTGTCGCCGGGGACCGCCGAGGCGGCGGCGGCGGAAGGGGAGCGGAGGAGGAGCTCCTCGGCGGAG
Organism: Eucalyptus cloeziana; assembly: GCA_014182715.1. Classification (NCBI taxonomy): domain Eukaryota; kingdom Viridiplantae; phylum Streptophyta; class Magnoliopsida; order Myrtales; family Myrtaceae; genus Eucalyptus; species Eucalyptus cloeziana. Next base: position 32,459,796 of record CM024639.1, read on the forward strand.
GGGAGCCGGAGGGACTCGGCGGAGGAAGAGCAGACGGCGGAGCAGTAGAGTGGGGAGGAGGAGCGGGAGGTGCCGGCGGGCGGAGACCGAGGAGGAGGAGGAGAGAGGGAGGAGAAGCAGGAGGGGCAGTGGGAGGGGAGGAAGGCGTCGTAGAGGGCGAGAGAGAGGGGCGCGATCGGCGGCGTGACGTCCTCGCCCATGGCGACGTCCTCCGTCGCTCTCATCGCCATCTCCATCTTCTCAGGCGACGGCTCCGCTCCGTCGTCTCGCCGCCGCGCTGCCGTTCACTTGTAAAGAGTGCGGTTAGGCTTTCCACGTACACCGTCGTTTTTCCCAGAAATTGTGAGCAAGATTTTTATTTTGACAAGAGAGAAATTGATAAAGTACCTTTTTTTTTTCTTTTCATCTTACATCTTAATTGATAAAATTTAAAGGGAGAAGGATGTGATCAAATTTTTCGAATTGATTTAAAGCTTAATTGCATTATATATATATATATATATATATATATTATTTTGAAATTTTATATTTGGTCTTCAGTTTTCAACAATGTAATACATTTGTACGAATTCAGAAATTTTTTAGCAACTCACCTTCATTCAAAAAGTTATATGTCCCTATTTATGAATGGGATTGACCATGTACATACGCAATTAACTCCACTTTCCAATAAGTTTCGATAAATTAATTTGAAATTGAAATGTTTGTTTATCAAGTTTGATTAGAATCTAAGATACACAATTTTGAGATTTGCGATTAAAATTTCAGAATTCAAGGCCCAAGAAACTCGTAAGGATTTCCAATTATCAAATGCCACTGGCGATGAGAATTAAAATTGAAGTTCGAACTGACTTTTTAAAAATGCTTAGGATTAAATTGAGCATCAGTTAAAATGGTTGAGACCCCGCAAGGCGATGTCTCAGTCCTCAGGCAATAGTGGTCTATGGACATGAGCTTATAACATGCTCTCATCAAATGTGTATCTGCTATTCAACATTGAATCTATTACAAATACAACAGCCCCAAATGAAGCCTAGTGATTTTACACAAGAAGCAGTGGCAAAATTAAATCTTATGCTATGCTGAATACAATGGTCAGCCAAACCCTGGTAAGAATGAAATGAATGATTTGAAACAAATTTGAAAAAATAATAATAATAATAATTAAGGGACAGAAAACAATTAAGGAAGACATCTATCTCTTCTATACACCCACTCTCAATTTATCCAGAGGAAGGCCCCTATTTGCTACATGGCAGGCAGCACCACTTCTCAACTTGGAGGAAGAGCCACAGGAAGGGGTTGGCGCGCTCCTCATCGTCCGAGGACACACTCGGCGAGGGAAACTCTTCGGGCAGATGCCGATGAAACGCTTCGACGGCAGCCGCCACCCCATCCTCATTTTCTATCAGCTTTGCCATTTCCATCGCCAGAGACTTCACCTGGAAGCATTGATGCGTAGAGAGAGATTACAAAGACAGAAGAGACAGCATTTTTCAATCTCTGGAGTGAGGGAAACTGAGTAATCTTTTGTTCTGTTTTACAATCTTTTTTCTCCTTTCTGCAGAAGATTCAGCATGCCAATTTGTGAAAGGCAGCCTCCTTAAAAAATGAGACTCAGTTTTATCTCATTGAATTTCTGCTATTCAATTTGCTTTGGTCAGGAAAAAAGTGCTGAAAATGTAATCCAACAATCAAGACATGCTTCTTCACATACATACGTCAAGGACTGGGCTCGTCAAGACATCAGAATTACCTCAGGTTGAAGCATAAATCTTATGGCATCTGAAAGATTCTCGATGCTGAGCTGGGAGATTGGTATGGGTGCAGGGCCAAGGCCTCTTTGGTGGACCCTATCGCCCCAGAAGAACTGATCCCCAAAAAAAGGAACTATGGTCGTAGGACACTGCAAATCACACTCTCAACATTAGTTATCGATGAAGCACAAAATAGACTCTCGACATTAGTTATAGATGGAGCATAAGAGAGACGCTTATAATTCTTTATTATCAAAGAATCTGGAAGTGGCGCCAAATACTTGCCACCTGAGGATATTGCCTTATCTCTTCTTTGCAACGCAACACTTACGTGGCAGATTATTTCATCCAATCTAAATGAAAAGAATCCAAAAGAAGCTTTGTGGCAAATTTGCCATTAAGCTACCAAAAGCAAAATGCAAGGCTCCAGTGTAAATTTTTACCCCAGCTTTTAGTCCTGTAGCTGTTGTTCCGGCACCACCATGATGAACCTGCAATTTGAGCAAATATGGTTTCACCTTAATTGGGTCTTACAAGCAGGAAGAAACGATGAAAATTTTTGAACTGGCGTCGATATTTCATGAAACCACACTTCATCAGATCGAGCTATCAGAGTTCACTGACAAAATGACTAATGGCTAGATCCCATCAGGTTCTTGCAGTGAAGGTGATGTAAAGTTCTACATTCGTTCATGTAATAGACACATGTTGCAACTGATGATGATGCTACAGTATGAAGCCAAATTGAGTACTCTAATCTCTTAAGTAGGACAAACTCACCACAGCTGAACATTGAGGAAACAGCCAATCATGCGGACAATCCTCCAAAAGGAAAACACTGTCTGGAACATCCAGAACTGCAAGAAATAGAGTTACCATTTATAGCATAAAATTATGGAAACCCACACATATTCCGTTTCTCAACATTAATAAGACAAGATAATGAATCATAATTGAATCTGACAAGAGATACTGTTAGGTTAACATCAGGTTCCGCTACTCTTTGATTAAGAATTGAGGTTTTACTTCATAACTTAGTCTAGGTATTCCAAAAACAAGTGATTACTGAGATCTAGAGATAGAAAACTTCAGAATTTTTTTAACATAACAATGTTAATAAAAGGATAACACGCAGAAACTAAGGCATAAGTGTTCGAAAAATCACTAATAAGAATGCTTTAAATCAAGCTATATCTTTTGAATCACAATAAGAGGAAAAAGGGGAATTAAACAGCAAGATACTTACAGTTCCCAAGATCACCCCAACCTCGACCAACTATCCCTCTTTGTCCGGTATCCGTTAATGCCTTAATTATGATATCTGTAGTTTTCTTGGGATCTTCAAGAGGCTTCACAAGAGATCAATGAAATATTTACCATCAAACTCCAATTAAACTCATCTCCGAACAGAAAACAGAAAAAATTCCAGAAAACTGATTTTTCCTTTAATCCAATAGCAAGAAATCTAGTTCTTAGAAGTACTTCAGACAGCAAATGCCTACTGATTCATGCATGCATTACGAATCACACATACTGGGTTCATATGTAGACTCATTAGCATATTAAGGATGAAGTAGTAAATGGATGCCAGAGCATACAGTCGACTAAACAGTTTCTTCAAAAACTATAAGGCATCCTTGAGATTACTAAGAAATAGCTGGGCCAATAGCATAGGTGAAAAGAACAGATTCGCATCTAGCCACCTATAATGGCTATGACTGCTTTGCAGAAGAAAACTTCCCATCTGGCATAATCAAATAAATCAAGTATGTCACTCATATCCATAGTCTTATATACAAGCAAAAGGGTCCAACAAGAAGAAAACTTTGAAGCACAAAGAAATAGCCATACCATGCTCCCAAACCCGATATATATAGGTTTTGTTCCCTTTTGAATCCATTCAACAAATTCTTCCTGAGGTTTATACTTCGACCCGAGGTTAAGGAAACAGTAGCCAACAACATCAACTAACGGTCCCCAATCTGCAGTTATTTAGGAACGATACAATGACACAAGATGTGATTTTCAAACTAAGGAATTTCAAAGCACTGTTTGCAAAAATAGACATCAAGGCACAAGACCCAAAATTTAATTGCTGGTGGAACAAAGAACCTAATAGAATGACTGATTTCACACATAGCTACTACATCAAAGGCAAAGAAAAATCAAAGCTTAACTTGACTTAAAATGTCGTGAAATTTCTTAAGAAGTGATGTGTAGCAAGACAGATGATGAATACACGAGAAAATTTCCAGAAGAAACACAGGCTGCAAATTCATGCCATCCTGAGAGCTAGTTTTACTATCCCACAAGCCATTTTTAAATGCTATATTATCATTACGCTACACTAAGGAATGTACTAACTGCCACCATGATGATAAGAGAAGTCATGAAAAGTGTGGTACTCAAGACAGTGAATTTACCCTTTAGTTATAGTTCTCAAAGGTGAGGCTAGAGAGAATGCGACACAAGAATTGCAAATTGCTAGGAATTATTCAGGTTGCTTCGAAACACAAATTTATCAAGGTGCAGGTACAGCATCAGATTAACAAAAATTAGGAGGTACCTCGATACTTTATTTAAGTGAAATATTTCATATAATGGAACAAAGTACTATGACAATGGGGATGTAGCAGCATCTGGATGCTCCCTGGTCAGAGGAAGCAGTGAAACTTTTTAAATTCTCACTGTAATTCTCTTAATTAATTCAGGTTTCTTTATGTCTACTATTCCTCCCCTTACATTTTTAGAGGTAGACAATCAGTTTCTATATGGGGCCACCAGCTTTTTCCAGCAGTCACATCCATGCTAGACACATTACCAAAAACTAACTGAACATGTGAAACACAACAAACACCAATTCTATTGCACCACTCCGAACAGCAGAACTAGTTTCCCACAGAGGAGAGAGATTGTTAGTCATAAAGAAGAACAGATCAAAATATTCTGGCAATAATGTCAAAGACAAGCACTCTTGGCTAACTAGGGCCTTACCACTCGGCTTAGGCACAAGATGAGGACTCCACATATATCCTGTTGGCAAATGAGATATCGATCCACGGTATGTACTAAAATATGCAATAGGAGCTAGCTTCAACTTCCTTTTTCTGAAGTCATTAATATAGCTTCTTATGCCCCACCATATCAGGAGATCGACGATTACATAAGAAAGCTATATCCAGCAAAAACAATTTACTCATCAGTGCAACGAGTTGGAGGCAAACTTACTAGAAATTCTATAGTTGAAATGTGTAATATCGAGAAGCATACCCAGTTACCCGCACTTTGAGGCACACGAGCCAATGGATGAGGGAATTCATATGTCGGCCTGCCTATCCAAAACATATGTGAAAAGAAGCATCCTTTCAAAGAAAATGTAACTCGTAGCTAAAAAAAATTGCGTTTGAACAAAATTTAAGTTTAGCACCAAAATTACTTATTAGAGGATGCAAGGTAAAATGCTAATACGGTCAAATACTTACGTCCATGGCATGGTAAAGAAGATGTGAAGAGGTACATTAAGAGCTTCCGCCACGTGTGTATGTCCTGCAACCATAAGCACATGAAAAAAGTTTCACAAACCCTATCCAGGATAACAGGTCAATTTAGCTTTCCATTTTCCTGGCTGCCCTTCCGATCTGTTTAGTTACTTAGTATCCGTTGCACATTCAACCTGAACAGCCATGATGCCCATACTTTTGTAGTTGTTGCTTTAATAATAATTTTTTATACTCTTACATGTTATTTTTCAAAGGATGCTTAGTATCCAACGAATGACAACGACAACCACACCCTTAACAACACTGTCATGTACATCAAAGTGCAAGAAGAGAAAGAGGTGCATTCAGAATTAGGTGTAGACGATGATAAATATTTGGAACAGACTAAAGAAAGCTATGTAGTGTATGAAGAAACCCCATGTGAGAGAGAGAGAGAGAGAGAGAGAGAGACTGAAGATGGACTTTTTTTCTTTCGAAGTCCTTACTTTGTTTTTATATGCAATTAGCTGCAGAAGGGATTTCTTTAAACACTACATGGTTTTCTTTCATCAAGAAACTAAGGGCTTGGATCCTCTCTAGCAACAACAAAAGATTATGACTTTAAAAGTCAAACTTTCTTCAAATTAGAGATTCATCCATCGAATGTTAAGTATGGTATATATCCATTGTTGGCGACAATTTTTGTAAGGTTGTTGGGATAAATGATATGTTTAACATGATATTCAAGCACATTAACTGGTTTCAATCATGGTTCTCCCACTCTTTTTGACAGTTTGTCGCTCGCTATCTGGTTGACGTGGTTACTTCCACATTTCGTTTTTAACATACAAGGTCTGACCTATGCAAGACCGTCAGTTTTAAGACCTAGCTATACATACATTGTCACCTTTTCTGACAAATTAGCTTTTGGGAGAACAATATGTCTAACAACCGGAGGAAGTAACTTCTGGAAAATTCGAATGACAAAATTGGACTTTTCCAGTGTGAACTCACCATAAGCAGGAGGATTTGCGATAATTGCCTGAGCTCTAAAAGGCAATCCAGTTTCTGTATCCGGTTCTGTGCAGGCTGGAAGAAGAGATTCAATTATAGTCTTCAGCTGTTTTCTCTGAATAGATATTTCTCCGGGCCCAGATGGGATGAAACCTTTATTTCTGGCCATATCTACAAATAACACATGAGCACCACGCAACTGGAATTTGTCAACCAGAAAACTGAAGCTCGAGACAACATGACCAACATTCGATTCAAGAGGAGACTAGGACCTTACATCCTGCTAAAACTCGAGGATCACCACCCAAAGGATAGAAGTCTACGCCAGCTGACCTCACAAAACTCTTGAAGTTGGCATGAGTGGCCAGCCTGACATGATGACCATATTCCTGGAAGCAAGGCCCAAGAAAAATAAATAAACAAAACTCAGCTCAATTTAATCATTTCTAGAATACCTAAATTCATGTACATCAAGGAACATTTGTTTATCTCCATAGTAGTGATTTCAGCACATAGCTTCAGCAACATTTAGTGAAGTAATCCAAGGGCATTAAACAGGCAACTGCCGGAAGCACAGGAATCTAAATATTATCCTTCCCCATGATTCAATCTTGAAGAGAATAAAAGGGCTCAAATATGACTTACAGATAGAACAGAAAGATTTCCCTGAATTCTCAAGAAAAGTTTCAGAAATTAACAATTGCTCAAAACCAGACAATAATTTATCCAATGTAGCAGATGCGGTTGCACAAAATACACTCTGGATTTGATTTATAGTCCAATTTCATCACCTACTAATGAAACCCCTGAGCAGCCAAGAGAAATCTTATTTTAACGGCTCTAACTCAAGAGGCTGAAATCAGCACGTGCTTATAATTAGAGAAGATGCATCTATTCTTTCCAACACTACTACTCGGTTTAACATGAATGCGTATTTTACAAGATGGACTAACAAACTAGGGTCTTCATGTGATAGTGCTGTACTAAGACAGTAGATTATCGGTAGCATTTGATATTTAGGGGAAATGACAAATACGAACTTAGCAGACATCCCCATAACACAGACTCTTGAACTTGCCTGAAGTCTCCTGGCCATAGCCAAGAAAGGCTGCACATCTCCTCTTGTTCCAACAATAAGCATGGCAATTTTCAACCTTGGAATCGATTTGTTTGAGTCCACAATAGAATCATCGACATCGATAGGTGTTGATTCAACAGACTGAAGATCCAGCAATTCTGAAGCCATACCATCACTCTTGGTTAAATCAACTTCCACCGTGCCATCATTTTGAATTTTGACTAGCTCTATAATGAGCTTCTTCTGAAACAAGTACAGGGGAATAGTCATTAGTGAAGTGAAGAATCACATACAAAGTTACTGTGAAATATTGCTTATTAGTCATCGCGATAGTAAAGAATTTATTTATGCTAACATTAACGCATGGAAATGTCTAGGATTTCCACGAAGCTTCTAAACGACCATATAGTTTGGAAAAATAGAGTAAAGAAGTCACATAATTCCTTTAAGTTCAACTAGCCAATAATCGCAAGATACTCAAGAGCCCCACACATTTGATTATCGTACGCACCTTTTCACGTTCTGACAGCCGGTCAAACAAACTGTGCCTCAAAGTTTCCTTTCTCTCTGTCATGGATCTGTAAAATTTAATATCCTGACTATCATCTTGAATATTTCTGCGAGGTCTGATAGGAGCACTGATGCTATGATCCAAACCTGGGACAGCAAACAACATGGAATAAGCAAAGGCTAATTGGAAACAGATATAGATGAAGCATATTGAATTTTTTATTTGATCAGCTAAAACGTTAATTTGATATCTACACTTGAATACATGAGCATATTGACAAGGAAGAAAACTATTCCGTGAGGACGCTCATGGTAATTCCCAAAATTGCTTAAAGTTAGAAAACATTGGTGAACAAGACATTCTTCTCTAAATTCACAAAATTTGGAATTGTTCTATGTGAATCCTTGGGTAAACAACTATTTTACCACGGGGCTAAATCAAATTAGCATAAATAGATGTGCTAATAATATGGCGAACACTCTAGCAAGTGAGAAAAGTTTGTCCCCAAATAGAGGCCCTAGAATTCCTATTCCTATTCTTCTGGATACCAAGGAGCCACTTTTTATTGGCTATCTTTTTCTCGTGCTCCTCGACAGACTCAAATGGCAGAATTGACTATGTGGGTTCAACCATTTTGCCTTCATTTTTGGCAATTCGAGGCATTTTCCCCACCAGCTTGATAAACTCACAAAATGAAAAACACATTACAGGAATTAGAACAGAAGGCATTGCTTGTATCTGTAGAGTACTACAACCACTCCACAAATGCAGACACACTATGATTGAAATCATAGTTGAAACAAAACTGTCATATGAAATGAAAAGAGCAACTCAATGCCTAATGCCCTAAATCAATCATATATTATGCTCTATATAATAGTTTACTACAACTCATGTACTTTCACCGGTGATAATTTAATGACAGAATGCATTTGATAAGACCCCCGAAACAAAGCCTAATGGCACCTGCAACCAATATTCACAACATAGTAGGACCAGCTCCTTTACCAAGCGTGGTCCTGCAGTAGTCTTTACCATTTTCCCCACTCAGTTTCTTCTACTTAACAAGTATAATTTCCACATTTTTCCTTGCTAACGCTCAGTCATGCAAAACGTGGCATTATATTAAGCTAAATCTTGCGAAACATATGCTTACTGATTCGAGCTGAAGAATCAGCCTTGGATTCTCCTGATTGCGAAATCTCCAAAACTGATGATGACCTCTCAGAACCATTCTTCCTGTCTTCTTGCTCCATAGAAGAGCCAGCATCTTGCAATGCCCCAGACTCATCGCTGCCATCTAATTGCAGCAAATTTGCGATCACTTCCTTGCCGCTACCAGTAATTCCCTCCTCCGATTCTTCAAGCGAGTGATCCACCCCATTGCTCCCCATATCACAGATCAAATAAAATTCCGAGTGCACCAAAACTCCAGTTATTTCTGAGACAGTCCGACTTCGAAATCCCGCAATGCGAACCGATAAAAGCAGGACAAGAAAAGAAACAAGACCCGCGATTGGGATACAATCGGAAAAGAGTTCACGACGTGAATCTTCAAATCAACCCAAATGAGCACAGAGACCCAGTCGACACCATAACCCAAAGCAAGCGTTGAAACTTGCTGCAAGCGTTGAAACTTGCCGCTTCAGCTTCTGCACAGCAGTTCCTACAGCGCTAAAGAAGAAAAAGAAAAAAAAGAAGGATTCGGGAATTCCCGAAACTTAAAAGGCACAACTTCGTCGGACGTCAGATTCCACGAAAAGCAGAACCACTCTGGAAACTCTTTGTTCGTATGCAAGAGCAATTGACCATGGTTGACCAAACGAACGAGCAGACCAACCGGTCAATCACTCGTGCGCGTGGAACGTCCGGTGCAGCAAACGATGCCGTTCGTGGGAACCTTCCGAACCGAACCTAACTGAAAATTCGGACGATCAAGCCCGGACACGAGAATCACCTACTGGGTGTTAAAAAAGGAGACTTTTTTCTTCCGTAGACGGCAGAAATTGAGCTCCTTTGAGCATACCCAGAACAGCTCATCCAGCACAGCTCCTTCCGAGAAAAAAAAAATCGCAGCAGCGGAGCAAACAATTCGATCACTCCAGCAAATCACACTTCGAGCAACTAAAGAAATCTCAGGAAGCAAGCAAAGATATCTTCTTTGCTTTTAGGGGGGGAAGAAGGACCGAGTCGGGGATGAACAGTGAGGAACTTGGGAAGTTTCAATGTGGCCATCTCAATCAAAGGGCATGGTGTGCCCGGAGGAACTTTCAGTGTGTCCGAGCAGCCAGCAACATCATTGCAACGAAACCTAAGAAATGAAGAATCGTCAGAGGTTTTGGGGTCAGTCATTACTGAATAAAAAAGAAAGAAAAGATTGTTTTGGCCTAAATAACCTTCCTTTTCGCCCCCCTTTCGGGCCTTATTTTGGCCTAAAGCTGGAAAGCTTTTCTTCACGTTATAAAGAGATCGAGGAGGGGACCCGAAGTGACGCACGATGTTCAGAATTCCAAATTCGACTCGATCGCAGAGCACCAACGTCTTCATTTCTGTTCACGAGAATCCGATTACCGATAGGGGAGGGACTGCCGCGTCTTATTAATTTCTGTTCCTTAGTTTCTCGATCTGTCTTTTTATCTCTTCATCCACAAAAGTTTACTGTCAGTAAAGGAAAAAATGACATAATGCAATGTGTTCCATAATCTGTAATTTGATATAAAAAGCGATCCTTGAATTTTTGCACATATTTAATAAATGTTTGATGTCGCATTCGAACTTGAATCAATGGAAAGACAATATAAATATTCTTATATAATTAAATTGAATATGCGTAGTCAACGATCATATTGAATAAATTAAAAGTTCGTATCGTGACATTAAAAATATTAAAAATATATAAACTACTGCAATGCGTATTCGACCAAAATTCAAATATTATTTAGGTCATTATCCCTTAGTAAATTTATTTTTTTTCCAACAAAAGTTGATTTGATGAAATTGTGACTCTCTGCTTTGATTCAATGATTCTCCAAAGCATAGAAAAAATCTTCGAGAAGGGATTAATTATTTTCTTGATAAGTTAGGTGAACGATGAACACATAATTATTTCTGCTTTTTCTGGAAAAATACCGTATGTTGAATTTCCCATTAATATCCGATATTCCATTTAATTTAATAGTATGTAAACAAAAATTCGATTTTATATGTTAATATTTGTATTGGTTAAAACATTTTCAAGCGTTTCAAAAATAAAAGAAAGTTAAGTTGTGAGGTTAGCGAATAGAAAAGAATAAAAATATCAAGGCCGGGAATATTAAAATAAATTCGCGCCGAGGAGATTTTTTTTTTTTTTTTTTTTTTTCTGGTCAAACGCCAACGGGATTGGAACGTGGTAAGCCGGGACAGCGGGTGCTGAGCTGGCAGGTCCTGACCGGATTGGACGGTCGTTCCTCGGATTCAACGAGGTCAAAAGGCCATAAATCAACCAATGTACCGAATCTCCGGCGGATCTAAGTATAAAATGGACCGACCATCCTAATGCGCTGGAGGTGCCTCCAGCACGTTCCTGACGTCACCCTACCCGGATGTTTCCATGGTATATGCAAACCGCGAGGTACATTTTTTTTAAAAAAATATTACTAAAATGTCGTCAATTTTATAAGATAAAATGTTTTTCTCCCGAGGATGACATTTTTTATGAGGCTGTGTTAGTGTTGTGTTTACATTGATGAACATTTTCATGCATAAATTTTAATTAATTATTGACTGTAATTCCCCCGAAACCTTTTTCCCAAATTATCTAAACAATCACGTTATTGGATTGGGAAATTTTCAAATAATGACATGAAGTGAAGTTATCTTTTGAAGAGCGGCTTAAAATAGACATTATCTAAAATAAGAGTGTAAAATGATCGATTTAGTTTTAAATAGAGATCCGAACTCCCTACTGGCTAGGCTAAAATTGATTAGAGTTGGAGAAATTTTATTGAAAATATATTTTATTTAATTTGAAGCGAAGATTCACGCTGGGCCATTGAAGAAAGGCCAAAGCCCCATATCGGGAGTTTAGAGAGGTTAGGACTCTTCAATTCTACTTTTGATTCTTTTGGCATGTTCAACTCACTCAATTGAAAATGGAGGGTCAACAGTGCAAATGAAAATCATCATGAGCTGCCTCGTCAGTTCTTTGCAAATGAAGAGAAGCATCGGAAGCATTGTGAACTCTCCAAACCTATTATTATGTCTATGTTATTACCGATTAATTAGACCTAATGAAGATGATAGCTTATGGCCTACAGATGAAGATATATGACGTGTGCACATTGAATTGGTCAATTGATTGTCAACGACAGATCATATATTGGAAAAATAAAACTAATGGTAAAAAATTGCATAGAACCGTATAGAAAAAATAGTAAAAACAAGGATCACAATCCATACAAAAAAGTCACGGTGATAGCAAATCCAATTAGAAAATTCACGGTGGACATAATTTATCATTAAAAAATGCCACTCACATGCATCGATTCACACAAAAAGAGAAAATGTGCTCGTAGATTTGACTAAACAAGTCAAAACAACATCAGAAAAATTAAACATTCCTCTTGCCATCGTTGTTGTTATTGTCATTGACATGGTATTCCACGAAATGCCCGCACTTTTGTTGACATGCCACTTCAGCAAGCTACTATTGCCTTCTCCTGGACAAATGAAAGATCAATAGTGCCAATTTAGGAAATCGACTTCAATTGCAACAAAGGAAATTAGAGCACACTAAAATTTAAATGGAGTGGATGCTCTTCAAGAGAGGACGAAGCTTGTGATGATGGACTTAAGATAGCACGAGAGGAGGAATCAATAGAGAATCGATGATGATAGAGACCAGAGGTTGTGGAGCTAACATCAATCAAATCATAGAGCCAATATCAGCGGACACGACACGAGGAATCAAGAATCAAGGATCACACGTAATCAAATGAGCAGGTTCTTTGAGGAGATTAGGAATCAACCAAAAATTTCGAAATTTGATTTGAGGTCAGTGGTCCTTAGTATTTTACTCATTTTCAAGTTCATTACCACTTCAAGCCCCTTATTTTGAAGTCGGGCCGAGCCTAAGGCTCTCCTTAAAAAAAAAAAAAAAAAAAATGGTTTCAAATTCAGGTCCAAATTTTACATTTCCACATGAGATTAAATGGTCATCCTACTTAATTTTGCAATTTTTTTTTATTATTTTTTTAAGCCGCCACTGCCTTACATAGGCCCCAGTCGCCGGACAGTGGCACGACTGTACTGCCGCATTGGAGGGCGCAGCGTGGCAGGTGACGACGGCCGGGCAACTCCCCCTTCCCCTCTTCAGTTCCGGCGCCACCGTGCTCCGCCGATCTCTCTCTCTCTCTGCGGAACACCGCACGGCCTCCCAGTTTCTCTCTCCGATCCCGACACCCGGAACACCACCATCCCAAGAAATCCCCGCCCAAAACCCTAAAACTCTCGAGAAAAGAGGAAGCTCCCCCCGGAGTCGTCTTCGCTTCCGCCGCGATCGAGGAAAATGGCGACGTAGAAGGAGGCGGCGGCGATGGCTTCTTCCAAGCCGAGAGAACAGGATCCATCCCGTCGGCTCTCTATCTCCTCCTCCTCCTCCTCCGCCCCCGCGAACCCCGCCTCCGCCACCTCCGATTTACTGACCACCATCGACCGCGCCCACAGCGTCGCCGCCGCCAACGGCGGCTCCGCCATGGCCGCCATGGCCGCCCGCGACGCCCCCTCCTCCACTCCCTCCTCCGAGTCGACCCTCCTCGACGCCGCCGCCGCGGCCGTCCACCTCGGGGACCCACCCGCGCCCCTCGCCGCCGCGAGGACCGTCGACGACGTGTGGCGGGAGATCGTCGCCGGCCAGAGGGTGGAGTGCAAGGAGGAACTGCCGGACGAGATGATGACGCTGGAGGATTTCCTGGTCAGGGCGGGGGCTTCCGCTGGGGCCGAGGAGGGGGAGGAGGAGGAGGATGTGGAGGTGAAGGTTGACCCCGCAGAGAGGATGGGCAGCATGGGCAGCATGGGCAGCGGGGCGTTCTCGTTCGATGCGATGGCGCCGAGCACGATAGAGGCGGTGGAAGGGTCTATAGTGGGGTTCGGGAACGGAGTGGAGTTGATGGGGGGAGGGAGAGGGAAGAGAGGGGCGTGTGTGCTGGAGCCGTTGGACAAGGTGGCGCAGCAGAGGCAGAGGAGGATGATCAAGAACAGAGAGTCCGCGGCGAGGTCTAGGGAGAGGAAGCAGGTGATGGTCTTGGTCTTGGCTTTTGAGCATTGGCTCGTTGCATTCATGTTGGGGTTTCGTTTCTTATTTGTTCTTTTCTTCTTTGGTATGAATTTCTCTTTTACAGGCGTACCAAGTGGAACTGGAGTCCTTGGCTATGCGACTCGAAGAAGAGAATGAGCAGCTATTGAAAGAGAAGGTGCGCTTATCTACGAGCCCTACTATATTCTTTCGAGAATGGCGATATGCTTTGATCCGGAATGATCGAATATCTGGAAACGAAGAGTTATCCTGAAGTTATTTTAGAATGCGCTTGGATTTCTCCATATAATTAATTCTAGAATGTAGTAGTTCATTTCCCCTATTTCAGTTAATCGTAGTAATACGGAACATAAGTCTCTCAAGGTGGTTGTTGCTAAGATTACTTACTCTTAATGCTTTTTGATTTGTAATTCTTGCTAATCTCGAAAAGGTTCTTGGTCTTCCTCCTTGGATAAACGAAGCATTTTTATAAATGGGTTTTCACGGATTTCAAGAGACAGAATTGCAATAAACTAAAACGTTGTGGAAAAGGGAGGTGACTTGTCAAGATAAATGCATGTTTGTGTTCATATTTCTATGCACGCAAGAATGTATGTTGTTACATTAATACATATTGCATGCATCGCATTTTTCGGCCTTCCTTATGTTGAGAAAGAATTTGCCTATTTCTCAATTGTCGACTGTGTACTTGCATTTTAACAGAATTGTTTCTTTATCTGCAGGCTGAGAGGACTAAAGAAAGGTTCAGGCAGGTGCGATTTTTATCTGTTTTTCTTGTCATCTCTTGAAGTTTGCCTTCGGTATTTGATATTGTAATCCTTCTCTCTATTGCACTCTCACGTTGAGCCATGCTAGAGAGTAAAGTTGATCCTGACTTATTTGGAGAAATGCAAGAGATGAAGTAGATTTGATTACCAACTTAGATTTTGTCATCTTTACTTGTTTGAAGTTTCTGAAAGGGATAGCACATTCTTTTCTCTTTAACGTCATTGAGATGATCTTTTTCATTTTAAAAGTAGCTTTCCCCTTACATGAAAGTGTCGTGTAGAATTTAAATGGAGAGCAACATGGATTGGTTTTTGGTTTAAGGTTCATCTTAATAGATGCAATTACTGCCAAAGCTGTCAGCTAGCTTAGCCAAGAAGTCTTCACTGTTATGCGATCCAGTCACGTGACCTCATATAAAAACATGATAATATGAGATAACAAAATTGTCTTGACCATACTTTCTACAGAGATATTTTAATGTCCAGTGCACTGGTTGCATATCATTCAAGAGACATAGTGCATTGGGAATGACAGCCTCTCTCAGGGACACTTATTCGCAAAAAAATCTTTAACAAAATGAGCAATCGCTGCTATGCCTAACAGTTGTTCTGTTTCTCTCTTTAAATTGTTTTTTTCATTTGTAAACGTTGTGGTTCTTCTGCTTTTGGAGTTCCAGTACGAAACAGTTTTCATTTGAATAATTGGTGCACTTGTCTGGACTTTTAGTGTGAAGAAGAGTCATGCTAGGCTCTGTATGCTCTTGGTAGCTTTCTGATTCTTTCGAGTTGATCATAACGAAAGAGCGATTCTTTCTTTGCCCTGATATCGAAACAAGTACCCTATTTTTGGTCTTTAGTTGGAGTTTACCTGACCTTAGGATCATATCTACTCTGAGTCCAACCCATTTTCATCAAATATATTTGTACTGATTCCCTTGGTTTTTTGGCCATTAAACATATCGTACCGATTCACTATGCCAATTCTTTTTTTCTAAAAATTGGCTTCCTTATTTGCTATGAGTGAGTTCTCTATTTAACATCATCTGTCTTTGCAGCTTATGGAGAAAGTGGTTCCCATTGTGGAGAAGCCAAAAACAGCTCGGGTTTTAAGGAGAGTTCGATCACTGCAGTGGTAAAGCGTCATGCTTAAAAGTGCGAGATGGGAGATTCAACCTTCTCTGCCGTGGGAAGGGTGGAAATGAAGCATCCATATGATTATTTTTTAGTTGGCTGCTGTGGCTGTGGCTTTGCTCTTCAAAGAGAAAGGATTTTCTCCACGACAAAAGTAGCATAAAATGAGAGAGAGAGAGAGAGAGAGAGAGAGAGTCTGCAAGAAAATATCGAAGTAGTGGGCATTAGAGTTTAGATAAGAGGTACTAGATTTTCAAGAGTTGCTTCCCCAATTGGCAGACCTATTTGGTCTGGAGAGCCAGTTGTAAAGATTTAATACGTTAGATTTGAATTTGATCATATGAAAGTTATGTAAAGATTTTAGATGTAGTATGTGAAGCAACCCCGAATTTTGCTCTTTATCACGGAATCTTGTCTCCGTCGTTAGACAAAAAGCTACATGCTTTTGTACAAAGAAATGTAGTGTGTATGCGACAAAAAGTACTCGAAAGGTTCTTTGCCTGAATCCCAGTGAGTTTTATCGAGAAGCAACGAATAGGTCCTTTACTCCGTTGCGACAACAATGCTTGTGATGCTTCCTTCCTTAAAATGCCCCTTGCCCTGTTGTCTGTTCGTCGAGACCTATCTAAACATTCTGAGAAACGAGGCGATGGAGCTAGAATTAGGACTCAAGATCACACAGACTCGAGATGATGTCAGCTCCTCGGCCGATCTTCGCATCGCAAAGGATAGAAGCGTAGTTGTTTTCTTGTCTAGAGAAACCGAAGACATGTTCATCCTCACTGCTCATCTCGAAGGTTCTTATCATGGGGCATGCTTTTTCGATTGTCTTTTATTAGGCATTTGATCTTATTTCTTCGTCCACTGGTCTCATATCTCATGAATAGATTTGAACTAAATTTCTGCAGGATACAGACAAGGGCACATCGACATAAATATAAATGAAGACGGAACTCGCATAACAATCACTGGAAATAAGGCCGTGCAGGAGAAGGTGATGCTCGGGTGGATCTTGTACAAAAAGGAGGTGGAATTGAGAGGGTTTGAAAAGGCTTTTAAAATTCCGGGAGGTGTGGTCTTAGATGAGATCAAGGCGAAGTTCGATGAAGACGAAGCGATTCTCACGATTTTCATGCCCAAAATGGTTCAGGGAGTTTCCGGGCATGTGATTGAGGAAGTTGAGGAACCAGAGGATGATCGAGGTCATATGACGAAGACGGACTATGAAGAGGAACCTGAATTGGCGCCCGCAAAAGCAGAAGAAGCGGCTCGAGAATCTGAGTTACCACAAACATCATCAGCAAGTCAACGACTTTCCGGCAAAGGTCCCGTGCCAGGGCCATTGCCAAAGGAGGAAACTAAAATGGGGGCCCGGTCAACAAAATTTGAAGATAATCAAGGACAGGGGAAGGTGGATGATGTTCAGAGCGAATGTCCTGAGGATGACAAACAAAGAGAGGTCAGTGAAAACACTGCCTCAGTGAAGAGCAAGCCAAAGAAAAGAAAGAAGATATGTGCTCCTGCTAAAGTTGCTGGGTCTGCATTTCTAGTCTCTCTTATAGTGATTGTCATTCACTTGATTAGGGCCAAGAGATGAATAATTATAAGCACCTATAGATCTTTGGTCTGATTATTTGATTATTGAAACTAATGCCGGAAGTTAATTCATGCCACCGACCAGAGTTGGCAAATGCATTAAACTGTTTCATGTAACTACCCTACCAGATACTGCAATAAGGTAGCAAGATGAAACAGAAAGGATGTCCAGTCCACAACACTTGGTCGAGTACTTTAAAGAATGAACTGATGGATAGTTCATGCTTCTCTCTTCGATCCGATTCTTCTGTAAGAGACTCTGTAGGAGCATGCGCAACTGTCTTAAATTGTAAAAAAGAAGTGGATTATTTGCATTTTTCCTCTGAAGTGTCCCCGTTTCAGTCTGCAATTCAAGAGCAGGTACCTCTTGATAGAACTTGTAAAAGCATCCCTATTCTCTTGCATATATTGTAGAAGGGGAACACCAGACCACCACCTAAATCTGCATGTTCTGCCTGCTAAAGATCTGATTTCTTGCAAGCAATATCAATGATTTGCTCAATGACATGAAGAATCAGGATGCTTGCCAAGGCTTACTAAAACTGTATAGACTTCGGCAAAAGCCTGTCAAAATTACGAGGAGAAAGTACTATGGAACTGATTCATCGACAAAGGTTATGTGGAGGTTCCTTGCGATCAAAGCACTCGTTCTTTTGTTTGTCCAAATGATATAGAACTACAGAGCCGCGCTAGAAAACTGTGGAAGACGCCAATTCTTCATTTATGTGATATCGATTTCCTATTCACATCAGCAATATTTGCAGTGAATAGAGTTACCATAGCCCAGTCTTTCTTCCGCAAACTTACCAAGTAAAGCAAGAGTTCCATACGTTTCTATCTTTTGAGAATGCAGTTTAGGCCATTGGACAAGTTGGCAAACATCAACTGATCATGATGATTTGGCTACGCACAGATCGTTGATGAACCTTCAAGAAGCACCTGTAGATAATGCATCTCAATCACTTTCATGAAATCCTTCTCAAGCTCAGTCATACTTAAAAGGCTCTGATTAATCACTAATTGATCCATTGAGTGCTTAAAATTACTCTCAAAGTTTCCGGGTAATCCTCAGATCCATCAACAAGAGCACGGGTTAGCTAATGTGCAATGAGAGGAATTAAATCTCCCGCCTCCCGTTTCTCTTGGCCTTCGCTTTTCTAGGCAATTGAAGTATGGCGTTTTTCACCGGTAAAGTCGATCGAGTCTGAGAAAACATCGGGGTGTTGGAAAATTAATGTTATGACAGTAATTGTGGACATGCGTGTAAATGAAGCATGAGCTATCTAGACAGTTAGTGCCATTAAGTGGAGTTGTTGAGTATTTTCTAAAGTTATGAATAGACCTATCTTGTACTCATTCCCAGAATTAAGTTAATCTAATCTTATCTTGTGCATGTAAAGTTCCCCAAAAAAGAAAATTAAGCACTTTCAATTAATTGCAAGAACTAAGTTCCATATGTTTAACTGGAAATTTTATGTACTTCGACTCCGAGCATCTGCTGTCCCTCAAAACAAACGGTAATGCAGAAATATATCTGGTATAGGAAAGAATCAAAGGCAATTCGCCTTCTCAGCTAACCCAGATATACTGAAAGAAGGACAAGCCCATGCCTGAAATTACACGCGGGGGAACCGGAATTCAAACGTTGGGGCATTGGCGGACCGAAGATAGAATCACTCGGTTCTGAATTTCCTATCGAGGAGAGACGTGATTTCGAGCCTGGACCACTAGTATGTAGGTTCAGGCACTGGAGCGTCTTTTCGGATGTCCCACCGTGCCAACGCACGATGTCGACGAAAGCCGAAGGATCTCTCGAGCGGTACCAAAGCGAAGTGATTCATCGGCAGTCACACACAGCTAACAATGTACTGTAACAAAGGGGCCACCTGAAAATATATTAAAGGCTTCGACAAAAAAACAATTCAGCTTCTCAACGGTGAAGAAAGAAAGAGGACCCCCCAAAACTTGCAAATGGGCATCTCCGAGATGTTCACGTCCCACCCAACACCCGTGCCTGAACCCCACGTACTTGTTGTGCGGGATAAAGGTAGTGATGGGTCCTCCTAGAACTTGCCTTCTAACTAACGCTGACAATGACATTGGGTTCTGATAGCGTCTGTCGATGCACCTTGTTGCGATGGCGACGACCCAGTTGGCCCCCCATGACAGAACACGTGGCAAGCCGCATTATCATGAAAATACATTGCATCGAAGGAATATAGATACGGGGTTAGTAGGTTTGCGAAAACCGACGCTAGGAGCAACAACTTTAGCTTTTGAGAAAACAGCGGAAAATTTGCATCCGTGATCCATAAGGTGTGAAAGTTCCGATAAAGGTTCGATGCAAACGTGGGTCGAGGGCCATAATTGCACAAAAAGTGAAAGTTCAAAGAGTATAAACTTCGAAATTCAGATCGAGGAGGACCCGGCTGCAAAAACATCAAACTCTAGGCACTACTGGTGGTCCTCCCCTGACGGACAACTGGTCATATCAACAGCACTAGAAACATTAGCATCAGCATCGACAATCTGACGACGTTGGACTCTAAGAATGAGAAGTTCCTATCGCGTGCTTCCAAATACCATATTCAGCTATATCTTAAGTCACATAGCTTGTGACTGAATCACAGGGGGAAGGCACCTGCCTTGAGATCACTTTCAAAGCTTACATCCCGAAACACTGAAGCTTCTAAAAGGAACACCTGAGACAAATAATTTGCATCTGATGAAACTCACATGCTAATATATATGGATCTTCATACATAAGAAGTGGAAAATGAAAGTGTCCACTCATTAGCCAGTAATCTAGGAATTTGAATATTGCCAGTAAATCTTGACATAACTGGCCTTCTTGAAATAAAGTTCAGGTATGATCAATCTCCATCCGGGTAACAGGCAGACAGCCTATGAACATCAATCCAATCTTGCATAACTCAAGATTTTTACGTGATCCTCCGTAATTCACTGATCCAGAAACTATAATAATCCTGCGCTTCTTCCATGGTGGCATGTCGTTTTGCACCAGAGTTGCCATCCAAATGGGGGTGCTTCATCGTCAAATAATGGACATTATATTTTTACATCAAACAGTCCTCGGATTGCGTGCAAAACATCACGTCACTGACGAAACAACCTCCTCGATCAATTATCTCCTTTTACAAGCGCACTAAAAATGTCTGCGGAGACATTTCCACCGAGGGCGCCTGATTTTTCCACAAGCAATTGTTCTTTGATAGGTCATTCTTGATTTTGCTTCATTGATTGCATTGATTCTCCTAAAGATGTCTTTATTTGGTAACAACTGGGGCTGACTGGAAAGAAGAACCCTACCTTCTAGAATCCCACGTTTCTGATCGATCGATTCCTTTCTCCATCAGAAATGATATTCAAAGAATTTCGCACTGCTCTCTAAATTCATGACCCTCGACTCAATTTGATTCAAACATTTAATTATCAAAGAATCAGATTCCAACGAAAAAGCAAGAAAAGCAGCAGAGTTTTACCGAATTCGCTAGCACAGAAAACTGAAAGTTGCCTATCTAATTGCAGAAGTCACAAAATCCGCTAGAATGGTTGGAACATAGAAAAAAGACATCTTTACTTTGCTATGCGTGCATCAAGACTTCCGTAGTGGGGAAAAAGAAAATGGAAGAACGACCTTATCAAGTGCCCTAAAAAAAAGAGAATATGCAAACTATACTGATGCTGGAGTTGCAGATGATGCCATGCTACCTTACAGCAGGAAGCTGTAACTATACTAGCAGTCAGTACTAGGAATTGGCTCATCAGGTTAAGTGCCATCGAAAGGATATAGATTTGAGAAGCAACAGGGTTAGGTGCTATCGAAAGGAACAGATTCGAGAAGCAAACGATAAATGACCATAAAGCCCGAACAGTAACATATAAAAGTCCATCGACCTAGATCATCTGCAGAATTAGAAGCTTGAAAATCACACAGAAGGAAGCATCTTCACATATGCTCTCGTTTCAAGTCATTGTGAAAAGTTAAGACCAAGCCGTTATACTCAACATTACCGGCCACTGCCCTGCAACCCAGAAATGGATTGAACATCCAACAGCCAAATAGAATGTAAAACGTACCCCAGCACATTACGAAACTGGAACAGAGAACCAGACGGTGTGGGATTGCAATACACTTAGAAAATTTGATTTAATAATCCAACAGAAGCTGAAGAGCGGCAAATGGAACCTAAGGGCTCCAATTTTCGGATCCTAATTCGTTCTAGCGACACAAATATATCCATTGATAAGTACAAATAGCCTCCTTATACCTTTTTTTTTACCCATTTTGTACATGATCCTGATCATACTCTCCTCACTGCATTTCTTCCTCTTCCTTAAACTCGATGAATCTATTCAGGCAAATCCTTCCCAGCAGCAAATCACAAGCACCGACTTGTGAAGAACTTTTAAGTAGAGCTGCAGGAACCTCCCTCGGTTCGGCTCCTCACAATCCGGTGAAACACCTCTCTCACTTGGCGTTCCAAAGGATCCAACCCCTCATTCACCACCTCAAACACCTGCCCCAATTCCTGCACTCTTTGCCTCACCTCGGCTTCTTTCTCTTCCATCAACGGGAAATTAACAGAATCCACCATTTCGCTCATCACCCTCGAGTACTTCTCAATCTGATAAATTTCCCTCATCAGCCCACAAGCATTCTTTCTCTCCCGCTTCTTCCACTCTTCCATAATCCTATCGTGGAGCGAAAGTACCGGCGCAGCCCAAATGAACTGCCTCGGGACCGAGAAATGGACCTGCAGACCGCGATCCTGGCACGGAATCGCGGCCACGAGAGCCCACATTACAAACAACAGAACCATACCCATCGTGAAAATGGGAACGGCGAGCCCGTTCGTGGCCGCGATCTCGTTCCCCCTGGGGGCATTCAAATTGTTCCCAATCGCCTGAATCTGCTTCGCGGCAGACCAGGACCGGGAGACACTCCAAGAGAGGGATCGGAAATGGCCGATCGAGCGGTGATCCCTCGAGGCGTTGTTCCGGCCGAAGGACCGATTCCTATGCCCTATGGTCGTGCTGGAGTCCTTCTCGTCGAGCATCGCGATGGCCAGATCGATCAGGGCCTTCTTCGCGCGGCGGAACTGGCCCTCCCCCAGGCTCCTCCGATTCCCCAGAGCGCACATCACGATCTCCAGCAGCTTCTGCCACTGCCTGATCTGCTCAATCCCGTCCCTTATGGCATTGCAGACGTCGAGCGCCTTCACGCTCCTCTCGTGGAACTCGGCCAGCAGGCGCTCCGCGGCCGGCGATCTCGCGACATTAGCCTTGTTGTTGAAGAGGATGGCCCCGAACTCCTCCTGGCAGCAGAGGAAGGCGTCGAGGAGCTTCCGGACCCAGGCGAGGGAGAGCAGTTCGTCGGCGGAGGCGGAGGAGAGGTCGGCGAAGCGATCGGCGACCTGCCTCTGGAAGACCTCGAGCTCGAGCTCCAGGGCGGCGGCGGCGTCGCGGTGGTGGGGGTCCATGGCGGGGGCGGCCTGGTCGCGGCGGAGGCTGAGGATGGAGCGGCCGGCGTGGGAGCCCTGGTAATCCGGCGTGTGCATTCTCCTCTCCCTCTCTCACACGGAAGGCCTCGAGAACCGCATCAAATCGAATCGAACGCGATTCCCGGAAGAAGAAGAAGAAGAAGACACGGCGACGTGGCGACGGATTCAGGCGGCGCGATCAGATGGGTTCATCCGAAATTAGGGCGAAAAGCAGAGATCAAGCACAGATATAGAGAGAGAGAGAGAGAGAGAGAATCGAAAGAGGGGATGGGAATGGGAGGAAGTTCGCCTCTCTTATTGCTTGAAAGAGGAAAGATTCAACCTTTACGCAGAAGAGAGAGAAAGAGAGAGATGATGATGATGGTGTTAATTTTTTGCTTGATAAATGATGGGAAATTCGGACAAATATTCAGTATTCGGCTGTACGGTAAAAGCATTTGTCTGAGGAGGCTCTCCATTATTTATTCCGGCCTTCATTTCGCCCATTTAAAAAAAAACTAATTTCTGTTATTTCTTCTGATAATAACGATAATCCGTTCCTTATTTGTTTCCGAAAATTTCGATGCAGGGTAATTACGAGGAGAGAGAGAGAGAGAGAGAGAGAGACAGGGCAGATCCCGGAGAATCTTGACCGACATGAGATCTCAGCCGTCGGATCGCGATATCACCGACCGTCGATGTCTCTGGGTTACCCTGCAGCGGAGCTCGGTCAAAACCGCGACCCGGGGCGGTGGTGACGTGGAGCTCGGGGGTAGGGGGTGCGCCTCGGTGCTCGCCACGTCGGACGAGCTCGTACGAAAATCCGGAAGATGATGACGTCACCCGCGGGCCGGGTCGCGGATGGACGGCGCGCGTCGCGGGGCGGCGTGGGGCGGGGCGGGACGGGAGGAGGAGGAGGCTTGTTGACTGAGTCGGGGTCTCCGAGTCGTGGCGCACTGCGGTGAATCGGCGGCGGCGGCGACGCTTGTTTGCTACCGATTGCGATCGGTTTTCTCTTCTTTGACCCGATCGAAGTCTTGGGCCGGCCATTTTTTTGGGGGGGCAGGTTTCTAAATGATTCGTTCTCGACGGGCGTCCGAGAATCGAAAACAGAGGAGCCACACTTCACAAGTTTTCGCCAGTCGGCTTCGGAGAAAACGAGAGGGTAATTCCAAATCCAGATTGACTTCCCGCGTTCGATCGTGTAGAAGTTTACGCACGACAGCGATTCAACCGACGGAACGAAACGAAACCCCCATCGATTCCGTCTCTTTGTGATGCGGTCGTGTCTCTCTCTCTCGATCCCGCGTCACACGCATGACATGTATAAGAGGGGTGCTATCTCTCGATTGAAGAATTCGATGCGGAATGAACGGCTTTCCGCTTTCGAGACGAGGGTTCGAACATCTTTTTCATAGGGATTAAGATACTTTAAAATTAAGGAGGTGAAGTCATACCATAGGTTCGTTTCTCGATAGGCTGATGCATTGACCTAATGGCTTGTTAGTTAATCAAAGTCATTTTTCTAACTTCCGTATTGTCAAAGGGTTTAAAAAAAAATCCAAAAGTTAGCACCTTAAATTCAGCTGCCCAACTCCCGTCGCTTTCTTAGCAGAGGTCCATTCACAATAAATCAGATGATGGCTACATCCTCCTCCACCCTTTGTCAAGATAGTTAGAACGGAGGCGGCATTGACATTGCCATTCACCACCGGGTGTTAAGGGCGATGTTACGGTCAACACAGCGAAGGCTCGGTATGCCTCGTAGGCACTTCCTTCATTTTAAGAAACCATCTTAAATTTCTCTTTTCCTTCGCTTTCCTTTTCTTTTCTTCTTTGTTGTCAAATGTGAATGCGAAACAAAAAACATCGCGCGTGATGTTCTCGTTTTGCTGGATCACTGGTGCGCTATCACCCACAACTGTCTTGTGCGAGAGCCCCAAATGAAACATCACTATGCATAAGACGGTAGTCTGTGCTCAACATCACACAGCCACGAACGGTACACACGCCCATGTGTTCTTTAACAAGAGGCGACCAGCACCCGGTGGTGTGGTGCTTGGCAGATTTTCCAAGCAATGCGTGAATACAACGTAGTTCGGTTCTTTTCACACGTCCCTGCCGCTACGACAGGGTTAGGAATTTGTTCTGTCTCCAGAAGCAAACAATAGATACTTAAGTATCAAAGGGTTTGTTTTGCCCCCGAAAGGTTGATGTCCTAAAGCATTCAAGAGAAATGGCTTTATCAACTCAAAAGGACCATACCTCTGAGTTCTTTTAATTCTAGCTTGAACCTATCTAAAGCCTCTCTGTTTAGTACACAATCATACCGACTATGTCAGGACACGTGTGAGGACATTAGTCGATTGCCAGCCGATACGTAATGCTTCAAATGATACAGAAGGGAAAAAAGACAAGCTGCAATAGTTGCAACACTTGACACATC
This sequence comes from Eucalyptus cloeziana, assembly GCA_014182715.1. Taxonomy (NCBI): domain Eukaryota; kingdom Viridiplantae; phylum Streptophyta; class Magnoliopsida; order Myrtales; family Myrtaceae; genus Eucalyptus; species Eucalyptus cloeziana. The sequence continues at coordinate 32,485,374 of CM024639.1, forward strand.
CGTTTTTCTTCCTCCGTAAAGCTGGGAATTCAATAATATGAGACATTACAAGCTCTAACAAGAGTTTAACATGGTACATGTATTAGCAGCAGCTATTAGGCAAAGCACTAGAAGTTCCATAGGAATCGACAACAGATACAAACCCCAAACAAAGTAAGCCCAGCCTTTGTCATTCTTATCTAACTTAATTAGTCCCAGGAACACTGAAGTTCGGTCAGTTCCCTACTTTCTCAAGAGCCAACAAATCCAATTTCCTTCTCTATCTCATATCAGTCCAATTTCCAAGCAACCTCAATCGAAATCGCCCAACTTTCTTCTATTATCTATAAATGGCTCTCATTTCTGCAGTTCTTTCCAAGCTCCCAACTAGAAAACAAAATGAAGGATGATTAATGACCGTCAAATTTAGTAATGGCACCGCCCTCAAGTACCTGAAAGGGCACCAGCATCAAGGAGGGACTGCTGACATGCAACAGCAACAAGCACAAGCAAGCTAGGTGTCCTCTGAAGTGTCATGACATATAAGACAGGCAACAGTCTACAATGTCATATTACTTGTGAAATTGTTAATACTTCATAGGACGTTCATGCATTCAAAGCATGCAGATCTCTACAATGAATCACGTTCTCTTGTTTGTTTCTGCCTCCCTTGTGTTTCATAAAAAATATGATCACATTAAGCAAAGAAAGTGAAAACTCTTTTGCAAAGTTGTCTCAGACGAAAATGAAGTACTTTTTCTTATTAAAACTTGTCAAATTTGGGAAAAAAGCTCAAGTTCCACATCACCGTACATTAAGTATGTGATTCAAGAACCTGCATCTGCAGAGTAACAGTTTAGACATAAAACCGGAATTCCAATCAGCCCTCATATTTCTATAAGTACCGGCAGTTTGCAAGTAACCTTCACTGCGAGCCTGTCCACATCTTATGAAAATATAAAGATCAGCGACAACAGCAGCAGCAGCAGCAGCAGCACCACCACCACCACCACCTCCACCACCACCACCATAACAATGTGGAGGCTCGTAATGAACATTAAAGAAACTGCCACAGAATATCTTCTAATCATGGGGCAGAAATTTTTTTCAAGAGAGACTAGGAATAAAAACTATATATCATCCATCATTTAATTCAATTTATTGTAGGCATCGTCTTTGATGATAATCAGGTCAAAACTGCAGAATCTAACAAAAGAATTTTAACCACCATAGGAGTGAAAAATATCATGTTGAAAAAAGAGGATTTGAGATTATTACAGAACTTTAAATGCAGGATTGTCGCACCAGACGAACCAAATAGCAAGTTCATCACGCAAAAATCACCATTTCACCAGCATAGAGCAAGTCATGGTGGTTGATGCCTTATTAAGAGGCCAGGTCAAAGTCAAATCAGGACCCAGACTTGTTAATGACATTGTGAAGAAAAGCCCTCAGATCTCATAGCTTTTAAACAATCATCCATGGTGTAAAGCACATGGCACTCATCAAAAGCCTGCCCAATATGCCACTAACAAGATGCTGCCACTCACACACACACTCACTCAAACACACACGCAGGCACAAGCACGCACACGCACAAGCACAACCACACTCATACACACAGAGAGGTCATCTGTCGCAACAATGGGCGGGCTAGTAATGAATGGTAACCATGCAACCACTCAATATTTCTGAGTTTCCATCATAGGGCAGAAGAAAGAGAGTGAGCATGACAATGCACAAACGGAGGGACGCCGCTGCATGAGCAGACTAAATTGGTCACCTTCTAAGACTCTCTTCTCATGAAAATCGAGAAAATCTCAACTTCCAAATTCCAATGACACACCAGACGGGAAAAGGAAGACGATAAAATGCGGGGAGTGAATGCAACTGATAAATTTCCCAACTTCCAACACAATCCCAGAGAACCGATTCAAAAAAACGTACTTTGACATGAAAATCAAATAAGAAAAGCAAAATGCAAGCAGCTAACTGCAACAACATGATGGAAAAGCGATAAATAAACGCAGGGTGAAATGATATGCGCAGCAAAACCGAAATACCCTCCCAGACTTCACTCCTGCATAAAAATTTCAAAATCCACAGAAAGACCAAGATCAAATCAATCACGACCTCGAGCTTTGACATTATCCCATGCGAAGCCTCGGCGATTGCACGAGGTAACAGCACAGGAACGGAGACCGAATAGAGAAAGGCTCGAATCAAACAAACGACTCTGCGACGACAAACGAAACGATAAAACCCCAGGAAAAAAGCCCTCAGATCTCATAGCTTCGAGCATCATTCGCGGTCCAAACCCGACGGCGATCATCCGAAAGCATCCGAACACCACCGGGCGAGTGAAACGTGAGTGCAGGTGTACCAATGTGTACGTGGGTGCACGCGGGTGCTCCGGTGACGAACGAAAGCCCCCGGGATGAAGCCGCCGGAACCGCTCAACACTTGTGAATTTCTGCATCATCGGGCATTTCCCACTAGCATTTCCCAAGAACCAGCAGAAACGATTCGTAAAGAACGAAAATTTCGAAATCTATAATCGAAAGAAGCATCCGATCGGCTGGGCTCTTTAGTCGCAACGGTTGCAGCAAGCAATGCGATGGCAAGAGAAAGAGCGAGTAGGGAATTGGGTTTTTATCTTTAAGGCTGCGCAATTAGGGTTCCGTATAACTCTCGATCGGGTCGGGTAAAGATCCGGGCCCAAGCCTTTCACGGAGTACCCCCCATCCCTATGGAGCGGGAAGTATCTTGTTTTTTTATTTATTGAATATTTACTAATAAAATATACTTGGCAAATATGATAGCTCTACCAAATGCTGCATGTATCTTGCAAGTGAAAAAAAGATATAAAAGTTTGGACTCTCCTTGAGTGTCATCATGACAAATTTATAAAAGTAACAGAATATTCGATTGTACCACGATTAGATTCGAAATTATCTTATGTCATGGCACGATTAGACCTTACATTACAATCGATACATTTCCAAGGCGGAGGAGCAACCGGAGGGTTTAGAACTTTGTGATTTGAAAGTAAACCAAATGATTCGTCGCAAAGTTTCGGGGTAAGTTTCTGTCTAAGGATCTACCCCCATCATACCCCGTTGAAATGATTCTCGCTCATGTACATACTCGTATATAATTCCTTTATGACCTTTCACAAAATTAAATAATTATATCTATTTCCGGATTTTAGGATAAGATCATAAATAGATATGGACATTTAAAAGCCAATTACGTCACTCCCCTCCGAGCCTACACTCGCGCCCGTCTTCCTTTTCCCGATTCGAAGCTTATTGCCTTATCGGCTTCATGAGCTCCGCACGAAAACATCAGACAAAGAACAACCGCCAAGCTGCTCAAACCTCGCTAGTTTTTGGCAAATTTCGAGCCTTACCATAAACGGGAAAAGACCAAGTTCAAATCTTCACTTTCTTCCTCTGTTAAAGGAACAGTTACAGGTACAACAATAACAGTAAGGAACAGATGAAACGCGACCCACTTAGAATGAAAGCTACGCTGGAAAAGATTAGAAAAGAAAGAAGAAGAAAGAAGAAGGGAATTGAGGATGAGAAGAGAAATAGAAGACCCCTCCCTAAGCATCATGCAAACTTGTGCACTTTAAAAGAAGAGTTCACTATCATGGATTGTACAATGGTTTGCACACAATCCCTGGCGGTAACTCTCAATCTCGACGTTATCATTCCCGACACGAATCGTTTTCGCAGGAGACTTCCTCGTTCCCTCACCCCCTTCGCCGTCTATTCACATGCCAGTTTGGTGTCGAAGCTGCTCAGACAAATGGCGAATGCCTGGAATGCAGACAAAGGATACCGGTAGTCCATGGTGAACATGTCCTTTCCGACCTTACCGAACTGGAGGATGATCTTGTCATGATCGGACTGAGCAGGCTGCGACGGTGTTGGCGCGCCGGCAGACGGTTGATTGGCAGCTATCAGTTGGAAATTCTTGACTGAAGCTACAGTCACCCTTCCGCGGAAGTTGAGGCACCAGCACTGCAGCTGTTCATGCCATCTCGGAGCCTTGTTTTTGAGAACCAGATAACTGTCCTTTCCATCATCCTCTTCGTCCCGGGGCCCGATGATATCAGAAAACCGTGAGCTGCTAAACTCCGTGGAAGTATCTATTGATTTAGAGAAGGAGATGCTCCGGAACGAGTCTTCAAGCGAGCGAGGAAGAAGCTCAGCCTGGCCAGGGACAGTACCACCTGGCTCGAGGGCCGCGGCAGGAATTGAATGCATGGCACAGTGCATCCTCCGTGGCCCCCTGGTGCCCAGCACATTCAGCTCATATGCGACCTGAGCAATGTTGTAGCTACCTGTGGGAACTTTCGGAGAAACTTTCTTGGAGTAAAATCTACGGCTACGGCCCGGTGGAGATAACTGTGCGTTGTTGTATGGAGGTTGGGTGTCATAAATTATGAACTTAGTGCCTAAGAAGTTTGACCTGAAACAAGAGAAACGTGTATGAATATCTCCTCACATAACGCAGTTGATGTAACTAACCATGTATCTAAAATCTTGCCCCCAAGTATATCCTTTCTTTCATGCAATTGCACAAAGATTGAAGATTTCAAGCAGTAGCTATAGATTTCCAGAAATAAACTATTTTTTTCACTAGTGAAGTATAGTCAGAAAGGAAAATTACTTTATCGTATGGTATGGTTTGGTGGCCAAAGATAGTGCCTTAAAGCAAATTATTCACATGCTTCACGCTGATCACTAGGGAAAAGTGTGTAGTGTCGAAGACGAAAACAAGTGCCTCAGGAGCACCCATTAACAAGAACCGTATGAAAAACGAAATGGAACATTAGTTGGGTAGCCAGAGCAACAAGGGCATTCAATTCGATTTCTATAAATGGAACATTAGTTGGGTAGCCTCAGGCCCATACTATGTCTGCCTAAGAGAAAAGAACAATTTAGAGGCCAAAGGAGCAAGACGGAATAGAACACATCTTCCATGAGCTTGACTCATGAACGGAGATTATTTCCCTCTCAAATAATCACCTTTTCAACTTAATAAGGCCAATGGCAGAGGTTCACATTAGTATAGTAAAGCATTGAAAATGTCCAACTGAAGCCAAGAATAGAAACAAGAAAAAAGAATCTCACCTTAGTTTTCCAATATATGTACTACTTGATCTCGATATATTATCTGCATCCATAGAGATTACATATTCTGTGCAGGTTGTTCTCCTTGTCCGCTTAGCAGAAAGAAGGAATTTTCCATTCTCAACAAGCAAAGCTGGACGTGGAAAGAAGGATAAATCAACTCTTAGTCCAAAGTTGGAGCATCAGGCAAGAAGACAAGGATAACAAGAGATTGCAACATCTAAACTATTGATAAGAAACCTCAACATCTAAATAAGGCAAGTCCGACAAATTTATTTACTGATATATGGAGAACACAAAGCAAACCTCACACCAGCCAAGTACATAAGAGCAGGAATTTAAAACACTTTGCTTTCAGAAATTTATGGCCATCAAAGTGTAATATAAAGTTATGTATCACCCGGTACTACCACCACAATCTTCTAGCAATTCAAGCATTCATAAAATAATTTTTTGGATAACCATATTCTAAATAGTGATTTATTGGATCAAATGGTATAAATCTTTTGTTTGTTGGTGGATTGGAGGTTTAGAAGTGAAATAATATAGCTGTACAGGCAACCATCTGAAAGCAGATGTTCACAGCTTCAAGCTAGCTTCTTATCAATCAGAAGTTTGCTGCTGCTCTACTAACACCAGCAAACAGACAAGGAACTTGACGATAAATGTGAAGTGCTGCTTGGCTGCTATGATAACATCTGAAAGTTCTTGCAAAATGTTTGAAACCCTAACAATAGACTGAGCTTAATGAAATTCAATTTGGTAAGTCAATGTCCTCCTCATCCCAAGCTGCCAAAATTGAAGAGTAGTGAGCCATTCAATTATCACAAACTTCAGCACGATGATTTCACCGGCACATATGGAGGAAGCAATAAATGCATAATAAATGAGACAAATATAGGAATCCGTGATGATAACATGTTGCAATAATAACTAGTAATCCTCTTAGATTCATAGGAGATTCAGCAGGCTTCATGTCACTAGAAACATTAACAAATGGTACACAATAGAATGGGGTCAAATTACTTCAAAATATCCATACATACAAAGTGTTGCACAGTTAAGCCTGAAGTTTACCTGTGCTAAGGCAGAGGAAGAGGTGATAAGTCAAATTTGATTTGTCCCGTTTAATGAAGCACTGAATCGTTCCATCACGAGGGCCTGGCTGCAAGAAGCAAATATTTGAACACTTTTAGTCGCAACAGCACCTTCTCAATTGATCGTTAATTAATACTCTAGCATGATGGGAAGCGAGCACAGAGCATTGCATGCTCTTTAAAAGAAATTCTTATTATTCACAAATGACAGACCTGTTTCAGTGAGACTGGGAAGGTGATCTTCCCAGAGAGCTCAGGACTCTTAACAATTTCTTTGCACATTTCTCTCCAAGACCGGCAAACAGCAGCACATGAAACAACATGCCTGCGAGCAGGCCAGGTGCTCTCACTCGCTTCTAATCTCCTAATCACGTCATGTAGAAGCTCAGGTGGGAGACTGGCCCACCGGCTGCTCTGTACAGGCAAAGGTTGATCATGCAATTCATGCACTGAACCCTGTGATTTTCCTCTGTGATGACCAAGCAACCTCACATCGAAGCTCCTTCTCGACAAGCTTCCAAACCCATCCCTTACATCCCGAACGATACTGCGGAACGACATTTACTCCGATTCACCAGTAGATGTAAAAGTTCATAGCCTTCTTTGGTGTGGGCAGGCAAAAGGATGCTGCTTTAGCTGGGTAACCACAACAGACTATTAGTTACATGATAGAATGTTCATCAAACTGAAAAAAACAGTTTAATTCCCAATACGTACTAGCAAAGGAAAGAGAAAAAGGAAAGATGGGGATGGGGCAGAGGGAAGGAAAAGAACAAACAAAGAAAAAGCAGATTCCCCGAAAAGAATCCTCACATGGAACCAAAGCAACCTCAAAGTGCCAGACTTTTAGCAGAAACATCTTTTGGCGGGTATTTTGTGTCATTTAGGAACCTAGCTCCAATTAAAATTCGCGCTATTAATAAGTCAAGTTTTTCTATTGGGCCAAAAATGTGAAGTTAACTCAAATGTAGAATCTTTGAAAGAAAAGCAAAGGAAGCATCCCTCCATGCAACCAATACACGAAAAACCACCATAATAACCAAGTCAAAACATCGCTTAAGCAAAAAGCATCCAGCAAAAATCAAGCGTCTGACTCGAAATATGCGATAAAACAGCTAAAAGCACTTAGCTGGAGCACAACTGTCCAAACATAACAAAATAGAGCAGCTAAATGGGCTTTAAAAGCTATCATGGAAACTTCAAGAGAACTACACATTCCTTCCACTCTCATCTCTGATCTAACACGGAAAAACCCTCACGGAATAACGCGACCAGCATAAACTATAAATACACAAAAATTGTCCTTTCTTGAGCAACCAGAAGGCTCGAAATGGTAGTTTCCCCGATTCCGAGTAAACGTTACGTCTAAAAAAAACTGAGCCGCGCATCATTTGATACTGGAAATATCTATGTAGGCGTCTGTCGGTTCACCTATAAGCCTTCGGACACAAATGAACCGCGAAGGTCAAGGCTTCAGCGAGAACGCACCGAAAGCTACCAAGTATTTCCTGAAAATGAGCAAACTTCCGCATATTAACGATCTCCCCGAAGACAAAAGAATGACATCCAATCAGCTCCGAACCACGACGATCAATCTCAATGGTCACAACCCGAAAACGAGCAGACCCACAAGAAACGAAACACGACCCAGTCCACTACAACCCCCGACCAGCGCGAGAAACATATCTTCAACATCCGGAGCTAAAGGAAAAAGAGCGAAAATGAAGCTGATTCTCCGTACACGAAGAAATCAGTACAGAAGACCGGAGACCGCACCCAAAGACGGAAAAAAGGAAATGATCCAAGCCGACCACCAATCTATCGAGGGAAACGAGCGTCGAGAACACGGGAGGTCAAGGGCACAAGCGCATTCCACCGACGATCTCTCCGCCCAGATTTAGCCATCGATCAAACCCACACACACGGGAGCTGGAAAGAGAAGAAACAAAAGAAACAAAACAAAAAAAAAGGGGGAAAAATACAGGGAAAAAACGCAGAAAAATCACCGCCTCTCGGGAACAGAGGCGATCGCGAGCAGCTCACCTTCTTCTCCAGATCTCTCTCTTCCCCCTCTTCAGATCACTTCAAACTCAACACCAGCTCCTCCTCTTTCTTTCTCTCTCTCTCCAAAAAGTCTCCTCTATCCGAAAAGTCTCTCTCTCCCTCTCTCTCTCTCTCTCTTTCTCTCTGTGACCGTGTGTGGAGGAATGGACGCCAAAATCTTATTAAATCCGCTTCACGAACTAAACACGACATTACAGAGAGAAATTCCTTAAAACCAAAATCGAAAAAAAAAAAAAAAAAAAAGTAAACCTACGCCGGGGAAAAAACCATTTCTTTTAATTCCCCCAGCCGGAAATTACGGCCCTGCCCCTCGGCAGTTGACCTTCCTCCCGGAGCGTCGCCGCCTTTAACCGCCGTTAGGGACACGCGGCGGGCTCCGGGCGACGGATCGGGGGCTTTCTCATTTCTTGGTGAGCTACCGTCTGGTGAGAGGGAGACATCGGACGGCTGAGGGCGCGGCGCGTGTGACCGGGCACCGGTCGCCAAGCTTTTCTCTAAAAAAGAAAAGGATTTTACTGGTGCTTCGTTAACTAACCGGCAAAAGCCTTTTTTTTTTTTTTTTTGGACTTTTTGGTCGGCAACTAACTGAGTGGAGTTTGAACGCGGAGAGATTAGGGCAAATTTTCTAAACACATTTTAATTTTAGATTCAGCCTCGATTCTAATTTTCACTGTAATTCCAAAACTATGCATACATCAAAAAATCGCTGCTAATTTCTTCGATATTATCAACGTTGGAAAGTTGTTATTTATTCATTTAGGATGAAAGTTTTGATTCTGATAATAAGTTTCTCATTTATTTTGATGTCGATAATTTTGAGTATCCATGACTAATGACGATTTTTTGAAGCAAGAGCAAATTAAATATTGGAGTGAAAATTTGAAATGTTTTTTATGAAGTTTGGATTTTTTTAGGAAATAAGGTCGGGGATATTGTGCCTTTTAAGATGTTAATTATTGATTAACCCAAATTGTCATTTTCAAGTTGAAACTAAACAATAATCATATATTCAAAATTCATTCAGCTACATATTCTTTAGATTGAGATAGTGAATTAGAATGATGACAACATCAATCAAAGAATAACACACGGGTTGTGAATTGAATGGTGAAAACATTGACTAAAGAATGACGTGCGGGTTGTAAATTGGAACAATGAAAACATCGATCAAAGAATGACGGGGTGATTTGTACGTTTTTAGTCAACTTTAACATTTTCTTTTTTTATTCCTTAGTAATCAAAGAATCCAACATTTTCTCGACCGATCTAAGTATCGTTCGCTTGACACGACAACATTTTGTCTCGATGCAGTGTAGTTGTTTTTCCTCGATGGTCACCTCACCAAAAAAAAATATGAAAAACGGTTAACTCTATCCTCGAATCTTGATTACAGAAGCTAATTTCATCCGAATTCGAGTACGAGAAAGAAGATCCAAAACAAGATCCCAAAACCTTTGTACGAACGAAAATGGAAAATAAAAAAAGAAAAAAGAATGAGATGAAAAGTCAAAAGAAACTTTATAACATTTTCAACGTACCGATGAGAGGATAAATCCATACATGCATGTTACTTCGTTAAGTGCCGCTAAGACTCCCGGACCAGGCGCGTGAAGGAGCGGGGCGCGTGGGGCGGACGCGCGGGGGCTTCCGAGGCCGTTCCCGACGCGCGGGCACGCGCGGTGGGTTCATGCGGGGGAAATTATTACATGGGCGGGCGGGGGAGCACGCTCGCATCATTAGGACTCGTCAAACCGGGCGCCCGAAATTCCCCTACTGCCCTCCGCCGGACCCGCGTAATTACGGAGGCCTGCCATCCTCCGGCCTTTTCTTTTTTCCGGTACGTATTAGTTAGTTAGTAGGCACCATGATTGGTGGCGTCTTTTAACTTTCCTTTTTTTTGCTTTCTTCTCCATACTTTCACGACACTTATCAATTGCCAAAAAATCGACAATGAATCCTCAAAAGGCAGATCCCCAATTAGCTATGTGCGGTCCTAATTCCATTAGCGAGAGGATGTGAGTATATATGCTATTTTCTTCGCGATATCATTCGTTTGAATAATGGCATAATCCGTACAGATCAGGAATTAAAATTTGTTCTGACTTACTTGTTGGGTATGCACCAGAAAAGGGTCCTAACTTCTTCTTCTTCTTTTTTCTCTTTTTTTAATAATAAGTAATTCAACGATGATGAAATTGTGAAGAAGGAGAGTAGTCATGTTCTATTGTTTATTCGCACGAAGAATCCCAAGGCAAACTAGAGAAAAAAACATTAGTCTCTCCATGCGACTTTTAACTCAAACGGATAATAATACAAGCATGCTGAGTCGAAATTCATGAATCGTATTAAACGAACTAAAAATTCCGGGACAACATTATACGTCAGACCAAAATTCAATGATCATCTGTATTATCTTCCCCGTCTCGAACTCTTAACCTTCTACGAATCAAGATTTGCTACCTTTTATCGACAAGCTTAATCAATGACAAGCAAAAGAACCCTGCTCGAAAGCCAATTTGCTAGCGATCGTCGAAATAAACAACGATTTTTCACATTCTGGAAAAAGTATTTTAGAGGATGAACATCATCCCGCTCGCAATCAATGGTCGATTGTCTTGTGGATGCCCGTTTGAGAGATAAATCTTTGATTTCTCTTGGAAATGGACCGTTCCCACCGCTTTTTCCTAGAAATTTCCACCGCCTTTTGACCGCGTGGAAAAAAGGCTTCTAACCTTTGCCATCTCCATACAGGAGCATGCCCCGAAGCAGCAGGTTTGGTGGGTCTTTTTATTGACTCGGAGGAGCGAACAGGGGGGAGGGATCCCGTGGCGAGAGTCCACGGTACGAACCCCAACCCCCCACCCGGTCCCACCTCATGTATTTAATTCGACTATCTCTACTTCTTCCTTTTTACCTTCCTCACACATGTGATGATGTCGACCGCGACACGAATTTCTCTTTTATTTGATGTTTTCCAAACCTTGGTCTCAAAGATTTCTTTCTAGGTATCGCCACTTGGTTTAGAGAAATCTCATCGATGTGTACGTGTTGACTTTGATGTTTCAAAGAAGCGACCCGGAAACAGCTGCGCAACAAAAAAGTAAAGGAACGAACAAGAAGAGAAAAGAAAGATCGATGATTCCTGACCAAGGGAAACTTGGACCAAGAACGACACTTCACCGAGTCGGTGGTGGTGGCTCTCGAGACGAGCCGCCCGACACGTACATTTACAATTTTCCTTTTTGGGTTTTAGCGGTGGAGCGGCGTCCGGACCGGCTCGGGCCGGTTCCGTGCACTCCAACGATTCTGGCTTGTCCGAGGTGAATCTTTCTCTACTCTTGGATTTTTCAGAGACTATGATTTGCATTAGACTTTAACGAACCGATCTCTTTCTTTGGCCAAATTGACCTCGTTTTCGTGACGGAAATTGATACCCACGGTTATGAGTTATGAGGGCAGGCATGAACCTAATTGAAATCATGGCAGACGTGAGTTTCGAAAGTCTATGAATCTGAGATTGCGCCTATACAATAGGATGCGGATAAGAACCTTGTCCGTGTGTGTGACAAATTCGAATGGAACTTTAGAGGAACTCAAACATCTTGAACGATTCCTTGATGTCCAACCCCTAAATTTATCTAAGTCTAGTCACACGGTACCCCTGCATCATCTAGGGCTAAGCATTCCCATGTCGTTCGTTGACTAGGTATTGTTGTGGCCAACATGACCGAGCCACCTATCTTCTAAAGCTTCCGAACATTGCTTGACCGATGGAGCTGAGGACGTACCGTGCATGTTTGGAAAGCTAGCCCTGCTCTGTTCGAGACAAACCCTTATGGAGCAAACTCCAGGATGCTACTGTCAAGCAGTAGTGTTGTTTTAATTGTTTAGGCAAAAAGGTTATTGATGCATGAGAGAGCGAGAGAGGAGAGGTCAGTAACAAGAAAATTGGTAAATTTTACAATACCCACGATGTCAATATTCCCTATTTTCTGCAGTATACGTATCCTTCTTCGAACGTGATGCCAGTATTCTATGCAAACTAGATGCTTCTGCACTCTAGTTTTCGTAGTGCTGATTATTATGAAGCACGTAAACAAACGAGTAGCAGAAAAATAACTCATTTGCTAGAAACGTGTGATCTAAGGAACATTCACAGGCAAGGGAAAAAGAAAAGCTAAAGAGGAGATCTGGGGGACTTCCCTAAGGGTTGCCTTCGCCCTGATCTGGAGTGGAGTTTTTTTCGTCCGCATCATCCTTTTCCAGAGCCATCTCTTGAATCTCTGAATCAGCGCAGTGATCCTCCGAATGTTGTCCCTCATTGTCTGTGGTAGCACCTTGGAGTTGCACGTGACCTGCTGGACTTGCTTGCTGCTCGGATACCAAACTCGCGAGACCATTCTGCTTCAAATACGTGTCCAACGGCTGGCTAGCCACCCGGAGAAGATTCATCATACTTGTTTGACTCGACCCCAATTTAAGATCTTCGTTACGGTCTGGTTGGCAATTCAGATCAAGTTGGCAATTCAAGTTTATCTGTCCTTTGCCTGTTTCAGCAAATGTGTTGGCCGAGTTGGTTGTTTGGCTCTGGGACTCCAACTCATTTCCAATCCTGGATTCATTTTCTGAAGGATTGTGATGTGAAGATCGATGAGTAGAGGTACTATCAACTTCAATCTCATCCTTAGAGCCCCAGAGTTGTTTTCTCTGGGCAATCTCTGCTTCACGCTCTGATTGGCGCTTCTTCTTGCGCATCATTAGGGTTTTGAAGCGGCGCTTAACGGTCATGCACACATTGCAGTTGCACGTCGGCTTGTGCTTGCCCTTCCCACTAGGGGGCTGGATACAAACGATGCAAGAGCAACCAGGACGGTGCCTTGGGTGCTTTGTAGTCGCTGCAACTGATGTTGTACCTGGGTCACCATCATCTCCAACAATCGCGGCATTGGCCAAGGCATCTAGACCAGATGATTCATGCTCCAGGGCCGGCCTGACGGTTGTTGCTAGTTTTCTTTTCTTGAATTCTGCAATGAGATGAGACATAAAAGATGAAATGTTGTCGACATTAGCATGCAAGCCCCTCAATGTACATGTAGCAACCCAAAAAAATTATCGCTCCATCGTGGACAAGGATTTCCTCACTCTCTTTAACAAATATAATCTTGGTAAGGGAGAAACTATACATTTCCTGGATCATACAGACTCTATCCCAGGGGTAGATTTGACATGCTTTAGTATTTATAGACATCCCGCCATTGTCCTACTTGTAGTAGAAGAAACTCAAGGAAGGGTAATGAGAACTCAATGAGCTATGCTGGTTTTCATGTGGCAATAAGTAGCGGCAGGATAAACATAATAGACATTCAAATCTGTAATGGAACTACCGATATAAACTTCCAGATACTCTTAGTCACATTCTTAAGCATAAGGGGGTTAAACTAGGGTGTTCTGTGCAATAATCCAGCCAGGACAAGAGTGCTTTTCATTTAGACTTATTTTTTTGTCTCTGGTCAAAAGAAAGGAGGAATGGAGTATAAGCAGACACTGCATGCATCATTTCCATACCCTTAGTCAGTCTCAGAAGATTTTCCAGATCTCTGGGGGTCAATCCATCTGGTGCAGAACATAAACGCCTATAGCAGATTATACAAAAGTATTAGATCCAAATGTTTTTTTAATCACTTCCATCAAGCACCATATGTTAGCAAAGCAATTGCTGACCTGCTTGGGTCCCAGGCATTCTCTGCACAGGTCCACCCAGGTGGAAGAAGAACATCAACTGGTAACCTTCTCCATTTACCACAGCTATCACATTGAACCCATTGCTCTTGTCCCCTGCGTATGAACGAAATTCAAATTAGAAGCATCAAGTCAATTATATATTGACTCCAGGATAAAGATAGAAGAATAATAAAGTGGCCGAAATATAAGAATTATTATAGCTTGGCATCTGACAAAAATGGGAGAATAATGAAGCAAATCACAGTTTCTTCTTCTAGCACGGTAGCCTTTCTTGTAATCTTGACAGCTCATTTCAGCGTGTCAAAGCGAAATTCATTGAAAATAATGGTGGTTCCAACTTCCAAATCCAATCCTTAAACCTCTTATGCAGAGCTCTGATGAGGTTCAATGAACATCAATGGGATTAAAATAGTATCACTTCGATATACTTCTACAGAACATACAGATCTATTCCAGAATCAATGTGCCACTTTCATCATCAACAGGATGCCACACTTTCTTTCTTCTCTTTCCATTTTGCTACTCCTGGAAGTTTCTTACAAGCATAGATACGACATGAATAATAGAAGTAAGCTGATCCTAAAGTAAATAAGGAACGTGTAAAATTAGACAACTTTGCAGATTCAATGTACAAGTGATAAGTTTGTCTGGCAAACAATGAGACAATAAAACCTTACAATAGCTAGCAAAACACATTGTCTTGGAAGTCCTTCTAAATGATGTCATTTGCTTGGGAAACAGGTGCTTTCATTAGACATTTTACACACCAAAATTGCATCACTCACAATTCTCGTAACATTGGCATTGCTCCCCAATTTCAATAATATACACGTAGAAACCTTAAAATTTAGATATGCAGATTGGGAAATAGAACTAACTTACCCAGTGGAGCGAAGTATAAAAATACTGCTTTTTCCAAAAACCGGAGGTTCCTGAAAATGTACCATATGTGATACTTTAGATAATGGAGACTATATCTTTCTAAAACTGGGTGAAATCTGCGACTGTAAATTGTCAGCAGTTCCATATCATTTCCCAAGCCATTCGTAAATGTATATTTGACCACATACTACAGACTTGAAAAAAAAAAAAAAAAAACTTACAAACACAATGATTGTAAAGACACAAATATTGTATGTATACTATATTTTTTGCATGAGAATCTGTTGTAGTTTCAAAGAAGCCACAATAAAATCACTTTCCCCCCTTCTAAATTAGTTGATATATATGTCCGACGGCCAGATCCCAAGTAACCTCCATTAGCAGCTTCTATGCAAACTATCTATCCTAACAGCATAACTACTTTCTACAGATACAATGGATTTATCGTTATTTGGGTACTAATTGGCTCGCAAATTACTTTGAGCAGATACAAACGTTAATCACTGATTAACAAGCAGTAGCATTTTTAATCCACATGCTCTAATGGATTTGCCAATCAGACAATTTCCTGAATGCTTAAGTGAGGAGCCGATAGTATAAACCGCACAAGCATTTCATCACCAGATGGAGCTGTCTACATGGACCCAACAATCAACTGAAAAATTCTCTTTCACTCTACCGAACCCAATCAAAAGACTAAACACTGATCAATAAGCACTACCATTTTATCCACCAACAGCTATCAAGCAATTCACTTATTTATCATAGAGTTAGACTGTAATGTTCCCAAAGGAGCTAAAAGTATAACATCACAATCATTTCACATTGACCAAATATTTTAATAAAAGAAATCTTAACTGCTCTACCATAACCAACAATAAGGTCTATAAAAGAATATTTCTAACAGAAAACTCACATCATACTCTTCAAACTCATGGTCTTCAACTGTAACGATGCTTGGGTTAACACGTGGGGGTGGCCGAAGCAAATCCTGGAGTTCTTCCCATGTCATTTTCAGCTCAAGAGCATCTTGACTGTCAATCAACAGCCTTTTACTTTTGGACCCAATGTTGCGTGCTTTTTTCCTCTCTGGGGCCGACATTCCGGGAAGCAAGAAGGCATCCCTAGGGAGTCCATGTTTCTCAGTGCCTTGCCAACTTATATCACCACTAACTGAACTCCAGTGCTTGGATAGTGCATTTAGTTGGGGATCTGTGCTTCCTTTAAATGAAGGAAGGAGACTCGAATACCCACTTATCATATGTAGATTTTCAAAACCACCAGAAATCAAAGCTTCACTTGAATGGTTACCGTTAGAAACAGCAGCTAGTTGGCTGTCCTGCTTACAAGTACAAATAGCTATTTATGCAGCGATCTGCTAGCAAGCAACTTGATAGTGGTTAATGAGAAACATACCTGCATCATAGAGGTCGATGCTTTCCGGAAACCCATTATAAGTTTCCCTTCAGGGTCCGTGCGGCTAAAAGTTACTGCATCATAAGATAGCAAGCATCAACAACCTTGCGATGGTAACCAAAGAAGAGACCATTCCAAGCAGCATACATAGGGACTTTGCACAAAAATTAGTGCAAAAAAAAAGGCCCTTGTAAGGGCAGAACTTTCTGAAGTACTAATAGAATTAAAATAAACACATTTATAAGTAAATTAGATGATTCGGAAGCTTGAAAAACTACAAGATCAGGCATTTGACCTAAAAGTAGCCTAACTTTCTTAGAATGGGAAGTTCTTCCTTTAAAATGAACCGTGCCCCTCAATTTGTGCTCTCTACAATCCAAAGTACTAAAAGAATAAAAAATTGAACACTATTATTGGTAATTTAGATGATTTGGGATCTTTACAAACAACAAGATCGGGCATTTGACTCGAGGAGCCAAACTTTCTTAGAATGGGAAGTTCTTCCTTTAAAATGAACTATGGCCTTCAACTTGTGGTCTAAACTCTCCAATCCATTCCATCACAGAGGCAAGACATTTTGAAATTGCCATAACCAAGGCCTTGTTTCCAAAGTTGCAGGTGGTGTTTTCTGACTGCTACATTGCAGGAGCATTCTGATGACGCTCTATATCAGTAGAAAAACTCCCTCCACAGTACAGTGAAGAGGAAAACCATATTTCTGGGAGCGCATGCAGACGTCTAGAGACAAGAAACAACATACAAAGTACATTAAAGATAAGTCCCATCCAGATTTGACCAAAGCCACACTATTAGTGGCTGTCATGCAATCCGTGGTAAATTAGTGCAAATTGGGATTAACATCGTATGAAGGTCTCAACATAGCAGAATAATGTCAGACATGGCATTACACAAATGATAGCAAATACTAGAAGATACCAGTGTCTCCAGCTTGTAACTGCATAGATTGTATGCAAGGAGTTACACCCTCCAACACGTACATTCTGCTGTTATTATTGGGCCAAAATCTGAACTGAAACACCCACTCCTTTCCCTTTACATCTTGAATCCGCAGAGGAAGGCCCTCTGGTTGAGAAATAGGTGGAAAATAAGCCTGAAAGGTTATCGGATAATTTATTGCTTTACACAAAGTTAATTGACAACATTGTATCCAGTAATGGAATTTAAAGAATCTAAATATAAGAAAGAACAAACGGAGTAGCTTACTTCAGCACAAGCTTTTGGCAATACTAAACGGCCAATTCGACCCGCATCACTGGCACTCAGAACCTTTTCAAACAGTGGCACAATTGTGGAATTTGAACTTAGACGATTAAGAAAGTCAAGGAAACAACATTGAGAAAGCATGAAATGTAGTGCTGTGTTCAACGAAAAAACAGAAAACTAGTCAGCATGACTCTCCAATCCAATGTGTCTGTCCAATCATCTTTTTATATAGCCAGGTAAATGGAAAATGTGCAGTAGAAGATGAGGGAACTTCACTCAAGGATACTCTCCAGATATTTGTTGTAACTCCTGGTCAGTAATCCGAGGCCAATAACGAGGAAGCAATTGATTTCTCCCACGACCTTCAGCAGGCGGCCTTGCAACTCGTATTTGTGAAACAACACCGGCATTTGACTCAAATCCACTTGCAAAGGCCGGCTTAGGTGGCTTATGCAACACATGGCGAGATTTTGGTCCTTGCGGTGATAGTGATGGAGTTGTGCTGTGGTCTCTTAAAGATGGATATGATTTTCCTAAAGGGACACCGATGGTCATGCTGAGGTCCGTCCGCGCATGGGGATCATCAAACTCTTTTGCTGCTATATTTGCTTTTAAAATGTCTGGTTGGGAAACATGAGTTGCTCCATTGGATGCTTTACTTGATAGCAGATAACATGAGCCACCCATTTCTAATGCAGAAGGCGTATTGATAACTCCTTCCCTGTTCGTTGGTTCATGTGATCTGTTTGTGTCATTGTACTGAGTCAGAAGCGACTGCCCCAGGCCAGAATCATCTGTACTGCTTCCCAATCGAATAAGCTTCAGTTTGTCAACCTCGTCGCTATCAAAATGGTTGTCTGCGGTACTAGATTGCAGTTCACCAGTACGAACATTAATCATGCCAAACTCACTAGGCCTCTCATCACTTGTGATCTGTGAGCAGAAATTCAAGGAGTAACATTAGACTTGTGAATGAAGTAAAAAGATCTACGCCATCCTACATATTTTGCTTTGAAGAACTACGCTATAGGTGAAAGGTTCTTTTGCTTCGCAAGGCATCATTGCTTCTCTAATCACAGTCTCGTCAATCCTATCAATTCCTTGTCATCCTTGGAGTCCCGAAATCAATATAAGCATTGAAAAGCATCATGTGAGCTATCACTAGAGTATAAACATTCTAACAAGGAGGTCACCAAAGCTACGGCATCAATGACGTTTGGAGATTAATAAAGAAGCCCTGGTGCATGATGCAAAATAAGTATCAAGAGTACAATAAGGAAGAAACTATCCGGAACTCATGTGAAACATATACAGATATAGAGTGACGATTATATCTTACAGGCAGAAGTCCTGAACTTTTCGCACAGGTCGCGCAGTTGACCCCGCCACAATCGAGCAGCTCCAGCAGCATCCTCGAAGCAATGCATCCGCAATGCAGGCGCTGCCAATTCATATCGGAATCAAAATCATCATAAACAGATTAAGCGGGCTCCGAGCCGCATCCTCAAAGACCGACTGCTCACCTTGCCACAAGAAGCGCACTCCCTCCATCCGGAGTCCTTCGAGTGGAAAACATCGCAAAACGTGGCCTGTTCAAATGCAGACCTGGAAGCATTCAAATTCGACATTAGCGACCGCTATTCAACGGCACTGCTAAGCATCCAAAGCACCTCTCCGCTCATTACTAGGACCAGATAAACATTCAAAATCGATGTCACGCCGCTTTGAAGCACCGAATAGAACTGAAAAAATCGAAAGTCAAAGGGGCGGACGACAGAGGAGGCGAGACAAGAGTTACCCGCACTTATCGCAGAGGGTGGCGAGTTGACCAGATCGGAGGGGCCAACCTCTCTTCCACTCGGTCGACCCCGTCTCCTCGCACAGCACATTCATGCACTTCTGCGACGACCCCATCCTCCGACATCAAAAAACCCCCAACGGCGCGCAAATTTCCGGTAGAATCCAATCCCGACCAAAGCCCCAAACGACCTCCTCCTGATGCTCGAGCCCGGTCAACCGGTCAGAACGCCGCGAGCGGCCCGCAGCGGGCGAAGCGAGACGGCGAGAACCGGCCTCGGTCCGCTGCTCATATGACTCCCGCGAACAAAGCCGGGAGCCAGCTCGCCGAACGGCGAACCCGCGGAGCTATCGGCGGCCGGCGGAGAGGTCGCGCGTCGGTTTCGGCTCGGCCGGACAGCCGGCGGCGTGCGCGAGCTTCACTGAGCTGATCAGTAGGCTTCCCTGCGATCACCGAAGGGAGCGGGGGCCGGGACCGTAGGGAGCCAGAGGAGGCGAGGCGAGGCGGGGAGGGATTGAATCGCCGGCGGCGGCGGCGGCGGCGGCGGGGAGGGAGGGCGGTGCAGGCGCTGCTGCCATGCAGACGCGAGGAGGGGGGAAGGGGGTAATAATCTGGGGAAATGGCTGGGTTGGGTTGATGATGCTTCAAGTCTCCGCCAACTCTGCTCCTGTCATTCTGCGCTTCTCTTTTCTCTCTCTCTCTCTCTCACTACCCACTTTTTCCCTTTTTTCTTTCTTTTCTTTTTTTTTTTATAAATTGTTTTTGCTCTTTTCCCTGTTCTTAATTTCTTTTCTCTTTTTCCCCTCGCGCCATCGAATTTCGACAGAATATAAAATTCTTCGAAAAAGGATTTTTTTTCATTTCTCAATAATTATAATAATAACTATTATTATTATTTTCGGTGACTTCGCTTTCCTCCTTATTTTAGCCTTTGAAATTTGAATTCGCCTAATACTGGAGACTCGAAATTCTTCATAACTAAATGTTATTAAAATATGTAATCACATTAATTCATTAAATGCTTCTTATTATTTGCAAAGTGTTCATATGATATATTTTTGTGTAATTTATGTTTCTTTCTATTTGTTTATTTATCTCGTGTAATTATACGTCTTTATTATTAGAATAATTGTCAAAAATATATATCTTATCTGTTTAGATGACCCGAAATTCCAAAGCAACATTTTCGGGTTTTTCTTTAGTGATTAATTAATGAAAACAAAGCTTAATCAAGACGAGTCGTGTGATTTCAATAATACTTCTAGGAACAAGGAAGCATCATATTGAACAGCCTATGAGAAGAGGTATTTATTGCAATTTCATGTATAATTAATGCTACAATAATCGATTTTTTATATTAAACGTGGTCAACAAGTGTCCTCAAATTACTTAAATAATTTCGGCTCCAATCATTTGAATGTATTCATGAACAAGAGAGCCGAGGACGGCCGTTGCGCACGTCAATTTCGATCCCCAACGTGCAAATAAAAATAAGAATTATTCGTCAATGACCTAATATATCTCGAAAATCCTCGTGAAAATAAAGAGTCTTTATTAAAAAGAAAAGAAAAGAAAGAGAGAAAAGTGGGTGGAATGGAGGAATAGAAAACACGGCGGCTTTTGACAGCACCGAAAAGTGCGCCACTTCCGACGCTTTCCCCAAATTCTATCCCCGCCCCGAATGTCACGTTCGCATGCACTCCAATCACCCGAGCCGGTTTCCCGAAAACGCCCCCCGCTCGCCGACCTCGATTGCGGACCCCGCCACCGTGAACGTGACCGTGACGTGACGTCGTTGGCCACGCTGGTTTCGGCCCTCCCCCCCGACATTCCGTCCGCCCGTCCCGTCCTTCGCCGTCCAGAAACAACGCGTCGATGGAACTCGCGAAAATCATTACACGGTTGACTTGACCCGGCTTCGCTGTACGATAATACCATTTTTCATGATGTCTTTTTCTTATTGTTTTTTATAATGATTTTTTTTTTTTTTTTGGAGGGGGTGGGGGTTGGAAGAAGCAACTGTTTGCGGTTCTGACGTGAAGGGGAATTGTTGTTTGGTGGCCTCCAAGTGCGGGGATACCAACCACGATGAATGAGATGTGCCAACCACGCGCCGGAACCCTCCCTCCATCGTGATCCTGAGGTTTTCGAATCCGATCGGTCGAGGAATCGAATTGGTGCCGTGCGCGTGATCTTCGGTACGGACCTCCGCCTCTCCCTATCGGCAAATCGATCGCACGGAAGTGGGAATTTGGAGGGATTTAATATTCCGTCCGTGTGAATTAGTGCTTTTCGAGGTAAGTCCCGGACTTTACACAACAAGATGTTGCTCATTCTATTGAAAATATGTTCTACAAAATATCATGAACTCGAAATTTCGTGCTTTACAGGATGATCGACGCCACTTTTCCCTCTCGAAATCCAAATTCACCGTGAGCTTGTTTGTTTCATGAAAAAATTAATAATTTAAGCCTAACTTTAATCCTTTATCTCTCTTGAGAAAAAAAGTAAGTTGTCGAAAAATATTTTTGTTATTAAATACGACCTCAAGCATCCACTTTCCCCTATTGAAATCCGAATTCATTATAAGCTCGTTTGTTTTGTGAAAAAAAATTAATAATTCCATGAAAGGGGGAGGTGAGGGGTTCAAATCTCCACCTTCTCAGGGGGATGGGGTGAGGATGCATAAGTTTCAATTGTGGATTTCGACTCCTACGCCCTGCAAGAGGTAAGGCAAAAGTCTGGGAGTGAGTGTATAATAGGCCTAGAGTAGAACTGACAAAAAAAATAAAACTAACTTTAATCATTTACTTAGAAAAATGAATTAAGAGGAAATCATCTTATTGTCAACTCAAATGCTTGAGGTCGTATTTAATAACGAAAATATTTTTCAACAACTTACTTTTTTTTCTCGAGAGAGAAAGGATTAATGCTAGAAAAATAATCTCGAAATTATTGATATTCCACATAACAAAGGGAGCTTGGTTTTTAAGGGTGCGTTTGTTTGTGTTTTCTTCTTTTTTTGTTAGGGGAACAAAAATAGAAAAAATTATTTCTAGTCTAGGGAATAATTTTTTACTAGAAAAACACGTTTGGTAAACTTATTCTAGGAATAAAAAAGAAAGAAACACGTTTGGTAAATTTATGTTCTTTTTTTGTTTCTTTTAATTTTTTAATATTTTTATTTTATTTTTCCTTTTTTTCTTTCTTTTTTCTTTTTTTCTTCTTTTGGCCGGTCGCCGGCCTCGGCCATGGCCGGCGATCGGCCGACGAGGGCCGACGGCCTCGCCGAGCCACGGTGAGGCTCACCGGCCCCCGGCGACACTTCGGCGAGGTCACCGGCCCTCAACAGCCGGTCGCTCGCCATAGCCGAGGTTGGCGACCGGCCAAAGAAAAAAGAAGAAGAAGAAGAAAAAGAAAAGAAAAGAGTGGAGAGATAAAATTTGTTCTTAAGAGTTGTTTCAAAAACAAGAAACAAGTTTTTTTTTTTTTTTTTTCTCTTTTTTTGTTCTTGGGAACAAAAAAATAAATTTGGAACAAAAACGCAAACAAACGCGTTTATGTTTTTTTTTGTTCCGGAAACAAAAAAACAATTTTTTTTTTAAAAAAAAAAAAAAGAACATAAACAGACGCAGCCTAATTGTTCTTATATCGGGCTCAGTGCTTATGCTTAACTTGTAGTGTTAAATGAAAAGAACTTGTATAATATTTTCTTAAAAATAATTACTTATATCGCTCGAAATAACTAAATGACGATAAATATTTTTATTACCGACAATAGTTTATGTCTAAATATTTTGGTAAATAGTGATATTTTTCATTCATTCATTTTTATAAGTAATACGTGCGATTATTTTTAGAAAAATATTTTATTAATCATTTATTTTTCGTGAAATAGGCGCACCTGAGATGTAATTTGAAGGCTTGGCCGTGGAGGAGAAAAAAAAGCTTCAAAAAAGAAAAGAAAAAGAAAAAGCCCAATTTGTTGCGAAGAATAATACCTCGGGGCCTCCACATTTTTGTAGTTTCTGGAGTGGGCTTGGCCTAATAATTATTCACTGGGCTCGATACCATGACGTGTTCTTGACATTCATGCTATAAATAAATTACGAAAGCCCAGAAAAGTGATTCCCCAATTCAAAAAATATATTCATTTCCACCCATCTAAGCCAAGTGTTGGCAAATGCTAGACACGACCAGTTCGCACGATACGAACACGTCACGAGATAAACACGAATTATGTAGAAAAAGCTAGAATATGATGACATGACACACCTAGCTTTATATGTTAAATATAAATCGATATGTTTTCGTTGTAATTTAATTATTCGACATGTGGGTGGATATGAAGGTTTGTGACTATATGCTAAATGGATATTGGAATTTTTGGATATTCCGAGGAATTTTATCGAGAGATATAATATGTCGAATTCAGATTGTCAAACCTCTTTTAGCCTTCGATGGGCAAAATAGTCTTTTGCGGTAGGGAAATAAAGCTGGTCTTTCTCTATTAAGGCGGAGCACAAGATAATCGATGTAGTAAATAATTAAGAATCTTGATAATATATTGCCAATTATTTTGAAGTGAGTGAGATCTCAATGTGTTGGAACTTTTCTTTGCTAACCTCTCATCAGCAACTATTGACTAATGAACTGAAAATGTCTTGCAACTCGGGCGGAATCCTAAATTATTCGAGATGTGAGTCCTTTGTGGAGATAACATTATATGCCGAGAGATTGTCCAATTGTTCAAAGGACGTGACTTGAGTTTGTTTCACAATAATATTTGAAAGAGTTCTTCCAATGAGTTTATCTCAATGGTTCGATTCAAATCGTATTGGCAAATGACGATTGAATTTTCATCATAATTTTTGGCATAAGTATGTGACTTTTTTGGCAATGGAGAAACAAGTCCCTTTTTCAAGATAATTTTGTTTTTCCTTCAAATCTAATGCAAGTTATTTGGTCACACACACACGAGAGAACTCATCAATGTTTCGTTTATATATAGCTTGAGATCAAGTGGATCAGACACTTCTCCAATTTTTAATTAGTTGGATATTCCACCTTCGGGGTGAATTAAACCGAATATCGTTGAGCCCTTGAAAGGCAACCCAATACTTGCAAGTGTAGGAGGATTATTTAGAAATGAATAGGGTCACTGGCTAGGTGATTTTGCCACATTTGTTAGAATATGTTTGTCGACATAAGTAGATTTTTGGACATTGTGAGTGGGACTCAATTTCGTAAAATAACTTGGGTTTTTATAATATCATCATTGATGATTGACTCAAAAGCCATTACTAATCGTATCGGTCTAGATTTATGGTTGACAATACTGACCTTGCTCTACTTAAAGATATTTAAAAACTATTAAGCTATCACTTTGAGTTCAAAGTGCAGTATCACTTTCAGGAAGGAACTCATCCTGCTAACTAGTTTGATAATCTTGGAATCACTAAGCGTTTGGATGGCGGGTTCCTTTCACTACCTCCTCAAGAGTTACTTTGTATTTTATTAGATGATAAATTACGGACAATAGATTCTTGATTTGATTGTCTATATACTATTTTACCTTTTTTTTTAAATTAATAAATTATTTGACACGTAGAACCAAAATTAAAACATTTAAGATCGACTTGGATCAACTCTTTTATGACACACCAACATGAGTTACCTATACTAATACCGATCCCCTGGCGTCAATCTGAAGGAAAAATTCAAAAGCTCATATCCAATAATTGACTTTCTCAATTGGAAAAATAGCAAAGTTTAAACTAGAGAACACACGTAAATAAAATTTATAATTTTTGACATGGTTAGTCATTTTGACAAGATATACACAATGAACCGAGGCAGCATTCTCCAGTAGAACCATACGCATTCCCATGCATGTATCTACATATTATTAACAAATCGAAGTGAAATAAATAAAAAACAATAATGAAACCACGCATATTAATTTGGATATCAGAGAACCTTGTTGTATGTGGGTGCATCCCAAATTATTATTTTTTGATTGATCCATCCTCCGTATTTAAGGGCATCTTTCCAATTCAATTGTTCAGATAGATTCGGACCACACGAGTTCGTGCCCCAATTTTTGAACGGACGTGGCGGACAATTCTGCAATCCAACATGGCCTCCTCTTTCGTTTATGGTCGTGGGTCATCTTTCCCATCTCCTTTGATCTTTCCCTACTATTCCGGTCGTGGGAATCCCTACTATTCCGGTCGTGGGTCATCTTTCCCATCTTCTTTGATCTTTCTCCACAGTGTAAAGTAGAGCCCACCACCAGACATCAACATTGCCCCAGACACACTCGCCCTCCAAAATGACCAAAAAAAAAGAGAGTATAAAAATAGAAAATTGTGGGTTTATTAGAAAAAAATAATAAAAAATATGAAGAATTATCATTTTCTCTTAACAAATGTCTAAGTACTTAATTGAGTTCATTCCACAATGATCATCTTTGCATAGGCAACCGCCACATGCTGCCTTACTTGATTTTAGACTCAAGCCGACTTAGCTTGAATTTGGAGGAGGATTTTAAAGATAATTAGTGATTTCTCTATGATAAATTCTATTATTAGAAAATTTTTGATAATTTCGCTGATTATTTGTATCTCTTAAGATTGCACGTATGTTACACATACATATATCTCCCTTCAATTGTGCAATCTAATAAACCCTATTTATTCTTTATTAATATATAAATCGAAATATATAGAAATTCATTTTTCTGCATTATTCTTAACTTGGTAATAAATCATACATTTTCATGCGTGGATACATAGCCTTGGAACTTAATAGTATGCATGGGTACCCGAAGAAGGTGACCAAGAAGATCTTGAAGAGTAAGCTGTAATAGTTTTCCTAAATGTGGACTACATTAATTGATATTATAATTTACCGTTTAACGTGTTTTACGGGGATTGGTCTAAGGTGAGATAGAAGGTTTCTTAATTAGTCTAATATGGGCTGGCTAGTGTGGGCCAAGTTGAGCTTGGCCCGTAATGAGGGGGCCTAGTTGGAAACTCTATAAATAGTGCTCAAGTCTCTCCTCTAACCCTAATTCTCACATGTATCCTCACCTAAGGGGCGTTTACCTAACACTAAACGTTAGGGGGGCCGCCTCATTGAGCCAGTGATACGGAGGGCAATAGAGGAGAATGACTTGATGCGTGGATCCCCTTGATATGTGGGAAATCCATTTTCTACTTCCGCTTTATGTATGATGAATCCCAAAAAAGGTGCGTTAATCTTTCTACTCAATGATGCATGTTCTTGTTTTGGTTATGGAGATCTTGGGGATGCGCAATTTGCGTCCAACATGTGGTATCAGAGCCTCCATAACCCTAGAACTTGAATGCATAAATTTTTTGCCTTAATTTGTGATTTTCGAGATTTTTTGTTCAATAAAAATAAAATTAAATCACAAATTCGGATTGGGCTCGACGAGACGAGAATGTCAGTGGGCGGCGCGTCGTCGGAGGAGGCTGCACACGCGGCCACGCGCCGCTGGCGCGTCTCCGACGCGCCTCACGCGCACTCACGCTCCCTCATGCGCTCACACGCACGGGGCGCTGGACGCGCGTGCAGCGCACGCGAGCGCTGACGTTAGCGACCCGGACTCGGATTCGGATTGGATCCGATTGCGCCGACCCGCTGACGTCACGCTGACGTCAGTGATGGACTCGAACCGCGTTGACCCGACCCGACCCGACCCGACCCGAAGTTGACCTGTTGACCATACCCGACTCGGTCACCGGTTGACCAGTCCGGTCAACCAGTCAGACCGGACGGTCGAACCGGGAACCGGTCGGACCGGTCCCGGCTGGACCGGTTTTGACTAGTCAGATCACCCGCGCGTGGGCTCCACGCGCCGCGCACTCAGGAGGCGCGTGCGGGCACGTGGAGGCTTCGATCTGCATGTGGTTGGCGGCATTGGACTCGTATCTTCATCCTCTATCTTGTGGTGTGTTTATTTTAGTTTTTTGATAATTTTATGGATGTGAAAATACATACAAAGCCCTAAATACGTGTATTTTTAGTGTATTTTCTTGTATTTTTCTGTGATTTTCGAAATACAAGTGTTGGGTTACTGATATGTTATCACATGAACATTATAATGGTGTGATTCATTAATAAAAATTAATTTTTATTGTGAATTGAAGTTGGGTTAATGAGATAGAACCATTATGGGATAGTAATTGAACTATGTATTGAGGTGATGAGAAACACTAAAAGGTTATGAAACTTTTGTTACTCATGCATACTCCTTTACATGCTAGTAACCTTTGCATGATGGACGTTTTTTAAAAACCTGTGACCAAACTGATTGCACTGATTAACACATCTGCTGAATGTGGGTAATGCATGTCAATTAAGTTACTACATATTGTACATCAACTCATTTGGTCACTTGTTAATGTCTATCAAGTTGAAACTTTTATTTATTAATGGTTCTCTGGGTTTGACTCAATAGATAGGCCACTGGTTGATTACAATGATAATTTGTTACTTAAAAAAAAATTTGGCTAATATATTAGCTGAGGCCTTGGAATTATGTTTTGCCTTATGAAATTCATGAGCAATAGTGGATTAGCTATCAAGCTTGTCGATTTGGTGTACCCTGTATTACTATTGATGTTAATTTGTGAGAGATATTCTAGATTAGCATTCTTTAATGTTGTTATAGTAATCAGTAATCGGGGTGCACAAGAGATGCTTGCTTCTATGTTATGAGAAGTTTCTTGTTTTGCTGTGAATGGTGATTTCATTGGAATCTGTTTTTCAAGTTCGCTATATATATATATATTTATTTATATATATGTATGATTAATTTTTATTAATGAATAAAACAGTGTAATTAGCATGATATGTGATTTTGGTGATTTACTGCCCCTATCACTAAAGTTAAAATCACATGTATATGGTGTATGTGAGGAGTAAAATTTATATCCTTGGTATGAGAGAGTTTCAAGGATTCAATTGAGTAGTGACCGCCAAAGTGGTACGCTTGATTGGGTTTGAGAAATTTTCGGTCTCGTATATTGATTGGGATGTCTCCTGGTCTAATGTGTAGTCATACTCCCAAAGGAGGTGATTGTGTATTAGTTCATGGAGGGATACATGATAGTATGGTGGAGGAGTGACTGATTCTAGTGATTCATATGCCCAAAGGTGATGAATTCACGAAAAATTGGAATATATTCTCATAACCGCTATCATGTGGGGAGTGTACAACTGCATGTCATGTATTCTGCCCAAAGGTGATTATATGATTATGCATGTAACTCTCTGGATGTGTACTTGTTTGTCAAGTTACACAGTGCTCACATGATGCTAATTATATACATTGCTTGTTATTTTAGTTACTTTTTCTGTAATTTATAACTCTACTGTTATTGAGGTTTTTACTGCTTCAAATTTTAAGTTGTGGACATATGATTTGTTGTTTGAGAATGCAATAAAATTTGCTTACTGTCCATGAAGCATTCCATTCTGGAACACTTGAAAAGAGGTTTGCCTGCGGACTGCACTGCTATAATATGATGGAGGCCTTAGTTACTTGAAATTATGTTTTGTATAATATTGAAATTAGGACATATCTGCAAAGATTATGTTTAAGTCCTATTGACATATACATCTCGTATATGGTTAAAAGGTTGTTTCCAAAAGTTTTTTATTTAAGGAAAATGACCGAGATAAAGAATAAACTGGTTAAAATTAGTCTTGAAGGTTGTTAGGCCTAATAGTAGCGGTAAGTATTTTGGCAAGTATGACAATACTGAATTGCTTAAAGGGTTATTTGTCAAATACTTTGTATATCATGGGGTGGTAATTTAATTATTATGCTTGAAAATCTTGACCAAAAAAAAAAAAAAAGATTTGCCAAAAGGCATAATTGCACCATAATTAACACGGTAATGAGTAAGACTAATTTATCGGTCTACTGTGGGTTGATATTTTGAAAGCAATTTTTTTACATACAAAACGTATTTCTTATCAAAGTTATTTCATAAACTTCTTTTGAGTTATATACTGGACGTAAATTGATTGAATCATATTAAATTTAGAGATATCATGCAGAAGTGGGGTTATCTAATCCAATATTAAGTACGTTGGAATTTAGATCCACTCGATATTTTTTTTTGTATATTATCCAGATTGTTAAAGGGGTATTGATCTTATGACTCTAAAGAAGGTACAAGAATTATGAAATCACATACTCTAAAGTTTCTTAATATCGACGTAATTGTAGAGGATAGCTGCTCTCAGACTATTAAAGATAATAGTATGATGGGGGTTACTGTGTTTTTGTTTTTACCTATACAGATAATTATGGAAACTCCTGCCACAAATATATATGGAATCTCCTGTACCATAGATTATACTTGTTGAGGTTTAAGATACTATTCTTGATATAGTTTATAATGAAATTTCTTAAACCTCTCAAGTGCAGAATGAAGTAGTTACAGCTTTATTAAGGAGATTTGTTAGGGAAAGACAATTACTTATACCATCAGACTATATAGTCTATTTGTGAGAGCATGATTACAATATCCATTACATGGTTGTTTTAACAACTTATATAAATGTCGTTTCTTGCTCTTAATTAAGTATGTGATTAGATGCAATAAAAAAAAAGGATAATAATATTTTTACTCTGAAAGAGGGGTTTACTAATTCTTTCAGAGTGAACATGGCATTGATAGTTTATTTTTTATATGGAGTTACGTCAAAGAGATACAAAATCTATATAAGTGCAACTGGAGAATTTTGCAGCAGATTTAAGTAAACTTGTATTGCCCAAACAGAAATCGAATTTCTTGGTATGCACCTCAATAATGGTACATACTATCCAGAGCCGCATATTGCTCAGGAACTGCTAAAGTTTCCTTAAGAAAATTTCACAAAGAAGGAAGTTCAGCAATTTCTTGGGATAATTAATTATCTCAGGGATTTTGTCCCAAATCTTGCAAAGCTCCTAATTCCTTTGCAATCCATGCTAAAAAAGAATCCCCCACCATGGGGAAAAATTTAGACAAAAGCAGTTGTTGAGCTTAAGGAGGTTATGCGGAATCTCCCACCACTGAAGATACCATCAACAGGTAAAAGAATTCTTCAAACTGACGCCAGTGACGAATACTGGGCAGCCATTTTACTTGAAGAAATTGATGGTAAGAGACACCTTTGTGCTTATAAAAGTGGAAAGTTTTCTCAATCCGAAATGCATTACCATTCCACTTTCAAAGAAATCTTAGCAGTAAAGAATGGAATCAAAAAGTTTGAATTTCATCTCATCGGTCATCACTTCCTGGTGGAATTAGACGTGGCATCTTTTCCTCAGATGACCAAGTTTAAACAAAAGCAGATTCCAAATTCCCAACTGCTTCGATGGGCTGAATGGTTTTCAAAATATTCATTTGAAACCAAACACATTCCAGGAAAAAAGAATGTTCTTGCTGATTTCTTGTCAAGACCAAAGGCACCAGCCGAAATCAACATGTACATAAAAAAACCTGCTTTTCACATACTCAATCATGGCGTAAAATACAAGATTGAGAAGATCAAAGATTTGCCAAGCTGGAAATATCCTCAAGAGATTGTTGAACACATCCAGAATGACAATCTCACTGAAAATCTAGAAAACCTCATGTGGCAATGCCACATAAATCTGTTCAGATTTAATGCAGGTTCGATTCTTTATCCTTGTGGATTAAATCCAGATTATCCATTCATACATCCTCTTATCTGGAAGGAAGATGATTTTCCTGATCAGCTCAAGACGCTATTATGGTACTTAACTAATAAGTACTTAATAGCCATTGAAATCCCAACCAGAAGATTTGTTGCCAACCTCACCAGGATATTCTTACTTGGAAGAAATATTGAGAGAGAAAGTGATCGAAACCTTCTAGACTTTCTCAATTGGTTCTATCCTCCCACTCACTGGAAATATCTTTTGGAAAAAGAATTAAGAACCACAACACCAAATCCTGAAGTCCATACCATTCTGTTTTTCCGACGTCCATGGCATTTTTGCCGAAATAATAGCAACATCATCAATGTTCCTCTGGAGATAGGAACTACATCCTACAAGCCACATTCGGATAGCAGAGAAGCTCGAATTCACAAATCCTATCCAAGATCTATCGAATCTTGCCAACTCCAGTATCGAGAACTCCAGAGAATCCTGTGCCAAGAAAACAAGACCATTCCTGAAGGAGTATGGAATTATAATGAACCCACTACATGGGATCATTATGACCTAGCTCCGAAGCTAAGGAAGCACTCGAGGCAATTCGAGACAGCTGAATCATCCCAAGATAATGAAATGACAAGTGCACAAGACATTGTCCAACCTACCCAGGACCCCTATGCACGTTGGGGAGGTCCTCTTTCCCAAGATCCCTACGACCAAGAACCATTGTCCTTATCTCAAATAGACACTTCTTACTATTCACAGCCATCCCATTGGCCTTAGCCAAGTATTCCTGCCAACACCACAGAAGATGACAATACAAACTGGGCTCAAGAAGAAGCATCCCACTGGGCTCATGAAGAAGCATCCTCATCACATCATCTAAAACAAATACTCTCACCAGAAGACCTTGAAGCTCTTGAACAGAAGTATGAAGCACATCTTTTAACAACAGCAAACAGCTCGGATGACTCGGACTATGACTACAATGCTCGTGACGGGCGAGACCGCTGAAAAGCTGCTGTCCGTACAGATTCACTGTAGCATAGTACTGTTCACTTTTACTGTAGCACTAGGCTAGGGAAAGTACTGTTCATATTGTGCGAATAATTCCCTCCCGGAAGTTTCCGGTGCCTCTGTTTGTTTCTGGACCCAGGAGCTTGGTCCTTGTTTGTTTGTGACCTCTTATTGTCTATATAAGGCAAGGAGGGTGTATTGTGTTGGGCAGAGTTCCCTGAAGTAAAGTGAGTATTTTGTAAAAACTTCCCTATGGCTTTCTAAACTCCTCTTCTTCTCCAGCCTGGTAGAATCATCTAGGAAATGCAGCTCGGGTAGATTAGAAGCGTTTCTATCCTGGTTCTCATGGTGTCCCTAGGCCCTGAACTAAAGGGCATAGTGGTTTTCTGCTAAAAGGCACGTCCCTGAAGGGCTTGAACGAGAGTTGTTCGCACACTGTGGGAAGGCATACTTGCAGAAAATTATCTCTTCCTTCCCTGGTTCTAGGTCTAGTTCCATTATGGTATCAGAGCCATGGTTTCGTTTGTGATACTATCCGTTCCATGCGCCTAGTCGGTGAATCCAGTGCTGAGAAGATCTCTTTACATCATGTCTACGTAACCTGAAATTCTCGAAGCACCTGTTACTCTTGCCCCTTCTACATCATCCTCAACACCTCCGAGTTTCGCGTTTCAAATGCCTCTAAGATAGATTATCTATATGAAGTCTCTCTTAGTGATGAAACCAAGATCTCTGAAACCCAGCTCCCTCTCATGAATCCTTACTCCGCCTTTGCTAAACCCAACTCGTCATTCTCCCCCATCCACTCCATCCGACAACTTATTCACCAAACTCCAAAGCAAGTAAAGGAGTATGTCCAGTCCTCCAAATTCGACCAGCACCCCATTCCTGCTACTGAAAAAGAGTACTTTGTTACTCTTCGATCCCTCCGAGAATTCCCGGACAATGGGCTCAACAGGGATACACTCATGTTCATTATGGCGCTGTTCGTCTTGCTCTTACTTTTCATGGTCGAAAAGGTTTGCCCGTTGTAGTAAGAATTGCGTTGTTGGATACCAGATTTTTACAATACCAGCATGCCTGCATCGGTACTGTTTAGACTACTCTGAATGCTGGAACCGTCTTTGTGACTTTGTATCCCAACTTTAACATCGCTCTATCAGATCCTCAACTACTCTCTTTCCTAAAAGTTCAAGTCCAGCTCACTGGAGCTCCCCAAACTACTGACTTTGTAGCTGCAACCCTGCATTACCAAATGGTTTACCGAGTACAGAACCATGCTCTTGATCTAAACTTCAATAACGGTAATGAAGATGCTTTGTTTATCTCCATGCAAAATGATCAAGCATCATGCATCCATGTTTCTCGGCAGATCCCTAAGGACACGTTGGCCAAGCTCCTTCCAGAGACTTGGATTACCAACTACGAAAAGCTGCATCAACATAACAA
Organism: Eucalyptus cloeziana; assembly: GCA_014182715.1. Classification (NCBI taxonomy): domain Eukaryota; kingdom Viridiplantae; phylum Streptophyta; class Magnoliopsida; order Myrtales; family Myrtaceae; genus Eucalyptus; species Eucalyptus cloeziana. The sequence goes on from CM024639.1 coordinate 32,518,899, forward strand.
GCCTTTCCAGTCTACGGACTCTGAGTTCGTTCGGAAAAAAGATGGAACTGTTTCCATCAAATTTGGCAAAGAAAAGGAAGAAACCCCTTCTATCTTCCAAACCCTCTTCATGATCGAACCATGTGTTCCTGAATCAATTTCCGAGCCAGATCCAAAAAAGCTTGTTCGGCACTTTAATGGTGATGGGCATCCTGTCCATTACTATAAAGACAAATATGGTCATTGTTTTTGGGATTCTTTTTGCCAGTGTTCCTATTGTATGAATTCTCTTGATGAGGTAAATCCATATGATAGACCTCCACCTCGACGGAAAAGGCCAAAGGATAAGGTGTATCAAAGGTACTTAAACGGAGATCCCTCAATTGATACTCTTGGTGAAAGCGATAAATACCAGTTCATGGTATCCTATGCACCACCTCCACCACCGAGGGACAGTTCATCCCAAATTCCACCGGATCCACCAAGATCACCTCTGCCATCACCACCTCAGAAAAAAACAAACTCTCTCTCCGTTTTATAAGCCAATTCTAAAGTGGGCCAAGAAGCACTCCTACCCACTTGAAGCTCCAGCAGAAACACCACCTATTTCTTCCATTGCTATGTTCCACGATTCTGACTTTCCCCCTCTTGTCAAAGAAGGTTCTAAACTCTCGTTTCGCCCTGAGAGGAATTCATTGATCCACAAGGTAGATACCGCCATGTTCCCAAAGTATCCACCCCCACCGATGTGGATGAACATGGAAGACGAGAAAAAGACTTCGCGCTTTGAAGCCGTTTTAAATTGGCAATCGAGACTCGCTTGCACAAAACAATGCTTTCAAAGCAATTGATTCCAAGATTGGAATTGTGCAACAAGATCTCCGAAGATATGATGAGACTACCAAGAAATTCGATTTCTGTTTGGGCAATATTCATCTTTCGCTGAGAAAGCATGATACCATGCTTTCTGACAATTTCTGCAAACTGTTCAAGGAGTTGGCGGTGCAGGATCTGCTCATCGAATCAGAGTAGAATATCATCGATATATACTGCAGCACTTGAAAGTATTGGTTGGAAGATACGACACATGACCTTTTGGAAAAGGGATTGTGCTACCTTTAGGCCAAAAGGAAGAACTTTCCACTGGAAGTGCTGGTTTGGAATACAGAATCCTGTTTTGGATCTGTCTTCAGGATGGATGCCCAATCGCCAAAATCCGGCTTTGAGGTCGAATTTGGAATAGATTTGGGCATTTGTTAGTCCAGTAAAGAGAGAAGCTCTGGATGGTAAAGGGAATTTATCATCTTGGAGGAAAAGGTTAAGGGGTTGATAGTTGATTACCAATCTCATTTTTCCTCTGTTCTGCTCAGCGCGCTTATTGACATAAAAGGCTTCACAAGCCCATTGAGAGTTGGAGATTTCAATAAGGCCTTGTTGCAATAGTTCTGAGCATTCCCTTTGAGCTAAAGCCAAATGTTCTGGCTTCATTCCCATGTGACTCGCCTTGGTTGGATTTATATTTTCATTTTTCTTGAAAGGAAGGCGAACAAAGAATTCTGGATTTTCCCATAAAGGATGGGAACATTTTTGAGCAAATTCCGCATGTGATTCTGAACATGATTCTAACAGCTTTTGCATAATTGGATCTAATAGGCTCATCTGAATGGAAAAGAGTCTTTGAATATTGACGAACTCAGAGAATTGGTTTTTATACCTAAGACCTTTTCCAGGAATGATACGGAGCTGTGAGATCTAAGTCATGACGTCCCAACCAATGATTAAGTCTTTGTTGGGAAGATTGGATCCAAAGAATTTTGTGGTTATTGAACACTGGGGGAAAAACTGGACGGTCACAGGAGTAGTTTTCACATTTGTGGAGAAAGTGTCTCCTGAGGCAGAGTTGAAATATCGGACATAAGGGGTCCAATACTCTTAGGGAGGACTTAAGCAAGTTTCTAGACAATATTATTAAAGTTTCATAGTGTTGTTATTTTGTTCAATTGGGAACAAAGTAATTCAATATACTGCAAGGTCAGTGGGAGGAAATTTATTTTTCTCATACTCTATGTACATGATATTTTGCTTACAAGTTGTGACCTTGAGACATCTTATATCTTTTGTACTAAGTCTTGTAAGGATTGTTTTTGCCATATTATATTAGATTTTCTCGGAGGACATTTGCTGATTGTATATTGGAAATATTCAATAAACATTATTGCAAGCCAGGAATTGCTCCTGTTGTTAAGGGTGATGGATTGAATCTATCACATTGTCCTTATTTAGATATTGAGAAAATCTAATTAAATGGTGTACCTTGTGTCAGTGCATTTAAAAGTATAATGTATGTTCGAATTTGCACTAGACTAAATATCGTCTTTGTGACGGGACTTCTAGGCAGACATCAGTCAAATTCAGAATGCGATTATTGCGTTGCTGCCAAGAAGGTTTTAAGGTATTTAAAGAGGATAAAATATTATATGTTAATATGTGGATATGTTCAATTCTTACAGCTAGTATGGTATTTAGATGTAAACTTTGCTAGCTGTTATGATGACATGAGATCAATAACAGAATAAATATTTATGTTAGTATGAAGTGCAGTAAATAAAGTTATATATCATCTTTTATTATGAAAGCAGTGTTAGTAACATTCTTCTAGACTGTTACCTAGGCTATTAGGCTCCGGAACCTCATGAAGGAGTTAATCGTTTTAACTTTATGGATAGACACATATGGTTATATTGAGATAACAAATTTGTAGTATTATTTATTTACTACAGAGGTCTCAAGGGGTCTAAATATATGGTGGTCAAAACTTTTGACCAAAAGGAAACGGTACAGAAATGTGACATTTTAATATAACATATTTCCATAAATGATATGGTAATAGATCCACTAACTAAAGGTCTACGCCCATGTGTATTTTAAGCGACATGTCATTAGCATGGGCCTAGGAGCATCATGAGATGCTGTTGTTTAGTGGGAGCTATTTTGGCTTTACTCTGATATAGGTTTCATCTGTGTTCGTTACATTTTGTAACAGTTTGATATGTATCAACTTTTGCATTCAATAAAGTATTTTTGAATGTGTTGTTATTATGTTGAATACATATTGATAAAGTCTCAAGGTATTGTATAAACCTTGAGTGAAGGCTAGGGACATCCGGTTATTAGCCTTGTTCATATGTCTTGTTATATATAAAGAATGGTTAACCGTAAGGACAAGACATATGTGGGTTCATGGAACCATAAATGCATTCTCTAGTGGCACAAATTTTTTTGTGACGCTTAAGGTAAGAGAATGGACATTCTCTAGTGGCACAAGTTTTTTTTGTGACGCTTAAGGTAAGAGAATGGTGACTGACAAATGGGATCTCTCTATGAGAGATGTTGTTCATTTGACACACTACCATATTGGATCCATATCAATAGAGTTAAGAACATTCGTGACCATGGAAGGCTCTGTGTGTATACATGCAGTTACCGCCATGATTCGATGTTTGAAACTTTATAGGATAGAATTGACTATTAAGAATTATCTCTAGACCAATGTGCGCACATATAGTACGATTTCAATTAATATAGTCCAAGTGGGAGAATGTAAGAGTTTTCCTAAATGTGGACTACATTAATTGATATTGTAATTTACCGTTTAACGTTTACCGTTTTACGAGGATTGGTCTAAGGTGAGATAGAAGGTTTCTTAATTAGTCTAATACAAATTTGGCTAGTGTGGGCCGAGTTGAGCCTGGCTCGTAATGAGGGGGCCTAGCTAGAAACTCTATAAATAGTGCTCAAGTCTCTCTTCTAACCCTAATTCTCACATGTATTCTCACCTAAGGGTCGTTTACCTAACGCTAAACGTGAGGGGGGCCACCTCATTGAGCCAGTGATACGGAGGGTAATAGAGGAGAAGGACTTGATGCGTGGATCCCCTTGATATGTGGGAAATTCCTTTTCTACTTCCGCTTTATGTATGATGAATCCCAAAACAGGTGCGTTAATATTTCTACTCAATTATGCATGTTCTTGTTTTGGTTATGGAGATCTTGGGGTTGCGCAATTTGCGTCCAACATAAGCACGTGAGAGTCACCAGTTCCTTCTTGTAATTTTGATTAAATTAGATGATAAAAAAAGACGAGAGCGATGTGGTCGTAACAAAATAGAGAGAGAATCAATTCAAGACAAAATTAAGCAGAAATTACTTGAAAAAAAAGAGAGTTTTCAAGGAAGAAGGTGAACGGGGCAAAAACGAGAAATGTGAGAGCTTGCTGATACACAACATAGACAAAAGGGTTCATGCCCTTGGCAATGGCCGCCTTGGAGAACAAGAGCATACTTGCATAGACACATTGACACACCGCATAGACACCATTGCGCCTCCCCATTTTCTCAAGTTTTGAACCATTTCTCAAGTTTTGACGAAGCCAAGGTACAGATACATGTATTGTGACTATAAAAAGAGTGACATGAATGTGTGTACATATATATATATATATATATATATATATATATGTGCATGTATATATATAGAATAAGATAAAGTGGGATTAGAAATTTTTTGAATATCTTTCGGATCGTAAATGTCCTGTCCTATTGGTTTCTCTTAAAATTGGATCGAGAATCTTTCTATATCTTTAAAGATCCTTCGAATATCCTCTCTCTCTCCGTCTCTTAGATAGAATCTCCACTCTCAAGGCTTTACCATTCTCTCTCGTGAAAAAGAATCTCCACTCTCAAGGCTTTACCATTCTCTCTCGTGGCTCTTTCAGCACGGAACCAAACCGCCTCATGTTTGGGCTACTCCTTGCCGCCGCCCACTCTGCCCCTACCAACTTCCGCCTATACAATCCGACGTCGGATTCCTTGCCGTTCAGACTCCTTGCCGCTACCCACTATGCCTGGTGCCAAATTAAAAATAAAGCGGAAATGAGATTTAGGGAATTTTCTATATAATTCGATGTGTTGATAATAAATAGTGAGCCTATTTATAGATTTCATAGAATGACTATATCTACAGTAACAAAATCAATTACGACTGACCCGAAAGATATTCAAAATTTTTATGAATATTCAAAATATTATAAATAATCTAGATCTAATCCAACAGTGAGGAATCAAATGAGCGCTGTGCGCTTGATCTTCTGACCAATCTCTGCTTCTTTTCATCAGCAAATTGATCGCATGGAGCAGGCACGGGAATTTAATGTTTTGTCCTCGAATTTCTGCTTTTCAAGATAAGCGAGGCCTCGGCATTATTGTCAAGTACTCTATAGCACTTTCACGTCTACAAATCTGAATTCATCCTACATTCGTTTCTTTCATACAAAAGTTAATAATTTGAATAAATTTTTTCCTAATTAATTGTTTATTTCCTTGGAAAAATGAATTAGCAGGAAATGTTCTGATTATCAACTCAAATGCTTGAGGTTGCATTTAATAACAAATATATATTTTAGAAACTTTTTTTCTTTTTGGAGAGAGAAAGGATTAAAGTCAGGAAAATATTTTCCAAATTATCAGTATTTCATGGAACAAAGGGAGTCCGGTTTTTAATTATTCTTCTATCAAGCTCAATGCTTGTGCTCTACTTGTGTTTAATCAAATGAAATGTAGTTAGAAGGCTTGGTATTGGGAGAGAGAAAATAAGCTAGAAAAATAAAAAGAAAAAAAGTCCAAATTATTCTTCTATCGAGCTCGATACTTTTCTAGTTTCTGCAGTGGGCTCGGGCTAATTTTTTAGGAACTGGGCTTGATCCCCATATCGGGTTGCAATGCTAGACATGATCAGTTTGCACAATACGAACATGACATGAGATTAAACACGATTTATGTAGAGCAAACTAGAACAAGATGGCACAACACGGCTTTTTTTATGTTAAACACGAGCTTGTATGTTTTCATAAGAATTTAATTATTCGACATGTAGATGGACACGAAGGTTTTCAATTTTGTACAATTCAATTTTTTGGCTATTCCAGGAAATTTTATTTGAAGATGTAATCTTTCGAATTCGGGCTGTCCTTCCTCTAGCCTTTAATGGAGAAGGTAACCTTTTATGGTAGGGGATTGGAACCGAGTTCTTTGGTAAATTAAGAGTGCGAGATAATTAATGGAGTACATAATCAATTTTTTTTTTTTGGTGGGTTTGGTCAATATTATATCTATTTTATAAGTCATCGTATGTGCTATGTGTTGTGCGTGGTTTGTGAAACTTTGCTCTCTCACTCAAACTACAATATAACTTTCGGGAAGGAAATGGTCCTGCTAACTGGTTTGCTAATCTTGGAATCAACGGGCATTGGATGCTTGATTATTTTCACTCCTTCTCAAGAGTTACTTCATCATTTAATTTGTTCATGGATAGTAGATTCTCGATCTTGACTTTTTGTACACGATTTCCCCCCCCCCCCTTTTCGAATTAATAAATTATTTGACACGTAGAACCAAAATTAAAAAGAATTCAAATTGATCGGGATTGGCACGAACGCTATAATTATGACATGCAAACCCGAGTTAACTATTCTAATACCGATCCCCTCGTGTCAATCTAAAATTAAAATTCGAAAGCTCAGGTCCAATAATTGGCTTCCTCAAATCTGAAAATAGTGGACCTGAGAGTGGATGCAAATGACATTCATTTATTGACATCATTGTCATTTTGACATGATATATACAACAAACCAAGGAAACATTCTCTACTGCAACCATACGCATTCTCACGCATGTATCTACATACTTTTTGCAAATATGAAAAGAAATAAACAATCAAACAATAACGAAAACACACTCATATTAATTTGGGCATCGAAGAACCTTGTTGCATGTATAGGATGCATCTAGATGGTACGTATTTCTAGTCATTGATTTTGATTGATCGATTCTCCATATCCGATGGCACTTTTCAAATTCAATGATTCCAATACATTCGGATCACGATTCGTGCCCTGATCCCTAGATTGATGTGGCGATTTATTTCGTAATGTCAGACAGGTATGCAGTCCGACGTGACCTCCTCTTTTATTTCTGGTCGTGGGTTGTCTTTCACTTCCTTGTTGCTACCATCTTCTTTGATCTTTCCCCATAGCACGAAGTAGAGCCCACCCACCATCAACATCGCCCCAACCAGACTACGCCACCAAAATGGCAAAAAGAAAAAAGCAAAAAGAAAAAAGAAAATTGCGGGTTTATTAGAAAAGATAATAACGAAAGATATTATTAAGAAACACCATTTTCTCTAAAACGAATGAGTAATGGTGCGAACCTTCCACGGAAGAGAGTTTCTTTCCACAAGAACGCGGAGAAGAAGGCGGCAATAATGAGCGCAACCGGAGTGAACATCGCCGTGAAAACCGGGCCTTTCTTCTCTATGGCCCAAACTTGAAGCCAGTATGAGATCGCCGTCACGATCACTCCCTGCCATTCCCAGTTCGTCACGTCATTCTCGAGCATAAATTTGGGATTTTAGTATCCCTACACATAATTTCTATCTTGGAAGAATGTTAATGACCAGTGGTGGGAGAACCGTACACAGTAAACTACGGAGAGAAGCTGCATGTCCCATCCGAGCTTCCATGCCACTGGATCTCTCTCCTTGGCAATGGCCCAAAAGGCCGACTGTATGCAGCTGAAGAAGCACTGAAGAGTGGTCAACCGCAACTTGGCTGGATATTGCTTGATGATCGGACGCTGTAAGCAAAATGATATCGTTAAAGCATACGCGAAATGTTTGTGATTATTTCTATCTTTCGAGATTGCATGAATATCACAATATTGTACATAAGTTGCACGTATGTTTACACACACATATATCCTTTTGAAACTTAATAGTATGCATGGATGCCCAAGAAGGCACAAAAATTTCGTAGACTTGGAAATGCTTGCGAAATTGTAATGAGCTTTATCTGAACTAAGTGTGATTTCTAATGATAGTTAGTGCAGTTAACTTAATTCTAGGTATTGAGTCATATTGAGAGAGAGGACCTGCAAAATCAACCACAGGGACCAGAGGGCGTTGGCGGAGAACATGATGAGAGAGCCCTTGATCCACTCCCCGGAGCTTGAGGGGTTGCCGATGCCGCCGGATCCGGACGGCGGGGACTGCCTCGCGGGTCCTGGAGAAGACCAGTTGATCAAGTTCACGGGTGGCCCCTTCACGAACGCATACACCAAAGCCCCTGAAACCCCCATCACCGATCCCACCACTTTTGCCCATCCATGCCACTTTCCCACACTAATGCCCTCCATCCTAACAAATTACAAAAGAAGAGATAAATATTTCTAAACGTTTTCATCTACGGATCCCTTGATATTTGCTTTTCCTAGACGTGTCGAATCATGTTAATTTGTGCAAGAAATCACTTCTCTGCTCCTGCGCCGCAATGCCGTCGGGACAAATAAAATGAGTTTGCCGACGAAGTAACGGAAACCGCACGTGCTGACTTCTTCGTCGAGTATATTTATATGTATATATGGAAGAGAGAGAAATTACCTTAAGAGAACAGCCATGATAAAAGTAATGGCAGGAATGGTGTTGGTGGTGGCTGCCGCGAAAGTTGCCGATGTGTAGTTGATTGCCACGCAATAGAGGTTTAAACTCAGCGTGAGCCTGTTCCGACACGAAAAAAATTTATGCTAATAAATCAGATGTATTCATAATCGTGAAAGCTCTAGCATCCAACTACTTGTCCAAAGTGGGAGCCAAAAACGTGTTGGAACTTATTAGTATGCATGGATACCCGAAAAAGGCGATCAAGAAGATCTTGAAGAGTAAGCCATATGTGAGAGTTGCCGACTCCTTCCTGTAATTTTGATTCAATTAGATGACAAGAAAACCCATTTTTCCTTAACGAGCACAATGTGGTCATAACGAAATAGAGAGAAACAATTCAAGATGAAATTAAGCATAAACTCCTCGATTAAAAGGAGAGACCTTTCGAGGAAGAAGGCGAAGGGGGCGAGAACGAGGAAGGCGAGAGCTTGCCGGTACACGACGAAGATGAAAGGGTTCATGCCCTTGGCAATGGCCGCCTTGGAGAACAAGGCCATGCCTGCATAGACACACTGCACAGACACCATCACAATATAAGGCTTGTAGTTACCCATTTTCTCAAGTTCTGAAAAAGCCAAGGGATATCTATGCATGTGCAATGACTGTAAGTAGAGTGACATGAACGTGCATTTATATATAGAGCCAGAGAGAGAGGGCTGTGACTTAATTTTTTTGGTTCTGTTCCCGTCGATACACGGAAATCTGGGACAATGTGAAAGGCGTGTCTTACATAGTAGGAGCATTTGGGATGTCAGGCGTCCCTGTCTTGCGTCTTGGACTAGCAAAACAACAGCACTTGGGTCAGTGCTTGATGGGGGCAATACTATTCGTGGGACACACTCATTGAACAGGTGGTGTCGGGCTCCGTAGATCTCTCAATATGTTAATCGGTTTGAACTAGCCAGTAGCCTGAGCATATCCGCAGTACTGACTCGCGCATAATTGATTGGGGAAGAAAATCGATTCGCGAAGACAGGAACAACCCCGTTTCGATTTTTTCTCGTGTTAAGTCACATATATGTTTCCTTCTCTTCCCAAATGAAACATCCACGTGCCCAAACGAAACATTCATCGATCATTAGATTCTTTAAGTAAGATAATTCAAAAGGCATCACATGCCCCCTTATCATCGACAACATTGATTTTTTCCTACTGAATTGCCTCTTCAATTGTTTTGTTTTTTTTGGAAACAACATCATTAACTGTATTATGACTCTATGAATAGTGCTACTTGTAATGTTTTTTATTTACTAAAATGTTCTTTACTCAGGATAACTTGGCTTTCCATTAATTATATTGGCTCATCTTTTTAGAATAAATTGTAGATTTCGTCGAACTTATTAATGTCAAACAAGTAAACTTGATTATCTTTAGTCTCAACCATTCCTTTTCTTTTATTTTGGCGGGCTTTAAGGATCGACAAACATAAGACTTATCTAGCGTCATTTTAGCCACATTTATTTCAATGTTTTCATTCGGGTCAAATTCATACTCTTTAAAACCACATTTTGTGTAAAGCCTTAATGTGGTCATGTATCTTTGTCTTTTAACAATCGCTCATACTTAAGCACCTCGGTTGCCAATTGATATAAATCAACAAAGTCCTAGCCTTCAAATCTTTCTTGCAGGTTATTAAGCATTGACAGCCAAATTTGTAAATTCTTTATCTGAGAGTGAAGTGAAGCATCTATTTTTGGCCTTCTTAAACCAAGCAATAAATTGATTGATCAACTCACTATCATATTGATAAAAGTCTAGCCAAATCAACAATCGATACTTCAGCTATTGTTCTATAAAATTGAGAATGGAATTGTCTTTCCATCTTTGTCCAATTATACACCAAATAAGGTAGTAAATTAGTGCACCAGGGAAAGGAAAATTTTGACATGAACAAAGGAAATAACTAAGTCATAAAAACTCATTTCCAGTTTTGGAATATTGTTGCCAACAACATTATCGAACTTTTGTTGGTTTCTTGTCCTTGCCATTGCCTTCTCCTTAAATCAACAAAATGTGTCTCACCAGGCGAGTCAAAAAAGTTTCGTCAAATAGCATCGATGAAATATCTTTTGAAGTATAGATAGACCAATAACTTTATTGACTAAGGATGTGAAGGGTCCTTTTTGATTTTGGATGGAAAAATAAATGACATGAAATGGAAATGCAAGACGTTGGGAACAATCATTGCCAGTGATGTAAAATGCAGCAAAGTAAAAATAAAAATAAATTTGCGAGAACGTTAAATTCTTTGATTAATTGGGAACGTTACATTTGCGAGAACATTAAATTTTACAAAGATACAACATGAGTATTTATAGCCTACTTTGGGCGGGTTACAAACAACAGTTTTGGATTAAAATCAACAAATGGCTTTCTAATCTTATTTGCGGTTACGGGAAATTACTCCACGCGACACTTATATACAAAGAAGTTATTCAACAATACTTGTCCACAAAAAGAATTACAAAAAAAATTAAAATAGAGGTAATAAACATAACTACCGAGTAGTTAGTTTTTGTGTCGGTTGCTTGCTGTTGATGATTTTGTCGATCAACTTCCTAAGTTTGATGAAGGCTTTCATTGTTTGCTTTCAGAATGTTGTCGATGACTTCCTGGCAAGTTGTCAATTATTCTATATATTTTTGTCTAAACTCGGCTCTTATCAATTAAGACTAGTACTTGTCAATAATAATCAAAAGTTGATTATGTTATAGTAACATAATAATCACATAAAATATTGACATAAAGGGTCTTACTAACATAATATTCTTTGGGTTATTATGATAATAATTGCTATGAAGTGCAAATTCTTGAAAGAGTAGGCTCCACAACAATTTATAACCATTTGTTATTTTGTCTTTTGTAGTCCAAAATAGATCGTCATCCTCGCAATAAATTAAAAACTGTTACACAATCAATTTCATCACATGAACACACTCCTGGATAGAGGGAGGAGAAGACTGGAGGAGGATACAGGGAACACTATCCTATTCCTTATCTGCTTTCTCAAAGATATGAGTCGCCAACTCATTCTTTGACAAGCATGATGTAAGGGTCCACCTAGTAGTCTTTTTCAAACTATCTCCCATATATCCAGCAAGAGCTTTCAATTTGATGTATTGTATGCACAATTTGCTTGTCTTTGTTATATAAAAACGACTAATAGATGCTCATGCTTTGAATTGGTTTTGTAATTATTACAAAACATCATTACTCTCGGACTAAACAGATTTACACAGTATAACTTCTTGTTTGAATGCTATTGAAATTATTGTACAAAATTGTGAGTATCTTAAAATTCCACGGTGAACTAAATAGTATATAAATTCAAATTACAAATCGAGACATGTTCTTAAGAGCTTCTAAATAAATAGTAAAGCTCAAATTTTACACTCACTTGGCGACATGGGACCCCTGTATAAGTGATATCTTAAGGGGCCTAGGGCTTTTTCACCAACCAGAAGCTCCTGCACTTCTAGAAATTTATCAAGATAAGACAAATGATTAGTGAAGATTAAAGTTATAGTAGACATATTTTGGGCATTGTTATGTTACTGTCCTAAATTCCATTACAGACTAAAAAGGTTGTGGAGGGTCATCGCGAAGCACTTCTTTGCGCACGTCTGAATTCTCACTAACGTCATGTCCAAGACAGAAGACACTGAGGCAGAAGCATGTGCAAAAAGGACGCACTAGATGATCAATCAATTAGTGAGTATCTAATGAATATGCCATGCCCAAATAAAAAGAGTCGAAAAGTAAATGGAAAAACCAGACCCACCTCCCCAAAAAGGAGAAGGAAATCGCCTATTGACCAACGTTTTCTAAAAGCAAGATAACCTTATATGCTTTGTGCTTAGTTACCAATTCAAAGTCTAAATTTTTGGACATTGTCACGAAAACATATAATACATCGCAAGACTTAAGGCATTTAAGAAAGGAAAACCATATAAAAGGGTTTAAAGTTTGTGGCGAATCAACTATACATCTCTTGACTTAATTTGATTTCACGCAAAGTTAAGTGCGCACTTATTTACTCTTAAAACTCGAACTCCTTAGTTTTAATCTTGTGACATGGTGGAGAGTATAGTCTCGATCCAATTTCTGAAGCCGTTTATTAATCAATCATTTCGCACTTAGATCTTTATCTACCCTATGCCCACTATTCTTGTACTCCACGCGCATCAGTGATCTCCATTCGCCATATGCCATTTGACTATATGATGAGAAGAGACATTGATTAGGTGTCCCGTATCATCTGAAGATGGAGTTCTATAGGGCTCCCAATATGGGTCCTTTCCTCTAATAAAACCGTTTGAGGTCAAATCCTGAAACAAGGTGAAGAAAAGGGTAATTATTGTGGTAAGCAGGTTAGAGACTAAGTAAGGACTCGAATGATGAAAAACCAATCATACGAGAAATATATGGAAGAGAGAATTATGTGTAATTTCTGTATATTGCATTGTGTATCGGAGATTATGGGGAAAATTATAAAAATAATTCTTAAATCTATTACATTTGTTTCAATTCAGTTCTAAACATTTTGGCTACGTTTGGTCGACCGGATAAAAACCGGGATAGGATATGTTTTATCCTATCCTGTGTTTGGTAGCTATTTAAGATAGGATAAGGTCGGATATAGACCGGATATAGACCGGATAAAAAAATCCGAGGGGGGGTGGGATAAGGTCGGATAGGATTTTTTTTATCCGAAACATAAAACCCTATGCTTTTTTTCTTTCTCCATCATTCATTCACAGACGACTCTCTGTTTCCAAAGTATCGACGTTGAAGCCTTCTCCTCAATAGCTCTCCAATTCTCATCAAAATTTTATATTATTTAAAAAAATCATTTGTTTTCCATTGTTGCAAGACTTGCGTTATAAGATTTTTTTTTTTTTTCCATTTCTATTAGACATGTGTAATATGGTGCTGATTTGTCATTATTGAGACATATATTTCCTATATAATGTTTGAATTATGACTTTATCATTTTAAATTTGAAGTATTATGCTGTCTCTATCATTAAATTTTCTCTACCACGTTATCTTCCATCACCAACAAATGTAATGTACTTTATAAATGCGAATTGTTCAGAGATCATTCGTTAACGTGATTAACTGTCATTGCATCCTCGTGACAGCTGGGGAAAAAAAAGCGAATGAACTTTAGACTTTATGCTTTGTTCTAATTGGGCATTTGTTTGATTTGGTATTGGACTTGTAACAAAATGGAAACAAATGAAAAACTTGTAAGAGAGAAAAAGAATTCATGTTTCAAAGTGAATATGTATATGTATACATACATACACACACACACACACACACACACACACACACACACACACACACACACACACACACACATACATATATATTGGGTAAAGTTAATTATTTTTTGGGTAAAGAATATATTGAAATTGAGGTAATTCTAAAAACGTTTGATGTTGAGGGGTATCCAAAAGATTATTTCAAAGGAATGGAAAATATTATTACGATGCGTAATCATGAAATTTGATGAGAATCTATTAATTTGAAAAAGATATATTGTTTTGGATGATTTTGTGAATATTAAACCTACAAATTTGTACTTGCCTAATGTTATTGTTTTTAAAATATCCGAATTTAAATCCGTAGTTCACCAAACAGTAGATTGGATAGGATATAAGGATATCCGACTTTAAATCCGTAGTTCACCAAACAGTTGATGGGATATGAAGAAATTCATGGATTTCTTATCCTATCATATCCAATCCTATCCCGTTTAGAAATCCGGACGACCAAACGCAGCCTTTGATTTAACAATTGAAATCTAAGCCTTTTGAATTTGCCAATATAATCCAACTGGCCGATTTTGGCAGCAATCATTAATGTAGATGCTGACCTTCCTTTATGGTACTATAGACATTAGCATGGATAATTTTTGCAATTTTTTAGTTAATTAATTAATTAATTAAGTTTCCTTTTTGTTTTCCTTTATTGTGGTTGGCGATGGCTAACGAGCCTTGCAACTCTGGCCTAGCGATTGGTCGAGGGCTTAGCCCTTGCCTAGTCCTCTCTGGTCATCACTTGAGACTAGCCATTGATAAAAAAAAAAAAAAAAAAAAAAAAAGAAAAAAAAAAGGAAAAAGAGAAAAATTTAAAAAATTGTCCACGTGAGTGCCTGACCATGCTGCATAGGATGGTTGACATTGACCTGATCGCCATTTTAGTGTTTTCCAGTCAAAATAAGACTACATTGACGAATCATCAATATATTAAGATTGAATTGACACAATTGAAATGTTTAGAATTGAATGGGCACAAGTTCAATAGGTTCGATCTTTTTTTGACAATTTTCCAAGATAGTACGAGCCTATTTATAGGCTAACATATCAATCAAGGATGCACAATCAAAAAAAATTATGGAGTCTTTCCTTTATATATGCACTATCACGAGAGATATAGAAAGTCAAGAGAAATATCCTAAATATCTCTAAAAAAAATCTTCTATATCTCTAACATCCTCAAACTAGTTGAGGTAGAAGAGGTCTACTTAAGTTTGGATAAAAGATATATGGTGGATTACTAAAGGAGTTTAGTGTGCTAAAAAGAGAACTGACGTTGACATGGCTACTTAAGTGGCTATTATGAGTTGTCATGGTTACTAGGGGTGAACAATTTTAGGTTCTGTATAAGTTCCATATGGTACTTGGACCTTACTCGTTGGAATAAATTCCTCATTTTTGGGAATCTAGAACTTACTTTACATACCTTAGAATCCGGAACCTACCATTATATTACAAGTTCCAAGATTGGCTCAAAGGTCTGCCTAAGTCCTACCAATATTATTAATTGAACAATTGTAGTGAATTAGAACTTTAATAACCATCACTTGCTGCTACAAATCACTTGACCATTGCAAATATTAACATTAATAAAGTAAAAAGTCTCAGTCATAAGATGAAAGTTCAATCTAGTGCTTCCATATTATACATTGATCATCGAACGATATGAAATATCACAAGATCGTACGAATATATGACCAAGAAAAACATAAAAACTTGTTTCACGTTTTAGGTTACAGGTTTCAGTTTCTAGGTTCCTCCAACTTAAAACCTAGAACTTGCCTATTGAAACAAGTTCTTCATTTTTTGGAACTTAGAACCTACCATACATACCTTGGAACATGAAATCTAAAAGTTTCCACTAGTCCAGTTTCAGGTTCTACCCTAGAACTACGCTCACCCCTAATGGTTATTGTGCAAGCTACATGGTTGGAGACTGCTGTCATGCAAGAGGCTATTGTGACTGCTATGTAGACTACATGCAACAGGACAGTTGACAAGATAGACATTGAGGATCCTACGTCGAAGGAGGGATATTGATAGTTAGTAGAAAAGACAAAGATACGAGGCGAGAGGTATACTTTGGGTATGCCTATCTGCACTCAAGTGTGCACTCGGTGCACCTTAGGATTGTCTACCTCTGATATAGAATATATGATAGTTTAAAATATGAATTAAGGATACACAATTAAAGGAAGATATGGAGAATCTCCTAAATATATTCATCCCCATGAGAAATTATGAAAAATCAAGAGAAATATCCTAATTATCTTTAAAGAAATATATCGGCTAAGCTGACAACTTGCTCATTTGGACGGTATTAGCATAAAGGAGATGAGAAGTGTATTATAAAGCAAAAGGGTTATGAGCAAGTTGTCAGCTTAGCCGATGGAATGGGAAAACCAGGATGACTGGCCTATTGTCACGAGCACTAACTCACGCGTGCCACTATCGGAATTGCCATTGATTTGAAGTGCCTAAGGTGCACATTTCGTGATATTTATCCATCCATAATTGGGGATGAGACCTTAAGAAAATACCCTTTTCTTGTGGCTCGTCCTCGAGCTAGTAAAAAATTTAGGAGTGGAGATTTTTTGACACTACAGCTACACAACTGTTTAATCATCCCGTCACTTTTTGGGTGTGCCTAGAGAAACCACTGAACGGATGAGTGGATATCCACATAGCAAATGTATGTGCACTCATCCTGGAAACACCCCGTACCAGTTTCACATCATTCCGAACTAAAGTTTTAAAAGGATCGGACATGGGGTTGCTGGTGACAAATTATGTCGGGGCAGGATCGAATCCTTTTGAGAAACTATGGCATTTACTGAAACTGGATTAGAGAGTTAGTTTGTTGAGTAATGGCCTGTCCGCCATTGATTATTGGGTGACCCGTTCGTTGAAATACTCGCTTACGGGCTAGAACATCACTTAACTGACCGGTTTTGTAAGCCGATTTTGATAAGCTTATCATCGCTCCATCCCGTTTTGTTCTTTGCAAAAAGTTTGGGGAGTCTGAGTGGAACACGGTGATTCTTTTTTCAACAGATGTAGGGGCACTTCAGGAGGCCCCTCTTGCTTTTGAGATCCTCCAAAATACGATGTTCCTTTGGCCTTTTTTGCCCTTAGATTCGGGGTCGAATAATGGAGCCTTTTGGCTGTGCGTAGGACATGTCCAAAATGAATTGTCAGGAGTTGATATATTACGAAGATCATAATATCATAACTTAGTCTCTATCTGGTATCATGCGGTACCAATGATTCTTAGAATAAATTGAAGGAGTTGTTGCTATTGTTTTTACAGAAAAATTGTTCAAAAAGTCCTAAATCTATTGCACTTTTGCCAATTCAATCTTAATTCTTTTAATTGTATTAATTGAATTCTAAATATTTTCACGTTTTACCAATTTGAGTCCATTCGATCAATTTGTTGCTGGAAATTGCTAACATGAGCGTGAGCTATCCAAACTCTGACTAGTGAGGGTGGCGTGACCCTTGCCGGCCAATGCTGGGGCTTTGCCTAGATCTAGATGAGGCTTGACACCCTAGCTTGTTGTTTGGTAAGGGTTGCGACACCCTAGCCTAGTTTGGGTGAATATGGCTAGCTAGAGCTTGTAATAAATAAATAAATAAATAATTAATTAATTAAATTCAATAAAAATATTAAAATATTAATAAAAATTATCTATGTTAGCGCCGACACGGAGTTTATGTTAGTAATTCCTGGCTAAAACTAGTAGGATAGACTCAATTGGTAAAATGTGAAAAAGTTTACAAATGTTTATGATTAAATTAGTAAAAGTGAAATAGGTTTAAGATTTTTTGGATTTTTTTTTGTTATCACTGCACTAAGTTAGCATGGATGATATAATTGCGGTAGTAAAGCGACGATGAAATTAATTTTGCTAGACATTATCTTGTTTGTCATTACATAGATAGATGCATATAGACATGATGATAGTGGCATCTTCTACGGCCACAAGACCACACTTTGTCAAAAAGTAGAAAAGAAAGGTAGCAAAAGACGTGAGCTGGAAAAGACAAATTGGGCCAGGACACCGGATTTAAAAAGACTATAAAAGGAGAAAAGACAAAAGGAGAGTCCAGCAGAAATGACTTTCCTAGAAAATAGGCTTTTTAGATTCCCGTTAAAAAAATAGGAAAGCTTTTAGGTCTGAGTA
The DNA here is from genome assembly GCA_014182715.1 of Eucalyptus cloeziana. NCBI lineage: Eukaryota > Viridiplantae > Streptophyta > Magnoliopsida > Myrtales > Myrtaceae > Eucalyptus > Eucalyptus cloeziana. The sequence continues at coordinate 32,536,943 of CM024639.1, forward strand.
AATTAACAATTTTCCAGTTGTGTGTCACATAAGATTGAGTATTTTCAAATTTTAAAACACATTTTCATTCTTACTAGTCATGGCTCGATAGGTTTGTTTTGAAAGTTTTGAGTTTTGTTTGTTGACAACTCATGAGAAACTACCAAGCAAATGGTAAAATTTTTGTTGTGATTTGAAATATCAACTAAATACATATGATTATTGGGTAAAAGTGAGTGGTCTATGTATTCAAAATCATCGTTGAACTTATTTAAGTTGAATATAGCTAGTGCTCATATATATTGCTTAACAAATAAATTTGTTGATGCACAGTAGGGTCTTGAGGAGTTTGTCAAAGGTTCCACCTCGGTAGGACCTACACCAACGAATACGGACTTGGGCGTTTGTGTATTAGGCCAGGATTCGCCCTTCGATGCTCAAGTTAGCAAGTGGAAAGTGTACATGTGAGAGTATGGACATATTGGGGAAGAAAATAACCTAAACTGTTGAATCTTGATTTATTGGTCGAAGTGATCCATGCCTGGATGTTGATTGATGGGTCATGATCCTATCATGAAAATGATAATGGCCTTGACATATGGTCAAATTGCCCTTACAGGCCAACGGAGGTTAATTGTTCCACCACTAATCTTTGTAGAAAATTATCCAAAAAATCATAAATTTATTATACTTTTGTCAATTTAGCTCCAAAACCTTTTAATTTTGTCAATTCAGTTATAAACATTTTCATTTCTAACCAATTGAGTACATTCGGCCAATTTTGGCCAGAAATTGCTGACGTGGATGCCAATAGTGTCACGTAGGATTAATGACATTAACGTAAACAATTTTAAATAATATTTTGATACTTTTTGAATTTTTATTATTTTTTCTTATTTTTTGGTTTCTTCCTTTTCTTTTTTGCTTCTTCTCTATTTGGTGGCCAGCCTCCAACCACCCGCCATGCCAAGCTGACTAGCCCCACCCGCCATAGGCGAGGTGTGACCGAGTGAGGGCAAGCCTCGGCAGGGGGAGCCCTTGCCTTGCTTAGGCCACATGAGGTTGGCCCTTACCCAAACTATGCGAGGTCGATTGTTGCCCAGGCCAAGGTGGCCTTGCTAGGCATTAGCATAGCAAAGGCAATGTCGAGCAAGGTCGACTGTCGCCTAGGTTAGGGCGGCCTTGCCAAGCCTCAAGGGGGTGAGGGCTCCCCTCATCAGGGCTCGCTCTCGCCCGATCGAGCCTTGCCTGTGGTTAGAGGCTAGACACCGGCCAAATGGAGTTGAAGCAAAAAAGAAAAGGAAGAAAAAAATCAGGATTTTTTTAAAAATATCAAGATATTATTAAAAATTGTCAAAATCAGTATCAATAATCTTATGTGATAAAGTTGACGTCCATGTTAATAATTTTCAGCCAAAATAAGTCAGATTGATTCAATTAGTAAGAAGTGAAAATGTTTAGAATTATATTAAAAAAATTGTTAGATTTATGATTGAATTGATAGGTTTAGAATTTTTTGGATGATTTTTTGGATAATTTTCCCCCACGTCGTCATTATATGATGGACTTTAAGTGGAGGAAATATTGAGAGGTCACATGTTGGGAGTCGACAACTTGCCACGCCAGCCGAGGGGACGCATTTCTCCATAAACGCCATCAGATATTATAAAAGTTAACCCGTCGAGTACAGGGTAACACGCGGCGTGCATTCATTAGTTGGCCAAATCCATAAGCACGGATAAACCGCCGAAAAGCTATATCGTTGGTTTTACAAACAATTCGATGAGGTGCCCTCGGGTATAATATTTCAGTTTATCCTGTTGTAAACAAATCGAAGAGATTCAAACAATGGGCACTTGCAGCATGCGAAGACTAACGCCTTCCATCTCATTCCAGTGAAATGACTTGCATGGAATGTCTATACTATATATGTAAATCCGAACTAAATCGAATCATTGATAGGGGTGATCGGGTCTAGAATGGGTAGGTTCTAGATCTATACCATGTATCCGACCCTATTATAATTGGTTCCCATTCTTTGGACCCTATATCCGATTCTATTTGCATTGGATCATGTTTTGGAACCATCCTATTTTTCTGATTCGATTCTAGGATCCACCCTGTCTTCACTAGGATTTGTTTTGTAACCGTCCGATGTCCTATATGACTTTAAATTTTATATTAATATGCAAGAAAACAATGTAATTATCATAATTTATATTGAAACATTAAACATGTGTAATTAATAAGTATATGAACTTTTTGACTAAACGAAACTAAGGATCCACAAGGCTAATCATCATAAACAAACATCATAAGGCAAAATAAAAGTCCTATGCGATGGATGGTGTGACCATGAGCCAGCGATGGATAGTGCGACCGTGAGTCGGGGAGGAAGAGGAACGGCAAAGGAGGAGTGCCATGCAAGAGGAAAAAATCAATTCTAAGATAAAAAAACAAGGGAAAAAAAGATAGGGTTTTGGACTTTTGGGCTTACAAAACCGGTTCCCAAACCGGTCCGGTCGATCCGATTCCCAGGTAGGTATACACTAAGGACCGGTTCCAAATTTTGGGAACCGGTACTCGAACCAGTTTCAATGTGAACTAATTACTAGACTTGTTTTTGGGATGGGCCAATTTGGTTCCCGGGTAGACTCAGTCTAGTTGCACACCTCTAACTGTTGACACATCTACCTATACATATGATTCTAATCAGGCATTCCATGCTATGCGTATATATAAACAATATTGAAATTGAAAAAACCTCGTTGAAGAGTTTCATTCAGTCTAACATCTTGAAGTTCAAGAGTTTTATACATCACTAATGCATGAAGCGAACCGAAGTTATCCTCTTGCGACACAGGAACATTATTAGAAGGAACTGCACGTATGATCCACTTAATTAGGTTATTTATCACGGAAATATGAATTTGCATGGGCTTCATAAATTTCATCATGGCATCGTGGAAAGTTGCCGCGAGGGTGGATGATTAACTTCATTATTTAGCCTTTGAAAGGCGCGCGAGCTCAGACAGAAAAAAGTACCGTGCGGTGCCATCTCAGATGCAGCACCCAGAAAAGAAAAGCGTGTCTGAAATTGTGTTGGCGTTTAAGACATTAAGGGAGGCTCTTCTTGAAGTTGCTTTAGAGTCGTGGAATGACGGTCTCTCTCCATGCTCGTGTCACAAGTGAACGTTGACTGTAAACTATCTAGAAGAACTAAATGACACTATACATATGCATACTTGACACTATAGAGAGAGAGAGAGAGAGACGGTTGACGTGAACAAGTGCCATAGAAGGTGGTGGACGATGGCTGTGGAGCCATGTAGCTTGGAGGATGATCAAAGAGGAGAGAGGGTGGGGCTTGATATTTAGGTGAGATTAGGGTTTCTTTTTGTGCACCTTTACATGTAAAGTTATGTCTATGTGTGCATGAACTATGTTCATAAGAAAATGAACATTGATATGTTGATGATGTAGGGAGTCCATTCACTCTGAATATAGTAGCATACGGAAAGTCAGAATAATTCCGTCCAGAAATGGGTTTGATTGATTGTTGTGTATGCTCTTTAGAGAGCAGAGTCTAGTGACAACAGTGTTCAATTTGGAAGCTGAAAGAAACAAAAGAAAAATATGGTACAAATTGAATGTGACAATGATAGTTACAGCCACTCTCCAAGTTGAACGATTTCTGACGGTGGTAGGGTTCCCAAAATGATTTTGAGCAGAAATATGCTATTAAGATGAACAGATGTTTGCACTTGGAAATAGAGCACGTGCTTTGTTAGAGCATGAGAGAAGGTGTCGAACGCGACAAAAGCAATGGAGGAGAGGTTCAAATAGTAGCGAGCGTCCTCCAACATGCACGAGCATCAAGTCATCACCAAAGAAACTGGCGCAATGGATAGATTCAGGCATTAGGGCAGCGCTTAGGCTACCGCGTTTTTCTTCCCAACTTCACTTTTTCCCTCTTCTCAAGCCTTGTTTATGAGAAAAAGACCGTGTAGGAAATGAGGATCGATATATCACAACATACTAACCTTTATTAAAAGCTCTAGAACTTTTACTTCGTTAACAAGTTTTGCATACACCCTCTTCACACAAGTGTCGGGATTTCTCTTGTACTTATATATGAATATCAAAAAACTTGCAGGCTTAAGTTGGGGAAAAGTGTTAAAAAAGTCATAAATTTTTTGCGTTTGTGCCAATTTAGTCATAAACCTTTTTTCAGTGCTAATTTAGTCATAAAATTTTTTACTTGGTGCCAATTCAGTCATTTCTGGTTAATTTTAGCCTGATTTTGCTGACTGAGCGTCGGCCGGCTGACGTGACACAATCGGCGCTAACATGGACAACTTTAAATAATATGTTAATATATTTGAATTTATTATTTTCTTTTTCTTTTTTTCCTTCTTCTCCTCCTTCCTCCAGTTGGTTACTGGACCTTAGTGACCAGACAGAGGCGACTGCTGGTGAGGCTCTACCGTGAGGGCGACAAGGCTCACCTTGGCCGAATCTGGCGAGGTCGAGCTTCACCCATTGCCGGCGAGGCTTGACCATCGCATGATCCTCGCCCGATCTGGCCAGGGCAAGCCTTGCTAGCCCGGTGCGAGGCTTGACCTCGCTAGATCCATCGAGGGTGGCCCCAATTTTGTGCTTGCGAGGGTCAAGCCTCAACACCCATGGGCGAGGCTCAACCTCGCTAGAGATTCAGTGAGGGCGAGCCTCGCTGCCCAACGTGAGGTTGCCCTTGTGGAAGAGCCTTGCTAGCTGTCGCCTTTGGCGGTCGCCAAGGTTCGGCGACCGACTAGAAGGAGGAGGAGGAGAAGGAAAAACGAAAAAAAAAAAAGAAAAAAAACAAAAATATTAAAATATTATTAAAAATTGTTTATATTAGTGCCGATTATGCCACATCAGCCGGCTAGCATCTAGTCAGCAAAATTAGTCGAAATGACTGAATTGGCATAAAGTAAAAATATTTATGATTAAATTGACATAAAAAAATGTTTAGGATTAAATTGGCACATATGCAAAAGGTTTGAGACTTTTTTAACGCTTTTCCGCTTAGCTAGTCTATCTAGTCTTGTTGTTCCTAAACAATTCCTTGATGAAAAACACATTAACAATGCACTTCTCATTTTAAAATTTGTCATCCAATTTGTTTAGTGAACAAGTTGTTTGAACAAGCTCGACAAGTTCGAACGAAGAGCTCTTGTTTTGGACGACACGCATGGCATATCGAGAATCAACCCTTGTTATTATCCAAGGAGTAGGATAAGGTGGAGCTAATTTTCTTTTGTGGGAACAGTTAGTTGATATTATCCCTTGGAGCACTCGCATTTGCATTTAAAGCATGTGCTCGTTTTAAGAAGCTTAGTCAAGTTGACAACCTTCTGATGTCCCGTCGGATCCGAAACCAATATTCCTGTATCCATAATTTCCATCTCCGAGAGTCCATGCGGCGCTAGTGGGAGAACGGATATCGATAGGATAAGAACCCTTTGGAAATTCGGATGCGGCTTACCCCTTGTCTCAATCGAGATACACTGTCAACTTTAGATCGATTTGAGTCCCGCGGGTGTCGGCAACGTCGGTATTTCGACATGGCAAAATCAAGCGTGGCTCGCCCTCTCTCAGAGAGCCACGCGGCATGTTTCTATAGCAAAACGTCGATCGTCGGACTTACTAGGTCTATTTGCTGAAAATTTTAGGTTTTAGCTGCGAAAATTAAACGTTTAGGATCATGCGTGTTATCGATAGTTAATTGAAGTAAAAGAATTTGGGTAATTTGACGGTTCAGTTCGGGCAGGCTTTCGAATTTCGTCTTTTCTATTTGCTTCTTCCTCTTCCCTTCGCACCTGCTACCATCACGATAATAGCTCCAAAAAATAGAACGGGATATTTTACGAATTCACAACAAGCGACTTACATACTAAAAATACCAGGTGGGGGTAAGCAAAAGAAATCACTTGGACTTAACCAAACCCGTTGGTTCTAGGTGATTCCTAAGGCTCTAGTTGGGTTCCTAATTCCCAAAAAGTGAAACCGGTGGTCTGGTTCTCAATTCTATGCATAGAACTGACCATTTAGACTGAATTGATATGTTATATATTTAATTTTTAAATTTGCAAAATTGAAACCCTAATTCCCTCATCTCTCATTCTCTCTATGGGTCTCAACTCTCAAGACTCTCAAGGCTATCAACTCTGTGACACTATCGTCTCTCATCTCACTCTTGCTCTCAACTATGTTGCTTTTAGTCTCAAGTTGGCCTTGCTTTCGGCCGTCCCTCAAGTCATGTCCTTGCCTCCCTCTTTCACTCTCACTTTCAATCTCAAGTCAATCATGCCTCTAGCTGCCCCTTGTGTCACAGCCTTGCCTTGTTGGATGCAAAACTCGCAATCCCAAGATCTCCATAACCATAACAAGAACATATATAATTGAGTAGAAAGATTAACACATCTGTTTTGAAATCCATCGTTCTTGAAGCGGAAGCGAAAGCGGAAAAACGATATCCACGCATGAAGTCCTTCTCCTTTATTGTCCTCCGTATTACTAGCTCAATGAGATGGCCCCTCACCCTTTAGCGCTAGCTAAATGCTCATTATGTGATGATACATGTGTGAATTAAGGTTAAAGGAGAGACTTGAGTACTATTTATAGAGTTTCCAATCGAATGCACTTATTATGGCCAGCTCAACTTGGCCCACACTAAATGTACCCCCCATATATTAGACTAATTAAGAAACATTCTATCTCACCTTAGACCAACTTTATAAAACGGTAAATTATAATATCAATTAATGTAGTCCACATTAAAAAAACTCTTACATGCCTTCCTTTGTCACTCTCACTCTCGGTTGCTTCCAAACTCGTCGCGCTCTCTTGTAAGCTCAAAACCCTAATTGTCATTTGGAAGAGACAATTTGAGATCCCGTTGCTTTACTATGAAGATTTGTGGAACCAGGCAATTGTTGCCGACGCTGATTATTTGTACGGAAGGTTCACTAAAAAGTATTGAAAATGCTGGTGAGATGACTGCCCTATTTTGCTATCTAATGAAGAGGATAGAGAACGACATTTTGAACTACAGCAAATTTTGCAGCAATTCTGAGTTTGCGTGGATGTAACGTCATTGACGATTTGGCTTCTCTCGGAGAGAGGCTATAGTGTGCGTTAGAGAGAAAATTTGAACCGCAAAATTTCTGGATGTAAGAGATTGAAATGTCACCGTTGCTCTGTGTATGTGGATGTAAGATCATATTCTGATTTTTGAACTGTTGCAAATTTTGCCCATCTTTTATTTATTCAAAACAACCTGCAACTTCTAATAGCATATTATGAGGCGATGTATATGTAGTATTTATATGTAGACAAATTTCACGGACCCATCCAGTAGTGGACCCACCGGTTCCCGAGTGGGTCTATGAAATCATTGGGCAATTCCCGATTCTCATTTTGTGGAGCTGGTCCTTAGTAGACGGTTCTCAATTCCTAGATTGGAATCATCCACTCTAGAACCGATCTTCCCTAAAACTAGAAAGTATCATGACGATAGACACGGTGGGTAGCCCACTCAATAGTAAACTGCTTGCCATCACCCTCCCCTTCTCGGCCCAGCTTGGCGATGTGGCCACATAGTAGCCAAGCTACCCGTTGTCTCCCACCGCAGCCGTAAGCTTTTATGCATACAAGGACGGCAGTGGTGAGAAGTCTGACGCGGTGGTGTAGCTTGATAGGACGGAGGGGAAGGGGACGCGGCGGGAGAGGAGGCTAAGGTTGTAGGAGTGGTGGTGGGGAGGGAGGGATCATGACTGCGGAGAGGGAGTCGTCGGAGGGGGAGATGGATGCAACGGGCGGGGGGGAGGCGGCGGAGGAGATCAGGTCGGGAGGGCCCAATTGGGAACGGTTAGGTGGAGGGGCGAAGAAAGTGACAGGGGCGAACCTTTGGGTCATCGACCGAATTAAGGGTTTCGTCGAGGGTCCATGAAAGACACGGATGAAGATAGACAGCGTGAGGGGAGAGGAAGTGAGAGGGTAAAGCAGAAGGTGGGGAGAGAGAGAGGCCCAAGCAAAGAAGCCCAAGATGCTCACAGACACTCAAATTATGATGGATGCTACGGAATATAACTTAATATAAGCAAGAACAAAGCCAGAAATAGAGGGTGTTGTATTGCTCATTTATTGTCGGCTCCGCGCGTCGAGATCCAGATAGCCATGGAGCCTCATCATCTCTAGATTTGGAGGAGCCTTGTCGCCGGTGAACGTTAATGACTGTGGAGAGCTTGTGCGCTCAGGGGGTTCTCAAGATCCATACTTGTCGCAAGCAAACCCAAGATCCGTCCATGGCGTTCTATTTTCTAGAGTTGCTGCCGTGACAGGTGCAAAAGGAAAAAGAAAAAACCCAAAATCCGGCCCGAATCTAATCCAACCGTGTTTTCTGTTCAGATCATATTCATTTCAGGTCAAGACATGCTCATATCTCACACAGTTTACTACGATTCCAGTATCATGGAAACCCGAATCGGACTGTTGACAGCCCTACACGAGACGACATGATCAAACGAGCCTTTGTAAATCAAGCAATGCGGAAAAACTCCATTATCTCTGAGAGCCCTGTGTACAGAAAATGGAACGGTTGGTTGGGTTGGGCTGGATAATTCCTGGCTAAGCTTTGGAAATCAGTGAGTCCAGGTATGAGGAAAAAACTAGCTGAATTGAAGAGGCTGGGCTAAGCCCTCGGAATCCAAAAGTTCATCCTAACGAGCTGGGCTTCGATGGAGGAGGACATAGAGAGGGGGGGGAAGAGTTTGAGGATTCTTAGTAGGTTCATTTCATTGTCGGCATACACAAATCTTTACACACGCTCCTAGACGAGTGGCATGTGCATTTAGAGAGAGTTTCATGATCCAATTCTTTCGCTTTTCAACCATCGGACAATGAATGGTATGTTATTTTTCAAATTGGCAGTGAACTTAGTAAAAATCCAAAAGTAAAAAAGGCCTTGCACATTTAGCTCATTTGTAACTAGTATGAGATGCAACCAACCACATTGAGCGGATGCAAATTATTGACTTGCAGTATCTTCTGCAAAATGGCCTCAATACGAAACATTTGAATTATCAATTGATTGGAAATAAAATTTTTGATACAATATGGTGAGAATATACACATAGATGAATTACTCCAAGATTTTTTTTTTTTTTTTTGTGAGACTATCAGACCGGAGAGATATAATTTTCAATATTGAAGCACGTGAAAGATCAATTAATTTATTAACTTACGCATTTGTCCAATGATATAATATTAATGGAATAAGTAATTGAAGTTACTTTGGGAAAAGAAAAAACGGATGGAAAACCCTTTAAAAAAGGAGGTTCTTTTGCTTTATATACTAGTATAAAAAAAAAAATACAACATAAAAAAGAAAATGTTGCCCGTGACAGATAGAGAAGGTGAAAGCTCTTCTTTTTATTTTCTCCTTTTGAATACGGTTCCTCAGTAAAGACCGGGGAGTCGGAGGATTGCGTATGATACTTCAGTGAAATTTATCACAACTAATCGTGAATTTTTGTGGAGTGTATGGATTGATCTAAATGTGCCTATTTCTAGATTGCTTCTTGCATACAATTTCTCTTAATCCCTTAAACTGGAAAAGATAAATATTAAATGCACAGATTATGTAACCTTTTTTATACACATCCCGCATCTGTTAACTTTGACGTGGATAGTTAATTACTTGTTGAAAGTATAATTACTCGTATCAATGTAATGGCTAAGGATGTTAGAATAAAGTTATGTATGTTGTGTATTTAATATCAATCGAATTGGTATTACAGTCCATGTCATGACTCCCGCTAAAGGCAAATCGTCCATGTTACTATTAAGGATGATCGGGTCTGGGGTGGGTAGATTCCAGACCTAGATCCTGTTTTCGACCCTGTTATAACCGATTCCCCTTTTTTGGACCCCGTACTTAACCTATTTGTACTGGACCCAGTTTTGGAACACTATTTTTTTCTATTCAGTTCCAGGGTTAACTCTGTTTCCGCTGGAACCTATTTTGCAATCACTTGAGATCTTATATGACTTTGAATTTTACATTAATACTCAAGAAAATAATATAATCCTCCTAATTTATATTGAAACATTAAGCACATATAATCAATAAGTATATGAACTTTTTGACTAAACAAAACTAAGGATCCACAAGGTTAATTATCATAAACAAACATCATAAGACAAAGCAAAACTCTTATGCGATGGATGGTAACACTGTGAGCCAGGGATGGATGGTGCTCACGGTAATGGATAGTGTGACCATGAGTTGGCAAGGAAGAGGAACGATGAAGGAGAAGCGCCATGCGAGAGGAAAAAGTTAGTTCTAAGATTATAAATCAAGGGAAAAAAAAAAAGGGTTTTGGACCTTTGAGCTTACAAAATTAGTTCCCAAACTGGTCTTATCGATTTGATTCCTGGGTAGGTATATACTCGGGATCGATTCTCGAAATGGTTCAAACCAGTTTCGAATTTTGGGAACTGATTCTCGGACCAATTTCTATGGGAATAATTCTCGGATCTGTTTTCGGAGTGAGCTGATCCAATTCCTGAATAGATCCAGTCCGGTTGCACATCTCTAGTGGCCATGAGAAGATTTGCAAGAAGCAATATTCTCATGACTTGCCTATACAAAGTTATGTCACACAAATCAAACCCATAATTCATGATTGTTAAATTATATCATACTACTGTACTCAGCAAGAATGTGCATTTGAAATAATTGTTCGTATCCATTTAACCCGTCATGCTCACATCCAAAACACATCTTTTCCACTTGTCCTGAGTCCTGACCTTTATAACCTTATTCCAATCACTAAAAATGCGCCGTACATACCAAATTACATCTGCATCGTCTGACTTGATGGGTCCATGCGTGTTTCACGTAAACCCATTAAATTCAACGGTTCGAGTGAAGTTTTGCCACATCGCGACGCTCTCCCCCGATAATTTCTCCCGGTTTACCTACCACATTCATGAATAGTTCCGTCGGTCAAGTCAGTTCCAAACTCCACACGATGTTGTCCTCCCGTTTTCTTTCTTTCCAATTACTCATAACTAAATCGACTGCAACCACAATGATGGCAGTACCTTTTGCTCCTTACGATGATGGACGCATTTAGTATCTCGCTCGATTGAATGGTCCGCACTGGAAGCATCACAAGGTTGTGCCCACCAGGAAAAAGCGATTTCTCTCCGGTTTCCTGACTCAATAATTATAGTATCGACTCCGTAAACCGACGTATTCATTTCACCTGCCCTGCAATAGTAGTTTTCCTTCGTCTCGACTGGGGCACGGGTGGTCCATCCGTGCGTACGCGACATTTACTTCCCGCTCGGAACATGCCTCAAAAGTCGTAGGCAGACGCAACTACGTTTGAATCCACATGAGGGCGTGTAAAAAGCCCACGTTTGTTGGCATCTCCAGGGCCAATCTCCACGCTACGTGTTTCGACTTCAGGTAGTGCCCGCATCTCATCAATTATTGAAATAAATGAATGGACCTCAACATGTGTCTGTAGCAAGGAGCGTTACGTGGGAGTGCTGATCATCACGAATCATTTAGGGTAAAAATCCCATTCCCAAATTCCGCTTCGGGCACTTCCCAAGACTACCCACCAATCTTTATGACAAATGCACTCACTTTAATTACTAACACACTATTATAACTTTGGAATAGTAAGCATAATTGATCTCCAAATATTGATTTAATTCGCACTGCTCTCTTCGGATTTTTAACTTGCATAACATGATCCATAAACTTATGTTGTCCCAAAACTCTTGATTTATTTGGAGATATCATTGAAACATTGGACCAAAGTTAAGGGGCTGCATTGAAAAATTAAAAGTTTAGGAACGGCATTCCAAGTTATATAAATATTATATATAGTGGCCGAGGTAAGAACACGAGTACCACGACACCGAGAAGCAAGAATTCAAATGAAAGAAAAAAGATATATAATAAAAAAAACAATTTATTGCATTGTCAACTCGTAAAAGTCATATGTGCATGCGCACCAAACTACCAGCGAAATCAATGACCTTTTGACCGCAGCAATCAATCTAGGGTTTCCCCGTATGAACTTAACCCAACGATGTCAACCATTTCTTCCGGAACTTAGGTCGACATGCTTTTTCTACTGAGTTCGAATTACGTTGACCCCACAAAAGGAGTTCTCAAGCCATTTTATGAATAGTGCGAGACTTGGACTTCCAAAGACACCACGTTCGACTCTATAGCACGGCCGGTTTTGACGGCTTGATAACTCAATCTTTTCGATTGTTTGTAATCCTGGCTTTACGACGAAAGAAGCTGTGTAAGTTTAAGAAAACAGAGAGACCCGTTTTGCTGGGTAAATAGGTGATGAAAGGAGATATTTTGGGGGGGTGTGTTTCTGGTCGTGGCCATGTATACGAGAGCAAGTTCCTTAACCACAGAAAGTGAGCCTGACCTTCGCTCTGCGTGTTTCTTTTCGGGGTGGGGGGCCACTTTCTCTTGAGTGGACAACAGCATTGTAAATAATTCTCATCAAAGCGAACCAGAATGGTAGGGCATGCCCATAACCCACCTTGTAATAAAAGCCCTTCCCAATCTTGAAGTCCTAAAGATGTTGATACACGCGGCTGACTAAGTGGATTCATTAGCCAAGATGTAGGGTCGGTACCCATATGTTCTCTCTATGTATCTTTTCTCTCACCAGTCTTGTGTGCATTCATCTAGGTTCGAAGGATACCACTATTTAACGATGGATAGATCTGAACTTCTCAAGGTTGGGGCGTTTGTTTGGCAACCGGAGTGCATATATTCAAATTTCAACCGCTACATATAAACTGCTCTGGGATAAGGCTACTTATGTAGGCCAAATGCAGGGGCTTGATCGGGTTATTGGGCCTACAGGGTGTTTCATGATGGCTTCTAAGTGTACCTATTCAATGGCGACCAAGACTTGGGAGCAAAATTGTTTTGCATTGTGAAAAGAAGGGAAAGGGAAATTAAATAAGATGACAAGAAAGGTAGAGGGAAGGTCTTTAAGACCAAAATACATAAATAAATAAATAAAAAAAGGGCACATGCTTTTTAAATGAAATCTAAACCTAACATGTAGGTTGGAGTTAAATCACACATAATTGGCATGCCAAACCCCAATACAAAAAATCCCGAGCAGAATGGACAAAACTAGAAGGCTTAGAGATGTTGAAGCGTGTAAAGATGTAATTGCTGAGGAAGGGTCCAAAAATAGGAGGTAAAATATTACCAACTGTCTGAATTTATTCTGAAATGAACTCTCGAGAACTAATCCATGACGAAGGAAGCACTTGTAGAGAAGAAGCTGCGAGGGAGCTTCGGTTTGTGATCTTATAGAGTACTATTTTCTAGGGCCACCCAAAAATGAATGGTGCTGAAGTCATCTAGTGTCCAATATGCAATACTTTAAAGCAACACATGACCATTGATTCAAGCAAGCTAAGTTCATCGAAAATGGACGAACTCTTGGAACCCAATTCACAGATATCATTCAAGTCAAAACAATTTATTCTTATCCCATCTGAAAGGAAACATATTACTTCCTAGATCGTTTAACGTCGAGGCTGTACAAGAGCCGTAGATCGCTACCGATGGACTCCTCAGATTGTTTCACAGTTCGATGCGGACAAAACTCGCAATCCCTACTGACGACATGTTCATGTGGGGAGCTCGCGCCTAAAGCTCACGTCGGATCTGTCAAAGAAAAACAGTCGGTGGAAACGAAGGGTCCCTGGAATCAGTGCCGCTCGGGCGGAACATGAGCGCTGCACTGACATCAATGCGAACGCAACATCACCGCGAATACACCGAGGAATTGAAGTGACGTGTGCGCGTAGATCGACGCGAGTATCTTTTCCACTCGAGAGGAAAAGATGACGGAGAAGCTGGATAGATCGAAGCACCTGGGGAAAGAATAGATTCCTCCCTCGGGGGCTTCCCCCGATGTCCACATGCGGCGATGCTCTCTCTCTCTCTCTCTCTCTCTCTCTCTCTCCCTGCTCGTCTGCGGCTGCAAAAAGTCCGTTATGCTTTGATTTCGCTGTCCTGTCAACCACGGCGTCCGACAGCTCCTGCGACGAAAACCCAACTCCTGAGACTTTTGGCATTTAACCCTTATGAAATGAGAGGGACGATGTCAAGCGCCGATGGGAAAAGGGCCTCTCCCCATATTCATCCTGTCATTTCATCGGGTTCCGTCGGATGAGCGATGTAACTTCGCGCGTGAAAATCAGTCCGATCGAAGAAGGTGTGAAAAGTCTTTGGTTGATTATTGAATATTCGTTGTCGAGAGATTTAAAAGTAGGAACACTCAGTTTTGTCGTTGCCTGGCAATAAAATTGCACTGAAAACGTAATTTGTGGTGGAAATAGAGAGGAGCCAACATTTGTTTTTTTGATTGATTGGACCAACCTTTGCAAGGAACATACTTGAGATATTTACGGTCCACAACCAACGGTCATCTATGAACATATATCATATGTAGGGGTGTGTATCTTTCCCAATCTAACACGAAAGCCAGCTTAGACCGAACTGAATCGATTGATTGTGGGTAATTCGTAGAGGGCTAGTTCTCCGTTCTAATTAAGGAACCCCATCAAACCGACAAACCAATCAAGATTTTTTACTTTTTTATTTTTTATTATGATAAAAATCCTAATTAATAAATTGTTATTTTTTCTTTATATGTTGAGAAACTCTCACGTGTAGAGAATAGAAGAAAAAAAAATTAGAAGGAGAAGAAGAAGAAATCACCAGTTCCTGAACTAACCCTAGAACCAGAGAGACTGAGTGGGTCGATTCCCCATTCCACAAACTGGTAACTGACGTTTCCCAGTCCAATTTCAAGTTCGAGGGAGGGAACCAATCACCCTTAACTATACGTGATTTTTATTTAACAACAATTATCTATAAACAGTTTGAAATCACTAAATAATTGACTCTACTAATAGGCAATTACACTCTACATTAGCTTTTGTGTATTCCAGTTGTTCGAAATGGCATACGATGCTCTTGTCGACACCCTCCAACTAACATCGGGGCTCTTGTTGACCAAATTCATTTCACCGACCTAATAGTCTGATGCTTGGGATACTTTTCTGGTGTTATCACATCGATATGATTTGACTAGATAAAGATTCCAAAATTCACATTGAATATAAGTAAATGTGCAATGAACGAAATTGAAATGGCTTTCAGTCTAACACACTCTCGGCATGCATGGTGAAAGTACGGCCATCAGTGACCATTTCTGAAAAAAGAGCCAAAACGATTACCTTTAAATAACTCTAAAGAATGCCCAAGCTGCATTAGAAAATAAATAACTTACTAAGATAGAAAATTCCATCCTTCCAAATCTTAATTATCCAATCGGATGACCTCTAAAAATCAAAAAGTTCCCTTAAAATCCTTTACCAATCTAAAATCCAAGGAATCAAATGCTCATCTTAAATAACAACCGTGTGTATTCATACTTGATAAAAAGGGTTTTCTAACACACGATTAGATTAGATCTACGTTTGACTTTCACCTCCATTTAGCCAAAAAAAAAAAATACAAATACAAATAAAAAAAGGAACAACAAAATTTCACCCAGGAAGTCCAAATTAGAACAAGAAATTTGTTCATCAAATTACTCGCATGATCTGACTTCAATAACGAGACATTACCAAACTCCCCAACCTCAATAAATAGTCCAATTCAATCCGGCATCAACATTAATCAAACAAAACGTCCAACTATAATCGCAAGGAGAAGAGGCGAAAGCTTTGTTTCTTGCACCTTTATTCCACAATGTCCGCTAATTTAGGGTGATAAAACGACCATTTAGTGAATTGCGAAATATCGTTCTTCCATAAACTCATGCACGAAGCTTGTGCAAGTTCAACATTCACACGGCCGGAGAAAAGTACATGCTAATGAAATTTCAAATCCACAATGTAACCAAATAACCAAATAATACGAAACCCATGTTATTGTTGGTGTCGAGCCTACACCGATTCATATAAGATAGATCTCCTAAATCTCTAATTTAACCAGATAAAAGGAGATCATTTTCAGCTTCCTTTTTCATAATTTTACTTTATTATTCAAATGGGTTTCCTCTCTTTTCCAACCGTGGAAGTGTTCTTAAGACATTCCAACAACATAGGAGGAGAAACAGCAGAAACCAAAGCGAACCGTTGTATTCGTTTAGATATACCAGTCAACATGAATATTTCGAACATCAACTGAAAAACATCTCTCCCTCTCTCTCCCTCTTTCTAATGTTTATTTATTAAATCCCTTGTGAAGAACCTGAACACCTCACTCTCTCCCACGATTTTTCATTTTTATTACCTGGGTACAAAATAAATTAATCATTATAAAATCAAACAAATTAAAAAGATGTAAACCCCACTTGACCATATTCTACAATCCCCCATCCTCGCAACCCCCATGTGATTTGACGTATAAATTCATCCCTTCACCTTGATTCGCCGCCGGCGGAGGGCGGTCTGACCCGCCCGCCCGGCCCGACCTGTGAAACGACCTGAACAATGGTTTTGCTAACAATCATGTGTGTCCTCGCTATTAGCACCCGCTGAGGGTGGCTTGTTCGCCACAACCTCGTAGTCGCCCTCGTCGTCCTCCTCCTCCTCGTCGCCCTCTTCCTCATCGGGGTTGCGGTCGCTGTCCATGTCCTCCGCCGTCGAGTCCACCATCCGCCGCTCCGCCGGGGGAGGCGGCCATTGCTGCTCTGGCGTCACCATCAGTGGCGCCATTGCCGAGCTCTCCGGCTTCGGTAATTGGCCCGCCATGGCCTCGAACTTGTGGCTCTTCTCCTTGTAGATGGCGTCCAGCTGGTGGAAGTAGGGACAGGTCTTGGAGTCCTCAGGCCTTTGCTTGTTGGACTCCTTCACCTTCTTGAAGTACTTGTTGATGTTCTCCCACTTCTCCTTGCACCGCTTAGCGCTCCGGTTGTATCCGTGCTTCCTCATGGCCGCCGAGATCTCCTCCCACAAGGGCCCCTTCGGCCCGTTCTCCTGGTACTTGGACTCGAGGTCGGTCCGCAGCTTGATCAGCGCCTCGACCTCCACTTTCGGCCACCTCGAGGAGCTCCGCGGGGCTTCTTTGTCACCGTTATTTGCGCTCCGATGGATCTCCATGTTCACCGCCTGTGACTGTGCCTGGGAGTACCTGATGATTTCTCCTGGTGTCGTGGCCAGGGCCGATATGGGCTGCGGCGACGACAGGTTTGGCACCTGCCGCACTGGTGGCTGCGGCTGCGGCTGCAGTGGAGGTGGCAATGGATTAGCTTGTGCCTGGCCCGGGAATTGTTGCTCGGCAATCTTCTGCAAGAACGACAACACGGCCGCATCCTTAGCTGCCACCACAGACCGCTCCTGCGCAAGGATCTCGCGCTCCCGGCTGATCCTGGTTATCTCTTGCACCCTCCAGGCCTCCTCCCTGGCCATCCTCTCCTGCTCGCGCTTCTCGATCATCTCCATGAACTTCCTGTGCATCGCCTCCTGCTTGTCCATCACCTCCTTTGTCAGCCGCTCGAAGAAGCCCCTCCACTTCCGCTTCGTTCCTCGCCGTGTCGGGGGCCCCAATTCCTCATCCGATGAAGTGGAGGAAGATGAGGGCATGGAAGCATCCGAGATGGCCAAATCCCCAGGCATGCTAGGGAGCGCGGATGACAGGACCCCGCTGCCCCGTGCCAGGTTCACAGCCACATTCCCGGCTGAAGAAGGAACGCCGGCAGGAGGAACTGTCCCGGCAGGCGGCGCCGCACTGAATTGCGACGTGGCGATGTGATGATGGGTCGTGACCGATGTAACAGTGAAGGGTGGGCCAGCGGTGCTCACTGCGGCTGCGGCGGAGGCGGCGGCAGCCATCTGAGGCGGCGGCTGAGGAGGAGGGACGGAAGGAGAAGGGGACTGGTTCTCGAGAGCCTCCAGCTGGTCGAAGAAGCGGTAGGTCTTCTTCTCGTGCTTGCCGGTTCGACCGTCCTTGGTGCGCTTGTGGTACTTGTACACGTTCTCAAATTTCTCCTTGCATTTCTTGGCGCTTCGATTATACCCAAGCTCTCCTAGCTTCCTGATCCAAGCACACACGAATCAAATTTCTCTCTTTTACGATGGCAACAACCGTTTCAAGACATTCAACTCTAGTCGTTAGCTTCTGGTCTCTATCTCTCTCTCTCTCTCTCTCTCTCTCTCGGTCTCTCTAATTCGCTCTACCTGCGACAAATGCTAAGTACCCGAAAAAACCGTTTGAGACAACGGGCATTAAAAAGGATGAAAGTTTCGTAATTTGCAGACCGCGGACCCCAAAAAACAAGAGCGCATCCGCACGGAGGAAGGTTTTTGGAGGAAGAACGAGCTGTCGAAGGTCGGTCTCATCAATGCATCAGAGATTCGGTCCATGCCTCGCATGGAATTCTCGGCAAGTGGCAAGGACAATGTCCAGCTCAATTCCATTCCCTTCCAAGAAAAGGAAAAATCGCCAGAATAGAAAGTGGACATCTCAATGCTCCGGATTTTTTTTTTCCAGATGCCGTAAAAAAAAAAAATTCCCCATCTTGCAACTCAATTCCCAACCCCCCCTCGAAAAAGAATCAGAATAAAAAATCACCCGCCCGACTTTTTCTGAAAGAAGAACGAGAAATCGAAGCGGGGTGGAGTTCTCGGGTTGCCGAGGCTATGAATCGGGAGTTCATGAACTGCGAACTCGGCAAGGAATTATCGAGTCGGAGGAGGGAAGAAAAACAGTGGAGGGCGAAGATATCTCCGGCCCGGAAGATCCAAATGAGAGAGGAGAAATCGGGTTCGTTGTTCTCACTCGGAAAAGCGCAGTCCGCACTCCACTTTCGCACACGCGCGGAGAGAGATGAGAAAAAAAAAAAATCGATTGAAACGAAGCGAAGAATTCAGTCTGGAGAGTTCTGATCAAATTCACCTGGAGACGTCTTCCCAGAGGGGGCCCTTCACGCTCGCGTCGCGGAACACGCCGTCCATGTCCGAACGAATCTTCAGGAGGGCCAGCGTCTCCGGCCTCGGCCACCGGCTCCCCCGCCCCCGCCGCCGCCCCCGCCGCCGCCGCCGCCGCCGGCCCCGCCCAAGACGCTCCGCTCGCCCCCTCTCCGACTCGCACAGCTCCGCCGACGAGTTGTTGTCCCCGCCGCCACCCTCGGCGCCCTCACGCGCCGCCGCCGGGGCGTCGCCGGAGCTCGCCATGTACAGCAGCTCTCGCGGGTCGCGCTCTCTGTCTCTGTCTCTCTCTCTCTCTTCCCCTCCCTTCTCTCTCCTCGCCTCTCTATCTCTCTCTTTCTGACGCAGCAATTACAGCCGAGAAAAAAGAAGGGGAAAAATTATTTTATAACTCGACAGAGAGAGAGAGAGAGAGAGAGAGAGGGTGAAATGTGAATGCTTTGGAGGTTTTTATTGGGGGGGGGAGGGGAGGGCGTACGGTTAAGTTAATTAAATTGCCCGGCCTTTTTATTCCGCTTTTTTGTTTTCCAAAATAATTAGATTCATTAATATCTGATTAATCGAAGATTGACTGAGCCATCGGGCCGCATTTCTTTTACTCCCTATTGCCGACTTTGACAATTTCCCGGCTTATATTGCCCCCGTCTTGAATCTGCTTGATAAAATTAGGGGTAGCCTCCCTAATCTTGTTTAAAGGGGGAAACGGTCCTACTTTCTCGATCTCATATAAAAATGGGATGCAATTTTTAAACTTTAACTTAATATATAATGTCGTTCCTGAACTTTTAATTTGTGTGATGTGATTCATGAGCCTTTTGTGCATGCTCAAATTACTCATTGAATTATATGAAAATATTCGATATTATCCCCGAAGTCAAATTAATAGAAAGATGTCATTGGATATTTTCATATAACTTATGAATTGGTTTAAACAAATCGAAATTTCACAGATTACACAATATTGGATTAAAGTTCATGAATCACATTTAATAAATAAAATATTCGTAGATAATATTACATATCGAGTTAAATTTTAAGGGGATTATAAATAAAAATTACTTTTCAATTTTTTTTTTTTTTTTAAATTAGGAGGGGAGGAATCTTTGGTCTTAGTCTAATGATTTCTCCACATCGTGTCAATCAAAAAGCACAGATCCAAGGGAAAAGGGCTAAGAAAAAGAAAAAGAAAAGGAAATTGAAAGGATGCGGCAGGGAGGAGGTCGTAGTGCCCCCCCTCATTAATTAAAGAAAGCGGCACGGAAAGATATGAGTTAACAGCTCATTAAGCCCTTTCTTAATTACGCGACCCCTTTTGGCTATTTCCCCGCCCCAAAAAACTATTCCCGAGGATAGCCTCGATTCATGAATAGTGCTCTAGAGTCAATTCAAATTTGGTATGCCTAATTGACTTTGGAGATAATTATTCAAAGATTAATCTACTAAGTAACGCGACGGCCATCAGGGTGTATGTTTCGATAATTATCAAGCCGGTCCTGGCGTCCTCTAAGGCTTTATTTTTTGTTTATCGGGGGCATGTTTCGGCCCCTGTCCCTTTTCTCGTTAACTTTTGGTGAATCGGATTTGATCATGGGAAAGGTATTCCCCTGCTGCCTTTCTTTCGTTGCATAGGGATTGATGGGAATGAGGTAATTGAAAAGGGCCCGAAGGTACATGTATGGACCATCGGGTTGATGTTTAGAATTGGCAGAGAATTGACGCGATGAACGCACTTTAGTTAATTTGCCTTTTGCTCCTATGTGTTTGCACTTTGATGTGATGAAGTCTGAAATTGCGGAAGCATACATTTTGACTTCGAGTGTCGCCGAAATTGTTAATTTTTTAAGCTGTCCGATTCCTTATATCTTATAATGATTACCACACACCCCCCAATCACATGGGGCAGTAGTATTGTCGTATCGCTTAAAGACTAGTCACAATGACGCTAGCAAGATATAAGCAAGCCAAATAGAAGATGGGATATTCGAATATGATTGGATTAGCCATTTATTTGGTGGAGTGATGAATCGAGGTAATTACTTTTTAACGATGTCATTTCATGCTATAAGCATTCCGATTAATGATAAGTCACATGTTGGATGTACAGATTTTTTTTCCCTAGAGTCTAGTAATCTTATTCTCAAATGGAGGAAAAAGAAAAAAAGAAAAAGTGGGAAAAATTGACCTCATATTATATGTCCCTAAACCCATTGACCCTTTAATCATTGAGGCTAAATTGAAAAAAAAAAATTATTGGATCCGCAGCCCACATGTTATCTTGGATTATTCCATGAATATCAACAACAACAAAATGTACAGCTTTCAATAAGTGGTAGTTAGAATTTTTTGACAATTAAGAAACAAAATCCCCCCCAACTTATTTAAAAAAAAAAAAAACGAGATAATAATAATTGCCCGGCCCGATATTTTCTTTTTTCGGCTTGTTGGGTGGGACTGTGGTAGTCTACCGGTGGCGCAGGAGGGGCCTACCGTGAACGTGACCACCGTAATTTCGCGATCATGTGGAGACCGTTCTTTGGCGGTGGGACCCGCCCCGCCACCCCGTTGAATAACGCCCCCGGGTCGGATTTGCAAAAAGAGGGAGGCCGGGGCCGGTTTCCGTTAGGTTGCGACCTACTCTATTCAATTATCGGGTTTTTTTTTTTTTTTAAATACTAATGTCTATCCCCACTCTTCCCTTTTTCGTTTTTTTTTTCACCGTCTTATTCATCGAATTCGCGCCATCATTGATAAATCTTGGGACCGGATCTGAATGCTCTCGAAAAAGAGATATTTAAATCCACTCCAAGGGTCATGCCAACCGTCTTATTCAGAATGACCGATCAATTGACATTTCAACTTTTACAGAAATTTCTATTATTTAGCACGTGATAATTTCGATCGAGGGAATTTAAGTGGGTCTTTCGATTTGCAAAACTTGAAGGTAGTTTTTTTTTTTTTTTTTTTTTTTTTTTGGGTGGGTAAATGGCGAGAGTTACTGTTGGTAAGTGATAAGGTGGTGGCGGTCGTGGGGAGAAGGATTTTTGGCCCTTTTGACTTTAGGGGAGGCATGTGAAGTTGCTTTTCGCCATTAGCGTTTGACTGTGCTGACCCCACTTTGGGTGTCAAGTTGCGAAGAAAGATACAATTAAGCGACGTACACGCCTGCCCTTTTTCATTGCTAATCATCCCCACTTTTCATTTTCTTAATGTAACAAGCTTTGCGTCTTCTCTTTTTCTTTTTTTTCTTTCTTTTTTGTGTGGTGGAGAATGAGGATGAGGGAGAGAGGAAACCCTCTTGATTAATCTCTTGCTGATATTTTACAATTAGGTGGAAAAGGAGCGATTGGGGACTCCTTGTTGAGTGCTATTATGAGAGTAATTCATCCGTGACAAAATGTTCGGTTTTGAGTCATAACTACTATTTACTTTGAACAAGCTTCGTTACTGCCGCCTCGATGGGGTGTTAGTAAGAGTAGAGTCGGGGTTATCTGACATCTTGACGAGGCCAAAGTTACGTCTGTGGAAGAACAAGGGGTTGGTGAGACCTGAAGTGATCGAGGGTTTGGGCATATGTTTAGGGGACATTAAACCAGCTAGGAGTAGGCTCGACAACACTAAGTAAATCGCGGCGGGGGAGACAAGAAAATACTAATTTTTTTCCCAATACATCCTGCATCTATGTACATGTTTTAATGGCACTTACTTGTCTAACAACTACAAAGTTTGAATCCATACGGTAACTAAATCAATCAAATCCAAAATTAATCACTCGATTACAGAGAATATGAT
This sequence comes from Eucalyptus cloeziana, assembly GCA_014182715.1. NCBI lineage: Eukaryota > Viridiplantae > Streptophyta > Magnoliopsida > Myrtales > Myrtaceae > Eucalyptus > Eucalyptus cloeziana. The sequence goes on from CM024639.1 coordinate 32,559,770, forward strand.
ACTTATGATTTCTATTTTTTCCTACACATTAGGGTAATTTTTAAAGTGCGTTTGAGCGAATGATTCGAAAAACATTTTCTTAAAAAACAATCGTCCCTAGCCCTCATAAAAGCAAAATGGACCTAAATTACCATCGATTATGAAACTAATGTCCTTGAACTACTTATTCCAAACCATACAAAATGATGATTTCTAATGAAAACGCTTTCCAAACCATTCGCTTTTTGAGAAACAAACGGGACTCCGATCCCATCGAAGGGAGTGGGCGACGCGAAATTGTCACGTCGTAGTGCTAATCACCCTTGTGGAGAAGATCAAGATAAGCATCAAAATGCTCACGCAAGGGAGATTGTCCGAGGACATATTATCATATTCCACACCCCCGTCTCGTCCCATCCCATCACGTCAAAGCACTTCAATTCTCGCAAGGCATCGGATCCACGAATTCCCCTACCCCAACTTAAAAAAAAAAAACCCTAAGTAAAGGAATCATTCACTTCTTACGTTCACCTCCATACGACACCCTCCCGACCACAACATTCACTGTCGTGGACGTCTAATGGCGGTCGATTTAAAAGTTCAGCCACAAGAAGAAAAACGCAAGTAGCTTGCTCCTTAAAAGCAGTCAAAGGCGAGGGGGGAAAAGGGAGAGCGACCTTTGCGGCTCGGGCCAAAAAGGCGACAAAGATAGGTTCGTCGAATTTTTACAGTGGGCAATCAATTCGGTAAACCTCAATTATTGGCCAAAAAAATACTAAGGACCGACGAAGTGGCCTGCCCACCATGTAATAGTGCGAAAGAAGTTATTGGGGAGGGGGGCCACCGCGATGCGAATCGAAATGACACAGTTTCAATGCCTAAAAATCCATCAATTCGCGACGCTTGCAATGACAACCTAAGAGACTTTACAAACCGGCCTCGTGCATGTTTGGTCGCCCCATCTCGATTGTCTGAACATGTGGACACTCTCCTTGGATGTCGACTCGAAAGGCCGACGCATTCCTTTTGCTTTTTGTTTTGCGGCTCTTCATTTGCCGGTCATCTGCTGTTCGGCTTGATGTTTTGCGTCTTATCGTCTTGATATGGTCACTGTCTATATTTCTCGTGCGGTGCATGTCGAGATCAAGCGGCACGCAGACGGCTTTCTTAGTGTCTGCCGTGTGCACGAAATGGCGAAACGGGGTGTGTAAAGAATTGGAACTCCACCTGGCCGGGATGCCGCCTTGAGAATTGAGCTCCGAAGCGGTCGAGAGCCATTATAATTCCTATAGGCTGCTTTCTCTCGTTACTCATTACCTCGTACGCGGCAAGTGCATGCTCGCAGGCTGTCGTTATAAAAATTCAGGATCAGAATATCGTACTGCATTATTATTAATCTCTTCATAAACCCCAGCTCCCGAAAGATGCCATTGATTCTCGGCGCGGGCTTTTGTCAAAACTGAAGGCTCTCGACCGATGCTTTTTCGAAAGAACATGATTGTCGACATTAGTTTTTTATGCTGTGAAGGACGCGACGGAAAAGGGAAGGTATTATGAAACTGGCTTAGGGTGGGTCATTAGTGCAGAAGCTGAGCTAAAACTAAGCCTAGCTAGGTCGAATCTCTGCGTGCCGCAGGAAATGATAATGTATTTTGGGATTTACAGCTGAAAGCAGTCCGAAATGGACTCCTGGATTGAGCATCCTTTCAAGCCCTTTAGCATATAATGTTCATATGATTTGGTCCTTTCTCTTGTCTTTTACAAATATTCATTAAGCTATTTACCTACAATTTTCTTCTTCTTCTTATTATGTTACCCAATAGAAATTTGGTAAACTAAAGTGACAAATAGAAGTTGCTATCTTAGTTAAACGTGAGTTGGTAACGTAGAAATACTTGATAACTTAATAGGAAAAAAAGTTGGTAGATATTAAGGTGTTATTAAGGTAAGTAAGTGAATTGGTCGTAAATAAGAAAAATGGGTAGTTAAAAGAATAACAGATTTGGTAAGTAATTCAAATGAGAGTTGGTAAACAATAATTAGTCGCTCACTTGATAGGAGAAAATTTAATAAGTCATTCTAATTAAGTTTGGTAAATTTAAGACATTAAAAAAATGAATGAAGGTTTGTATGTGATAAGAGAAGTTGGCAAATTTAAATAGAAAACAATTAAACACCGTTGAATAACTCAGATAAGAGTTGGTTGCCTTATATTATATGGTAATTTAATGAGAGAAAAGTTGACAATTCACACTAATTTAGGTTGGCAATCATTAGAATGAGTCGGTAAAGGTAAGATGTTATTGACCAAGGCAAATAAAAAGTTGTAACTCAATAGAAAAGTTGATAAATTAACAAAAAAAAAAAAAAAAAAAAAACTAAATGCAATCGGAAGTTATTTTTTGTGATAGTACTCCACATGACACTTGCCATGAGGCACAATCGACTAACGAGAGTCAAATGCACGGTCACAACACAGAATATTTGTTGGCTAGTGACTACGACCAGTGTTACAAAGATTTAGTGAAGGTTTGTTAAAATTGCAAAATGTAAATAAGAAGAAAACCATGTGAAATACTTGTCGGCGATATCTACTCAAACAAATAGATTAAATTTGGAGACATGCATTGTTCTTTTAAAAGAAAAAAAGGAAAATGATATAAATAGTTCATGAATTTTGACTCGATATACAATATCATCTTTAAACTTTAGTTCGATGTGAAGTATTATTCATAAACTTTTAATTTATTCAATATAATTCATAAACTTTTAATACATATTTAATTAAGTCTATGAATTAAATGAAGAAGTTTAAAATTGTCCTTGAACTTATATCAATGAAAGATATTTTCATATAATTTAGGGATCAGATTAAATATTTATAAAAAAATTCAGGAATTACGTTAAATAAATTATTACGTATTGGACTCACGTCATGTCACCGTTTTAATGACCATTTCTGTAATTATCTTATATGAAAAGAAAAGAAAAAAAAAAAAAAACTCGAGGGTGAAACTAATTTTTGGGGGGAGTCTGACCGCGAATGCGTAATGCCAGGGCACCAAGATTTGTCGGCGCAATAAGTGATGGCGACGGGTGTGATCTTAAAGCAAGCAAAAGAGCAAAAGCCAACTCCACAAGCATACATTGAAAAACCCGAAAAAAAAAGAGCTTCTCAAAAGTAGGTGAAGAGAGAGAGAGAGACAGAGAGAGAAGCATTTACTTATACGTATACGTATACATATATTATATTATATTATATTATATTATATTTATTATATTGCGGACTGACTCTTGGGGAAGTGAGAATGGACAAAAGGGCAAATCTCTTTTTTTTTTTTTTTTTTCACATGGTGGGCATGTGGCGTTGTGAAATGTTGGCTTTTTACATTATTATCATCATCTTTAATACCCACCATCTGTCCACAGCTAAGCACCCACCACCACCACCACCACCACCACCACCACCACCACCAAACGTTTCCCCCTGCTCCCTCCATTTTGCATTTCCCTTATTCTTATTGTATTTTCCCCCCATGTGCCCTCTCGAAAACAATATACGAAAAATAGTTTTGAAAAAAAGAAAGAAAAGAAAATAACTTTTTATTTTCCCGCAAAACCTAACATATTATGCCAATATCGAAATACAATGTTCGAATCTAGTTACATGTCATCAAAATTTAGGGCGTTTATAGTTAAAGAAAAAAAAGGTAAAGTGCGTGCCCCACTAGACTTACCCTAAGCAAGAAAACAAGAGATGAAACGTCAATTTAGACACGGAGACTCTTAGATTGGATTATGTTAAAGCGTGCATAGTTCGATGCCTTATGCTTCACGTCTAGCCGTGCCATCTCCACGGGTTCAAGAAGATTCTTCACTTTCGGGAAGGCAATAATGGTGAAGCAGTTAATGAAATTGATGGAAATTATGGTGGCCGTTTTTTATATTATGTTTTTTGCCAACGATTTCCGTGCCTAATAATGGAGCATAATGCCATTATTATTGAAGATTTGACTGAATTAACCTGAAATCTAGTACTTTGTCCCCCCAAAAAATCACTGTGCGCCACGTGAAACTGAAGTGAAGGTTACGTGAAGCTTCGTCAAACCGGTTTACATCGGCCAAAGAAAACGGCGCGGTGTAAAGTAGAAGCAAGGTAGGGTTTTGAAGTTCAATGATTGATATTCTTTTCTGGCCTTGCCTTCTTTTCTTTTCTTTTTTTTCTTTTTTATTCTTGTCTTTCTTGTGCCCTTTTCTTTTTTTTTCTTTGGCTGCAATGTAGGGTTTGCAATCGCCGCCACCATGGTCTTACGATGGCCGGTGCATCGGTCGCTTCCTCAACGGCCCTTGTCGGCCTCTCATGTGATTTTACGGATTTATATTTTAGTGACTTACCTACTTTCTTTCATTAAATTACCAACTAATTTAGGGTTATCAATTCTTATTTAGGTTATTTACCCACGTTTATTTGCTCTTTTTTTTTTTTACTATCATTTATGAACTTTTATTGAAATTTTCACCAACACCTTAGCTTTACCAAAATTTGTTTGTGGGACTTATTACCAGCTTGTCTTCCATTAGGTAACTAGCTAGTTTTAGTTTACCAACTCTAATTTTAGTTACTTTCGTTTTTTTTTTTTTTTAAAGTAGCAATTTTCCTTTTGAGTAACTAACTTTTATTTCTCTTGCTCACTAAATTATTAAATTTACCAACTCTTTTTAGCAATTACCAAACTTAATTAGAGTGATTACAATTTTTCTCTTATTAAGTTACAAGGTGATTTATGTTACCGACTCTATTTAACTACCGATGTTTATTTATTTATTTTAAAAACCAACTCCGAACAATTCTCCTATTTTGTGCTCAAAAAAAGAATTTTTTCCATGCTGGTAAGATTTACGAAATGTTGGTAAGCACAAAAAATTGTTGGTAAAAAGAATGACGGTTGACTTTTTCTGATAAGCTAATACTATGTTTGCTCACACTTGCAGGATTTACCAACTTTTTTAATTGTAAGAAAATTTCCAATTATTATTTATATAATTTATCAATATTTTAAATTTACCAACTCTTTATTTGAGTGTCTCGCAACCTTTCTCTGGTTGATTTGCCATTACTTTTAAGTTCCCAACTTTCATTTGGGCTGCTTGCAAACTTTCATGTGATTTTTAAATATTTTAACCTCTTATAAGTTGCCAACTTTCATTCACTTTGCTTATCAATGTCTTAATATGTTACATACTTTCAACACAATATACCAATTTTTATTTCAGTGCCTCATCAACTTTTCCATATTTAACTTAATGACTTTTTTTAAGTTACCAAATCACCTTTCACTTACTTACCAATTTTCATTTGATTATTTTAAATTATCAAATTTTACTTTAAATTGCCAACCTGTATTTGCCTTACTTTTTTTTTTTTTTTTTTTTTTAATAAATTATGAACTCTTATAGAATATTGCTAATTTTTTTATAATGACTTAACTTTTCTATGATCAACAAGCCAACTACTTTTAGGTTACAAACTTTTATCAATTGTAACCTTTTATTATTATTCTTATTAAATTACCAACTTTTCTCGTAGTTATCAAATTTTATTTGTTTCACTTACCAGCACTTTTAATAAGTTATCAACTCTCCTAGAAAATTTGACGACCGGTTTTTTATAGCCACTTACCAATTTTTCTATGATGGACTTACTAGCTAATAGTCAGTTTTTTTCTTGAAGTTACTTATCAATTTTTATATAATTATTTTAAAGTACAAACTTTTATCTGAAGTTGTCAACTATTATATGTCTTACTTACAATGTTTCTAATAGGTTAACAACTCTCATAGAAAACTACCGACTATTTTCTAGTGACTTATTAACTTTTTACGATTGACCCTACCAACTACTCTTAGCTTACAAACTCTCGTTTTGAAATATTATTTTTATTTTATTTTTTAATTTCCAATTTTTTTTTGTAAGTTACCAACTTTCCTTACTTACCAAATCTTTAAATGTGCCGACTCTTTCTACAAATTATCACCAAACTTGGATATTTATAAAAAGAATTTTACTGAACTACTTCTGAAAAGAGTTGGTAAAATAAAGTGTTGCTAAGAAAATCAAATAAAATTTTGCAGGTGATAAGAAAGTTGGCAACTTAAAACAAATAAATAAATATCGGTAAGTAACTAAAAAGAGAGTTGGTAAACGCAGTCTCATATTATTTGGTAATTTAATGGGATAAAGGTTGGCGAGTCATGCTAGTTAATGTTGCTGATTTTTTAGAAAAGTAATTAAAGGGGTTGCTATTCAAGACAAATAAAAGTTGGTCGCTCAATAGAAAAGATGGTAAGTTTCAAAAGAAAAATAAAAATTAAATGTTTATAAGTAACTTGTACGGCAGTTGATAAACCAAACTAGTTAGTACTTTGATAAGATAAAAGTTGATAAGCCACTTAGATTTAGCGGTATTTTCCATATAAGAGGTAGTAATTCAAAATGTTAGCGAGTTATGAAAATTGAAAGTGATAAGTTATTACAAAGATTGGTAATTTGTAATCTAGATGAAAAAATATATATTCAAATAGAACTGTCAATAAATAACCAACAAGTTGCCTGAGATAAGTCATTGAACAACTTCTTTACCAATAGATTTTTTATACTTACCAACACTTACTGAAATTTATCGATATGAAGTAAAAAATTAGTCCTTTTGGACATGATATGACAGAATTCTACCTCATGTACTCATTTAGCATCTCAGTTTTGATGGAGATAATTTGAAGGTGAAACGCTCACAACTCACACAAGGAAAAGAAAAAGATAGATGGGCTTGTAGATTTATTTCACCTTAACAAAAAACAACTACAAAACTCCTCTTTTTATAGATTTATTACATGACCTTTACTCTTCCTGATAGATAAAGCTAGTATTCCAAATAAGATCTAGAAACTAAAAAAGCAATCACCATATCTCACTTTATCTCTAGAATCAATCACTATACCTAAAAATATAAATAGACTTATTAAATATAACGACGAACAAACTCATTATAGATAAGATCTTTGCTCATTAAAGATAACACAGTAATTATGACTCTTCTTTAATGCGGGTATCGAATTATTATCCGCACCGATGAGTTTGGTTTAATTTCTACCAGGTTTAGAGTAATGCTCAATCAGCGAGAAAGTATTTCATGTAACTTTTACCAGTATAGGCACTCATTCGGCTCGTCAAGTCGGAGTCGTTAAGAACTTTCTGCATATCGGAATGAGTCAGAAACATTTCATGGTGCAATGTACATTGCCAAGTACTGAGCAGGAGAAAAAGCAATGTAGCGACCCAGTCAAACATTATCAAACACCATGAGCAGCTGAAAATTTTGTGGAAGACAATGTACTTTGACGGCTCCTTTCATGACACAATGATGAGCCACCGCGCCTCAGTCGATTCAAACCGCCATGGGCGCAAGCTGCACTGTCTGGATGCAGCGAACAACAATATAGAAAGCGCGCGGTGCACCAGTCGAGTTCCCAATATTGATCCCGATAAGGGCGGTGCAACATTGACATGGAAGATTAAACACGAGACGCCACTTGAGCAGATCTTTCCAACGTGTGATTGATCTGTTAGGATTGGTTTATGCATCTCTTTCTAAGGATGGACCCAACCGTGGCCCAAGAAAAGCAGTAACTCCCTCATAAAGCAATGAACACAAAAAAGGCCAAGGCATATATATGAAGAGAAGAGAGAGAGAGAGAGAGAGAGAGGTCCCTACTGAAAATTTATAAGCTGAAAGAATGCCATCCTCTAACGTCAATGTCTCAACTTTCGTCACTCCCGTTACTTGTCATGTGTCCGCATCTAGTGATGGGGAGAGACCAGAATTAGATAACAGGATAAGCCTTTTGGCTTTTTAAAGTTGTCGTTGTTCCTTTGCACTTTGTCTGCAGCGCCTCGCAAGTGGGCAGCAGAACTACTCCTCTGTGTTCCTTCGCATTTTAGTTTCTGTGCTTCTTTTTCTCTGATGGAGCCTCGGTTAGGAGAACAAAAGATTTTCATGTTCACGCGACTCTTGAAATGACGATCCTGGCATTCCACACATTTCTTCAAGTTTCGACACTTTGTTGGAGAAACAGCATGTGTTCTTCACATCTTGAGCAAAGTGAATGTCGGATGTCGTAGCCATAATTTACCCTCTGTAAATCACAATCCCTTGAAGGAATACATAGAAAGAGTAGCCTTAGAGCATGAACAGGATTTTGTCGAAAGTGCCCAGCAATTCCTTTAGAGTAGCATTCTATAGTGTGTTGGCGCTTAGAATGATGAGTCCATCTGCATCATTCGGTTCAAATCTTTTCATAATCTCCCACGTTAGGCATTCACGGCCTTACCTCAATCGGGAATTGGTATATTGATGGGTATTGTTTTGTCCGTTTCGCGTTTTGCTCCATGTGCTTGTAGCTAGATATGACCTTTCGAGTTTGTGATAGGAAGTGACTTGACTTGCCGACACCTGATGAGCCATGAACAGACATAAATTACTCTCTCTCCTACCGTATTTTACTCTCATGGCAATAAGATTCAATAGCTTCACCCTTGGCCCTTTTGACTAAGAAAAAGCCAACTTCAGTTTAAGCTGAATCCAATGGTACATTGATATCATTCCTCCATCCAATAAAGTACATCACAGCTTCGTTTTCGGCAAAGAGATAAAAAGGCATCATTCCTCGTACTTTTACACAAATTTAGACAGTAATATAACAAGTAAAAAATTAGCAAAGCTCCTCTCTAGCCACAGACTCACGATTTTGATGGTTCATATATCTACGATTTTACTGAATTGTACTCATAGTGAGAGCTAAATAACACCCACGTTAAATCACCAGTATGTTGTCCATTCGGTTCCTGAATTACCAGCTCATAGTCTGACGAGATGACAGAAGTGAAGCGGCAGAACATAAAAGGAAGTAGGAGCTTTCAGGATGTGGTGCCTTACTCATATTCTTGGCTCATAAAAGGCAGAAAAAAAGTGTGGAGAACACAGCCCAGCTTTCGGAGACGTCATACAGATCTGTAGCTGAAAAATGCTCAGGACATACGGGTAAGCAATGAGACAAATACAAGTGTCTATGAATGACCCCTCATAAACCCTGTTCTTTGCTCATCCCTGATGACATTGCAATGACTACCCACCTGAGTGATAATGCTCAGTGAATTACTGACCCACCGCACATTCCAAATGCGGTTTTTCTGCTTGCTTTATGACAAAGTGGTCAACAATTCTTACTGTATTTACAGGATCCTGTGAGGGAGCAGCTGAACTCCATTTACTAGGGAACTTCTTGAGGTGGCTTAATTGCTGGGGTTGTTTTGGCTCACCATCCCAATCAGGATCCAGCTTCCATTCCTTTGGAACCTGCATTACAAGAGAAAATGAAGTACTACACTTAACTTCTGACACATGCTGTGCTCTTTGGTGGTTCATAGTTCCACAATGAGTGCAAAAGCATTGTACGACATTGAAACAGAGGATACACTCAACGGGCAAAAGTGATAGTTAGATCAGAACTATCGTACATGTCAAGTGGTTGTCAACATTCAGGGAGGGAGGGAGGGAGGGAGAGAGAGAGAGAACAGTCTACGAAAAATTTGCATTGAAGCATTAAAAAACCAACCGCAATGCCAATCAAAGTAACAGAGAATGAAACACAACTCTCCTTTAACTTTTGTTACCTATCAGAAATCTTAACTTGACTCAACATAGGATTTTTAAAGTCTCCTTAATGCTAGACAATCAGTGCTATGTCTTAGTTGCAATAAGTAACAGGATACACCAACCACCATCAAACACGAGTCACTGAGAGATAGTCATCCAAAGGAATTATATTACCAACACATGCAACAAATTTCTGGTCATATCATGATATTCCAAAGTATAATAAAAATTGCCAGTTGTCAAAATGAACAGAAAACTCCACATTTCTTAAGAGTCTCGCCTTTAATTGGATAAAAAGGTATCCAGCGCATCTAATCACATATTAACTTCCGACAATTCCATAATTTAGCTTGTGATATTTGATAGATCATAGCACTGAATCCACATCAAAGTGCAGACATGACCATCCCAATACAAGAATTGACCAATTTGCAAGACAATGCACTTACCTAAAAATTCTTGAAACCTGTTCTTTATCACTGTTGTTAAGCAAAGAAAACAGCTTCCAATTCTCCCCACTCAGGTACTTCAAACGTGTTCAATATAAGAGTGCCATATAGGAAAGTCATTAAGTAGAATAAAATCGAGAATTGTTTTCAGCCCAATTATGATGTAACGCAAGCCCCCGTAAACTGTTCTGTTTCACTTTTTTACATTTGTTCCAATGGAGCACAGTGACATGATCCTCCCCTTTAGATGGAAACAATTCATAAAGAAAAAGACAAATAATTGTCATTCTACATAATCAACCGAAGAGCTTACCACCTACATAAATAAAGCAGCAGAGAGTTCTAACCAGTTACCTTATCCACTGCAAGGCTATAGACTTCAAGATCACCATTAGAGCTTATGTGGAATCGTGTAAATGCCTTGTAATTCGCAATTCGAAGTGAGGAAAAGGCCTCATCAAAGTGTATATGAAGCCAGTTGATGCATATGTATAAATAGCTTCCAAAAATTAGAGAGACAACAGGAGTGGACAACACCCAGAAATAGAGGAAAACGGAAGCATAATATATTGCAGCACCACCGCGAGAAAAGGATGCCAATCCGATCTTGCAGATGTTCGTCCGGGTAACAGCCATAACCTAGCAAGTCAATCCAAAGGAAGAGCATATTGTGGAAGAACAATTAGAGATGATATATTAGCATTTGAAAAACACCAGCTTGAAGACTAGATCGAGAATTGAACCTCCAAGACATCAAAGGCAGACATAAGATACTTGATGCAAGCAGGATAAAGTCCCAATGTCCATCGTTCTAAACGAGCTCGGAGGCCTGTCGGATCTGGAAAGTGCTCACTCTCTACTTCCCGGTACCACTGGTACAGTGTATGATAACCTAAGATGCAAATCAATATCAGCATCTTAAACACTTGAGTGCGTATCTTGCTGTCCCATAGACAAGATAGCCAAGCTCCACAAGAATTAAAGGCGATGTATGATATGTGCTTAAAGAGGCTCAATTGAAGTAAATTTCTCAAAGGAACAAAAATTTCCATCATAGTCAACAATCTTCCATATTTAAGCACATGCTGATCCGAGTCTATATCTGAGCCATTCCACTTTGGAGGTGTGTATAGCAGCAAGAAAGCCAAAGAAGCACACATACAGCAGAAAATAAGAGGGCTGACCTGAAGTTGCCAGTAGCTTATGCCTGATGCATGTCTCTACACTTACTTCCATCAGCAGCATAAGAATTAGTGCAGCAGTCAAGTGCACAGATACATGAAGTACACCAATCACTATTCGTTTCTTTCGGGAGACTTTCGACGGTACAAACGTGATTGCTGCAATTAGCAATAGCAAAGCACCTGCTAGGGACACATAAGAGTGTACTAGCGTGTACTTGAAAGCAGCCCATACAGTAAAAAAGAAGCTCCTCAAATGACCAGAAAACGAGTCATCTTTAAAAATGTGATTGAGCTTACACTGCAGAGAAAATGAAAGAATAAGTGAATAACTCAACATCATATAAAAAATTGCAGCTAGCTAAACGAGCACTGCATTTCAACGCTATTTGATTGAGAAACAACCTAGCACAGGCAGAGGAACTGGAAATTTTCCTTCCGTGGAACTTTGATTAGTTAAAAGTGGTTCAGAATAAAGAGAAGCTAGATAAGTCTAAAAGGTCTACTTCTGAGGTGCTGGATGAATATACAAAGCATACCGGAAATTATATCATTCTAGCAGTCTAGCAAAATCTGAATGGAAAACATTTCACTGAACTAAAGGAATACTCACTTGTGGAAACATTGAAAAAGTCAGTACGAAGTAGATGATACCACCGATAATATCGAACTGCCAGTTTTTCTTTCTGAATTTCAAAATGTTCCCTAAGGCAATCTGCAAAGTAACCAAGTAAAAACAAGACATTGCCTTGTAACTTTGAGACAAATTGGAAAGTGGGGCTAGATACTTCACCGCATTACCCTGCTTGAATCTTCAAAAGAAGGATAAGCCGCCTTGGTCTCATATGTAGCTCCACAGAATTGCTTAAAGTTGTCAAATGCATGTGTTGGATGTAAAAATGCCCCACCACATCCATTGACAAGTAGATGTTGCACATAAACTGGACTACCTGAAGGTACATATGAATGACGCATATAATAGTGCAAATCCCCAGCAATTCGGAGTTTACACCTTCCCTTCAAATAGTCACATATCAAGTGAGAGACATTCTTTCCAGAAACGTCATTGCAGTACCAATCAAGAAGCCAGTTAGGTTCATGCGTCATTATGATCACAGAGTCATCATCTGCCACCTGCAATCAAGGTGGAATAAGATAATAATTGTATCAAGAGACAGAATGGCACTGAGAGCTGGTAACATTCGTGCATAATGTAGGAGTCATAGACTAGTTCTGGTCCCTCATTGAAAGTTGCTGTTATAATCCCATCACTGAAGGCTGTGAAAGACTTACCAGAAATGATTAAGGAAAGACCATAAATACGCAATCCCATAATACAAAATGCTGGAAACAAATTCTGTAGTATATAAGCTCACATTAAGTTGATTCGATGAGATGATGGAAAAGAAAATCATTTTCGTGTTTCAATGCACATCGTTGTCCACGTTTACATGGAATAGCTACAAATGCAGAGCAACCATCAGAGCACCTAAATAATAACCACATTACAGAATACAAGTGTGCATTATTCTATGGCAAATGAACTGCTTAAATTAAGAAGTAGCACATATATGTTAGTGAGGAAGAAAAACGCCAGACTAAAATGTTGATCAAGGACTTCTCATTCCTAAATCAGCTGCTGCAGCAAAACGTGTGCTTAACACTTGCACCAAGACCAAAAATACAACAGATCTTCACACAGAGTCTGCTGAAAAAGTATAGAAGAGCTAAAGGTATCACACTGCAGGCAATTAGCGAATAATAAACCGCTGAGACATCTTATAGAATGGTAACCAGAATGCTGACAGGTATAGCAGACATATACCTAATGAGAGCTATCTAATATTTATGCAGGATAAGTCGATTCAAGAAGCTTTCACCATACCTGCTCATTTAGCATAAAATGTCCAAACACTGAAAAAAAATTAGGAAAGTACCTTATTCTTTACCAGCTCTGAGAAGAAATTGAATTGGTATACATCAATATCACAATGCAGTGCCAGATCAAGGCCAAATATCCACCATCCTTTAGGAAGTTGCAAAGCAAAATAACTCTTTCTTTGAGGCATAAACCACCCACCTAACCAGCTCTTATGACATATATACCTCATGAAAGTATGAAGTCCGTCAAACCAATCTGTAAACCACATAAACATGAAATTATGAAACAATAGTTTCATTCTCATAGCACTGCATATAAGAAACTTCTGAAGAGCAACAACAACTGAGGGCAAACATAGCTAGTGATATTAGTTTCAACATTAGAAAAGGATGCAAGGAGCTATTCTGTATCCAAACTAATAATTTAGGTGAGGTTGAGGATTCTAAAACTGACCATGATTTCCAGGAATTATAAAAGCCTGGGGCCCATCATATCGCTTTAGTTCCAATAACCCAAATGGAAGTTCAGGCTTGTTCACAGCTATCTGCTCAGGTTTGTACCAAGGAGGAGGCTGAAGAGCATACTCAAAAGGACAAAAGAATCGCCTTTCATAATTGAACGCGGATGGATTTGGATATCTAAAAAAGAACCATAAGTTTTGCTTTAAGTCTAAAAAATTAAATCTGTAGAAAGCATGATCATAGACATACAGTTGGTGCCCATGTTTACCTACTTCTACATCATGCATGATATTAAAAATCTAGCCTTTTGTTTCATTTTCAGCAACTGCTACGCAAATAAAGATGCAGAGTTTCTCCCCAAACAATAAAAACCCAAAGACTAGAAGTAAAATAGCTCGAAGATTAGCTGAACTTTAATTTAACAGCAGCTAATAGAAGCATGACCAGCAGTACAGCCCAGAAAGCGTATAGTCAACGATGCAATGCATTAATGAAGGTGATACAAGGTCCTCAAGATCCACTATCACTAAAATTGTGCCATTCAACTCTTCAGAAAACAGTATGAATTGGCTACTTATGGGGGCTGCAAGAATAAGATTACCAAATTTATTAACAAGTTTCCTCACACATCACACAATATCATCTCACAATGGCAAGAAGCAATGAATAAGGTTATCAAGATAATAAGAAAACAGGATAAAATTCAAAAATATAGGTAAATTTTAAGGTTCTCCACGTCCAGGTTCGGTTTTACAATTATTTCAGGCATCAACTTTGGTCCTCAGTAACTTCATCAAAAACTAAATTAGCATGTGACTGAAAATGTTGATCTGATCTCTACTTGAAAGTTGCACGATCCTATACTAAAAAAAGCTAATGAACATTTCACTGTATATTCTAAAGGAGAAAATAACAGTATATGCAATTTGAGCATCACTAAGATCCACCAAAAGAAAAGCAAATGAGAGAGGTCAGTCTCAATGTAATGACAAATAAAAGTGACCCAGAAAAGTTGATATGCCACATTTGGTTGATGAAAAAGTTGGAAAAGGTTTCTGATTTATTATGACTGAAGAAACAATATTCTTGTCCAACTCGATTAATGGTTGAGAGTTGAGGACAAAAGCAAAAGCAGGGCCTATGTTCAAACTCACAACACAAACAAATCAAATTCAAGGTAGATCCTTAAATTAGTGATCAACAGAGCATAAAAATCTAAATTTTGTGAGAACCTGTATTTTAGAATTTGCTCAGTTAAATTACCTGCATCATTATAACTGTCAACCACATCTGCATGAATTCTGAGAAGAATATGCTACTTACTCTGAGAATAAGGCACAAATTTGAATCTATCAGAGTGGTTTAAAAAGCTAAAATTTTTATTTTTGATGCCTTATACTATTTAAGAACCGTCGAGTCTATCAATTATGATATACTTTTGAAAGAAAGATGCAATGATTGATGCAGGATATAGGATGTAATGCAGGCAACAAAGTAACCTAATCTGATATAAAGTGCCATGTTGAGGAACAGAAAAAACATATGATTCACTTACGCAAGATCACCTCCAATAAGAAGCAAATTCCCTCGTGGTAACGAAAGCACAGAATCGCTGGTGGGCACGCGAAGAGAAGGCTGAGCCAGTAAGCGAGCAACACTGTAAGAAGAGTTCCCACCATCACCAGTATCAGCCATGAAATCAAACCAAAAATCATCTCTTTGGCTGAAGTGATCATACAGAAGATCCTGCTCGACTCCATCTTCAACCTTGTTCATTGCTGCCTGATAAATTTAGAAAGAAGAAGATGAAATGGCGCAGCCACCGCATTAGCCAGATACAGATGCTTTGGTACCCAAACGAGATCAAAAAGATCGATTGAATTAGATTTTCAGTATCACAAAAGAGAGAAATAGAGAAAACACAAAATGCTATATCTTGACTTGAGTTAGAAGATTATATAGATGCTCAATTTATAAATAGAGCAAAGAGATACTCTACTTAGGATCTAAGTCCTTAATGGCCTTATTCAAAAACCTAACATGTTGACTGACCGTATATATCTGATGCTTCTAAATCTTCTTCAATAGTCCCCCTAAGCAGGATAAGAATGAAAACTGTTTTGACAACTCAAGCCTGTTTTGATGGTCTTAAGAACAGGAGAATACATGAGTTGAATAATTTTCCTTTTGTAATCTAGAAATACAAGAGAATAAAGAAAAATCTGGCGATACTATTCAACAGGCCATCTATCTTGTGAGAGAGTGATGAAAGAGATTGAAGAGGCTATCGACTAGGGATTTTCAAGGAGATATATGCGCTATGAATTAGATCCTATAAGTTGGAAAATGGACATTTACCTGCATCATGCGCATGTCAAAGCGGCCAACAAAGACAGTTACTGAAACTAGGAGGTCAAACACTGTCTTAAATAAATCAGCTGAAGTTCTGCAGTATACAACTATCGACAGTGTGAGGACAAAATCACTAGGAGATCCCCTTGAGACCCGTCTATTCATCGACAAAGAACAAGACACGTTGAAAAATTAAAAGAAGAAGTGCAACTGTGTACCCTGAATACCAAGGAACCATGTCCAGAAAGTTAGGTTTCATTTGCTTCTTCTTCAACCTTTCATATTCTTCAACTGACAAAGGGTGAGTAAGAGCCCACCTGCTCATTTTTAGGATAAAAGAGTTTGTCAAACAATAACAAGTACAGGCTACAGCAACATCAACAATACTAAAGATGACTATCAGGATAGGCAATTTTTTGGATATACGGGTAGAAAGGCTAGTATGAGTCTGAAACCACTGTAATTTTCAACTTCCCTACTGTTCACTTGGACTATCACAGCGATAAAATCTAACAGATGGTCAGCATCGTCCATCATAACCAGGCTACATTATTTCCTAGTAAGGCCTTGAGTGGCTATTCAAACACATAACCAAAAACCATGAAATATGTTAGAAGTTTGAATAGCATCCATCACAACCGTCTACACACGGGGGGAAAGGTTGTACTTTTGTTCATTACCAATGTCGCCACCAGCTGTTCCTCCAGGTGGTAAAGGGGGAGGGGGCTGAGGGCACTTAGGTCTAGATCACGGGATCAAATCCAGTGGCGAGAGAAAAAGAAAAACGAACACAATGCCACTCACCCTGTTGACCTTTCCACAACGTAATTGGCAATATAAAGGCCTATAAAAGTTGCCCATAGTGAATATAGGGGAGAAATTTCATCAGACGAGCCTGCACCCTTCAACACAACAAAGAGACACAGCAAGGATGAAGTGATAGTTGATACAGACAAAAAGTGAATAATCTTTAACAGCTCGCTTACATACCTCCCCATAGATAACCCACTTCGACAAGAGTGGATAATCCCTAGCAGATCCAACAGGAGCCAACCAAGATGAACAGAACTGGTCCTTTAGCTCATTCATACGCAGGAATTTTGAGATCAATGTGTTCCTCTCATCTTTCTTCCAAAGAGAGAGCCAACCGCAACATTTTTGCTCCAGTGGCCTCTCCTCGAAAATGGCACGATTGCCACAGTGACTATAAAATACACAGCAGGCAATGCTTAGCACCTGCAGATAGCACAAAATGCATCATATTACAAATGACAGAGAAAAGGAAAACATTATGGAATCTCGAAGCCAAAAGTAATGGATCCTCATAACTCACTGTACAATTCTGGAGAATGGTCGAAATCACGGGCCTTCTTCCAGCCACACGAGATACGAGCCCGAAATACCAAAGGCCAAGAAACAAAATATGGAAGACGAAAAGGAACAAAATAGAGGAGACATAAATCGTGAAAAATAAAGACAAGTTCATCCTCAAATCCACTCCCATTGACTGAAAACTAGGAAGATGATACAGTGCCGCCACTAAAATCCACGCTATGTACCTGCGCAAGCAAGCGACGTCCTCAAGAACCACTCACAGCCATTGTCAATCTCATACGCATTCAACATCATGAAAGCAAGCTCCCCAACCCCCCTGTCCCCAATTGCACAAAAACACTAATTTTTAACCTCGCGACAGAACGGAGCGCTCACCATCTGCTGAAATTCGAATAACTGGGCTTGATGGTCTTGCCGATGAACGGGGACGAGAAGAAATAGAAGAACCCCAGCAAGCAAGCGTACATGGACCACCACTTGATGTTGCCCTCCAGCTTCTCAACGAGCGTGTGCATGTTGTCGGAGGATATGAAGAACAGGCACCCGACGGCGACGGCGATCACGGCGTGGCGCGAGTGCTGGTGAGGATACGGGTACCGGTGCGTCAGGATGGTCCGCATCCGCTCCATCTTCAGTGTGTCCAGCAGCCCGAGGGGCTGCTTGTCGGAGCCCATGCGCGGCGGCGTTCGCGTCGCTCGACTCGACGGGGCAATCTCGATCACTTCCGATCGCGCACCGATTGCAGCGGGAGCGGCGATTGACGATCGGAGGATAGCGGATGCACCTCGATTTCCGCACTTCCCCGAGCGATTGTGAGGTGGTGGTGGATGCAGAGATGGAGCCTTCGCGACCCGACCCGACGGCCGCCGGAAACTCGCAGCTTCGTCCCCGCCGAGCTCGTGAAATGTCGAGAGGGCGACGTCGAGAGCAAGACGGAAGCGGCAACTACACCAGAGAAAGCTCTGCAATAACGGTACGACGAACGAGCGTACGTGGGTTACTATATTTTCGGGAGATTGCAAAAGTAGTCCCTTGAATCAAAATTTTGTTCAAATTAGTCCCTAATTTTTTTTATCTAGCGATTTGGCCCTTCTAGGTCTTTTTTGGGAACCAACTTCTAGCTAGTTTGATGCTTGGCAGCCGGCACGATCATCCACAGGAGATCCAATGGGTGCTCGCTTTTATGTACATCCATGTGGGAATATTTTTGAAAAAATAACCAAAAAAACATAAGAGAAAAAGGGAGATTGGAGGGGGCGCCATTGCCACTCCTTCGTTGGCGTGGGTAGCCGACCTCTCGAGGCCACTAAGGCCTTATTTGGTAACCATCTAAACAGGGCTAAATTCCGATTCTTTGTTCCAGGGAGTAGTTTAGAAACAAAATCGCATTTGATAAAATTTTTGTTTAGAAAATAGATTTGAATTGGAATCAATAATAAAAAAAAAAAAGTTGATTCTTGTTTCAAAAACAAATTTGAGAATAAAAAAACCAACTATTCTTCTTATTCCCTTCCGCCATCCACGACCGCCGTCCACCACTGCCCGTCACCGTTGTCCGCAGCTGCCGTTGGTCACCGCTCGCCGGTCTGGTGAGCTCGCCAAAGGCAAGCCCAACTATCGGCGAGGCTCGCCCAACCCGCCGGTGCCCGGCGGAGTCTCACCCAGTTGCCGGCGACGCTCTAATGAGTGAGGTCGTCGGCGTAAAGAGGAAGAAGAATAGAGAAAAAGGAAAAAAAGAAAAGAAAAAAAAAAAAAAAGTAAAAAAATTATTAAAAATTATTAAAAATTAAAAGAAATTGATTTGGAACATAATCAATAAGCATAATACCAAATACAATTCTATTCCATAATCAGAAATTTTGGACAGTTATTAAACATGCTCTTTTACTCATAATTAGTTATTGGAAACGGAATAAAAAATAATCATTTATAATCAGAATTTGTTCCCTAAAACATAATCGTTACCAAACGCACCATAAACAGAGTTGGTTGCCTTTGCTAAGAGCCTACAAAATAGGGGCAGCACCCCCCTCTCTCTCTCTCAATTTTGTCGACATGTTATCTCCACCGACAGCAATGCCAGAAATAGGTTTGTGACCAAGTTAAATTGTCAAATGCCAACATAAGACTAAGGGGGTGAATGATAAATTGATTTATGGAAGAGAAATAAATTTTTCTATTTCTATTTCTAGAAGAATTTCTAAGCAAAAATAATAGTTTAATAATGACACAAAATTTCTACTAAAAATAGAAATTCGTTTAATAACGTCTACAAAATTTCTTTTGAATGGCGGCGATCGGTGGCCAGGTGGATGACGGTAAGCGGTGCGGCGGCGACTAACGATCGGTGGACGACAAAAGGAAAACAAAATGAGAATATTTTTTGGACGAAAATATCATTGACCAAGCCATTAGAATACACATCAAAAAATACATCAGTTTGTCAGTCAATGGGTCGGGTTATTCTTTGAGACTAAATTATTATTTTGAATTTTTATTTAAGATAGACTCCACTTTAAATCATCTTTTTAGAAGATGGGCCACTTCAAATTTTTATTTGAAATTTTCCCACTAAAAAAATGATGGGATTTAGTCATGGATAACTCCAAAATAGCCTCAGCTAAAGAAAAATTGGCAAATAGAAAAAGTGAGAAAAATATGGAAAAGTATATTGACAATTGCAATTCTCATTTCTCTATTTATTTAGTTAAAAGAAAAGAAAATCGGCGCAACTGGCAAAATATTCAAATTTCTGATTTTATTAAAGTAAAATTAGGTGGGGAAAAAAATTATTTGGTGTTACAAAATCACGAAATTCAAAAAGCTTCTCTTTATTTTCTTCGGGTTTGTTCGTTTAAACCGACCCTATAAATCAAAGCGAAACTTCTTCGTATTTTCCGCAGCTGAAATTTTTTTGTACGGTCCCTGTCGTCGCCGCTCGCAAGTTGCAGACGACAGAGAGGCGCGAAGGAGGAAGGGAAGGAAGGGAAGGAAGGAAGGAAGGAAGAGGAGGAGAGGAGATGGCGAGCGAGGAAGAGAGCGCGGTGAAGGAGCCCCTGGATCTGATCAGGCTCAGCCTCGACGAGCGCATCTACGTCAAGCTCCGCTCCGACCGCGAGCTCCGCGGCAAGCTCCATGTACGTGCACGTCCGACCTCACTCTGTGGTTGCTTCCCTTTAGTGCGTGCTCGTTCTTGACCTTCTCTTCTGGGTTCGCTTCGTAATGGGGTTCTTCCCTAGGCATGTTTGTAAATTTGGGGTTTTGGGGATAATCGAGTTATCGAGGACTAGGGTTTATCGGGGTTCTGATTGCTTTGGCTTTTTTGCCCTTTTTGCCCCCTCTTCTTGCTTTTTGATGAATTTTCTGGGATTCCGGTGTAGGATTTTGGGAGGGTGATCGTAGATGGACCGATTTTTAAGGGGGAAATTTCACGACATGGGTGTTTGCTCATCGTATTAAGGTGAGCGGGAAGCGCGTCTTTTCGAGGCGACAACGAATACTCAATTTTGTATAGATTTGAGTTCTTGGCATGCTGAAGTGAAATGGGTATTCTGTTGATCTTTCGTCGCCAAGATGGTGTGTTTCAAGAAATTACTTGGTGGCATCTAGTTGTTGTTAGGTGTGTTCTAGCGCTTAAAGCTGCAGTTGGTAGAAGAGCTGCTGATAAGATGTTATCTGGAAGTAGAGTCTGTCCGCTTAATAGTACAAATCAGGTCAACATAGTCATTTTTGAAGCGACTGTCGGCATCACCGTGATGAAATGTCAGATTTTTGAATTACACCATATGTGTGGTGGATAGATGTGCACGAAAATCTTGGACAGCTGAATTCTGTCTTTTTCCTTTGTAACTTTGAACTGACTGTGCGGAGTCCTGGAATTTAGCATCTCTAGTATTCTCCCATACTAATCTTTGCGGGTGAAAATTTCAACTGTTGCAGGCATATGATCAGCATTTGAACATGATACTTGGGGATGTTGAGGAAGTTGTTACAACTGTAGAAATTGATGATGAAACTTATGAAGAGATTGTACGGGTATGTTGTTGTCCTCTAATTTCACCATATCCTTTCCTGATGATTGTTAGGCCAGTGTGAATCTTTATATTATAAAAAGAAAGAAAAGAAAGTTTATAGTTTTTGATTTCTCCACACAGTTGGAAAGTTTAGGGTTGATATAAATGCGGTACAAACTGGAGTCTGCCGACGGTGTGTAAAATTTGACGAGTCTCCGATAGCTCTGAACATTTTCAAAGTTTCATTTGCAGTAATTGGAAAGTCAGAGATCATTACTTAATTCTCTGCAATAAATGGCAAACAATTTATTTCAAAGGTGGGCAATCAGTTGAATCTTCGGGTATACTTCAAGGAATATTGATTACAAAGTAGAAGTCGATGAGAACATCTTCTCTGTTTCCAGATATTGTTTAACCATCTATACGCTCGTTATTTCCCTGTTTCGAGATACTGTTTAATTTGTTCTTTGTCTATGCTTGACTCTCAGACTACAAAACGCACGGTTCCATTTCTCTTTGTTAGAGGAGATGGTGTCATTTTGGTATCTCCTCCTCTAAGGACGGCATGATTCTGAAGGGAAAATCTCGGGCGCCTTTTTAAGCGGCAACCCAACTGTGATGGTTCGTCTTTATGTTTCTCTATTGTAGTCCTTAGATGGCCTTCGTGGTCATTGTTTTGGTTTTAAACTGATCATGCTATGGCAGAACGGTGGTCAATATAATGACATGATTTGATACTTAATTTGATCCGCCATCTAATGATTGATGATTGTTTTTGGCATTGTTGCAACTTTTAGTTTTACAGTTTTGGAGGGTTGTTTTCATGCATAGTTCGGTAACATTAAGCATTTGGAGTGTGCAATGCGAACACATGACAGTTGAATATATATTGAACAAAATGTCTACCGTAATGTTTGAAATTTAAAGCGTCTATGCGATAACCACCTGCATCTTTGCGGTTGGGGAAAACAGCAGTGAGAGTTAATGAGTTGACCCCAATTGCAAACGACAAGATTTTGACACCTTTGGTCTTATTCGAAATTGTCATGTTATTTCCTATGTTTGCTCTTTCAAGTTAACAGAGATAAACCTCCATTGAGATCATGCCATGAAGTTTATATATGCATTTCAACCATTCATTCACAACTTGCGTAGGTCCAACTACTCGTCATCTGTCATCGATTGATGCCGTTCATGTCAACGCTAAACAGTTCTTCTTTGTTTGGCCAATAAAAGAGCTTAACTTTCTACAAAAGCTTTCAAAGAGATATCCGATTCACATCGCTCTCAATGTAGTTTTCTCGTGATCATGCGAGTGAAGTTTCATGATCATGTATGGTGCCGAGCCTAAACAGTTTAAGCGACATGCTCGCCATCCTCGCTCTTTCTTATTGGTTTTTCTATTTCTCAATCATTTCGTAATTTACGAGAGAATTACTCACATAGCATGGACGAACAAAATGAAGTAAATAACGATGGGGGAATAATGAAAGAGGAAAAAAAAAATGAAGTTTGGGGTTTCAAGGCACGTGTTTTATTCCTTCTTTTTTGGACAGCTGCATACCCTCAGCTTCTTGATACATAACGAAAGAGATGAGTACATGTTGTGCCATCTACGCCTAAATCATCAAGTTCAGCATCCTCACATGCCGTGTGCATAGGAAATTTGCCAAAAGCAAGCAGAACTTATGTATGTGGAGACAAAGTCGACATCACAAGCCATCTCCCAAGACAAACTACAGGTTTCATTGGCATCAACGTGAAGAAGGCAGACCAGAAAACTCATGCTTCATGCAAATTGCGTATGTCCGCTTCATCAATTCTGGTAGTTTGTAGTTACGACTTAGCCGTTATCCTCTTACCAGAAAGGTATCCTAGTAACTGGTGAGCACATATTAGAGTATATGCTTATGCTTGAAAATTACTGTAATTTAGACTTTCTACCTATCAAAGATCAACAAAGGTTGCTGACAAAGTATTTATTCCAATATCTGGTTAAAAGCAAACAAAATAGAGGGTTCTAATCTTGTGAACCCATGATCAATCAAGCCTGGTAGTTGGATAAGGTCTTGTCTGATGCGAACACAAGAAAAGAGCAAACTACAGCTTTATTTTTTTTCCTCTTCAGCAGCGTAGAGTGCCTTGATTTCCTCCACGTCGTCGTGGCTGCCGAGGAATATGGGAGACCGCTCATGTATCTTGGTTGGGATCAAGTCAAGTGCCTGCAGGATCATCAACTCAATTTAAATAGGGCCGGACTCTCTTAATCTAGTGCTGTCTTTCCGTAGTTCGCCAGGTTTGATTCCAAAATGTGGAAAAGAAGGGAAAGGGAAGCAGCAAAGATAAATCAATATGACCCAGAATTGGGGTCAGCTGGTTCGTTTATCAAAAAAGAGTTTAAAAGCTCAAAGGTCGCAAAAAGGAAAAGTGATGCAGGAAGACTATGGCTTGGGGCAAACAAAGAAAAGAAAAACAGTGCTAATTACTAAGCTGAGTTAGCTTAATAACAGAAAAATAACCAGAAAAAACTTCGAGAGTTCATACCCGTTGCTTTCCAGTAAAGGCCTGACCTCCTGCTTGTTCCATCAAGAATGACATCGGGAAGACTTCGTAAAGAACGCTATTTAAAGCAAAGGAAGAAAAAAGTCGTCACAAGATTCCCTTTTTTTTATCAATTCAATTGCAAGCGGAAGTGACAATAAACTCTAGCCAAGTTGATTCAGGCAAAAAGAGAGCATTAATCATACCGCAGTTTTCCAGTGGGACTCTTCTTATCAGCAGGGTACAAAAAGATGCCTCCATATAGTAAGGTACGATGAACATCAGCTACCATGCTGTCAAACAGAATGATGTCAATACATGTAGACATATACTGGTTATCTGAGTATGAGAAATTAAAAGCCAAAAAGATTGACCATTCGAAAGGTAAAAGCTATCCTAAAGATGTCACGCTTTATGTTCGACGAATCCATATATCTAGTATTTGGATAAAGTTTCAGTCATTAAAGCTTGACATATCAGATAAGGGTTATCAAAATATGATCTATGAATGGACTCACAACATGCAGGCACAATTGCTCAGCCAATGGGATGTAGCTGAGATTATGATTTCAAGTTTAATTTAGAAAAGACTGAAAAATCCTGCTTGAACGAGCTTCACTGAATGGTAGGTTGCAGACTATGGATTGCTGCATCTAGTAATTTCTGATTATACAGAACATTGATAAAGTCAGCTATTAGTTCAGCCCAACCTACGACTTGATACAAATTTAGACCCTAGTCACGTAACATGATAGTAGCATGACAGATATCTGACTGTCACGAGAGACTGTTTCTGACAGACAACCAGTTACTAAATCCAACAATTAGAAAATGAAACTATTAGTGAAGGGCAAAGCAAGATATCAGATCAAAACACACGAAATAGGTATTCTGAACAGTTTTGATACCTTCCAATATATCTTAAAGATTTTGAGGATGACCCATCTTTTGGGAACTTGCATTTCTCAACATACCTGAAGTCAAGGAAGAAAACCTGATTCGTGAACTTTAAATTTGATATTTTCACTGAAAAAACAAATTCAAATATGACATCACTATCAAGCAACATGCATTTAACCTAGAACAGATATTCTTATTCCAACTCCTATTGAACTCACTTAGCAGTTGGACCATCCCAGTTTTTAGCATTTCCCTCATTCACTGAGTAGATCTTCCCTTTCTTTGGAATCTGTAAACAGAACAAAAGGAAAATAATGCAAAGCAACAATTGCTGGAAAAAGATGTGTAGTGCAGTTATATGCTATTTGGATTAAATCACAAGGTTTGTTTTGTAATCAGCAGGCTCTATTCAGCCACAACCAGAAGGGTCACAACTGATCATGCTGAAGTGGCCCCAACAAAAAGAAAAAGAAAAAAAGAAAAGAAGCAACAACAATTTATGCAAATGTGGAGGTTCCTGAATTAATAATAGGCAGTAAAACCTTACCTTGATGTCTGGATGGGTGAGGATGAATTCGCCCAGTGATGGGTCCAGGGTAAAACCATTAACACCACATCCAGTGCTTAGGACAAGCTGCCAAGTTGTACCAGGCCCAGCTCCATAAGATAACTCGAAGCAGATTCATACTTCAAACTTCAAACAATTCGTGAAGTAGATACTTCATAGAAGAACTAGTCCTCGATTAAAGTTTAGTTTGATTCATCATAATCAGCATAACAACGCTAGAAGCACTTCGTATGTCTAGATGTAACTAGTTATTCTGGAAGAGAATAACATCTGTACAACCAACCAATAAACTTTATAGAGATAGTGCATAATAAATAGGTAATTACCGTGCAAGAGCTGCCATACATGCAATAGCCAGCTGCCAGCATGTTTTTCCCAGGTTGCAACACATCCTCTAAAGTTGGATCATCGGCATGTTTGATCATATAGATCCCAAAGATCTACATGAAAAAATAGACATTCGATTGATTACTACACATCAAGGTATCAACGAAAAAAGGTCACCAGATAATACATGTCGCAGCTGAACAACTTCAAGAACTGAATTTAATGAAAGCAGTACGATTAAGAGAAAGAAGAATTACAGTTCCGATGGAAACACCACAGTCGATGTTAGAGGATCCATCCAGCGGATCAAAAACAACACAATATCTGCACTTTGAGAACGGATTCATCATTTACTAAAAAAGGAAACCACAACTTTTGAAGACTACACGTTTCTCGGAGAAACAAATGGCATGTCAAAGAGAGTCAGCGCTTACTTTCCACGCTTAGATGGCTCCACAAACGTGGCCTCTTCATCCTCCTCTGACACGAGAATGCTCTGCAGAGACCAACAGATTTGAAGAAGAAAATATTCCGCATGGGACCATGCTTAAAACGCATTAGGACTAACTCACTGTGCGGCCACTGCTGACCAATGCCTTTACAAATACTTCATTCGAAAGCACATCCAGCTTCTTCTGTTCTTCACCCTTTTTAAAGAGAGAAAAGAATCTTCATAGTAAAGAACTGGGAGCACCTTACATAACTACCCAACTTGCCAGAAAGACCAACCCAGATTTATTTCTGAATCGATAGGGGAGTTACCTGGACATTGGTCTCTCCAGCAAGCCCGATCAATTTGGCAAGGCCTGCCTGCACAAGTATATCTCACCAGGTTCACTCGCATGTAAGGTGATGTAATGAAATTGAAGAACAACTTCCGAGAAGTACCCACAAAGGGAAAATGGGATTCGCCTTTTACAAAAGCCGGACATGTCGCAATACTACCCACCAAAAGAAAGAAAGATCTAGAGCGCCCCGAATATTGAGCTTTTATAATCAGACCTTTCGCTAGACAAACGAATTTCAATTACAGGAGATGCTTTCGAAACAGGTATCATCGATAATGAGAGGCTTCTTACTTTCCGACAACACAGCAAGCACAAATATTTTTAACGAGGAACCATGAAGAAGCGACAAAAACCATGAATTAGTCCGACCACGGTGGGCTCATAAATCATTTAATTCCCTCGAACGTCCTAAGCTCCACTTTTCCCCCGGGAATATGTTCTTCCAAGAACCCAATTCCCTTCATTGCCCTCGATTCGATTTGAAATAATCAGTGGAGGAAAAATCTCGCGAGGAATAGATTGAGATTCGACCGAAGCCAATCCGAATGATATCCCAAAACGAACGTAAAGATCGTCAGGGGCAGGGAGGGAGAGAGGGGAGACCTTGTTAACACAATTGCAGACGAACTTGCATCCGAGAACAATGTGACTGAGGAGGATGGTGAAATCGCCGCGGGACTCCGGGTGCCGGGACTGCTCGTTGAGCACGAACCGGGTTATGGTCATCAAATCGGTCCGGTGCGCATCGCCTGCGTGGTCCATCTCTCTCTCTCTCTCTCTCTCTGTGGAATCACTGGGACGCGTATTCTCTGTATATAGAACCCCTCGTGCAAGGTAAGGCCGAGCTCAGAATGCGCTCTATTCGAGGAGGAGATGATAACGATGACGAATATAGAATAATAACGGATAAATCGAATTGGTTGTGTGAAAGAGGGAGAGGATGAGTCTATCTGGTGGCCGAGGAAGTTTCCAACGACACGTGGCGACAGCGCCCGCGAGGGGGAAGGCTCGTGGTTCGCTGCCGTCGCCCCGAGATAACGCTTCTTGTCCTGACTTAGAGAGAGAGAGAGAGAGAGAGAGAGAGAGGGAGAAGGTTCGGACGGGGCGAGCTCCTGCGACGAATGAGAATCGAGGAAGACGACGACGAAGGCGCGCGGGGGGGAAGCAGTTGTTCGATCGCTGTCGTCGTTTTCCTCGGCGAACAGCGACGGACCAGATTTTGTGGGCTGTTGTCCCCTTCCTGCTTTTCTAATTCGAGCTTCTGGAGGACCTACCGGTGCTGCCACCATCTGCTCCCCGTCCAAGGATGTCTCTTCTATTTCGCGATTACGCTGCTGACGTGGGATTTCATATTGGCCGTTGCTCGTTTTGGGGCGCTCTTCTCTCGCCAAGTGATAAATTGTTTGCCAAAAATGAAGTAACAAAAAATATCCTCCATCATTTGTAGAAATATTTAAATGTAGATTATTATGGATAATACAAATATATTTTATTGATTAATTTTCAAATGATGCAGGTAATTTTTAAGGAAAATGTGTTTCCAAATCATCTAAGACGAGTCTTATAACCATTTTATTTTTATTTCAAGACTAATTTTTTTCTAGAAAGAAATTTGGAATAAAAATTCATTTAATAACGTAATATAATATTTTTCTATTTTGAAATAAATTTTTGTCCATAGAAATGAGAAGGAAAAAATTTCTATTTTTTTAATTTTTGGAATAAAAATAAGAAATAAAAACTCTTCTTATCGATTCTTTCTTATTATTAACTGGTTGCCCACCGCCCACTATCCGCGGTCCGCCGACGGGAAATTTTTCTTGTCGTTATATTATGGGAATTTAAAATTTTTGTCATTATCAAACGTATATTTTTTTGTAAACTCATTCAAGAATAGAAATAAAAAAATCTAATTTTATTCAAAAAAATCTATTTTTAATTGGAATGGTTGTTATTTACGCCCTTATTTTGTTGCGAAGCCAATGGAGCTAGCCTTTTTTCACATGCCCATTCAACTAGAGCACCTGTACGGCTTGATTCAAATCCCCACAAATCTCCAACATCCGATCCCGCACCAAGCCCTACCCTATCACCGAAATTGCGGGCAAAGACGGTCGGTGCATACTCCAAATCCGGCCGCCATCACCGACTAATCGTCTCGTTCTTCACTTCTCTATTTTGTGCGTGCGACTTGTCGGTCCGTCCGGTCGATCTCATTCTTTTTCTTGTGGGAGAGATAAAATGTTGCGAAATTTGTGGGTTGCCAAAGTCAAAATCCTCCATTCACCTGAGTGGTGGTGGATCCCAAGGCCTATCACGCTAGTCGTCGCACTTTGACTCGCCTCCCTATTGAATGAAAGCCGAGAATTACGCATGATCAAACATTATATAAAAAGGTTCATAGTTGGTATCATCTTTAAACATAGTATGCAACTTCACACGTTCGATAGCCACGCGAGAGTGCTAATCGTATAATGTCCACTAGACGAGAATGTTATCATATCCGATGAGATTGGTCGATAATTCTTACAATTCGTTAAAGGTCCGTATGGGAATCAACTAAAATCTTTTTATTTATCTTACTGATGATTTTTTTTTTTTTTTTTTTTTTTAAGTTGGAAACAAATGGATTTAGGGAGAAGTGCTAAAAAAGTCATAAATCTTTTGTGTTTGTGTCGTTTAGTCCTAAACCTTTTTTTGGTGCCAATTTAGTCATAAACATTTTTATTGATCCGTCCAGTCCTTTTGGCCGGATTTTTCTTGTGCCCCGGACGTCGGCCGGCGACGTGCCCAGTGCGAGGCCGCCCTCGCGGCCACTGGCGAGGTGGCCGGCGAGCCTCGCCAACCGTCTCCTTTGGCTGGTCGCCGTGGTCCCGCCAGCGGCCGGAGGGAGGAGGAGAGAAGAAAAAAGAAAAAAAAAAGAGAAAAAGAATAAAGAATAAAATAGAAAAACTATTAAAAATATTTAAAAAATATTAAAAATTGTCCACATCAGCCGGCCGGCATCTAGTCAGCAAAATCCGGCCAAAATGACTGAATCGGCATTAAATAAAAAGGTTTATGACTAAATTTGGCACCAAAAAAGGTTTAGGACTAAGCTGACAAACACAAAAGGTTTAGGACTTTTTTGGCACTTCTCCCAATGGATTTATATTTCAAATTTTAGAGTGTCATAAAATCTATAAATAAAACCTGCTAATCGTTGGACTTTTGATACACTTTCAGATTAGTTATTGAATTATATGAAAATGTTTAATATTACCCTTGAACTTAAATTAATGGAATAAAAACATTGAATATTTTTATATAGTTTATAAACTAAATTGAATATGTATAAAAAGCCTAGAAATCACATTGAACAAATTCAAATTCCAAGAACCACATTGCATGTGTGACACCCTTAGATTAACTCACCTAAGGTATTATTTGCTTTGGCCTATCTCATTCCGAGGCTCATGGCTTTATCTTCACTTTCTCGAGAGGTCATCAGTACTCTGGCGCAGGCTCGTTTAATTTTGAATTTACAAAGCAAAACTTGTTATTACGTCAAAAGGTGTCTCCATGAGTTAATTCAATATTTCACATATATATTCTAGAATCGATATTCCCCTATTTGGTGCATAGTTAGGTTTGTTCCTGCAAGCTTTCCCTTTCTATAAGTTTACTAGGAGCCATTTCTTATTGAAGCCCTTTAGCCTCGACCATCACTCTTCGCCCTCGTTGGACTGAGTCATTATGGTATATTAGGCTACAATTCAAGGACCGTATTGAACAAATTAAAAGTTCGAAGATCACATTACATATTGAGTCATAGTTAAGGGATCATTTGTGCCATTGCCCATAAAAGCATATACGAGCACTCGGATTCAAGAAAAATTGTCCAATTCAATTTTAAATCTTTCAATTTTACTAATTGAGTCATAAACATTTAACTTTTTGCCAATTGAGTCTTTTCGATCAATTTTATGTAGAAAATTTGCTAACGTGGAAGCCGGTGGTGCTATGTAGGACTGGCGGCACTAATGTAGATAAATTTTAATAATATTTTAATATTTTTTGAACTTTTTATATTTTTTTCTCTTTTGTTCTTTCTTTTCTTTTTTGCATCTTCTTCTTCCTTTTGCCAATGGCCGGTCACTAGCCATGCTTGGCCGATTGGCCTTGCCTACTATAGGTGAGGCGCCTAGTGAGGCCGACCCTCGCCCAAGTCGGAGTGGCCTCTATGACTACTGAGAATCGAGGAAGAGGGGAGGAGGAAGAAGATGATGACGAGGAGGGCATCCTGGGGGGTGGAGTAGTTGTTCGATCACTACCATTGTTTTCCTTGATGGACAACAACAGATGAGATTTTGTGGGCTGTTGTCCTTTTCTGCTTTTTCCAATTCGGACTTGGAGGCATCTGCTCCAGGTCGAAGGATGTCTCTTCTATTTCGCAATTAAGCTGCTGACATGGGATTTCATATTGGCCGTTGCTTATTTTAGGGCGCGCTTATCTCGCAAGAGATAAATTGTTTGTTTGGTTAAAAAACAATGAAGTAACCAACAATATCTTCATCATTTATAGAAACATCTAAATATAGATCATTATGGATAATACAAATATGTTTTATTGATTAATTTTCAAATGACGTGGGTAATTTTTTGTTTAGGAAAATGTGTTTTCAAATCATTTAGGGCGAGTGTATGATAGTTATTCTATTTTTATTCCAAAATTATTTTCTATTCCATAAATAAGTTTGGAACAAAAATCCGTTTGATAATATAATGCCATTTTTTTTTTTGGAACATATTTTTTTTGTCTAGAAACATATATGGAATAGAAACAAGAAGTATTTTTTTTTAATTTATTTATTTCTAGAAGAGAAATGAGAAATAAAAACTTTTCCCATTACTCACCCTTGCTACTAGCCAGCTACCCACCCACCATTGCCCACCTATGAAGCACGGACACGTTGCCGGAACTTCGCTGTCATGTCCGACATACTCGAACACGCGGTCAACACGTATTGGAAAATCCAACACGTTTTGACACGTGTGTCAGAGAGACGGGATCGTTGAAGAAGATGATGGAGGGTGGAGGTGAGGGCAAGGGAGCGGAGGCGAGGCCACGACGGCAAGGGAGGGCCAGAGGAAGAGCAGATACTGATGCGATCTAGAGAGTTGCGACTACGATGCTACGATGGAAGGCCAACGACAAGGTTGTGGCGGCGAAGGAGAAAGGGCCAGAGGCAAGGTGGTGAGCAATTGCAATGAGGCGACTGAGAGAGAGCAAAGAGGATCGTGCGAGGAGGAAGAGGAGGTAAATGTTAGGGTTTTAGCAAGAAGAGAGGGAGGGGGTGGGGGATGATTTTAATTTTTGAGAAAGGAAACGACGGGTGATGGGGGAAAGAAATGAGGGGAAGAAACTAGGGGTGGAGAGGTGGTTGGGGGAGAGAGAAACGAGGGAAATGACAGGCGATCGGGGGAGAAACGAGGGAAAGAAACTGAGGGGGTTGGGATGGGGTGGGGTGGGGGAAAGAGAGACGAGGGGGAGAAACGAGGGAAAGAAATCGAGAGGGGGTTGGGGTGGAGTGGGGGAGAGAGAAACGACGAAAGAAACCGATGGGGGAGGGGGTTGGGGTGGGGCGAGTGGGGGAGGGAGGGAAATAATTTTTGGGGGATGAGAGTTTGAGAGGAAAAGTGAGAGGGAAATAATTTTTGAGCGGTAAGGCTATTTTTATCAAAAAATAAAAAAAGGGATAAAAAGTAGTTTTGAAAAATAAAAATTCTGAATTTTAAAATAATGATAAATTTTGATCGTTATCGAAGATCATAGATTTATTTAAATAAGTTGATTATAATCTTTTGTTAGTCATTAGTTTTATCGATAATTTTTGTTGAAGTTAGAAATATGTTCCCAAATACGAGTACGTATTAACCATGAATATATCTTTCAAATTTCCTATAAATAGAAGTATTAATATTATTAGTGTAAATTCATTGTAAACTCTTTTTATTATTTATTTATTTTTGAATTTGAATCAAATTAATTAAAAATAAAAATATTTATTTAATATATAACATGTCCCAAAATGTCGAAATTCTTTATTTTTGAAAAATGACGGGTCGGCGTGTTATGTTGTGTCGTATTGTGTGTTAATGTTTTTTAGTCACCCACTGCCCTCTTTCCACTATCCGCCGCTCGCCCACACGCCCGCTTGTCAGCCATCGTCCGCCAACATCCAGGAGGGAGAAATTTCTATTATGAGAGCACAAATTTTATATTGTTATCAAACTCGTATTCATTTAATAATATAATTTTTTTGAAAAATGACGTGTCAGCGTGTTGTGTCATGCCATGTTGCGTGTTAGTATTTCTTAGTCACCCACTGCCCTCTTTCCACTGTCCGCCGCCCGCCCGCCCACCTACCCATCACTCATCGTCCATCAACATGAGGCGAGAGAAATTTCTATTCTAAGAATAAAAAATTTATATCGTTATCAAACGCGTATCTATTTAATAAATCAATGATTAAAACAATTATCATTCTCCTCATTATATTCCAGCAAAACCAATGGAGCTAGTCTTTTTAACTAAATTGCAATGCATGTCCGTTCAACTCGAGCACCCCTGTGCTCGATTCAGATCCCACAAATCTCTGACATCCGATCCCGCACCAATCCCAACCAACCAAGTTGCGGGCAAAGACGGCCGCCATCACCTACTATCGTCTCGTTTTTCACCTCTTTATTTTGTGCATGTGAGTTGCCGGCCCGTCCCGTCAATCTCGTTCTTTTTCTTGCGTGAGAGATAAGATATTACGAAATTGTGGGTTGCCATGGTCATACTCCATTCACCTTAGGGGACACCTTGACTTGCTACTCTACTGAATGAACATCGAGAATTATGCATGATCAAACGTAATATAAAAAGGTTTATAGTTGGTATCATTTGTGAATATGGTATGCAACTTCGCACGCGAGAGTGCTAATTGGGTAATGTCCGCAAGACAGGCGTGTTACCATATCCAATGAGATTGGTCAATCTTTTACACCTCGTTAAAGGTCTATTTGGAAATTCGCTGGAATCTTCTTCTTCTTTTTTTGTAGGTGACCGAGGACTCCGCCACATGCCCTCCGTGCCTGAAAGGCTCCTGAGAATCCGGCCCCTATACCTCAGGGAATATTAGCACAACAATCCACTGCCATGGCCCCCCACTTAAATTGCTAGCAACGCAGGGTTTCGAACTTTCGACTCAGTGATAAGGGAGGGAATCTTTTTATTTGTGTTATTGATGGTTTTTTTTTTTAAAGGTGGAAGCTAATGGGAATTTATATTCCAAATTTTAGAGTGTCCAGAAATCTATAAAGAAACCTACATACGTCCACCAGCATATTTTGAACATATTTTAGGTGTTTTGAGTTTTTTTTTTTGTCATGAGATATTTTGAGGTTAAATAAAAAAAAAAAAGGAGCACATCAATATTTATAAATGAGATAACAGCACAAATGGTCCATGAATTTTGGCCTAATGTGAAATATAATCCTTGAACTTTCAATGTTATCCCTAAAATTTTTATACATGTTCAACTTAGTCTCAATGTTCTTTGTTGCATTTGAAATTAAATTAATAGAATGATAATATCGAATATTTTCATATAACTTAGAAATTAAATCGAGCATGTACAAAAATTTTGGGATCACATTGAACAAATTGAAAGTTCAAGGCCATATTATACATTGAGCTAAAGTTAATGGATTAAATTGAATAAATTGAAAGTTCAAAGATCATATTATATATTAAGTTAAAGTTGGTGGATTATTTGTATTAGGAAAAAGTCACAAAAAACCCCAAATTTTGCCAAAAGTGACAAATTTACCAATTTTTTTTTTTGTAATATAAAAAATCCATAACTTTGCAAATTGTGACACATTTACCTCATTAAGGGCATTTTCGTCTTATTTTTTCTGTTTATTTATTTATTTATTTTTTCTTCTCTCTTCCCTCCACCGACCATGGCGGAGCCAGTGGAGGGAAGCCGGTGAGGACGGCCCTCGCCGGACGTCGGCGGAGGGAAGAAAAACAAAGAAAAAAATAAAAATAAAATGAAAAAGAAAGTAAAAAGTTTTTAAAAGTAAAAAGACCAAAATGCCACTTTTGTGATTTGGGGTAAATGTGTCACACAAACGAAAGTTGAGGTTTTCGTGTCACAAATAAAATTTTGGGGTAAATGTATTACGGTTAGCAAATTTCAAGATTTTTCATGTCAAAAAAAAAAAAAATTTGGAGTAAATTTGTCATTTTGGATAAAATTTGGGGTTTTTGGTGACTTTTTCTCTTTGTATTATTATTTTTTTTTTTCTCTCTTCCCTCCACTGACCATGGCGGAGCCAGTGGAGGGAAGCCGGTGAGGACGGCCCTCGCCGGACGTCGGCGGAGGGAAGAAAAAACAAAGAAAAAAATAAAAATAAAATGAAAAAGAAAGTAAAAAGTTTTTAAAAGTAAAAAGACCAAAATGTCACTGTGATTTGGGGTAAATGTGTCACACAAATGAAAGTTCAAGGTTTTTCGTGTCACAAATAAAATTTTGGGGTAAATGTATTACAGTTAGCAAATTTCAAGATTTTTCATGTCAAAAAAAAAAAATTGGAGTAAATTTGTCATTTTGGATAAAATTTGGGGTTTTTGGTGACTTTTTCTCTTTGTATTATTTCCTCGAAGAGCATATCCGGGCACTCGGATCCAACGAACAGGGCAATAACAGCCCATGAAAATCGGCCAGGCCCAGATCTCTCTGTCACTCTTTCTCTCGTGTGAAAAGTTCTCCAAAACTCAAGAGAAGACCGCAAAAATCCGGAGCTCCCTGCAGAGAAGTCGCTTCCCACTCGCGTGCGCGAAGAAGGAAGAAGGAAACGGGTACGAAGTTACGAACACCAGGTCTCATTTGTTTCGGCATTCGCGCGATAACCTTCGATTCGTACGACGAGCGATCTCGTCCGCTCTCTCGCACTTCAGTCGATCTGAACTGACCTCATCATCCCCTTGTCCCCTTTTTCGCTGACGTCGCTGTTTTCGCAGGAAGGTTTCTGAAATCGTCGAGATCGGTCTAACCTCATGTGAGTATCAATTAGTCTTCCTGTATGTTGGGTTTTTCCCTTTTTTATTCTTTTGGTTTATGATGCTGTCCAATGTATGATTTTTATTTTTTCATTTTCCGTTGAGAGGGCTCATTGATGCTCTGAGCTTTTTCTTGAATTGGGTCTCCAGTCGTCGTGAATTGGGACTTGTTTGGGTACGGCGCTGCCATGCTAAAGCCGGATTTTTCTGGTTATTTATTACTGCTAGTCCCTGTCTTGGGTGTTGAAATGGATGGCTGGGCGTTAGAATTTTCGTGGAAGTTGGTGATGGTGCGAGTTTAATATGGTTTTTAGACTAATTTGATGAGGTGGAGCGGGATTTCCTGTGTATATGATAAGGGTTTAAATGCAGGAAGACTGCGACATGGATAGTTTCGGGTTTTGCTTTCGTGTTGTGATTTGTTCTTGCACTTGGGGCTAGGATCAGGATTCGGGAAGTAGAGAGTAAAGGTTGATTGAGAGTGAGGTGGGCAAGGCAACTCGTGAGAATGAGTTAAAAAGAAAGCAGCGGAGGACTGAAGGATGGTATGGTCAGTGAGTTGCAATGATAGACCTAACTCCTGCTTCGAAGGTTAGCTGGGAATGGTTCAGTGGTTGGTGTTTGAGAGGTTAATTGTCGTGACGTTTTTTTTATTGAGATGGTGGCATGGAGCGCTCGGTTTTGGCTGATTGTTTTCAGACGTCTGGGGATTTTATTAGCCTTGATTGAAGCTGTTCTATGGTTTTAGCCAGTGACTACTTCTGGACTTGGAAAAGTCATTTCTTGTTTAATCCGTGTATTGCCTGTATGTTCAGTTCCTATCCCACGTACAGCATTACTTATTCGTATGAATAGCTTTGGGCTTTGGATGGGGTTTAGAATCGCTGAATGTAGGTATATGGGTTGGGACAAGTTTAATGACCCACCAATGACCTTCTACTTATAAATGTTGCAAAATTGAAGACTGATTGAGGAACTTCCCCCACTACTTTTGTTTCTGCAATACTAGGCTGCCAATTATAGTTGCTATACATCTTAAACAACAAGGTCTAATATTTCTCTTTCTTATTTGGAGTCTACTCTATTAACCAAGGTGTTAGTCTACCAGCTCGAATAAAGAATCCTGGTGCCGATTCCTTGGTACACACTGAATGTTTGACCTTGTGCTCAGATTATGGATGGATACACAGAAATTCCCCCATATGGAACTAGGAAAACTTGTCCGTAACTAAATGTATAGAATGTTTTGTTTGCAAACATTCATTTGACATAGAAGCATGATTTTTAAAACACTTAATATTGGTGTTTAGTCGTTTCTTACTTTAACTAGCTATTTTGATAACTTTAAGATAGTTTATAAGACTTAATCTGTCTAGTGGAGATTTATTTGGGGAAGACCTGTCTAATGCATTTAGGCAACAGAAGCGGATGAAAGAAGGTTGGTTCTTGATCTTGAGAATGTGCATCTAAAGCAAATATCAGAGAATGCTTCCAAAATGGCCAAGGTTTCTCCAGTTCGTATGCTTCATGAATTTGCCAAATGCATATCTCCTTAGTTATCTCAGTCTCAATTGATAGGTCAGGAGCTCTGATTTTTCATGACTGTTGTATCATCCCTCTTTTCTGTCATCCTTCCTTTGAGCTGTCTACTATTTAGCAATGGGACTGCTAGTCAGTCGTTTATACCTGATTGAATTTGTCATTAAACATTTTTTCAGACACATGATAGACAGTAACTAGCATTTACGCTCTCTGTCTCTCTGTCTCTCTGTCTCTCTGTCTCTGTCTCTCTCTCCCCACCCCACCCCCCCCTCCCCCCTCCCTCCCTCCCTCCATATATCTGATGCTGTGGGATCACTTAAATGAAATCACACCATGCAGATAATTTGGCCGGGTTTAACTTCATTAACAATCTGATCTTAGATATATCTTAATGCCTTTTCTATCTGCACAACATCTAGGGCGGACGAGGAGCCTGTTGATCAAAAGAAGTACTTTGAGGACTCTTGCAAGCCGAAATGTGTGAAACCTTTGCTTGAGTATGAGGTGAATTCTTACTGCCTTGAATGTTCTTAAAATATAGTGAGGACGTAATGTTCACTTATTGAAAATATTTGAGTATGATATTCATTGTTAAAAGCTGGTCTAATTCATTTCAGATTATGTGCTTTTCCTTTTGCAATCGCTGTGAGAGTTTGATGTATGTCTGCTATCTAGCTGCCAAGTGTCGGTGCAATGAATGTTGAATTATCTTTGCTTTAGTGGCTATTTTGTTGTCATCTAGTACTGACTGCCTCTTTTTTTCAATTGAGTAGTTAATTCTTTGGATAATGCCTTATTGAATGAATATTGGGTAGGATGCCATTTGGTTTAATTTGACAATTGGTCTTCAAGATTGAAAATGCTTGTCAAAGATCATCAAAGATGTTTAGTCAATTGTCACAGACCTGTGCAATGCAATGGCTCAACTCTTTTCGATTGTAAGATGCTTTGGATGTGTTATTGAAGCACTAAAAGTTATATTAATGCTTACATGAGGTATGATCTAGATCACAGATCTAAATCTATCCCAGTCACATTCATTTTTTGCAAGATGTGCCCGAGACTCTAAGATTTACATAATTGAAATTTTTTTTCCCCTGATCATTTAGCCATGGAAAGTGGTACTAAATGCCCTCTATGATTTCTGTCCCAGTCCTTAGCAGTCCCTTGCCTCAATCACTTAGATTTACATGATTGAAAATTTTTTCCCCTAATCACTTAGCCAGGGAAAGTGGTACTAAATGCCCCTCTATGATTTCTGTACCAGTCCTTCGCAGTCCCTTGCCTTGATGAGGCTTAGTTTTATTTTCCTATTGAGTTCTACCACTGAATCTCCATGAAATGAAATAGTCGACTCTACTCAGTGGGATAAAGCTTAATTCGTAGTTTTTCATTGTTATCGTTTATTAACATCAGGAGGACTCTTGCAAGCCTTGTGGTGCTAATTCTCATTCAATTAGGATTAGAAGTTTTAAGCTTTCGTTCTCCTCATTTCTTGTTTCCCATTGGCACATGAATATCGTGCTTCCTCACATAGGCATGCATGAAGAGGATCCAAGGAGATGAATCAGGGCACAAGCACTGCACCGGGCAGTACTTTGATTATTGGTCTTGTGTGGATAAATGCGTAAGTACCCTTTTGGAGAATTCATGATTAACTCGCATAAAAATCGTTTGTGGTCGACAAACAATGACTGATTCAACTACGAAATTGCAGGTTGCTCCTAAGTTGTTCCCGAAACTGAAGTAACCCAGGAGGCCCCCTTGTTTTCGTCATCTATATTCCGGGATGTCTTTATAACTCTGGACTAGGGCTCATGTTTGCAAGAACGCTCTTTAGTCGTCTTCTACATTGAGCGAGTAGCCGCTTTATGAGTTTCTAGTTGGAATAAAGCGAGAAACGGATTTTCTCATTCTTGAAACCAGGATCGCTCCATCATTGTCGACGAGATCGAACTTACTAAGGATGGCCTGATGGGTCATCATTTTTTAGCATCCATTGTTCCACACTTTAACATCGTTATGGTTCTTGTCTGTAGTCTTTGTATGCCGTGTGCTTTCCGCCATAGCAGAGAATCAGCTGAAGCATTAGGTTCGAGCACGGCGGGATTTCTTGACTTTTCGTGGCGCACCAGCGGAGTTCCGAAACTTTTGACGTTGTTGCCGTGTCACACGGTGTCCCTACACTGGGGAAAATTACGGAACCGGGTTTCGAAAAGTGGACATCCAATGTGGACATTTCCCCATGAAAAGAGTCCCATTTACTTTTCATGCACCCGATGATAATGCGAAGGTCCTTTCTCGAAAGCTTTTGAGTGATTATGTGGAACGAGAGGAGCATGAGGGACGCGAGAGATCAATTTTTTGAAAAAATAATTTTTAAAATTATTCATTTTCGAAATCCTAATAATACTCGCATGACTCGTTTGAGTATGTATTGTCAGTGCAGTTGTGCTCTAGTTTCTAACCACAAATGCTTTCATTATGGTAGCATAATATATGGGCAAAAAAACATATTAACATGAGGAATAGATACTTGCGGAAATGTCCATCATTACGACCTAAGGCGACCTTTTAATTTTTTGCCAACTACTCTACGTTGCAACAAATTTTCCTATTTTATGGAGATCTCTTTGATTTTGCTAGGTTTACTAGAATTGACCTATTAAATTTAAATCAATGACGTGATAAATTGAAGGCCAACATCTAAACAAGCGGACCATATTAAAAACATGAATCCGTCGCCTTACATACCTTTCCTCTAACAAAGCTCTAATACGAATTGGTGAGGGATTATAATTAGAACGGTAGCATCTTCACCTTCTTAGAGAATTCTTATTTGGGAAGGAATTTTGGACACTAATAATACGTTCATCTTTCTTGCATGACGAGAAAAAAAAATTAGGAGGTTATCTCTCAAATGAATTCAAGTTTGATTTATACCTCAGTTTGGACTTGAACGTATCAATTGCAAATGCATATATGACTCGGGGATTTATTTCCATAAGAGATGAACTGATAATTATTTTCGGAAATTAATTTCTGCGACCATAATAAATAAATTGTCAGAATTATATTTCCCCACTCTTTTTATTTACCATAAAAACAATATTATAATTCACTGCGACGTCTAGCCCCACCCGGCAGCCCTATATTTTCTCTCTCTCTCTCTCTCTCTCTGTCTCTCTTTCTTCTCGTCAGTCTCTCTCTATCGTTTTTCTCAGCTCCTTTTCTCCGCGACCTCCTTCGCGAAGGCGTTCACGCATTCTCTCTCCGCCCTACGCTGGACGCGTAAGATTCTGCAGCGCTCCGCTACTGCGCCGCCGCGCTCACAGTTCTCCCCTCGACGAGCGCCGCGCGTTTCCGCCGCCGCCGCCGCCGCCGCCGCCGCCGTGCCCGCGTAAAGGTATTCGCGGGGCCTTTGTTTGTTCCCGGACGAGAGAATCTCTCCTTTCCTTTCTTTCGGTCGCTCGTCGGGGTTTTGCGTCGTCTGATTTTTTTTTTTCGATTTTTTTCTCTTCGCGTTTCGGTTCCGTGCTTGTTGATCCGAATTGAATGGATCTAGCTCGACGGTGTTCTTTTTTTTTTTTTTTTTCCCTTCCGATTGTGATTTTTTGTTGATGATGGCTGCTCCCGGCAGGCGGCGTTTCTAGTCGGTTACCGATTTTTCTGTTCATCGGAACGTATTTGTCGAATTGACGTTGGAGGCTAAATCTCGATGGGGCGGAAGAAGCCTGCCACGCGGGACGAGGACAATCCGGCTCCTGCGGCCACTGGTAAGTCGAAGAAGAAGTCTGTCGTCATCGACGATGACGAGTACTCGGTTGGGGCTGATTTGTCTGAAGAGCCGGCGGCTCAAGTTGAGGAGGAGAAGTTACCTGCTGCTGGCAAAAAGAAGGGTGTAAAGGGGGGAGGGACGGCTCGAGCGACGAAAGAGGAGGAGGAGGAGGAGGAGGATGATGATGATGATGTAGAGAAGGGGGTTGGAGAGGATGACGAGGATGTTCCGGCAATGGCACTTGGAGGGAGAAAGAAAACGAAATCGAAGAAGGGAGGAAACAGTGCATTCTTGGCCTCGAATTTCGGGTTGCTTGGTGAGGAGGGTGAAGATAATGAGGATGTCTCTGTCGCATCTAGCGTGACTGGTGGTGGCGATAGTGATGATGCGGAGGACCAACCGGTCGTGAGCTTTTCGGGCAAGAAGAAGCCTTCTAAGAAGAATAGTAAAGGTGGCAGCTCGTATTCTTCTTCAGCTTTTGATGCCTTAAATGATCAGGATGGAGATGACGGGGAGGTGATCCACAGTGATGATGAGGCAGCACCTGTTATTGCTTTTACTGGGAAAAAGAAGCCCTCTAAAGGGAGCAAGAAAGGTGGCAGTGCATTTACTGCCTCGAGTTTTGGGGCTTTGGATGAGGGGCAAGAAAATGAGGACAACAAAGATGAGGATGATGAGGAAGACGTTGTTTCTATTACCTTTTCTGGTAAAAAGAAGAAGTCTTCCAAGCCCTCAAAAATGCAAAGCAATTCTTTTAGTACAGCCTTTCTTGATGAAGGTGAACAAGACGAGGAAGGGAAGAAAGACGAAGATCAAGATGAAGAGGTTGCTGCTATCACTTTTTCGGGCAAGAAGAAGAAGTCTTCTAAGCCCTCAAAGAAGAGTGCGAATTTATTTAGTGCTGCCTTTGAAGCTGATGAGGATGATTCCCCTGTAGTGGAAGCTCCTAAAGCCATTGATGACTCCGTCGATGAAGATGAGAGTCTAGCTCTCTCTTTTTCAGGGAAGAAGAAACCTTCGAAGAAGAAGAGTAGCAATGTCTCTGATGTTGTAGAACCACAGAAACCTGATGTACCACCGAATGATTTGGCAGGTATGTGCAAAAACTCCAAAATCTACATTACTTATCGCTTGTCATAGTAGATATGCTTGTGTAGTTATATCCCATTGAAGCTTAGAGACTGGTTCTTGTAATACTTATTTTTTTTCCCCAATGACTTTGATATTTGAAAACAAATCACTAAA
Source organism: Eucalyptus cloeziana (assembly GCA_014182715.1). Lineage (NCBI taxonomy): Eukaryota > Viridiplantae > Streptophyta > Magnoliopsida > Myrtales > Myrtaceae > Eucalyptus > Eucalyptus cloeziana. Next base: position 32,601,921 of record CM024639.1, read on the forward strand.
ACAAGAAAAGGCTGAAATTCTGTCAATTAAAGAAGTTGCTGCCTACTTGTTTTACTTAGTGAATCAAATAGCATATAATGGTAAAGGTTGTATAAAATCTTCCTACTTCATGAGAGAAAAGGTTAGCGGTACTTTTATATTAAATTTACTGAAGTTTGGTTACTTTTCCCTATTCATTGTCATGGACAGAGGAACATGATTTCCAATGTGATGTTTACCAGGTTTTAATTGATTCTAGTCAAAGAATATCGTCTTCCTAAACTTGATTGTTTCTAGGAGGCATGTGCCTTGGCAGAGATTTGATGGGCTTTTGGAAACATAATCTATTCTCCTATGATTGGCATAATTGTATAGCCCCTAATGACATCCTTTATGTAGCCTCCATAGGATATTGCTCGCATAAATGGTTATGTTATTGTTCTTCCACTGTACAGCGTGGCACTTTTTGCTTTTTCGGAGTTTTTTTGATGTTCTGCTTAGCAACGTTATTCTCTCTTGGATAAAAGTTAATTGTGTCGACAGTTTGATTTAAAATAGAATCTACTTCTGACTGTGGTACATACTGCCTCTATAGTGAGTAAGAAAACTGAAGATGCACCAGAAACTTCTAAGAACAAGAAGAAGAAGAAGAAAAGTGGAAGGACTGCTCAGGAAGAGGACGATTTGGATAAAATACTTGCTGAGCTGGGTGAATCGCCTTCTGTATCAAAACCTAGTGAGCCACTGCCTGAAGAGGACAAAGCCTCTGTCCAGCCTGAGGCAGTTCCCCCTACTGAACCTGCCGCCGAAAAAGAAGCTGAAGAAGAAAGTTTGGAATCTGCTGCAGCAAAGAAGAAGAAGAAAAAGAAGGAAAAGGAAAAGGAGAAGAAAGCAGCTGCTGCGGCGGCAGCTGCCACTGTTGCTGTTGGTGACATTAAAGAAGAAAAACTTGCGGAAGTAAAGACCGAAACAGCCGGTGCCAAAAAGGTTGATGCCAAGAGTAAAGCTGCTGACAAGAAATTGCCAAAACATGTTAGGGAGATGCAGGAGGCTCTTGCTAGAAGGAAGGAAGCTGAAGAGAGGAAAAAAAGAGAAGAGGAGGAGAGACTAAAGAAGGAAGAAGAGGAGCGACGTAGACAAGAAGAACTTGAGAGGCAAGCGGAGGAGGCTAAGCGAAGGAAAAAGGAAAGGGAAAAAGAGAAGCTTCTTAAGAAGAAACAGGAAGGTAGGCTTTTAACGGGAAAGCAGAAGGAGGAGGCTCGGCGGTTGGAGGCCATGAGGAATCAGATACTTGCTAATGGTGCGGGTTTGCATATATCTACTGGAGAAACTAGCAGTGCCCCAACAAAACGGCCCAAGTATCAGACCAAGAAATCAAAACCAGCTCAGCACCAGGCAAATGGTGCTGCCCCTGTTAAAGAAGCACAGACTGTAGAATCAGAGGAAATTGTGCAGCCACCTGTGATCGTGGCAGATACAGTGGAATCGGAGAATGTTGAAGAAGTAGAGACAATGAGTGTGGAAGAGAAGTCAGAAGTCACTGATGCAGCTGAAGAGAATGGAATGGAGGAAGAGGATGATGAGGAATGGGATGCAAAGAGCTGGGATGATATTAATATCTCTGTCAAAAGCTCCTTTGCTGATGAAGAGGCCGACTCTGAGCCCGAACCGGTTACGAAAAAGGGGTTAAAGGGTGCGGCACCTGTGTCTCGTACTGCAGGTAATTTTACTCATTTTGCTGTTTGAGTTGAGTTATGATTCGCTTTTTCATTACTTCTGTTAGTGCCACCTTATCTATTGAAATTCAATTTTGTAGCTGCTGCTGCTGCAAAGTCAGCTGTTCCTCCCAAGAAGGCCATAGTTTCCGAGCCTGAAAAGTCCCAAGTAGTTGAAACGAGGAAAAGCCGGCCAGAAGCTGAAGTTATGGAGAAGAACAGGGGAAAAGGGGCTGCTGCTGTACCAGAAGTAGCTGTTTCTGATGCCACATTTAACCCAAGCGGCCACAACCTCCGTTCCCCAATTTGCTGTATTATGGGGCACGTTGATACAGGTAAGACCAAGCTTCTGGACTGCATCCGAGGCACTAATGTGCAGGAAGGTGAAGCTGGGGGTATTACACAGCAGATTGGTGCCACATACTTCCCAGCTGAGAACATTAGAGAGAGAACTAAGGAACTGGGAGATGCAAAGCTGCATGTGCCTGGACTACTGGTTATTGATACCCCAGGACATGAGTCATTCAAAAATTTAAGGTCACGAGGTTCCAGTTTATGTGACATTGCCATCCTGGTGGTCGACATCATGCATGGCTTGGAGCCTCAGACTTTAGAATCGTTAGAGCTTCTGAGGATGAAAAAGACAGAGTTCATCGTGGCATTGAATAAGGTGAGATTGTACTAAAAGCTTTTGAGCTAGATATAATTGCAATGCAGAAAGTCAATTTATCTTATTCACTATACAACTATTTTTTAAATTCTGCAGGTAGACAGACTGTATGGTTGGAAAACATGTCGAAATTCACCAATTATGAAGGCAATGAAGGAACAAAACAGAGACGTGCAGAATGAGTTCAATATGAGGGTCACGCAGGTTATAGTTGTTTCCTACTTGTCTTTGTATGAATTAGATTCCCATCCTGGGGCTGTTAGATGCTTAACATTTTTAATTGAATGTCTTTCTTTGGATTCTAGATTATAACTCAGTTCAAGGAGCAGGGCCTAAATACTGAATTGTATTACAAAAATAAAGAAAAGGGTGAAGTTTTCAGTATTGTGCCGACAAGTGCTATTAGGTATTTCATTTTCCTTTATACTTTCACTGTAGTTGCTGATCATCTATTATTCATTTGTGATGTTTTACTTTCTTTTATGTCGACTAACATCTTGACATGGTACAGTGGCGAAGGAGTCCCAGATTTGTTGCTGTTACTGGTTCTCTGGACTCAGAAGACAATGGTTGAAAAATTAACATTTAGGGATGAAATTCAGGTCTGTCTCATTTTCCTCATCCTCTTGTTCAGTTTTTGGGGAAAGTTCAGCAGAAGAACCTGACCCTGTGTTCAAATTACTTTCCAGTGTACTGTGTTGGAGGTCAAGGTGGTTGAAGGCCACGGAACAACTATCGATGTTGTTCTAGTTAATGGCGTGCTGCATGAAACAGACCAAATTGTTGTTTGCGGCTTGCAGGCATGCATCCATATGTTGGCCTCTTGTTGTACTTCTTGTTGATTCTGACAGCTTTGAAGTTCTAACAAGTTACCTCCTTCCAGGGGCCCATTGTCACTAATATTAGAGCTTTGTTGACCCCCCATCCGATGAAGGAACTGCGTGTTAAGGTGAGCTACTATTTTGACTCTTTATTGGATAGCGGGTATTGCATTGCAGCATACATAAGTATAATTCATACTTAAAACGTTAAATTGAACTTCTTAGGTGAATTCTGTAGAATGAAACATTGTTGCTAAATTTAGCCAATAAGAATTCATGGGGGACCATGAATTTGTGAACTTCTTGCTTGGCCTCTTCTTTTAAGGAGTGTGCAATATTAGTCTCCATTTTAGCATGTGTACCATGTGCAGTCAAAGCATAGGGTTGAGTAATGCTAAGTGATAATAATCAGTTTTTCTCACTGAAACACAAATAGCAAAGTTGCCCTAAAGCGTAGGGTTGATATTAAGAAAGTAGGGGGCAAGGAGTCTAAAGAAGATAGATTGTGTAGGAAACTGCGTAATTCTAATAATTATGCTTTGATGTTTTGGGTGAAAAGATAAAAGTCAATCTTCTTGAGCTGATATTAGCTTTTGAGTTCATATGCTAATTAAAGTCGAGGGAGGGGCGATAAGGACCTCTGAGAGCCTCGTACTTGTGAAGATGAGTTGAGTTTTTTTTATAGGAATAGTAAAAAAGATATACTAAATGATAAGTTTGTGATTATCTTGTATCTCTTATAAGAAAATCTCAATAAATGTCTTACCGATATGTCTGATTAACACTTTATTCAGGCAGTTGCACTCTTGAGTTGGAATTTATGAAATGAAAGATGATGGAGGCTATTTTTGGAGTTATAAATGAGCTGACATTTTATTGTGCAATTAGGAAATTTTTAATGGGATTTCCTGTGTGTTTAAAATGTCCATTGTCCACCGTTAGAGTGACAATGTGACAGGTTCAGATTGTTGTCGAGGTGCAAAAAGAGTGTTCGCTATGTAAAGTTGTGCTGCTTTTGAAGGGTACAAAATTATGGGCCTCACCCCATGTACCTAGAAAGATGATGCGGTCCTATATGGCACTTTTCACTGTGTGCTGTATGTTGAGTTCGCACGGCTTGTCAATGATAATGGGAAGGAGGTGTCTAAATTTCTTTTAACCCTGAGATATTCTTTACAACCTTGGAAATTCAGGTTGAAATAATAATTTGGATTCTGAGATGAGATGTTTGGTTGTTAGGTTCTTGTGTTTATGCTATTCCCCATTGAGCTAGATGATCTCATATTTAATAGCAGACAGTAGGCATAGATGTCCTGTCTACGGTTCAGATGTTGCTTAAAATGCAAGTTCGATCGATCAAAATGGATGAGGATGCATTAAGATCACACTAAATGGAGTGAGAAGTGGATTACACGGATGGTCATTTTTAGAAGAATCCCAAGAAAGAGAGCTATGTACTAATCATAACCATGCCATTGGCTAGAAACTCTCTTAATTAACCTGGATTTAGATCAGAACAACACCCACCCACCCCCACCCCACCCCGGCAAAAAAAAAAAAAAAGGACTTAGATCAACTGGGTTAAGTCATGAGCTTGAGTGCCCCTTATCGTGTCAACTGTATATCTTAAGTAGGTGTTTTGTTATTAGTGTCCTTTATTTTAATTTCATCCTTTGCGATTTCTAAGTATTTTCTGGCTTTGATATACCAAAGATGACAGTCGTACTGTGTCCTTTTGGAACTGTTACTGTTTCCTGCTAGTTACAGGTCCAACTATGCATTGGTTGATACTGGTGCTTGTCTAATTTCAGGGAACATATCTGCACCATAAAGAAATCAAAGCTGCTCAGGGTATCAAGATCACTGCTCAGGTTATTATTTCCTCATTTTGTGGAAATTAAGGCTAATACCAAGCAGGGTCACATTTGTGCTCTTGTTCCTTCATTGAACCAAACTTTTCAATCTTGTTGGTATCCTAACTTGCAATCAGTAATGACTTGTCAACTCTACTGGTGCAGGGTCTGGAACATGCTATTGCTGGTACTGCTTTATACGTGGTGGGACCTGATGACTTTTTGGATGATGTGAAGGATTTAGCTATGGAAGATATGAAATCTGTTATGAGCAGGACCGATAGAAGTGGTGAAGGGGTATGTGTACAAGCATCTACACTTGGTTCTTTGGAAGCATTGCTGGAATTTTTGAAGTCCCCAGCAGTGAGTATTCCTGTCAGCAGTATAAGCATCGGTCCTGTCCATAAAAAGGATGTGATGAAAGCCAGCGTAATGCTTGAAAAGAATAAGGAATATGCCGCAATCTTGGCTTTTGATGTCAAAGTGACTCCTGAAGCTCGTGAACTGGCAGATGAATTGGGAGTGAAGATTTTTACGGCAGATATCATTTACCACCTTTTTGACCAATTTAAGGCTTACATTGACAACATTAAAGAGGAGAAGAAGAAGGAAGCTGCTGACGAGGCAGTTTTCCCATGTGTTCTCAGAATTTTACCCAACTGTGTTTTCAACAAGAAGGACCCAATTGTTTTGGGGGTTGATGTTCTCGAAGGGATTGCAAAGGTACTGTTAAGTTATATCTGCGAACTTCTTAACATAAAGAAATGCTGTCTGTGTTTATGTAAGTAGCTATTGCTGCTGGAGAATTAGGAAATAATCATGTGTGAGACATGAATGTAGTATATGAATTTACGCAAATATAGTGAAGGATTTGACATGATCAAGGGAAGGAACGTTTCTCCTTTCCCCTCTCTTCTGATTTATCATATAGGCATGAGTTAGCTTAGATTTGACATTATTTGATCCATGAAAAAGGACTGTATTGAGATTTGTGAATTGCATTGTTGACTCAAGTTGATATCAATTTCTACTGATGAAGCAATCGATTGAGTTTGTCAAATCGTTTGTGAACCACTCATAATGTTATATACCTCCTTTTTTCCCCTTTGGACCTAATCTTTGCAAAGAGCAGGTTTTTGAGAAGAATACCGATCCTTATGTTATGCAGATGCTTGTAGATTGCATTTAGATAAACCCCTTTCCACATTTAACTATATTTAGCTACTCTTGACCAAGGGATGATTATTTGGGGAAATTTCAGTGCATAGCCTCAAGTAACTTGCTATGTAGCATTCTTTGATGTGGTGTTGCTCCTTTCCACAGGTTGGTACTCCAGTTTGTATTCCACAGAGAGAGTTCATTGATATTGGTCGCATTGCCTCAATTGAAAACAATCATAAACCTGTTGATATTGCGAAGAAAGGCCAGAAGGTTGCCATGAAGGTACAGTTTTCTAAGTTTAGGTTTTTGTTAATTTTGAAATCCTTTGCTAGTCTGGGTTTATTTCTACTGAATGTGGTATTAAGAAGTGGTTTAATTTTGAGAAGACTAATAGTTTTCTGATTTGGGCCATGAGGAGGAGCCCTGGAAACAAACCTAACTCATCTTGATATGGGACTTCTGATTATACACTTAAGCATCGTGTTGTAGGCTGCAACTTTGGAATTATCCTTGAGTGTCTGTGCACATCTGGGCATTCTGAATATGGATTCTAGTCTGTGTATTAAACATGCATGCGGTTCTATTTCAGATTGTTGGCTCAAATCCTGAGGAGCAGCAGAAGATGTTTGGCAGGCATTTCGACATGGAAGATGAGCTTGTCAGTCACATCACAAGGAGGTCAATTGATATTCTCAAATCGAATTACAGGGTAAGTCTGGATTAAATTTACATTTCATTAGCCATGTTAAGTGATAGCTGTGGCTCAGCTTCTAGCTCCTGTGGGCAGGATGACTTATCCATAGACGAATGGAAGCTGGTGGTGAAGCTGAAGAACCTTTTTAAAATACAATGAGACCAGTAGATTGATGGGTTTGTAAGAACCTCCCTTTTCCATATCAGGGGCTTGTACGATGCGCCCCTTCTGATCGAGGATTGGGAAGTGGATATTGTTCAGTCCGTTGAACTCTTGAGGTAAAGCTTGATGAATGAACCCTATGTGAAGAGGGAGGAAGGGGGAGGGCTCAGCATCAGTTCGTTCTACAATGAGGAAGTCCCTCTGTTATCCAACCGACTTGTGTTGGTTCTTGAGCCTCTTCATCTCGGATTTATTTTTTCCTTTAGCATATATAGTTTGTGATTTTGAGAGAAATCCAAAGTCCATATACAGTGAGCGCCCTTGTGCGGGCGCCCAAGTGATGAGAATAATCACGTAAATCTGTCAAGATGCACGCGACTTCTCTGGCAGTTTTTCACCTTTTGTCACCCACTTTGTAACAGTTTTGGCTTACGTTGCTTTTGAATGTGCGATCCATCGTTCTTTCATTTTATTCACGGATATATAGACTATGGCTGTCATCTGCTGCGACATCTTGTGTAGGACGGTTGTTTTCTTTCACGAGTAACACTGAATGGCATCTGCGGATTAAATACATTAGCCTGGATTAGTGGATTTCATCACTTGAAATGTGGTCGGTCTAGTGGGCTGGTTCGATCTGATTGGAAATGCGGGCCGGTATGTTCATTTGAGACCCAGCACATGATTCGTAACTTATTTCCGCATCGAGATCCTCAAAGGCTGCATTTGGTAGTTGAGATAAAATTCGGTATAGAATATGATTTATTCTATCTTACGTTTGGTGCTCGCTCATAACAAAATACAATTGGATATGAGGGGATATAAACATGATAAAATTATCCCATGAGGACGTGGGATAAAGGTGGATAGGATTTTTAATGTCCATAATAGGAAAGTTATTGTTCTTGAATAACAAACTTATTAAATTAACAAAATTGAAATTATATTTTAATATAAATAATATTTGAATTCTAATTTAAGAAATTAAAAATAAAAAAGTAAAAATTTATTTTTAATTAATCTTATTTTAATTTATATATTCAACTTTAATTCTATCTTATAGTAAACATTCAATCTATAAATTAAATATTTATATTTATTATATATTTTAGGTATTTTTGTATTTTAGGTAAAATTAAATATTTATATTTATTATATATTTTAGGTATTTTTGTATTTTAGGTATGTTAGTACAATTTACTATTTGATAAAATTTTATTAAAGAATGATGAAATGGGAAAAAAATAATAATGAAAATAATATAAAAAAGAGAAAATAAAATAAAAACAAATTAAGAAATGATGTTACAAGAGATTTTCACATCTTCGTTTATGAACATTTAGGTTTATTTATAATGATATACCATTTATATAAATAAAAAAATGTACATAATATGATATAAACATATCCGATGTTAATATTTCGATTTACCAAATAAAGGACGGGATATAAAAAAATCTCAGGATTTTATATCCTATCTTATCCAATCCTATCCTGATTAGAAATTCGGACGACCAAATGTAGCCTAAAGTCTCGGGGTTTCCCCTCTTCCGAGAATCTGGCACTAGCGAATGACAATCTCGCTAGCTTAAAAGAAAGTAGGATTTTAAACATATGGGTCGCCCTCGAGGGATAAAAATAGGAAAAGCGCGGCCGGACGTGATCCTCATCCAGAGAAAATATCTCAAGCAGGACGTACCATGAGCAGTGAGATCGGTCATTACGATCGGTCAAGTTGATTGACACAATCTCGAGGGACCTTAAATATACCGTTGTGTTTATGCTCCAATGTTAGCCGACTTGGCTTATGATGTATTTTCTAACATGATCTATACTAGTTTAAGATCGTCGTTGACAAACAAATCTTTTACTATGTTGATTGTCTTCGGCTTATGGATTACTGTAGCTTCTAAAGATTGACACAGATTGGATAAATCATCCGTTAGTTCTCGTGTATAAATTTTCGGGTTGATGTATGACGCCGGACTTCATGATTCTCTCCGAAGTAATGCGACCCTAACCCAACTAGTTCTCGGCTCAAGCGCCCGAGAGAGAGAGAGAGCTTACTAGTTTTAGAATCATGCTATTTATGACTATGGTGATGTGATGCATGTGAGAACTAGGCATAGGGAAAATTCTAAAAAGGGACTCGAAGTGTTCTCTCTTTCTTAAATAAGAGTTCGAAATGGACCTCGTTTTAAATAAGGACTTGAAGTGCCGTTACTTTCTCAAATAAAGGCTTGAAATAAATGTTGTTTCAAATGAGAACCTGAAGTAGTTACATTTGTTTCAAATAAAAACCTGAAGTGGCTATGTCTGTTGCAAATAAAGACCTAACTTTCCGACGGTCAAGAGTATTTTCGTCATTTGTCATTTTTTCCCCCTTTTTTTTTTCTCTGGCTCTTCTTCTTCCTCTTCGTCGGTGGCCGGTTGGCCACCAACGATGCCCACAAAGGGTTGGGTGAGGGTCGCCCTAGCTAGAAAGGGCCACCCACGCCAGCCACAAGTGAGGGATGGCCTTGCTCGAGGGCCATTCGTGAGGTCGGCCCATGCTGGCCCTAGGCAAGGCCACCCTCACCAAATTTGGCGAGGGTTAATTGCAAGCGTGGCCAACCCTCACCAAATCTGGAGAGGGTGGCCTCACTAACCCTTACCATAGGCTAGCAAGGTCGCCTAGCCCTCGCTGGCCGCGAGCGAGGTTTGGCGAGGGTTGGCCTCGCTTGGGGTCAGCGAGGGCCGATCTCGCGGATGGCTCCTAGGCGAGGGTCGCCACGCCCAGGTGAGGTCGTCCCTCGCCTATGGTCAGCGTGGGTGGCCCTCGCTGGTGAGGGCGACCCTCGCCCAGACCTTTGTGGGCATTGTTGGTGGCCGGTTGGCCACCGGCGAAAAGAAAGAAGAAGAAATAGAAAAAAAAAAAAAAAAGGGGAATGCCAAATGACGAAATTACTATTGATCGGTTGGTAAATTTAGTCGGCCGGCGACTGGCGAGATCGGGTCCTTGTTTGAAATAACCAAAACCACTTCAGACTCTTATTTAAAACAACCAAAGTCATTTTAGATCATTTTTTAAAACAGAGTTCACTTCGAATTCTTATTTGAGAAAAATAGGTCACTTCGGGTCATTTTTTTGGAATTATCCCCTCGGCATATGAGGAAAAGGGGATAATAGGAGAAACTGCTAATTAAATAAGCGCGGACTTACTTTTGACCTTGCATTTACTTTTTCCATTACATACGAAGGCTAAGCAAAAGTAATTAAGAGGACATAACTCTTAATATGAGGAAAGAAACTCCCACGTATTGATGCACATACGAAAAGGGTGTCTGTTCTTCAGAGAGCATTTGCACCAATCAGCTTGGTCAGCCCGAAGGTTATTGCCATGGCCAACCAGCCCCCGATCAACACCCTAAGTGACGACTTCAAGACTGGCGCCTTTCCCAGGACCGCCCCGATCCACCCGAAGGCCACGAGCGCGACGGTGACTGCCGCGATCACAGCCCCAAGCCTCGCCCTATAGCTTCTTATGAAGGAGGCTGACAGTAGCGGCACCATGGCCCCCACGGAGAAGGAGAGAGCTGAGGCTGAAGCAGCTTGCAATGGATTGGGCAAGCACTCTTCCTCTCCGTTGTCACCGTCTCCTTCTTTGTCCATTTGTCCGTCGGCGGCCCTTTCCTTGTCCCTCTTCATCTGGGCCAACTCTATGTCCAGTTGGGAATACACGGACACGAACTCCCCTATGGCCATGCTACAGGCCCCGGCCACTAGGCCCGCGAAGCCGGTCAGGATCATGGCCTTGATGTCCTGCTTTACTGCGCCAACGCCCATCATGAGTGACGCGGTCGACACGAGCCCGTCATTCGCCCCAAGGACCGCGGCCCGCAGCCACTGCGACCGCTTGGAGTAGTCAAACTCCACCTCTGGGCCCTCGAGTTGCATCGATGTGATGGCGGGGTTAGGGAGAGTGACCTTAATGTCATGGAGAGAGGAAGAGGAATGGTTGGAGGCCATGAGGGATGTAGTTGCAAAGCTGTTTTGAACGACTTGGGATGACTCTAAATGTTCTGGTGAAGAGGAAGAGAAGGATTTGAGAAGAGGAAGTGTGGTGGGCACACGCCGGTAAGGGGGTTATTTATGGTGGGGGAAAGGCCAACTTGGTGGAGGAAATGGTGGGGTACGCTCATTAACATACGATTTGATACAAAAAGTATTTCTTTTCCTCTTTATTCCAAAAAAGCTACACTAGAATACGAAGCTCAGCGATCACTCGCGACTCTCCGTTCAAGAAAATGTGGCTGATGCAGAAGCAGACTATCTTCAGCAAAAACGGATTTCATCGGACTTTCCATATATGCTGCTCTCAAGTTCATGAGCATTCAAAGCGATGAGAGGTCAGCCTCTTTTTCGGTGGTTGAGCAGTTTCGAGTTTGATGTCCAGACATGCATAAAGGAGTAAAATCCGGGAGGACATTACTTAGCTCGGCAGACAGACATCTTTAGCATAAGCCGGACCCCGCCCAGCTCTCCGAGCTCATTCTCGTGGTGACGCGGTCTCAAATCTCCGACGTATATTCACGGTACCCGAGTAGGCACAGTTTCCGCACCAACGTGATGCGAAGTCACTCCTATGTGTTCTAAATCATGACCGGACTTGCGATAAAACTCTTCACCTATGAAACGAAACACAAAACATATAATTTCGAAACATCAAACCCTTCGGACGATAGGATGGCTTCTACGCTCTCGAGCGAACGAATGTTACAATCGCCGCTCGTAACTAAAAACTCCAGCTTATCTGCAGAAAAAACTGAAACCGAAAGGCGTGACCTTGAGACTCCGAGAGAAGATGATGAGAAGTGGGGAAGAGCGAAAGTTATGGAGACATGAAATGAAAAACAATGGCTTTGGTGGGCGCTTAATATCTATCAATGGAGATCAATGACAGACCGGGGCGTATTATCATCTTTAAAGACATCACAGGGATGAGAGCCAAACGTGGTTTTTAAGACAGGTATTAGCAGATTACCAGTTCATGAATAAAGCATGAGTGTTGTTTTGCCCGACAAAACCAAAGGGAGAGAACGAGGAGAGTATTCTCGTTTAGTAGACGAAACTTCAGGCGTTTCGAAAGTTTCGGTTTTTTTTTTTTTTTTCTTTTGGCCTGTTCTTTTTCTCTCTCTCTCTCTTTTCCTTCTTTCGAATTCTTTTGCAGGGTTTGTGCAGTTTGTTAGCATTTTCAGATAACGTATGTCACCGTCGCAAATTGCATTCTAGTAAATGCCTATTTGGACGAGAAAAATGATTTTCAAAGTAAATATTTGAGGGTGGTGCATGAAATATAATTCATTTTCACAAGAATACCATGTTTACGGGCTCCTACAATTTTAAGGGATTCAGTTGAAGAATCTAACGTGAGAATAACGAGGATATTGTTGAATAATATGACTGGACAAGAAAAGAAGCATTCAAATTGTCATTGATATTTTCCTACCTTTTCAAGTTTGAAAGCCCAAAGTTGCCTCGGATCTCAAATCTCTCTTAGTCGTCATCATAAATTGCATTATAATAACATTTATCTCGACGACAAAAATGATTTTCAAAGTAAAATGAAATATTAATTCATTTTCGCGTAAATACCATGCTTATGGACTCTTAATAATTTTAAGGAATTTAATTTAAGAATCTAACATATGAATGACGAGGATATCATTGAATAATATAACTGGATAAGAAAACAAACATTCAAATCGTCATATATTCTCTTACTTTTTCAAGTAAGAAAGTCAAAAATGTGCCCAGGATTGAGATCTATCTTTAGTCAAGAAAAATCTCTTCTTTTTTTCTAGCCGGCACTTGAACTTTTGACCATGCTTGGCCATAGTCCGCTCACTCCGCTTGTCATTTCTTATGGAAGAAAGCCAAGATTGAAAGCGATCGTAGTTTGTATAATGTCAGTGTATGTAATATGTCCGAGATATATTTACCAAGATAGATAATCTATGTTATATTTTATATGTACAACAACCAATGGAATGTTCAAAGGACACTCAAGGCATATAACGTGGCTATTGTTTTAGGTCCTACGCCAGCCAATTTAATTGCCAAATCAAACCATAAAATTTAAAAGGGGAAGCCAACTAGAATTTCAATATACTTTTATGATATCAACCCGAGATCTCCATATCTTGATCCTTGTAATTAATCAATAAATTGTCTATTCTCATACACCTAATCCCCTTCTTTTTCCTTCCTTTTCTTGCCTTTTTCGGTGTTATCTCTTGAAGTTTATAGCTAGCCTCGTCTCTTTTCGTATGGAGAGACCAAGCTCGCAGTGCAGATGCTACTTGTTGTCATCGAATATCTCGCGACTTAATTCGAGTGTGATCAATGCAAAGCTCCATCTTTTCGATGTTGCATTTTTTAGACCGACACCAGCAAACCAAGTCCAGATAGTAATTATAACTATAATAACAACAACCGCAATTATTAGAACTATAGTCATATTATCTTTTTGTTGGGGGGGGGCAATGTCTCTGGGTCCCTATCCTCATCACCACCATAATACATAAAGAATTGTCTGGTGGATAACACACGTCTATCTTTCTTTTATCCCCCATCCAAGTTTAGACCTAATTCCATGAAGTAAAAAGCCACAATAATGGTGTCTGATGAGGAGAGCACTCAAGCCTACGAGAGATCCGAGAGCGACAGCCAGAAAGATACATTACTCAGTGAGAAATGGGAGTGTGCATTCCACACGAAATACCACCAACTCCCAACTTCCCCATCATCGAATGCATTAAAAATGCTTTTGCTTTGTGCGTGACGTTCCTGTTGATTGGGTGCACCTCCATTCTTTTCGTACGTGCTTATGCCACCATGATGAACACCACCGCCCCCCCCATCATCATCGGTTTGGTTGTGTTGCGTCCGATCATGGCTTTGGGTGTCTGCTGATCCTCTTATAGGAATTTCAAGCGTTTGAGATGACTTCTGTGCATGGGGAAGTGAAGTGACGAGTTTGTTCTGTGAATCAAACCGAGTGTCGGTAGCAGCTGCGATCGGTTTTAGATGTCGGAACTTAAGCTATGCGGACTTAGGATTTGAGGCGAGCAAGAAGACGCCAGAAGATTTGCAGAAGCCTCGAAGGGTTGGGAGTACGGACAGCGAGGGTCCTCGGGATGTAAACAGTCGAGAAAAGGGTTTGTACAAATGACATACGTGTTGATCCTCATCGTTCAAGGTTTAAAAACAAATCGCCCCCCTTGCTCGTCATCTTGGAGTCACCCATAGTTAGTACGAGCCCGCGTACTGTGGTAAGCGATCGATATGGACGGGACGACGAGCTTGTGCAGACTGCCACATCATACGGGAATTAGTCAGATGTTCGAAGAATTTTGGATCAGATAAAGAAAGCCGCCACCAACGACCGTTTGTCAATGATAAGTGGAGATAGGAATGAGTAAAGCAGGGATGAGACGTTAATGCTTTCTTCACTACTGAATAAAGAATCATTGGTGCCCTACTTCTTGGGAATTAACGTCATTTTAGACAATGGTGGGGATGAAGGGAAGGCAAAAGGTCTGGTGCACTGAATGCCCTCCATTCTGTGAATTTCACGGTGAGACTCGTCAAATCTAAATGTTAAGAATAAGTTATGCATGTGGGTTCGAAATCTTATTTAAGGAGAAATGCTATCAAAAAAGAAATCTCAATATGTAAACACTGTGTGTTAAAGAACTCATTGCACTGATCACATTTGATTAACAAACAAAGTTATAGGTCACGATCTTATTTAAGGAGAAACGCTATCAAAAAAGCAATTGATGTCAAAAGAATACATTGCACAGATCGTATTTGATTAATGAACAAAGTTGCAGATCACGATCTTGACAATTGTTTTAGTTTCGAGTACTGAAAGTCCATCAAACCGAATCTTGTGCGTATATAGAAGCTCTGAAAAGAACACAAACATAAATCTTTTGCCTCTCTTCCTCGACGTCTAACCTCCTTAGATGCCTAGGGCTACACATTTAGCTTGATAAGGTGAATTGGTTATATGGGTATGCTCGCCACTTAACATTCCGTGGATCGGAAAATTTCTAACACGTAAAAGTTTTATGATCCATGAGTTTGTTCCATGACTCCTAACCCCTTCATGATATTAGAGCAAGTGTCATGCACATACATAGACACCTACATATTCTTACATATATCTCTCTGAAGATTCGATAGAGTCTCATCTGCTTTTATTCAACTTTTGATCCTGTCGGGTCTATGGAGCACCTTATAGGCAAGAAGCACACATGCTATTGGTAGACATTAGCTTTATGGTGACGGCACGTAAATGTGATAGTGAAATTCCTAAGCACAATAGGAAAGCCAGCCTCGGTAGATTCACAGGATCTCTCGTGTTCACGAAAACACGGCATTCACTAATCAGGTACCCTTCTTTGGTCCATTCGCAAACAGAAAATCTTCCAGTTACTAGATATAACCCAAACATGTTGACTCTGGATTTGTCCATGTCGACGTAATGTTATTTCGAATCGTCCTTAGATCGAGAGGACGTTGGAATTCGTTTGATGTTATTGTAAATATTCAAATCAATAGAAGCCGAGGTGCAAGTCGATGACGAATCGACGCGGTGGTGTTAGTGTCCCCTCTGCTGCAAACAAAACAGAAAGTGGTGGAGAACTACACGATATGACCGAGCGCATGCCTTTGAATTACGCAAAGATCTCTTCTAGTGCAATTCTGAGACGATGGGATTGTTCCAAGGACGAGAGGAGAGGAGAGGAGATATGAGCATTTCCGAAAGCCACTAGAAAAAACCCCACTTGAAGACAATAATTACGGGAACACCACTTGAAAATGGGGTACCAATTCCCCAAAAATGACGTGTATATATCGTATGTGGAAGAGAATGGAGGTTTAGGGGAAGAAACAAGTGGGAGAACCGCCTTGAGGTGGGAGACCCCGCAATGTCACCCCCATATTCCCTCTCTATTGGGAAGACAAAGATAAACAGGAAATTAAGAGATCTCACGGTGATGAAGGTAGACACCACGTCAGAGCTTCAACTCTTGCTACTACCAGATAAGCAAGTATAGTAGCCTCCCGCGTCTGGAGTATATGAGGATTGGTGAAAAGCCCATTACGGAGCTAGCACGCCTTATGGCACTGTTTGCAACCACAGGCTAGCTTCATATTCCGGCTGCGAACAGTACCGGATTCAAGTGTTGAATCATATGCAAGAAAACAAAGGCGACATGAATATGGATACGTGCAGAAGAAAAGCTTGGGGAACATAGGGAGGACCATTTCCCCTTGAGCAACCCTTCACTCAAGAAACTATTACACGAGATTCTATAAAAAAAAAAAAAACATTAACCTTGCGAAACGTGATTATCCAAATAGTAGGATTCCAAGTACTCAAACGAGCGATTCAATTGTTTTTCCAGGTTTCCTTCTTCCTTTTTCAGAAAACCCAACTTGAAAACTTAAACTGATAGGTGGAGGGAAATTATATATTTGTAAATAGCATTTAAATCTTTTTACTTAAACTAATACTAATAGATGGAGAGAAGTCACATGTATATAAAGAGCATAGAAACCTTAAAGCCAAGCGACGTGATATACTTCAACATTCTTCTTTCTCTTCTCGAGAGTTGGCTCGCGAGCAAGTGTCTTGTTTCTCCATGCACGTCAATAACATAAGCGGTGGATACCCTATGAGAAGCATTCACAAAGAGAGAATGAGGGCCTCGGCAGCTTTAACTTCTGCGCAGAGATGGCGACGGGGGTGGGCCGGAGAATTCATAACGTCGTGGATTTTCTATCCCATGAAAAACTGATGTCCAATGGGCACCCCCCCGGTTTCCGCTGTGGGCCTCGGCTAGTCCCAACACAAATACACAGAGGCCCATCGATTTTCTACCCAGAAAGCCCAGAAAAGGCCCAACCCACGAACCACCCCCATCCGCGCAAAGGCCCAATGGGCCGAGGGCGTATATACACGCTTCCCCTTCCTCGCGCGATATCTACGTCTGTCGGTAAACACCGCGAGCATCTCCGGCGGGTCAACACCTGCAATCATGACGGCGACTTCGACCGCAGCGCACCATCGACAAACCACGTTGAGGTCGCCGCTCGAATCGATTGCTCCCGGGGAAAATCGAAAGGACGCGAGTGGCGCCTCCTCCCGCCCTTCCCCTCTCCCCGCTTCTTCTTCCTGCCCCCTCTCCATCCACCGGAAATTCTTTTTCTTTTTAAATCTCCATTATCTTTACATTATCGGCAATGCGATTTGATTCGCCACTGCTGGCTCCGGATTTTCGAATGCTGTCGTTTTCGGAGAATTCGGGGGGGGAACCGCAGACACGACCCCGATCGAGAGAAAGACCTCCGGATGTGACTGCGCATCCTACGTTGATTTTTTTTTTCCTCCATTTGTTTTGGTTGGAGAGATGACTGTCGGGAGGGCTCGCGGGGAATCTCCGGAGGGAGAGCCGGAGCGATGATGTGGCGGCATCCGCTTCAGAGGAGGGACCGAATCGGGAGTAAATTATTGACGGTTGTTAGCAGGATTCGGTAGACGGACTGACGGATTAGGTCGCGATGATATTATTGTTGGTTTCGCTTTGGATTTTATTACGCTTTTTGTTTTTCCCCTTCGAAAAGTGGGTGATGCATAATAATTGGCAAAAAGGGTGCCTCGTGTCGTTTTTCACATCGAAATCCTAAGATTATATAATTCTCTTATCACCTTTTATACGTTCGAGATTTTACAAATTTTGTAATTTTCCGGTTATGTTTTTATGGTTTGCGGCCTGCCCCGTTGCGCGATTGTTAAATTCAGTGCGATGTCTAGGTTTCGAGGACATGGGTCCGTCCCCTATTGTTCACGAAGTAGATTAAAAATTAGTGAAACCCTCAAGCAAACAAATTAGTCAAAGCCAAAGCAGATTAAAATAAAAAAGAGAAGAATAAAATAAAGATGAGTTTTTTTTTTTTAAGGGTCTAGAGAGGGAGGGGGGTTCAATCAATCATACAAGCGTTCTCACTTCATTATCGCCATCCCATCATCCCATCATCTTTTTTAATTTCGCTCATTTTGTCAAAGTCCATCAAAACCATCTCCTACGCCACACTTGGCCCCTTCTCTCTCTTTCTCTTTCTCTCTCTCTCTCTCCCTCTCCGTCGTCGATCCCTCCTCCGCCGCCCGACCACCGCCACCTAACTTCCCGCCGGCGGGGCCCGCCTCTCCCCCCCGATGGCCACGCCGCCGCAGTTCTCCGCGAAGCCCCCGCTCATGGCGGCGTCGTCGGCGGCGGCCGCGGCCATGGACATCATCGACCAGATGCCGGACACCCCGCAGCGCCACGCCTCGCACCACCGCCGGGCCCACTCCGACACCACCTTCCGCCTCGACGACTTCCTCCTCTTCGACGCCTCCGACCTCGACCTCTCCGGCCTCGACCTCCCCTCCTCCTCCTCCGCCGCTACCACCCCCACCCCGTCCCGCGGCGGCGGTGCTCTTCCTGGCGCTGCTACTACTGCTGCCGCTGCCGCTGCCGCTACTTCCATGGCGGTGGACTCCGAGGACTCGTCCTCCAAGCCCTCGCCCCCGATCAACCACTTCCGGAGCCTCTCCGTCGACTCCGACTTCTTCGACGGGCTGAGCTTGACCGGCGCCGGCGGTGGGGCCGGCGGCGACGAGAGATTCGGCGCCAAGTCGGCCTCGGCGGCCTCCGAGAGGAGGGCGTTCCACAGGCACAGCAACTCGATGGACGGATCTTCGTCGGCGTCGTTCGAGCTCGACTCCTTGATGATGAGTGATGCTGCGAAGAAGGCCATGGCTCCCGACAGGTTGGCCGAGCTGGCCTTGATTGATCCTAAGAGAGCTAAAAGGTGTGCTTTAAGCTCTTTGGGTGTGCTCTCCTTTCTGTTAGCTTTGTATTGACTTCCGGTCTTTCAATGTATGAGCGCATGCCAAATTATTTGCATTTGTCTGTACGAAAGTTGCGGTTACATGATTCTCAATCTTATGGTTCGACCATATCTGGTTTCGAATCGTAGCATCGGAAGTTAGAAAACCTGGTAGTTTGCGTTCTTGCGCCTTCGACCTTGCTTCTTTGCAGTTTTTTGTTACGGCAGTTGGTGCCGTTGTGCTGCAAATGGTTGGAGATAGTTTTGAAATCTTTGTTTCCTACAATCGTTAACAGTCTAAATTGAACTGTTTCTTAGAGCAAAATCGAAAGCTTGTCGAGTTTTAGCTGTGAATATTTACTTTTATCACTCTTATGTTGTACTCAAGGGGGTTTATCTGGGTAAATTGCTTTCTCAAATTCTCTTTTCCTTACTGGATTTATTCATGTTGAGTAGGATTCTTGCAAACCGACAGTCTGCGGCACGTTCAAAGGAGAGGAAGATACGATACACAAATGAGCTTGAGAGGAAGGTGCAGACACTTCAGACAGAAGCAACAACGCTCTCTGCTCAGGTCACGCTGCTACAGGTATGGAGGTTGGCTTTCTGTTGTTGAGGTGGAGGGGGAATATGGGTTTTTGGGTTTATCTAACTCGGTGGCCTGGCTTCTTCTTAGTCAAATCCTACCATTGTTTCACCACACTTGAATCTTCTCTTACAATTTGATTATATTCTACTAGAAGGAGGTGAATAAAAGAATTACCCTGTAAAGCTCTACTATATAAGACTAAATGCCAAGGTTGCAAAAGAAAGGATTAAACTAAAGACGATAGAGCATGTCCAAATAACGACACCATACCTTGAAATCATTATTGTGGGGATGTTTCTGATCTGGAGGACTACTCTAATTTATAGTGACCCATTCATCTACATGTTCAAATTCATACCTTTAGTTAGGCTGGATTTTTGTTGGTAATTGATATGCATTAAGATGAATTGAATTTCATTATTAGTTTTAAAGTTTTATATCTAAGCTAGTCAACAAAACTTCGTGCAAAGGAATTTCCTGAAGCTAGTGTGGCAGATTGACATCGTTCCTGCGTTTTCTTGTAAGACTTCAGTTCTGTAATATAACCTCTTCTTTGATACTCAAAAGGCCATAGCAAGTAATAACACGTGCTGTGAACATCTATTGGAGTAGATTGATTCTTCTAGGTGTATATGTTGAAAGTAGATATTTCCATATAATGGAGTAAAATGTTTAGTTGGCAAAACAGCATCTATGGCCAGAAAGAAAAGGGCACAAAAGGTAAGGATGCTTCTACATGGAAGAGCAGAACGTAGCTTTGGAATTTTTCTGGGTTCCACTTTATTTGATAGATGCTTGATTATATATTCAGAAATGCGAGGTATAGCTACCTCAGAAAGTCCAGCATGATTCCTGAGTGGGTTAAAAATCGTAACGTCGTACCTGTCTGAACCAAAAGATTACACCTTTTTAAATATGATAGTTTCCTCTTACCTTATCTCCGTAAAAGTTTCCTCTTGATAGTACCCGTTCATTCCCATACTCGCCTCTACTTTTTTTTTTTTTTTTTTTTTTTTTCTTTTTGCATCTTAAATTTTGAGGTCATAATATGTGGGATGTGGTTCTATGCAAGTGAACCAATGGAATTGAGAAAAAGTTAAGTGGCATCCTAATGTTGCAACCACTCCATTTTGTTTGTTACTACTTCGATTTGGTTTGATCACGACTTCTTGCTAACATTTTCATTTTGGCTCTGAACTGTATATCATGTTGGCCAAAATCAGTCGTTTCTCTTCTTTCAAATAACGAAAAAGTAACATCAGTTGTTGCCACCAAACATCAATCACCTAGTTGCCCTAGTACCCTTGGAGGGTACCCCCTAAGAATATCTTATCCTTTCATAATTCTTCAAAGTAAGTGCAAAAGAAGAACTTCTGCCCCTTTCCTGCAGGCAGAAAGGGATAAACTAACGGCCAACCCAAAAAAGAAAAGATTGATATGCAAGATGTTGACGGAACTATTCTAAGTAGTAATTATCATTCCCAAACAGGTATGATTTGAAGAGCCATGAACCAGAATTTTTAATTATGGATGGCGCATTAGTTGGCAATATAAGTTAAAGCTCTAGTAACTGATATGCCTGATGTACCACCACTGTAAATGTGTTATATAGATGTAACAGAACATAAATTCTTCATCTCTCACCAGGCATTATTACCAAATAGAGGAATGTTATTGATGGACTAGTTGTTTGGCATGAGGGTATCAAGAGACATAAGATGATTAGGTGTAGTATTTCCCTTAAGCTTAGACGGGATAAGTCCTTATGAATATATTTGTTCAGCTTAGCTGCCTACTTTCCTGTGTTTCCTGAAATTACTTGCAACTGTTCGGTCTGGTGGTCTTTGAGGAGGGTGAGATTAGATATGAGGTATGGTATCCTCTTTGAGGAGGCTAATATAATTTGTAGCCTTATAAGATTGGTATTGTTCATTCTAAAGTTCAAATTTTGTCCGAGTTTTACTGCAAAAAGTGTAGCTCATTTTAAAAGAGACTTTCAAGTGTGGCAACTCATTTTTTGTAATTTGAATACTTCATTATCTTCGTTCTTGTTATCATTTATGCTGTCTATTCTATGGTATGTTCTACGCTGGTTCTTTTTGTAGCTTGGATAGAGCTTGTTAAAGACCAAGGACTTACCCCTTCCGGTTTTGTGTCATCACAAATTTCTTCATTTTTCACTTAACGGGTTGTCAATACTTTTTCCTACCAGACCAGGGCTTGGCAGCTGATTACTTATGCTGAGTTCCTTTTTGGAATTAAACGATAGTTGGAATGAATAGGTCCCGGGGCTTGTTCCTTGTCTATTGTACCTGATGGTGTAATGCTTGAGTCTTTAATTCATCTCGTAAAAGGCATCACTGACGTTAAATCTGTCTTAATTAGTCCTCATGTATTCCTGACTCACTCCACTCGGGCCTTTATCCTGTTTAAACCTAACCCCGCACAAGTATTACTGTAAGCAGAGTTAATAATGTTTTGAAGAAGGCTAAATGTGCAGGACCTCATTTAATTTGATGCAGAGAGATACTGCTAGTCCTTCTGTATTCCTGACTCACTCCACTTCGGCCTTTATCCTGTTAAACCTAACTTTGCACGAGTATAACTGTAAGCAGAGTTAATAATGTTCTGTAGAAAGCTAATGCACCAGAACCTCATTTAATTGATGCAGAGAGATACTACAGGGTTGACGGCAGAAAATAAGGAACTCAAACTGAGGTTACAGGCTATGGAGCAACAAGCACAACTGCGAGATGGTATTTTCCCTTTTAACTCTGTATCCAGTACCAAACATGGAGGTGTTGGGTGTGCAGTTATCTATCTCCAATTAAAAAAATTCCAAACTTAAGCAAAGGATAATTGAAATCTTCAATAAATTTTAATAGGCTGGCTAGCCATATAGCCATGCATTCAATGCATTTCTCATTATACAACTGACTTAAATTAATCATTCAAGTTTTTTGGAATTCCTAATTAACTAATTAGGTTCACAATCGCGCATGTCTCGTATTTCCATCTTGTACTTAGAACACAAGTACTGAAATGCAGAGATTCCTGCTCAAAAAAGTCAAATACTGAAATTGCACTACTGAAAGATTACGTCTTCAAAGAGCTTCCCCCCGGGCCCCTGGGGTTCTATACAATTGCAAACTTGAAAACTAAATTAGAATAGGTAAGATAAATCAACCGAAGTTTGTAATTAATAGGTCCCATGGATTGCACAAGTTAAGCTATTAGCAGGCATTCCCTAGACTCTTCCTTCATAAGCAATCATTCTTTAGGCCGGACATAAGTTTACAATGTTATACAGGGATTCTTCGGTGACGTCTGGTTATAAATTTATGGTCTGTCTTCTTTCTCCGGTTTTGGGTGTGTTGCTTCATAGCGTTTCCGTTTGAATTGCTTTCTTCTTTCCTGGCTTGCAGCTCTAAATGAAGCACTGAAGGAGGAAGTCCAACGGCTTAAAATAGCTGCAGGCCAGATGCCAGCAGTCAATGGTGCTCCTTTTGGAGGGCCAATCCCTCAATTTTCTGCTCGCCAGCCACCGTTGCATCAGTTTGGCGGTGGCCCGAACCGCCAGCAGCAGCAGCAGCAGCAGCATATGCAGCAGTCTTCCACCAATGGGCAGACTCGCAATGGACAGCCCCACCCGAGCTTTTTAGACTTCAACCCTAGGATTCAGTAACATTGTAACTTGTGAGAGAACCTTTTAGATGGGTCTGGATTAGTAGGCGACTAAGTTTTAACATATACGAGTTTGGGTTTCTCATATTTATGTATAGAATCATGTAGTCAGTCGACGATGCAGTTGGCGGCATGTTCTTCGGCTGTTGTTACTGTAGGAGTAAATGGGTGGAAGGCGTGGTGATAATATAGAGCACTTTATATTCGGTTCGAACCATGAATCAGCGGGCAAGAACCTCACCTAATGTTGTGATAAATTAGCGATTACGGTCTGTTTTAAATGTCATAGTTGTCGATTATGTCGAGATCCGTTGTCCTTTTCTCGAACTGGCTTTCTGGTTTATCCCGTTACATTACGAGTCCGGATCGAGATACCGTTGCTCGGCATCACCATATGGAAGGTTCCTCCGTTTCAACGAAACTCCCCAAAACCAATGAACATTACCTGAATGTTTTGGATGTTTAGGAGTGAGTTTCCTCTCGACTTCATGGAGATTACCCGTCTAGACCGTGTTTGGGCAATTTCCTGCTGCCTTCGCGGATGATGCGGGGCGGCCATCAAGTTTGACTTTCTTGGTTGGCGTGATCACTGAATTTGGGCGAATACTTTCCCCGAAGTACGGTCCTGTACCGGGGTCTACTTCAACTGCTTTTTACGTGGGCACCCGTGGAATCGAGATAATCGACGATTGGGGAAAGATAGGATCGACTTGGATCCGGCGAGTCCTCCCAATCAATCTTGATGTTGTGGATGGTGAATGCGGATATCGCTTTCTGGCCCAGAAAGGGGAAAGAGCCCGATTCTAGAATGATGAGTGTGTTGAACCGACCCCTGAGCCAAGGTACAAATAGCTATTTAATTGGTCAAATTTAGGAATGATTTTAGGTGCTCTAAACGTATGAAAGCTCGATGCATCCTAGCCTTTGAATTGGGCAAGTATGATTCTCGTGATCTAATGATTGATTAGCATTAGGTTCATATACAACCAGTTTAGTGACTTTATGAAGCAAGGTAAGATCCAATGAACATGGAAAGTCCATTGCTCGTGCTATGATAATAGTTGGTATGTTGTAGACTTATCAAAGAGGTGGCCCGGGTGGGATTTGAGTGAAATGAAAACAGTTTGATTTAAATTGATTTAATTCTATACAATACAAATTTAGTCATCTATACGGACCTTGTTTATATCTAACCCAACCCATATTTCTAAAACATTCCTATATATTTAACTAAGTTTAGAAAAATTCAAACTTTGACCAAGGTGAAAGGATGGGATGAGCCAGTGTGAAATCGAGTGACGGTAAAAGGAAGCAAGCTGAAGAGACAATCATAAAGGGTTTTTTATTTTTTGTCATGTAAGTTGAGGTTAAGTAAATTATAAACTCTAAATGTTCATATTATCTTAGACTTTATCATTCTAAATCTATTAATGACCCATTTATTGAATTATAATTAATTCATATAACAATCCGACTCATCAAATGTGTATTAAGAAAAGATTTTATGACATATTTTGTCGTGTCGAGCACGTAATAATCATATTCTAAACATGCTCAACTTTTCTTTTAGTAGAAATAGAATTTCTTTAGCGTGTCGCGATGGTCTTATCTCATATAATAGTGTTATCTTTTTTTCTAAAAAATAATTTCCTTTTATTTTTATTTTTTTATGAGATGCGTAGTGGGCACTGGATCGGGATCGCAATTGGGATGAATCCAATCCATTTTTAAAACTCTGAGGCGAAAAATCGCATAAAAGAAGAAGAAGAAGAAAAAGAAAAAGAAATCTCCAGATTACAGTATTTCATCATTTTGAACGACCTTGTCATTTTCTATAAAGACTAGAAAGAAAAAACGCGAAAATACGCCTACGACCTCTGGAGCTCTGAAATATTCTCTCTCCTCCCTCCCTTTCTCTCTCTTCTGTGTGTGAGACTCAGTCCAAGGGAGCGGCGGCGGCCATGGACGACGACGAGGGCGCTCCGCCGCCGATCTACCGGCTGCCGGAGGACACCCTCCACCAGATCTTCGCCGCCCTACCGCTCCGCCAGATCATCGTGTGCCGATCCCTCTCCAAGTTCTTCCTCCAAACCCTCACCTCCCCTCCCTTCCTCCGCCTCATCTCCCCGCTCTTCCCCCTCCGCCTCCTCGCCCTCCGCCCTCCCCACCACCACCACGGCCACCACGGCCACGGCCACGGCCACCAGCACCACGGCCACGTGGCCACCACCTCCTCCCCTCCCCTCCTCTACGCCTTCGACCCGCGCGACAACCTGTGGCTCCGCTTCTCCCTCTCCTTCCTACCCTTCCGGTCCCTCCACCCCGTCGCCTCCTCCCTCGGCCTCGTCTACCTCTGGGGCGACTCCTCCGCCGACGACTCCCCGACGCGGCCAAGTCCCTCGTCGCCTGCAACCCCTTGACCCGCCGCTACTCCGTCCTCCCCCAGCTCGGCTCCGCCTGGTCCCGCCACGGCTCCGTCCTCGTTGACTCCGCCAACCGCGTCATGGTCCTCACCGAGCTCGCCGCCCTCTACTACACCGGCTCCGGCTCCGGCTCCGGCTCCGGATCCTCCACCCGGTGGCTCAAGTTCTCATCCAACCTGCCCTCCAAGCCCCGCAGCCCCGTCCTGGCCTCCGACGCCGTCTACGCGCTCTGCGACATCGGTTCGCCGTGGAGGAGCCAGTGGAAGCTCTTCTCTTGCTCGCTCAGGACTCTGAAGTCGGCGCACCACTGGATCAGGCTGGAGAAGCACGAGTGGGGTGACGTGTTCGACATCTTGAAGCGGCCGCGCCTCGTGAAGGGCACTGAGAACAATATCCTGATGGTGGGCGGATTGAAGTCCTCGTTCGCGCTGAACGCCTCCTGCTCGACGATCTTGATTCTGAGGCTGGATTTGGAGACGCTGGAGTGGGAGGAGGCGGGGCGGATGCCGGTGGAGATGTTCCAGTGCTTCCAGGAGTCGAGCAAGTTCAAGGTGTTCGGAGGCGGGAACAGGGTGTGCTTTTCGGGGAAAAGGGTCGGGCGATTGGCGTTGTGGGATTGCCTTGACAAGAAAGCGGAGTGGAGGTGGATAGACGGCATTCCGGCGCATGGGGACGGTTTCTGCAGAGGGTTTGTGTTCGAGGCGGGGCTCACTGAGTTGCCTTGATCAATCGGCCAGTGATTGTGACCGGTTTTGCATGTGAATGCTCATTTGAGGCCGGTAATGTTTGACAATCATGCGAAAAATAATTTTTCTTGTTGTTATTGTTATTGTTGATAATGTTGTTGTATCAGTGGAATTTACTTGTCGACTTGTCTCTTGTTAAGTACTTTTGCAATTGTCCATCAGGTTTTGCCATTTAAATTGGAGAAAAAGCTTGAATTGTGATGATATGCGTCTTGAGATTTCACTTTTGAGCTTGGGTGTTTCTAGTCCCGGATGATGTGGGTGGCTTGGTGAACCTAGTGCATTAGGATCTATGATATATGCAGAAGATGGAACTAAGAAGAATGTGAGAATGGGGGAAAAGGATTGATAAAGATGAGAATGTCTATTAAACTGCCCAAGTCAGTGCTTTCTAGTGAGAGTTGGCTATATTGGAAACTATGATGCTTGAACATTAGTATAGTGCTAGTAATTATGACAGATTTGAAGGTGGAGTGAGAATATAGTGCAAAAATTGGGATTTGCTCAATGTCCTCTTCCTTTTTGCGATGAACAAGTGTAACCAGGTTATATTAAATAGGTCTACCAGGTAAACTCCCTATGTTGTTAACAGCATGGCAGAACTGTTGGGCACCGATGAAGCAACTGTTGTATTGCCCCCCATTTTCAGTATTCTCTTCTTTTTGCCATACTAAATGAGAGACCTTAGTAAAAATTGTCTTTGCTGTTTAATTGTCCTTCTGTATTAATGAATGATATGAGTGAACTCCTTTTGGCTTATACTTCTTGGTGGCAGTATTGCTTCTCCCAATGAAGGGCCAGCCCTAGGCCCCTAGCTAGATCGTTGCCATTTGGGCGGGAAACTTGTTACTTCTGGGGAGATTGTGATCTACAGTTTTGAGATTAGAGCTCTTTGTTGCTACCCCCGCTATTTAATTGCAGATAACTCCAGTGAAAATTTATTTTTTTACAAATTTGAGAACATGGGAAGATAGTGATCACAGGGAATAGGATTGTGGATTGGATGGAATTACAACTGTGTGTGTAAGTATAAACATGTTTTGCAATTGCAAATTAGTTGAGGGAGAAGGATCTATGTTACGAATTATTTTTACATTCCCTGTTCCGTTGAAAGTGTTTGTTATTATAAGGATGGAAAAGAATTGTTGTCTAGAAAGTATCTTTTCTGTCCACTTGAAAGTATTAATTTTTTACGAAACAACAAGGCCCTAGTGGAAACACAAGTGTCCCTTTTAATATATCTCTATTCTTTTTTTATGAAGTAAATAGAAAAGAAAGAAAAGGGACACAGCTGTAAGGAAAGGCAGGAACACCAAACTCCAATTTCCAACCAGTTGCTTGCTTATAGAGTGCCAAGGCAAGCAACAGTTAGTTCCCCTAGTTTGTTTTCAACCAGATGAATCTAAATAATGAAATTGGAAAAGAGGGATCCACCCATGTCAGCTGCCCTTCAAAAGTAAACATAGCTAAGGTCTAAGGGCTATCTGTCAAATTGTTTTTCAGTCTCTTACCTGCATGGATAATCGCTCGGGAGATTGTTTATCTCAGGTTTAGGGAATATCCACATTTGAGCTATTGGTAAAGCTTGTATGAACCCTAATTCCTGCTTTAGAGGCAGTTAGTGGCAGTTCTTCCTTCTTATTCTTCTCCTGTGAAAAGCTTCATGTTTCTATTTCCCTAGTATTTTTGGTGGCAAAGTTGCATAAGGATCTTTCTCTAAGAAAAAAGTGTTGTAAATTTATTGGAGGGAAATATTTGTGGTTTTGTGCATATCTCCTTTGCTTGTTGTGAAAAGGAATGTGCATAGCTAGTTGACCATTTCTTACTATATTTGATATTGTCTGACTCATTTGCTTTAGCTTGTTCCATATGTGCGACATCCTTAAAGCTGGAAAGGATTAACATGTGTCAAACGTTTCCACTATGCTTACATGCAAAAGAGATTTTATAGGCTGGTTAACTTAATCCTGGCAATAATGGAAGAAAACTGAACTTCTTTTGTAACAAAAATGTCTTATTTTGTCACTGTTATTACTTCATCCGTATCACCTTTGACATGTTGAACAGCATCATTTCCAGTGCTAGGTGTTGCTTTTGTCTGAGGTATAATAGCCTCTCTTGTTACCTCACTCTAGAACTCTCGGTCTCCCTTTGCGGTCTTCCCTGTACCCTGTCCTATATCTCATGCTTGCAGAAAATGAATTGAGTCCATGATTTCTAATACTCTTTCTGTAGAAATGCCTTCCAATATTCTTTTCTTGCACAGTATGTTTAGTATTCCACTCGGCTTAAAGGTCTTGCCCCTTGTCATGAACTTCTCTTTACTGAGGTTTTGATGCATATATAGGAACTTAAAGAAAGTGTGAAGGAGGAAGTTGGATTAGTACTTGCCTTTAAGAACAAAGAGTTGGTTAGATATTTTAATGAGCAGTCTGCTTGTGCATTGGTAAATAGAAACAACATCTGTATGGAATAGACATTTTAGAGTGAACGGAAAAATTTGACAGCAGAGTGTTTCCTCTGAATTCATGAGGTATCAGCTCACATTGTGCGGTGGCCAAGGAGATTGTGCTTGTTCCAATGCTTCACATAGGATCTCCATAACGTTCATGTGATTGGTGTGGACTGATTTTTACATAACTTTTCAGAGCCTCAGGATGTTCAGATTCTTGAGAATCAGATCTTATTCCTGAATTTAATTGCTTTCACGTTGCACATAATGAGTGTAGGCTTGCTTGGAACTTACTATTTGTTCCTACTGGTAGCAGGTAGAAATGTTGTGATGGTTGAACGAAATAAAGCTCTGGCTTTTTTGGCGTCAAATGAATTTGCTTAATGTAGTTTGCTACAAAAGGGGATATTAAATGCATACTTCAGACGTTCTACCAATATTTTCTACATCAGAAATGCTCGAGACTTAGTAATTTATTGCTGTCTGGCTCTGATTCAATAGGCAAAGAAGTATGTTTATTATCAAGTATGTTTTATTTGCCCCCTGTTGACTTCTGTCATTGTAGAATTTGACAGGGAGAAACTGTACGGTGTGCTGGGTTTTGATATGAAATCTGGGATATTTTGAGAGGGTCGGGAACAATCTGGATTTTGTTGGCTATGTTTATGTTGCCAAAGAATTTATAGATACGTACGCAGTAGATCAACATTGTCGTGCTAAAGAACGCTTTGCGCGTAACGAAAGTTTCTCTGGACATTATATATCTCTTCTTCATGCACGAGTTCTTAGCGAAGGGCATGATCTGAATTCAGGATCTACCCTTTTGTGCTTCCTCCATTTTAGAACTGCAAATCTTTGAGGATGGTTTTGTGAATCCGGGGATTGCACGCTTTTTGTTTCTTCCATTTTACATGCACCTTATTACCATTCTACGTAGTAATTTTGGAGTAAGTTTTCCGATGTTGAGAACGAGAGCACGAGAGAAATGGGAACACAAGTAGTGCTGTTTTCCCGCGATTATCAACATTGTTATGCAGTAATTCGAGAGTGAAATGAAGTTTGTTCTATTGTTTATTATCTATGTGCAACGAGAAAATATTCAGTGATTTAGGAGCGTCGCACTAGCAACTGACGTGGTGTGTTACTCTGATCTAATTACAGATCGAGTCCAATCTTTCTCTTCCTATAGTCACAAAATTAAAATTAAAATTCTTCGTCGAACTCTCTCTTCCTCTAGCCACCTTGAGTCTAATGTCCACGCCTCTTCGTGGGCCGGCCACTGCCTGATGTCCAAGCTAAACCACTCTCTCCGTCGTCTTTGTGGTTGGCTGCGTCTTTCTGAGCATGACTTGCTCTGTTTTTCTTTTTGATATTTGAGATCCGTCCTGATCGTCGGCATCTCGACCTCGCTAGTCGTGACCATAGATGAGCCCGGTTTTAGATCTGGAAGTGTGACGCCGGTGTTGGCCAGTTCTGAAGGCTATGCCCTAAAAATTTGGGAGTCTAAAGCCACGCTTCAGATCTGAAATTTCACCGGTGGAGGTGCCGCCTTGAGAAAGAGAGTAATGACACATCGAGTTAACGGCAACGATGACAGACGAGGGAACTCGGCAGTCCGCTCGAGGATGGAGGTCATGGTGGTGAAGCTGTTAGCTTTGGACACAACGGTTGGTCGTCGCTCAATAGCCAGATTTGGTCTACTGCTATCTGCCTCGACCTCAAAGCTCCTCGACCTCAACAGCTTTGAGCTCGAGTCCTTTGCTCGTCCACGGCTGCTAGCGACGAGCTTAACAAATTTGCTGCTAAGCTCGGCGGCCACGGCGCGGCGTGGGCTCAATGATGGAGGTTGCGGCAGCTTTGATGATCGTGACAACTAATTAAATTTTTTTATAATAGCGAACATGTCAATTCTCAAATCACTAAATTACATATATCCGATAGTTGAAAGCCATGTATACTCTAAAATTGGAATAGCTTTTATTTGGGCTACTCGTAGTGAGTACTTAACCATTTGTGTTTCTTCAAGCTATCTCATTACGTGCGAGGATATTTATATCAAGGGTCACGCGGCATAATGACGTAGATGTGACGTGGAGGTTTATTTGTTCCATAGCAAGTTTACTATCGAAAAATATTTTCCCATTCATGACTTTTGAATTGTTTAGGAAAATGAGTTAATTGGAAAAAAAAAATTCATAAACAATAGAAAATCTACACTTCAGGACAAACAGATAACTTCCTCTTAAAAGTCCAAAATCATTTGTTGTCTAAGCTTGGTTTCCCTGGGCATGAGCTCGAGACCTTGGACATTGGTCCCCATGCTCGGATCTAGGAGTGAGCATATTGGACTGAGTGAACTAAGAACTGCCCAAATCAGATTGGACTAGCCGGTTTTGGGTTTGGGTGGCTCTCAAGGGCATTGGTCCAATTCCCAATTCCGAAGGAAAACCGGACTAATTACATATTTTTGTTATTTTTAAAATTTCTTAAAAATAGCGACAAATCCTAAAATAGCAACAAGTCAAGTTTTTTTTTTTTTTTGGGTGAAAAATTTACCTAGTTCATTTTCTACCCTTTTTTGGGGGGAAGATTTACCTTTAGAATGCTAAAATTTGGAGGCGGAATTACCAAGTAACCGGTGCCATCGGACTGGACAAGGTTGGTCGGGTCTACTTCTAGGTCCTAGGATTGTCTAGTGTGATTTCCAGTTCGATGCCCAGTTTTCGGGTGGGATTGAATTGAACCAAGAATCGATCATCCCTACTAAGTTAGATCCAACCAGTTTGGCCAAACAAGTAGTTGTGCTCGGGTCTTAGTGGCCTTGCCCGAGTACTCGACTCCACTCCTGGGTTCCCAAAAGCTAGGATTGTGACCAGGACTTCGGCGGTAGGGCTCAAGTCCTCCAAGGTCTTCCGACGTCTAAACACGGAAGATGGAGTTGCACTTGAGACAATTTTCAAATTGTATCTTCTATGATTTTCCCGTAGTAGATATCAAAAAACGACTATCTTTGCAAATTATGGCAAAATATAGGAAAATGTCATTTTGTTGGAAAAATAATTCCAGCGTATTCTAGTCTTACACCAAATTGATGCGGTTTACCCTATAGGGATGGCGACATGACATGACTCTTGGACAAATCAAGTTACCTCTGAGAGTGTTGCTTAAAAAAATATGAGATTGACAGGAATAATGCGAGTTCTCTATTCGATAATTATGGTCGTTGAAATCAACCGGTGACGCATGGGGAGGAATATACTTTGGAACTGTTCTCATCTTTAGTCCAATTTCTTTTGTCTTACGCCGATTTGGAACCTGTCATTGTCTTCAGATCTGTGCTTCTACAAAATCAGGAAGACGGCTGGATGTCACGGTACACCTCAGAGCGTGAATTTGGGTCGAATATGCTTGTGGCACGAACCATTGTTTGACTTCTCACATTTGCATCTATTGCACATTTAGGAGGTCTCCTGGATCGGGCTCGGGATAACTATGCAAAGGCAAATCCGACCGATAGTTCGCGTAGTTAGAATAAGCAAGAGTCATCAGGTCTTTTAACAAAAGGTTTAGTATCGACACTGGGGTACACTCTCACCGGTACTCATCGAGTGACCGGAATTCATCTCAATATCAGTCGCCATCGTCGGATCGATCGTCAAAATCCATTAGGTGAGACGTCTATTTGCAGCAATTAAAGCGTATCGCTTAACCTAAAGGCGTCGTCCATGTGGCTGCCCCGCGAAATTAGATTAGGGGGACACTCGAGAAATCGTCATCTCTGGAAAAGTCGAGATTGGCCCACCTCCCCCTTGTCGACCCGACACGAGAAATCGTCTCCAGAAGGCCCAAATAAAGTAAAATCTTCGATCTTCCTCTTTATTACAACATGTTCATCGAACCTGTCGACGAGGGGGACAAAAGCAAAAAGTCCGAATTCTGTCTCAAATAATCTCAGATTGCCGAGTCTCGATTAGATCTGCAGGCCGCCCCGTAAGAATGCCTCTCGAATTTTTAATTTAATTTGAATTAGGCACGATCGATGACAAGTGGGCGCGGCCGATCTAGTATTTGGCATAAATTTTTCTTATCTAGGTTCACCCGTGATTTAAAGTTCCAAACTTTTTTCGTTCGAATGATTGGACACTGAATTGGTTAATAAAACAATCTGTCCGCTCATGGATCAAGTTGGGTAGATTTGGACAGCTCGAGCGAGCTATCAAGCACTTTTTACTCTCTCGCGAATAAGGTGTCGGGTACTTTTTTTTTTGTTTACATTGCAAATTCAATGCTCATTGAGAGGGGCGGGCCGGCGGTCGCAGCCGGCTAATTCTTCAACTACGCGGGGCATACCCTTGAGATAGGCTAGAAAATGGGACAAATTTTCAAGTTCTCTCGAAGTTGACATTGGTGCACACTGCACATGAAAGGCTTCATTTGTCAAAATCATATTCACTGCGTTTCACACCTTTCCGACCTATTGAGCAGATGAATGTTCTAGCGAATAATAATATTTCATTCACGTTCCCTCTTCTAGAAACCAAAAGGACATAATATAAATGCAGATCATATTCCGATTATCTAATTTTAAGCAACGTGACTTATGAATTTTATTCTAAAGTGAGAATCTCACGAAAACTCATTGTGTATAAAGAGAACGATCTCATGCGATTTTTGTATGATAATTGCCGATCATTCTAAAAGTTTAAACTATTAAATAATGACATGATTTATTATTTAAATATTATAAACTCATTTTCACGTTTCGTCTAATCTTTTTGCTTAGTGTTAAGCGTGGAGATTTAATTGGGAAGGTAAATGGGGCCTAAAAAGATATGAAACTTTCGGCTTTAATACCATGTGAGATTTTTATAAAAATACTATTGACTCATTTGAAGTTTAAATTGTTAGATAAAAATGTGATTTATCAATGAAATATTCTAACAGGTGATGAACACAAAGTTGTCAACTGATGAAGCATATCCGCTTATTCTCCCTGGTCGAGCACAAGTAAGCAAAATCAATATTTGCAACTGAAAATTTTGTAGTGAATGATGGGTTTAATAATTGAATAAATATAATGGGTGGTTACGAATGCAAAGGGATGCTGACCTTGAGTTTGACCGTTTAGGAATATCCACCTAAGGTTTAATAAAATATACTGGGAGTTAGATGTAGATGAGTTATATTTGTATCGTTTATATAGACATGTTTGGTAACCTTCCTATTTTTCTGTTTTTTTTTTTTTCCTTAAAATATGAATAGAATAGAAATTCGTTTGTATATGTTTTCATTTCCGGTAACAAATTTGTTCTCAAAAATAGATTTGAAACATAATCAATAAGTAGAAGAAAATTGTTTATTTATTCCCGAAGACAACTAAAAAATAAGCCCAATATTTTTTCTATGTTCTTTTTTTTTTTTTCTCTTCCTTCTCTTCTTCCTCTAGCTGGTTGTTGGCCTTGGCAATGGTTGATGGTTCGATGACCTCACGATGGCTAGTGAGGCTCCCTCGAGGTCGACGACTAGCTAGAAGAAGAAGAAGAAGAAGAAGAAGAAGAAAAGGAAAAAAAAAAAAGAGAAACATATAATAAAACTATTAAAAATTAAAAGAAATTATAAGTCACAAAAAAATTTGGAGTTGTACTAAACACATCTCTATTATAGGAATAGAAATTTTGTATAATTACCAAATTTATCTTTCTGTTTAGGAACTTGTCCAAATAACACAAATAAAAAAATCATTTCCGAATATAAATTATTATTGGGAACAAAAACATTACCATACACATCCTCGCGATATAAAGTTTGTTGCAAAACCAAAACTTCAAATACCGGAACATGACGTCGGATACTACGTTGATCGACAAAATTTAATTTTGAATCTTGAATCTTAGATTAATTGATGAGAATTGCAATAAACTTTTCTTTTAGCAATGATACGTGAACGATTGATAGCGTTGTACAAAACTAACAGTTAGAAATGCATGGTATTATTATTATAATTGTTGTTACTGCAGTCCTCATCGTCATTGTCATACAACAAAAAAAAGAAAGAAAAAGAAATCATAGTAAAACCTCTTGCATACGTGTGTCGGGCATATATATAATTATAGATTATCGACGATAGGTTATTATGCCGAGATAAAAAAATATCTTCTCAGACACAAAATCGTTGCAATTTACTAGTAAAATAGTGAAGAGAGAGGAGAAGGATGGGGACAATTAAGTCAGTGCATACGGAATTTCCTACAAATGTGGAGGAAAACACTGAAGTCATTTTTTCTTCTTATAATAGAAGCGTCCGATTCTAACAATTTGTAATCTCACGTAACACAACTCGTACAGAATATTTCGTGGACCATATTCTAGTGATTTATAATCTTACGTAACACACTTAAAACAACTCGTACAGAATATTTCGCGACCATATCTTTATGCAGATGATCACAGCATCGGGGCCCACCTCAATTCCATTAAATAACACACGGCAGCTCACCAACTCGCTTCGCCTTCGCTTCGCCTGTTTTCTATCCCAATTTTCATAGTCCTAATTTTTTTTTTTTTTTGACAAAATAGTCCTAATTGAATACACGTTATTCATTTAATTATTTATCCGTAGGTTGCTTGACGAGCGGGGGATTGGGGATTGGGGATTGGTCCCCGGCCGGGTCACCTCCCGTCCCCTCACGGCGCCACGTCACGGCCGCGACGGGGGAGCGCTGGGGAGGGCCCCACTCCCCCCGGGAAAGGGAGCCAACGGCGAGTGCAGAGGAAAGGGCGCGCGGTTGGGGCCCACGCTCCCCGGTCCACGTGGCGGGATCACGGGGGCCCGGTGCGTCGTGTGTGGGGGTGTGGGGGTGGGGGGCGCGAGGCCCGGTGGCTCTAGCATCGCCCTCGGCCCGAAATCCGCGTGACCCGCGTAATGAAGGACACCGACTTGGATTATTAGTGTGGGGCATCGAAATGAAAGGTCCGGTCCCGAATTAAAAAAATAAATAATAATAATAATTAAAAAATCGAAAGGTAAGAAAGAAGAAGAAGCTAATTATTAAAAAAAGTAAAAAATCATCACATGGAATTAATTTTCTCTTTGCACAGTTCCTAAGAAAGTACGTGTGATAAAATTTTAAAATAAAAATTGATTTTTGACAAGAAATTAAGAAGTTAAAAATTTTAGTTTCGATTTATTCTTCAAATTTATTTATGGAATAAAAATTTATTTTAGAAATAGAAAAATTAAATTACGTTCTTAAATGGATATACATTCCAAATCATTAGAATAATAGAGAAATAGATAAGTAGAAATTTTATTATGTACGCCCCAAATCGGTACATCTCCATGGACGAAGCATGCCGATTTTGCTTCAAGAGATCTGTCTAGTTTTGAGAATCTGCTAAAATCTTCTAACTTTCCGGGGACGCAACAATTGATTAGGGATGATGGGGGCCACGAGGGAGGGTGCTAGTTTCGGATTTTTAGTTTATATTAAAATCCAAAAGAAAAGTCCGAAATCCTATCCACTCTCCACTTCCCCGTGAAAAGGGAGAGAATTTTTAATTTCAAAAAAAAAAAAGAGAGAGAATAAATAAAAAAATGACCCGGTCTCCCCCCCTCTCCCTCTCTCTCTCTCTCTCTCTCTGGCAATTCTGAGAAACTGGATGATGGCGGAGTAGCTGAAAAAGCAGCACAGTACATATCTCTCTCTCTCTCTCTCTCTCTCTCCTCCCAGCTGCGCCGTACGCCCATTGACGAAACTGCCCCCGCCCCCTCCCCCGGAACTCTCGACCAGCCCCCTCCCCCTCCCCCTCCCCACCTCGTTGTCCTCCCAGATTCCATCAACAGTCAAAGATCCTCTCCCCCACACCCCCTCCCTGCTGATCGACAGCTCCTTCTCTCTCTTTCTCCCTTCGTCGCGCTTTCT
Source organism: Eucalyptus cloeziana (assembly GCA_014182715.1). Lineage (NCBI taxonomy): Eukaryota > Viridiplantae > Streptophyta > Magnoliopsida > Myrtales > Myrtaceae > Eucalyptus > Eucalyptus cloeziana. The sequence goes on from CM024639.1 coordinate 32,638,721, forward strand.
CTCTCTTCCTTCCCACCCACTCTCCTTCCGCGGCGCCGATGGCGGAGGGAGGCCTCGCTTGACGCGCCGCCCCGAGCTCGGCGGCGGTGGTCCCAGCCCCACACCCCCACACCCCCTCCCCCGCCTCTCTTCGTCGGTGGATGGATTTGATCGAAGGGGTCGGAGAGAGCTCGTCCCCGCCGAGGAGCTTCGTCGGCAGCCTGACCGGGAACTACGACGTGCGGAGCGATGTGTACAACCGGCTGATAGAGGCCCGCAATGAGGAGGCCTTGAGCAATCCCGACTTCCGCGACCTCCTCGAGGCCCACTTCAATAGGTTGCCGCCCAGGTACCCGCTCCCGCTTTCCCTTTCGGAATATTGCATGTCGCCCCTGTCCTGTACAGAAAATGGAGCGGGATGCGGGATGCCGTTTCGTGGTTAGAATAGAATGTGGATTAGCTTTGACGGGGGTTGTCGGGATTCGGAGGGTTTTCGCGAGGCCGGTCGCTTCTAGGCGAAGCTTCGCGGTTCTAATCGACGTGTTCGTGAGTCATTCGTATTACTGCGGGCGGCCGACGGCACGCATGTATTAAACCTGCACATCTGGAAAAGAAGGGTGCTTAGAAATTAGCTTTAGCTCGTAATGATTTAGCTGCGATGGAATGCTCACTCGGTTCATAGGCACGACTTTATTAAACCTAATGCGACCATAAAATGGCTGCTTTCGGTCAGGGAGGAGGACGATGGTATGTTCCTTAACGTTGGCGCCTTATTACTTTATTCGCATCCTAATAAACGGCTCGACCAAGCAAACGCCAATGAATATCTCTATGAATTAACTGTAAGTTGAGACTTTTGTTCTTGAATTGCTAAATATAGAGGAGCTGTCCTGACATTGATGGCGGGATTTGTTAGTGCTGGTGGAATTGAAAAGTACCAGTTCGAAGTTTTCATTGCATAGATGGGGAAAAGTAATCTACTAGTTTTTGTTGTAATCAGCTCATTCAAATACGCAATATATGTACTGTAATAGTTCAGGAATACCTTGATGTCAATAAAGCACCTCGACCTGAGACTTACATTTGCTTTCACTTATTGCGATAATGGCACTCTCGGATAAAAACTGTAGGATCTCTTTGTGGTCAGTAACTTAGTTTACTAAAAAGAGAATGGTGAATATTAAGTATTCATGAATTATATGAGCAAAGGAGAAAGTTTTGTTGAAAGAGAAGTCAATGACTTGATATGAAATTTAGTGATAAAACAAAGAAACTTTCCTCTCCCTCTCCCTCTCTCTGTGTCCCCCCTCCCCCTTTTTTTCTCTCTCTCTCTCTCTTCCTTTTTTTGATTTTCAATTGAAATGGTTACTTGCTTTCAAAGTGTCTTCTGTCTTCTTTTCAGCGAAAGGCGCGACATTATGCAAACAAACATGGCTGTGTTTTTCCTGTTCTTTATCAAGTGTTCATTGCACCACTGTGATTAATAGCCAGCTTGTGTTGATGGTGATAAGCTTATTGGTTCTTATGCTCTCATATATCGCAGTTATTTGCTTGATGTCAACATGGATAGAGTGGAGGATGTATTGTTGCATCAGAAACTTCTTATGCAGGCCAAAGATCCAGACAAGCGTCCTGTTTTCCATATTCGTTTGTTGGAGGTACTTCATTCTAGCCGTCCCAACCGCCTGTCCCATTCCTTTCCTTTCCTCATATTCCTTGGTAAAAACATTCTCTCTGTGCACGCGTGCGTGATTAAGATAGAGTATGGATGGCCGAAGAAGTTTTCAGTGTATGAGATGTCATCAGATAGTTTATAGTTGGGTGGCTAAATGAGTTCTAAAACACAAGCATGTAATTTTGATACGCTACTTGGATTTTAAACTAAGTTGCCAGAGGTGAATCCGGATGACCTGGATGAAGGTGAAATAGCGACATTTTCACTTGTGGTTTTGTCTTTCATGAACTTGGTGATGAAACTTGAATTCACCATTTGATTGAATTGAATTGGGTGAATTGAGTTATCAGCATATATAGGCATTGTGTAACTTACTCAAGTCATTGACTATCAGTGATCGATACTGTTGGCTTTAGATTTTCTGTGTGGTTAAAAATTTAATTTTTGGCACATTTTCCTTTTTGAGGACTGTTATTGCTGATCCCTACTGGAATTTCATCCTGTGTCTGTAAACATCTAATTTGCCTGGTCCTTGATTAAATTTGATTTCTATGTTTGTCTGAGGGGATTTACCGTCTCTTTAACTTTCTCTTGATTGCTTGGTAGAAGATACCTGTGAAAGGGGACGGTGATGATGATTTACGGACAAGTACTTCAAAAGGACCTTGGTATGATGAAGACAATGCAGCCCATTTGCCATCAGAGAATAGGTATTCTACCTTTCCTTCTCAGCTTCAATCGGTCGGAGTTGTCATTGCTGATACCGATAGTTTTCTTTTGTCAGTATGGTAACGGAACCATAATATTCTCTGTTTTGTTTTTCTCCAAATTCATTACAATAGCAGCAATGGTGATGTTGCGAATGAATTTGAACCTTGCTCTAAGCTCGAGGACCTCAATTTGGATGTTAGAAAGAACTCCAATGACGTGCAGGGAAGATATCATCCAGAGACAAACTCAAAACGGTAATCAACTTCAGAGGTTGTCGTAGCCATCGATGTGCTTCCACTGCATCTGCATCGTGTGATAGGTCTAGTGACCCTGCTATTGCTTTGAACTTTAAATGATTCAGGCAAAATGTTGCATTAAAGTTAAAATGAAAGAGGAAGGAGAAAAGAGCTTCCAATAAATTGTTTGTCATCCTCCCCACTGTTTTGTTTAAACTGGCTATATCTAGATAGTTAAGTGCAAGGACCAATGTCAGAAATCTATCAGTGAAGACAATAACTAGAATGACTAGAGAGTTCACTTTCCATCATTTTAGTGCCCGGTTATGTGGGATGCAGGTAATATTACTAGATCTTGAGACTTGATCATCCTCTGTAATAAGATGTCTTCCTGTTTTCTGCTTTATAAATCCCTTACTTTCATTTTTGTACTCGAGTTCTCCATCACCCGGACTCGGCATTTTCCTCTCTCTCTTTTTTTTTTTTTTGCTTGTTCTGGATTTCCATCCTAGCAATTAACTAGCTTGCTGGAAACTCATTGTGTCAAAATTAACAAAACATGTTCACTTTTCTACAGAGTTCCAGCATTCGACATGCTTAGGTTTCTTAGCTCGATAAATTAATGAGAAATGACCTTGGTTAATGGACTAGATCCTGACGCTATTGACTTAGGTACCTTGAAAATGCGTCTAGGGTTAAGAAAAGAAAATTTTTTGGTTTAATAAGTTCAATTAAAGTTTCTAAGACATGGAAGGAGCAGTCACGACATGCATATACTTGTTTCATATGTATCAACCACATTTGTAGAAAGCTCATGCTCAGACACCAGCAGTTCATTAGGATGACATGCACTGTGGCCATTCCTGCAAAGTTATGACTGTAGGATTCACATTTGTATTGTTCATTTGCCATAAGAAATGATTAAAAATAAACGACGGAATATCAAGAAATTATTCATCTTGATCTTCCACGGTAGGTGCAAGGATCACTATTATCTTGGCTACCAGTAGTTACCTATAGCAGGTTTAGTATTCTTATATATCTGCTCGGCAAATTTAACCTACTCGCAACTTCAATTGAGACAAACATGGTTTAAAATTTCTTGAGGAGCATTATGTATGGACATTAGGACAAATCAAACTGTAACTTGATCATTTCAAATAACCAGCAATTATCTGGATGAAAGATCTGTTGGTCAACAACTCCACATTTAGCAGTTACATGATGATAAAAATCTTGTTGGAAAAGAAAGAACAGTTACATCCACCATTCCAGATAATTGACATAGCCTGCCTCTTGCACATAGAAAATTACTGATATTGCAGTTGTGTTGTTAAGGAAATTAATAAGTGTTATTGGTGGCCTCTACCTTCTGTTCTCTTACAGATGATTTCCCAGTGTTTACTGGATATTTCTGTATGATGATGCAACAATCATCAGAATTAATATAAGATGCCTTCTAATATTTGCAATACATTGCAGGCAAGAGATATCTAATATTCCCATTCACGAAGTGATTTTTTCTACAGTTGATAAACCAAAGCTTCTTAGTCAGGTATCATTGAACAAAGTTATTTTGTCAATTGATTCTAATGAAAAATAAATTTGTTAGATGGGGGGTCTGTTAACATCTGTATTCTCACACAGTTTAATACTTTTCTGTTTTCTCTATCTTTGTGATGTTTTTTCACGAGGTCCTTACACTTTTCACAATTGGAGCCATTGTAAGGCGAACCTGCAGCCCTTCTTTGCCCAAAAACCTACTCTTGCTCTCACTTTCGCTCTCGCCAACACATTGATTGTTGAATCTCTCATTTGTTGCTTTCTTTTTATAATTCTTGTATACTGCATCCCTCCATATTTTTACTTTTATCTCCCTCTCTCCCTCTCTCCCTCTCTCCCTCTCTCCATGTCCCTTCCCTCCCTCTTCTGTCTGTAGGCCTATTGGAAGATACTAAAACCGAGTGCTAATCCAAGACCAGAGTAATAGTTGAAGGGCGTCCTCTGATCAAATATAATGGTAAAGACAAAAAAGGCATTGATGCTATGGAAATGAAGTGGGGATTAACATTGTTAAAAGAAAAAATATTTGGCTTAAGGAATCTTCAGGGATCCAAAACTGCACCAAACCCCCCAAAATGTACTGCATACTGCTATTAGGAGGTTGTGAAATATACTCAAGCAAGCAGCAATCCCTACCTTCAAAAGTTTGTTCTTGGAAATGAATCTTGTATAGAGAAAGGTGCAGTCCAGTTCTCTTTCCTTGAGGATGTGCGTCAGTCTTTAAAACCTCCTGCAGTTTTCTTTGTTTTTTCGGGTAAATTTTTAAGGAACACAAGCCAATATTGTATTTTTACGAAAATGAGTTGGTTGACCACGAATAATCACGAATATGCCCAATGTGAATAGTAAGTAATATGACCATCTCTACTAGCAACTTATTCATTACTTTTCCCTTGCAGCTTTCTGCTTTGCTCTCTGATATAGGACTTAACATCCGGGAAGCACATGTATTCTCCACCACTGATGGTTACTCCTTGGATGTGTTTGTTGTGGATGGATGGTACTCTGAGGTACCTTTAATTACTTACAATGTACTAGAAGTATTCAGAATTTTACTTTCATTTCCATTTGTGAATGAGAGTAAATCATGAAATTCATTTAGTAAATTATCAAAAACAATCTTTGGAGAAAAACTAGGGAAAAGGTTTCCACTTTCAGAAACTATGGTAATGAAGGTTACTTTCGCTCTTCTTACCTTACAATGGAAACAAGGTACGCCTTGAAGCTTTATCTGAAGCACGAGAGAGGGAAAAAAGGGAAAAAAAAAAAAAAAGAGCGGGGGGGGGGGTGTGTGGGGCGGGGACTAGCCTTGGTCTAATTGAAGTTTGTTGAAGATCTTGAAGCATAAAGGTTAAGATGAATGTGTGATGAATTATCATTGCCATCAGATTAGCAATCAGTAAATTTGATTGAAAGATAATTTAACTCTTTTGACACATAGCGAGGTAGCTTTCATGCTGTTGAAATATTTAGTTGCTTTAAGAATAATATCGTGTTCTTTTTACTTTTTTACCCCCCTTGGTGAAGGGGGAACAAGCACTCTCTCCTCCACCCTCATTCCGACACATAAGTTGGTCACCATGCCAATTGTTGTTGATATGAGTTGCGAGATAGCTGTCTTTTTTCCTGGGGAACTCTTGTTTCTTAATGGGCATTGTTCTTATATCCTCTATGAGAGGGATCCATACTCGGTTAAATTGTTGACTTTGCAATGTTGTGGTCAGGATACGGACAGTTTGAATGAAGCAATGGCAAAAGCTATTGCTCGAAACAAGGTAAACGCCAGTTCATAGCAACCCCCTTGTGCATTTTGCTCTCATATATAGATGTTACCTATATAGGAAGTCATATACAAAAGAAATGGTCTGATGGCCAGTGATAATTGCTTTGCTTTTACAAATGTAGTTGTGAAAAATAGTCTCTTTGATGTTGCTACTCATGTAAGTAGTGGAAAGTCAGCATGCATATTTTTTTCATTAAAAGAATACGTGTCATGCTATATCATGCTTTCCTAATCCCTGGAGATATTTACTAGTGAAATTTTACTTTATATTGCCATAATAAACTTTTCTGGTCTGATGGAAATTGAGTAAAAAGACCTAGAAACTTTGACATTTTCTTGTTATTATTGACATATATGCCCTTTGTTTATCTAGACAATGAGTTGTCAGTTCCTATAGTCAAGGAACAACTGGTTGGACTTTTCAAGATTGTCATTATTGTTGTCATTATGAAGTGAAGTTCTTTGATGCAATATGGCATTAAACAATTTTCTTGCTGTACCTCCTATTAACCAATTTGATTTAATATAATTCCATTCAGACACAATGGCAGCTCTCTGCTAAAATCAGGCTTCGGTTGCATAGTGTCAAATATAAATGTTGCTACTAATGTCACAAATCATTATGGTGGTCATGTTGGGACAGTGGGAACATTGAACTACATCAGTTTAATGGATCACAGGCTATTGTCCTTTCTGTATTAAGCTTCCATCAAATTGAAAATCTGCATATTTGACCTTTCCATCTTCAATTGACGATATAAAATCTTGATTGTGGAAAGAAAGTATTTTCATTTTGAAACATATATATGGACATATATATACATCTTCATCCCGATAATTGGTTAGGACTCTCATTTACTCTTGTTTCGCTGTGCAGTAATTTTGCTAAAATTTGGGACTCACTTTATACTTGTCTAAATTCACTCTTCTCCTACCATATTTTACTGGTCCATGAAATTCCACATTTGTTGGCCAAAACCCACAATATTTGTCACGATGTGTTATTTATGATTGTTATGATGCAACAATATAATTTCATTAGGTTATTGATTTTTAGTCTGTAAAAGAAATCACCAGTCTGCAGTAGAATCAGTTAAAAATTTGTTGTTATCTAGTATTTTCATAATCTGTAGATGTGATGCCATTGGGGATATCCATTTTCTTGTGTGTGATCTATGGGAAAAGGAATGATATCTTTGATGAGTGTCACATGTTATTATTTTTGTGGTTCTACATGTTGCTTTACAATAGGGAGAACTAAGTTAAATGACCATCCTTTTTTAATTTCAGGAATCATGGTCTGGCTCATCACATTCTAATTCAGCTGTAGAAAAAGCTTTAGCAGCACATGCCAAGTCTGCTGACTGTGAAATAGATAGGAGAGTACTCAAGATAGGGGAGAGAATTGGTTCTGGCTCATGTGGAGATTTGTGAGTTCGGCTTTAGTTATTTGTTCAACCTATCATTATAAGTTAAATATACTTGCCCCATCAGTTGCTCCTCCTTATGCTTTTGTTTCTTTTCTTCTTCCCTCATGAAGGCATCGAGGAGAATATTTTGGCCAGGATGTTGCAGTTAAAATCCTGAAGTCTGACCAGTTAAATGATGCTCTGCAGGATGAGTTTGCTCAAGAAGTGGCAATCCTAAGGTAAGCTGATTCTACTATCCTTTAAATATGGAAGAGTTCCTTTTGCTTCTCTTATCTGGTATATTGGTAAAGATGATGTACAAAGACATCTTGATTTGTTTATTAATCTGTATCATTGTAAGTTTGTATGCACATATTGGTTTGTCCTAAATTATTACTTGGTTGATCTATATGTTCCTACTGGCGACGTACTAGCTACTACATAATAATTTACTTTGAAGTGAAAGAAATTGGGTGATAGTGAGGTTCAAGATAAAAGTAATTTAAATATTGATGCATAGATCTGGCCACACTTTTGAGTCATTACAATTAAGGGTATGCTTGATAACCACATTACATGCTGTATTAATTTCTAAGGACACACAACTTAATTGATTGTTTTAAGTCGAAAATCACTTTGTGCAGTAAGTAAAGGAGGACTTACTCAATTGGTTTAGTGATAAATTATTCGATGAAAATTAAAAGTCTTTTCCAGCTATATTGTGTAAATTTTCCAACAATGCTCAGTATTTTCATGTTTGGTAAGAAACTAATTAAATATATTGTTTTACTTTCATCTTAATCAAACAACTTTTTATGTTGATTTCCAATACTTATAACTTCAGTCCCTTAATTTTCAGCACTTATTTTTAAGTTTTATCAACTGAGGCCTAAGATAATTTTGTTTCACCTGTTGGAATGCTGATGTGTTAATATGTGTTCTAGAATTTGGATTGTCAGGCTCAAAGTTGCTGCTCAATTACTTGGTGATATTGCTGTGGCAGACTATCTTATAGGATTCTGTTTCTTTTAAACAGCATCACATTGATTGGCTGCATTGTCAGTACTAAATCATGTTTGTTTTTGGGCTTATGTGGCATGACTGCAGGCAGGTTCAGCACGAAAATATTGTTCGTTTTATTGGTGCATGTACCAAGCCTCCTCACTTCTGTATTGTAACTGGTATGAGAATTGATTTAGTTCCTTCGGGTTCTTTGTAGTGATCATTTAGAATTTTTATGTTTACTCTGTCAGCTTGATGTTACTCCTTTCCCTCATTATTATTCGAGTGAACCCATTTTTTTGCTCCTTTCTTACAGAGTATATGCCTGGAGGGAGTCTGTACAGCTATTTGCACAAGAATCATAATATCTTAAAGCTCCCTCAATTGCTGAAATTTGCAATTGATGTCTGTAAAGGCATGGATTATCTGCATAAAAGCAACATTATTCATAGGGACTTGAAGACTGCAAATTTGCTGATGGACAACCATAATGTAAGTACCACAAACTACTTTTTTTTGTGAGATAATTTACTAGCTTGGACAGCGATATGGTTAGCTACTCAAGTGACAATCATTGCTGTCTTTTTCAAACATTTGTTCTTTTGAGTAGTGAATGAAATTGAATCACTCTGTATGGATAGAGTTGTACTTCTCGAGCAATATGAGTTCTATTCCATACTGTTTCCCTTTTGTCTCTGGCAGTCGTTTTATTGGTTCTGTTATTCTCCCTATATAACTTTAAGAAGCATTCCTGTTACCATTTGAAACCTATCATATTATTCTCTGATACTGCATTTGAATTTTTCTCTTTTGGATAAAAAATAGCAAACAAGCACCAGTTTTTGCAGAGTACACATGGGTAACACCTGAGATCGGTGTTGCAAATTGTGATTTCTGTTGGCAAGTTGTTATTATAATGCCAGAAAATACTTTTAATTATACTGAACTGGAGATAGCTGGTCATCTTGCTTATTCGCATATCTAGTCTTGTTTTAGATTGTTTACTAGAATGATGATTTTCTCTAGTGTGCAATCAATGTAGTTGACCTGATTTACATAGATGGTTCAAATTCACTCCGTCTTTAGCAAACCTGAATGAGTCCAACCAGAGAGGGCCTACTTGTTAGCGTCTTTTGTTTGTCTATTTGCTTGATGATCCACTTAGGAAGCTGACTATCTATCTTTGTTTTGTTGGGTTTCTCACTGTGATGACTGCCTTCTGCTTGTCACTCCACCCCAAAGAGTTTAGGTTAATGGGGGATGAAATCGTAAATTTTATTTATCTGCTGACATTATGTGGTTGTCCCACCGTTTCTGGTTGGAAGCTTTATATTGATGGCGCCTCTCCATTTGTCCTTGTGTTTGTGTGTGTGTGTCTTGGGCAGCGCCCCCTCGCCCCCTGGGGAGGGGGGGCTTTTTTTTTGGTTGGAGGGGTGTTGAAGGATGGTGTAGCACTATTCACTTTATGCTGCAGAGATTTTGTTTGGCCATCTGGTGCTTTCTGTCAAATAGTTAAATAATGAGGAGGAGTCCAACGTGTTCTTTGTTGCAAGGTTGTTAAAGTTGCTGATTTTGGTGTCGCTCGATTTCAAAGCCAAGGTGGAGTGATGACTGCAGAAACAGGGACTTACCGGTGGATGGCTCCTGAGGTTTGACATTATCAATTCTCAACTGTGCTTTGTGGTGATAAGTGCGTTGAAGTTTATACTGAGAAAGTATGGCCAAATTAATGGTGCTTTAGAAGTTTTTGTTATGAAACCTCAATTTTTTTGCCGATATTGGTAGGCAGGTCTTTTTTTGTGATTGTTATCTTGTAAAATAGATCAAACTGGCCTCATCAGGAGGAATTTAAAGATTGCCAGAAATCTCTAGCATATCAACTAAACAGTGTAAACAAATCACTTGGAAGAGAAGATCCGGCAGCTCAGTTCACCAAGTTGCCATAAATACCCTAACACAGGGTTAAAAACTTCTTTTACCCAGTGAATACTTCATTTGACAACCATGGCCAATGATGTGAAGTTTAGAATATGCTCCGATGCATATTCTAAACCATGAACCTCTCAATGAGAATGAAGTTTAGAATATGGTCCAATTCCATCTTATTTGCATCCATGCTGGACTAATATCAGATTTTCTACATTCCTTTTTGTGGCCAGGTTATAAACCATCAGCCATATGATGAGAAAGCAGATGTTTTCAGCTTTGCTGTTGTACTTTGGGAATTGGTAACAGCCAAGGTATGCTTTAACCTAAGATGCAACTTTTGCTTCCCTTGCTTAACAAATGCAAATTCGTTGATCAATGATGTCGTGCTCTCCAATCATTCAGATTCCTTATGAAAACATGACTCCACTTCAAGCTGCTTTGGGAGTGAGACAAGTATGTATCGGAACATGAAATTATCAGGGTGTTTCTTGATATTATTGACCAAACGATACGTTACATCTATCTAAATCTCTCGCATGTTAAAGGGACTGCGTCCGGAACTTCCCGAGAATGCGCAACCCAAACTGCTTGAGCTGATGCAAAGATGTTGGGAGGCAGAACCAGGCAAAAGACCCGCCTTTTCTGAGATAACCATTGAATTGGAACACCTTCTTCAGGAAGTCCAGGTAGCCATTTTGCCCTTTGATAAATTTCGTGTTTGCTCTTTCTCTCTCTCTCTCTCTATTAATCTGAGTACTTCTCAGGAGCAACCTGAAGTATCGAATGGCACGTGAATATCATCACACGTGATTATGTACGGGATTTGCACAGGAAATGGCTGAGAATCCTCCTTTTTCCACGAAATAGTTATACAGGTTACATTGTACAATAGAGAGAGGGAGAGTGTGTGTGTCATGAGTAAATACAGAAAGTAGAAAATACTAGAGTCATAGTGATTGCTTTTCCGACTGACCTAGGGCACTGCGGGTTGCAAACAGCCATTAATATAATTAAAAGGGTTTCTGTTTTATGGTGAGAAAAAAATGATGAAGTGGGGTTCCTCAGGTTTTATGCGTGGAATGGGATGTTCTTCGATTTTGGATAGCTCAATGTATCATCAGGTGTTGACATTCACCTTAATGTATTTGATCAATTTTGGTTCCTGAAATCATGATATTTTTCCAGATGCATTTGTAGGTCACATGTATGTGACCTCAAAGGGTTTTACTATTTCTCCCTCTTTATCTTAAAAGGGAAGGTTCTAATCCTGAGATTGATCCTATTTTGGTTTTGAAAAGTCTAGTTTTGTCTTCTGTCACGCATCAAGTTTCAAGAGTTCTGCTTGTCAGTCTTTTCTCGTGCATGCTCGAGCCTTAAATGTCTTGTAGCGCCATGCCGCGATAACAAAGATACAAGAAGAAATTATTGCGGCCTGACAAAAGTAGCAATCTTGCCATCTTTGTTTGGTTTCTTCGGCAAGGAGGATTAAGAGAATCTGTTCGAATGTTTCCGCAGCACCAGTCCCTCGAGAGAGTGGCGAGCTCGACACCACTCCCCTTCTGCAGATTCAAATCATTCTCATTTTTTTTTAGGTTCTCCTTTCTTTCGGATTGGACCTTTCGTACTCAGGTAGTTCGGTTCGTCAGTATAACTTGCGATATTCAGTTGTACACCGAGGGTGTCCTTACTCAAAAGGGCAGGGCTGGATCTTGCCGAGGCTCGAAGAGATGTTAAGTCATGAGTAAGACCCTTTTCATTGCGCATAAAAGAAACGTTGGAGCATAACATGGCCTGTTGCGAGTTTCAATTTCAATTCATGTCGAGTAAATGTCACCCCCATTAGTATATGTTTAAGGCAAAATTGATGTCATGTGTTCATACATTCACGTAACGATACGGTGCACTGTGTTGCGGTCTTCCAGCGCCGTGTTCAGACAAATTATCGTTTGATTATAGCAAACAGAAGTCAAACCGCGAGGGGATGCCGACAATTTTTTTTTTTTTAGGGGTCCGTCCTTATCCTAAGGACGAAATCCCGCTTCCTTGGTTTCTGGGGTATCCACTTGTTTTAGTGGCCATAAATGACTGTCCGATTTGGTCTTGATTTTTGTGTTATGAAGACATCTCTCTCTTTTTTTTTGGCCAGATTATGAAGACATCATTTTGACTCGCACTGATTCTGGGAATGTGGATTTCTTACTTTAAAGTCGAATTTCACAAAATGTAGATCCAGCCCAATTTTGTACTTCTGAATTGATTGAGTGTACTTCTCCTTTTCTTTTTCAAATTCAACCATTTGGGTTGTTCATTGGGTCGCCACTTCTACTGTGGTGAGACTGTCTCGATCGTTCGTCTCGACCCACCTCGTTCAACGCCTTCCTACTTTTTACCTAGGCGCGTCCTAATCGGATCAAAAGAATAGACGCGTTTTATCGCTTTAATTATTAACTCTCTCTTCGATTCACAAATTGCCATCATTGGGTGCCAAAGCACTTAGTCACTTCAAATCGCTTTAACTACTCGCGCAGTTCAATATTTCAATAGCAGTGGCTCGCGCGGATGCATCGCCACCATCAACACGTCCGGGTGCACTCCAATCATCTCACCCGAAAAAGAGGAAACGGTGAGCTCAAGACATTTCAATGACGTTCCTATCAAATGGATAAAGACACTGCCATTTCACTCGCCCGCCTCCGCTCTCGTACAGAAGGCTCCCACGTGAGAGCACGTGCTTATGCGACTCGAATATTTTGCAAATGAGTTGGCCGACACTGACCTCGATCTTAGAGCAGACCCGACCACACGCGATTTGAAAAACCCTTTACCTAACCCCTTTTGTTTTACGTTCTCTTGCATGTTATACTGAAAAAGAAATAAATAAAAAGAGAGAGAGTAGAAATTGGCACGTTTTCGTTCCGTCCTCATACCAACCCGGCCCATTGGTTCACCAGTTCTAACACCAAACCAGCCTCTCCTTTCGCTGTCTCGTAGTCGTCGGACGCTCCAATCATTATCTAAAAAAGGTTACCAGCTAACACAATACGAGTTCTTAAAAATAAAACTGGCACATTCTCTTGGGACCAGCTGTCGAGAATTCGAGCTCGTTTGTTATTGTCATTGTCCAATCATAGTGTTCATAGTGTTCGTGGGACGAATGGACTGTCATGCTCCTAGTTTGATTGTATTTTTTGAAAATTTTAAAATTTAATTGCACTCCATGACGTGTTTAATAATTTAATTGTATTTTTCTAAAAATTTTAAAACTCATTTGTATTTTCGTGATAAATTTTAGAATTTTTAATATTCTTATGCCTAAAAATGAGTAAGGCATTATTGTGCAAATGTGAGCTTCAAATGAGATGGCCCCTGCCTCTAAAATTCGTTCTCCATTCCTAGGATCGATTTTCCTCTCTTAGCGATGAGCTAGACAAGTGACAACTCTACTCAATGGTCCAACGACAGGGCCAATTCGTTCTGAATCAAAATCCAGTTCGCCTATTTAATGGCTGATCAAATCAGTTCGTAGGTCTCAACCAACCCGAGTATCAACAAATAACCAGGTAGCACAAGGGGCTGCATTCCTCGTTCAACTATCGATCGACCTGTCCAACCTCAGTAACGATTAGTCGACTATCCAGAAAAGCCCTACGATGCGCAGTTGCCGTGAAAGAAAAGACAACCCCATAATCATACCAAATCAAAAGTAGAACTCTCTTCCTCGAGGGAGAGTGGTCAATTCCCAATGATAAATGCTGTTGACGTTTCAAATTTCGCACGGTACCGACTTTTCTTTGTGATGCGTGTATTCACCGGTTTACCTATTTAAAAAAAAAAAAAAAAACCATTCCCCGTTATTGAAATTTCCATGTGTTACACCTTTTTATGTTCGGAAGGACAAGATAAAATTGACGCAAATAGAATCTTTGCAAATGGGATACAGCTTACCAACGAATAAAGAAGATTATCTGATACTACGTGGGACGTGAGAAAGCTACCTTGAATTTGGACCATATCGATCTCTAATTTTCGACTAACCTAAATGAACTTTGTCATCTTACACCGCGTGATGTGATAGGACGGCACGATTTTTACAATAAGATAACATACCGACAATTCGACTGCATTTGATCCTTTCCGTTCTGCATTGAGTTCCGGCATTATATGACCGACCGTGTCATATTCTATTGTTCTATGTATTACATTCTCGATTACTAAAAGAGGTGCTATAGTTGAATTGCGATTCTTGTGTAGATGTTCTGATCAAACGTAGAAGATGGCCGATCCATCAGACAAGGCACGCATGATTATTATTATTTTTTTTAATTTATCATATGGAATTGACGAAGAGAAAGACAAATTAATGATATGAGAATAAATGGTGATAATGCGGATTGTTTATAATAGAACTAAGCAAAGCGTTTAAAACCACGTCGACACTAGAAAGAACTTATCATGAGGCATTTGACACTCTTAACATGCACTTGGGAATATTATCCAGAAAGTCTTAAGAGTATTGTAATGCGGTCAATTCAGTTCTAAACCTTTTAATTGTGTCAATTTAGTTATAAATATTTTCATAATTTGATAATTCAGTTTTTCTCGCTAATTTTTGCTGAAAATCTCCGATGTAGAAGTCTAATTAATGTTAGTCGTCCTAGGTGGCTTGGCTAATATTGATGTGGACAATTTTTGTATTTTAAATGAGCTTTTCTTCTTCTTTTTTTCCTTTTTTTTTTTTTCCCTTTGTTGGTTGCTAAGCCATCTCCAAGGCTCAGTTATCGGCCACAGCATGGGTGAGGTTGGCTAAAAGAAAAGAAAAGGAAAAAAAAAAAGATAAAAATCCAAAAAATATCTAAAAATTATTCAAGTCAGTGCACGGCATCCACATCGGCGATTTTCAATCAAGATTGTTCGAAGGATTAGATTGGCAAATCTTAAAAAAGGTTTATGATTAAATCGGCACAATTGAAAGGTTTAAAATTGAATTGTCACTATATAATAAGTTTAAAGTTTTTGAACAATTATTCCTCGGTTGCATGTCCTTTTCTTTCCTGCGGCAGGGGAAATTTAAATTATATATGTATAACAATTTATCATATGGCAGAGATGAAGAAAAAAGACAAATTAAAGGGGATTTGAAGAGGATTCCCTCCAATTCCACGTGAAGAAAGAAGATATTTTTCATTCCAATCGTCTTAAACCGAAAAGAAAAAATAAAACAGGTACACGTAGAATCCCCGATGGAAGGAAGTTCGCTTCTAAGTAGTGAGTTAGAAATGTGGATATCATTCGCATTTTCTTTTAGATGAGTTTATAGGGAGTGACGTCCATATATTTATACGAGGCTTCGTCTTGATGAAATTTCTGGGGACATAAAAAAATATATATAATTCTTCAACTAAGTCAATTATGTTAATATCCAAAATAGAAAAAAAAAGTGATAAATCAGCACAATCAATGTTATATGGGTGAAACACTAAAAATAGTTTCATATGATTAATGATCTCTCACGCAAGCCTATTAATTACGGCGCTTGCAAACCGTTGAATATTTCCTCATATTGCATAATGACTATGTTAGAAGACCTAATGCGATAATATCCAAAAATGTATGACAAGACAACTAAGGTGCACGCCTCAACACGCAATCAGGTGATGTATCGAAACCCTAAAGTTTGTCTCAATATGATATTGTTTATTTCCTCCTCCCATTTTTCTTTTTTCTTTTCCTCTCTCTTTCTTCTTTTTTCATATTTTTGACGTTCCCGATATTCTTTTTTTTTTTCTCAAAAGATGAAAAAGAAGATAGATGGCTCGCTTTTTTAGGTGAGAAAGAGCCTTCTCAGTCCATCAACTTGCCAATAGACGACGATTTGGATGATGAAAAGAAATTATAGGATATCTAGGGCTTTAATTTGAAGCAGACGTAGGATACATCTGTCGGTTCCACGACAAAACCCGGTCAATAAGGACGGACGCAATGCAACGATTTTCAACTCTAATAGTTTCTAATTCGTAAGAGTTTGGTGTCCAGAACTTGCGTTTGACTGGTACGTGCAATTTCCCTCGTCGGGGAGCACATATGACGAGCTGCTACATTAGCCTTTCAATTACATCTACACAAGAGAACGCTCCAAGTGTACATAAGCAGGATTATGGAAAGTAACGTACGTCTCTCGCAATGTTGATCGAGTCAAAAGTGGGTAAAGTCGAGTTGAAAATTGTTTCGGGGAAAAATAATTGATGAAATCCACGACTGACTTTTGCTAGAGAGAATCGGTTAGTTATAGGAATTGTACGTCAGAGTTAAAGTAACACCAATTCTCTAAGTACATGCACGGTCAATAGGAGGACGTGCGGGATTGTATTAGTTAACTCCACATGCATGAACGCCGAAAAAGACGAGGCTTCTCTCTCTTGTTTCATCCTTTTTTCCTTCAATCTAGAGATGGAAAAAGGAGAAGGCATCGCGCAGAGGATCTAATCAGATGCCTAACTGATGTGACAAAAAGCTATTTAGGGTTTTTCTCAAAGGAGTGGGTGTACATCAAGCTTTGTAACGAAATAAATTGAAAGAATCAGAGTCTCCTAAAGCCGCCCCAGGATTTAATTAATGGGTCTACTAAATTCAAAAGAAAGAAGGATCATTAGGTTGGAAACTTAGAACAGACAAAATCACTTTACTTTTCTTCGCTTGCCAAACAACAATAGATTAAATTAGCTCAATAATAGTGAGAATATTTCGTGAACTTATTTTATGTTGCTATTCATGGTTCCAATGATTCAAGGAACCCAGTAGTAAATAAAAGCCGAGTCCGTAATGCTAAAATTACAAACCACGCAAAGGTTAAGACCCTAATCCGCTCTCTTTCTGGATACACGAGTGAATTAAACTAAACTTAGTTTTCTTAATGCTGGCGAGCTGTGCACGCCCTACTTTCCCAAGTCATTTCCCCCGTTCTCCTCAATAATTTTGTCCCCATGTTATCTGGCAAAAGATAAGCTCGATTATCATGCCCGGGAATATCCGGGTACGGGCTTCGGTAGAAATACAAACGATTTTCTTCTTGACGATGGACCTTTCAACATAAGAAAAGTCTGCAACTCTGGACTTTTGGAGTAACGTGCGTTGGATCGTGTCGCTACTGTCACCTATCGTCCCATCAGGGGTCAGGGTCTAATCGTTTTCGTGAAGCTAGAAGCCATCATGCACGGAACTTGTCTTTTTTGTTTGTTTTGATTCTTTCACCTAAGGATAGTACACTGGCCGATTGCAGTCGCTTGCATGGCCGACTAATAGTACAATCGCTTTACCCTCGCTTGCATGGCTAAATCATGCCCACATCGCACGTACTCGTAGACTCGCCTACAAAACCAAAACAACGAAAGGAGTCCCTCGTGGACATGACTCATGACCGTATCGTAAAAGAGACATTGTTCTTTTACGGCGCTACTTTGGACTCCTGTTAACATTGATTTTTAGGTTTATGCAAGAAATTCTTTCGATAAATCTTGATGGTTATTAGACTCAGCTGTCGTAATTATCATGAAAGCGTCAATAAACAAAATGATTCAAGTAAGAAATGCATCACAGAAATAAAAGACGAAGACAACTAATTTGCTTAGATTGGCATGTGCCTACCCCACGGGGAGAGACTGACCGAATAGTTCGACTATCATTAGTAATTAGAAGATCAAAATAACTTGAAAAGTGATTGTACTCAAGTGTTTTGCAATCCTCGATATCACCCGAACTCACGATAATCAATCACAAAAGAAGAGTATTTTCCATGCTCTCAACACTCTTGGATGACGGCTCTCATAAGTTCTATAGAGGTTTCATTATTTTCTCATTCAATAAAAACTTTAAAAATAGGGTTTTAATGAGTCTAAATCTAAGCCGCATCGGGAGCCAAACGCGCCAAAATCGGCACGGGCACCCGGCTGCTGCGCTGAAAAACACAATAACTACTAGGCATTGTCCGGGAGCCCGCTTGGTGGCCTAGTTTGTCCGGGTGCTAGCTAGGCTGTTTCCTCGTCTGTCCGATCGTTCGCCTCTATCTCCATGGCCCCACAAATACTTATGTCTCGAGAATCACGAGTTTGTGTCGATTCCAGATCAAACGGATTTAAGTTCGAGCATTAATCAACATTAACGATATGAAATAGCTAACTCCGGAGCAAACAAGACTAACACATAGATTAAAAAGGGTGGGACATGACGGCTTTCAGACTGTAGGCTTGAGTTTTCATCCCATGTCATTGTTAGGCAATTATTACTATGTAACCGCAACTTAAAATATACGCCAAACATGAATGATTTCTCAAAATTAAAATTCCGTATGCATTAATATTTCTTGGACTTTCAATTTGACTGGTCGTAAAGAAGAAAATTGAAAATATTGGGTAATATTTAGTCCATCTAAACAATGTTGGACCATTCTCCTCTATGACTTATTGACAATTGATCTAGTATCTCAATCGGAAAATTAATTTCATTTACACGCAGGATTAGTTAGGATAATGAATTTCTGCATTGTCGACCAACAATCAATTACCATGCTCGTGAAAATAAAAAATAAAAAATTTGAAAGAAAAAGCTACTCCACGGTCTGTAAACTAAATAATGCGGAGATAAAATGTTCATTTGTAAAACTTATGTTACAGAATACTAAGGCAAATTTTTATTGGGCGTTTGAACATATGTGACGTGGATACTTGAATTTAGCTCATGTGTGTTTGGATTTCCACTTATAATTTATCATAGTTTTATAAAATTAACTTTGTAAACGGGTGTTTATTTTTTTCTAAAATTATGGGTCGGTCCTGATTTCATCAGGTCCATCGAAAGGTGCATGCTAGCGTCCACATAAACACACGTGCGCACGAGCATCCATGTGGTTCGGGCTCTTGCCAGATGGTAAGAAAAACTGAATGAAAAGAGTCGGAGGTGATTAAGGGAAAACACAACATTCATTTTATTATATAATCGGATCAGCCTCGGAATTTTCACAGAGGCTGAAAGCTCAAATTCGTCCATACAACAAACACTCTAAGAAGCAGCCAACGTACACGAAAACGATAAAAAATAAAACCCATCTAGATGTCTATTTATTCTTTCTCCAGCTCAGTTGGCCGAAGCTAACGCGGAAGCTCTCTCGCTTTTTCCTTCTCTGTATAAGATTCTTCGGCATATATTTTCTTTATTTCTTCAATAAGGACTCATCTTTGCCCTGCAAAACAAAAAGTTCACAACTTATATCAACTTTCTCTCTTCCCCAAAAGAACACCGGACATGATAGAATGGTAAAAACAGGCAGATATACGCGAAAGCATGCATGAATAAGAAAAAGTGACAGAGAAGCACTAGGAATGAGTCAGCTCAAATTTGTTGTATGCCATTGCAAAAAGGAGCATCAACTTTAAGTGTGAATTGCAATCGACTGCGCAAGCTCTTTAAGCAGACGTACCTTTTAGAGAGTATCCCGACAGTCAACCTCTAGTAGTGGTGAGGAGGAGGAGGTGATGCATAAGTGTAAGGGTGGGGTGGTGGCTTGTGGACGGGTGGTGGAAGTGGTGGAGACTTGTGAACTGGTGAAGGTGGCGGTGGAGACTTGTACTTGTATGGCTTCTTGGGAGGAGGTGGTGGCGGAGACTTGTGGACCGGTGGCGGAGGAGGAGGAGATTTGTATTTGTAGGGTGGCTCCTTAGGAGGAGGTGGGGGAGATTTGTGAGGCTTGTGGGGTTTCACGTGAGGAGGGGGCGGAGGGGGGACTTGTACTTGTAGACTGGGGGAGGCGGGGAGTGCACCGGAGGAGGCGGCGACTTGTACTTGTAGACAGGTGGAGGGGGAGTGCACCGGAGGAGGCGGTGACTTGTACTTATAGACCGGCGGGGTGGGGAGTGCACCGGAGGAGGGGGACTTGTACTTGTAGACCGGCCGAGGTCGGGAATGCACCGGAGGAGGGGGACTTGTACTTGTAGACCGGCGGAGGCGGGGAGTGCACCGGAGGAGGGGGACTTGTACTTGTAGACTGGGGAGGCCGGGAGTGCACCGGAGGGGGCGGGGACTTGTACTTGTAGACAGGCGGAGGGGGAGTGCACCGGAGGAGGGGGGACTTGTACTTGTAGACCGGAGGAGGTGGCGACTTGTACTTATAGACTGGAGGAGGCGGGGAGTGCACCGGAGGAGGGGGGACTTGTACTTGTAGACCGGAGGAGGGGGGACTTGACTTGTAGACCGGCGGAGGGGGGACTTGTACTTGTAGACCGGCGGAGGCGGGGAGTGCACCGGAGGAGGGGGGACTTGTACTTGTAGACAGGGGGAGGGGGACTTGTACTTGTAGACCGGCGGAGGCGGGGAGTGCACTGGAGGAGGCGGCGACTTGTAGTGATAGGGATGAGTCGGAGGCGGTGGGGAGGGCGGGGGAGGAGATTTCTTGGGAGGCGGAGGAGAATAGTAACCGTAGTTTGCCGAGGATTCTAGGGGCAAGCTAAGAGACACTAGCGCCACTAGGAGAGTGGAAAGGAGAGGGGCCATCTTAGCCATTTTGGCTAGAGAAAGGGTTTTTGTGGTGCTATGAACGGGTGCCCCCTCCCCCGTTATATAGCTTTTGCGTTTACCCTTTTAACAATAGGAAATGTGGTTAAAAAAAAGAAGTTACGTTAGTAAAATAATGTTTCAGATATAAATTAATATGAAATGCGGATGATGAGGTCTGAATGGGTTGTCATCCATATGTTGGGACAAATTTGACTTTAGTAGGTATTGTTTAGTCTTTGCATGGATCTAAAGCCAAGGGAGGAAAGAGAGTAGCAACAGTCGAAGACTATGCCCCATTAATTTACTCATTTTTGTTCTTACATGTACGGGAAATGAGGAATAGTTCAAACACGAAATCCTCTCTCTCCCGAACATGTTTCCACCTTGAGATCTTAGGAAAGACACGCGTTTTGCCTGACTTTTCATGATTATCGCATCCGATACCAGGCGTCTCTCTCTCTCTCTCTCTCTCTCTCACAATGAGACAATGAGACAATGAGGACATATCTTCCCCACACATTAAATGAACCATCTTGGCATTGACGTGACCGATAATTAGCTAATGGCTAGGATGGGGCTTATTATTAATCAGGCAATTAAGCCCGGCATCCATTTAGCCACTTTACTCTAAGCATTGGTATCCAACATGTTGGGGACCTCTTCTCGATCGACCATAGACAAGTCAAGTTACGACCGGGGTTTGGTAACTTCAGCCAAGGATGGTGTTCTTATCATCCATTAATGCAACCACCTTGATGGAGAATTGATTTGAAGTTTCATCAATGTCTTGGTGACTTGTTGTGTGTTCATCGTACTATTTAATGGAACCTCGCATCGAATACTAATTACCATTCATCTCGCAAGTGAAGGATTAAAAAATTGAGTTCACGGCTGATCAGAATTAGGCAAGGAGAGAGAATCATCCGGAGACTTTGACCTCCCTCTAGAAGGACAACAGGATGGATGGATGGATGAAATTAAATGAACGGGGCTCCATTCGTTGCATGTACGGGATTTCATGCAGAATACTAATAATTAAATTTGCCCTTTTTCCATATGGAAATAGTCTTTCTTCACCTACTTTTCCGTAGTACCTCAAGACGACAACTCAATCCAGCTAACTAATTTTCTTTAAATCATAAACTTTATCTTGATGTGGGAAAAAGGGGGTTAAATTATTAGGGTTTCGTTCGATTTTTCTTTTTCTTCGGATAATATGCTCAATTACGTTTGCATCATGAAGGTTTCTTATTTTACTAAGTGGCTATCATTCGCCAATATGGTTTAGGTGTACTTGAAAGAAGACCGTCCTCGTCGTCCCAGCGAGGCAAGAGGTATGATACCTTAGGACGTAAAAAGGTTGACAAATGATGATGAGATGTGTACATTTTGCTTTACTCCTTCACCTTACGTATTATATTAGGTTGATATCATGAAAATTCTTAAATTGATATGTTTATGTTAAATTCTTTCTAAATTAATTTTTTGATCATTAAAAAACCCCAACTAGTATACTTATAATAAATTTACCATAAATTAATTTTTTGATTATTAAAAATCATAAAATGGTACACACGTGACATGTTTACTCTCTGAAAAGAAGCGAGTCATCTTCTAGCTCTATCAATGAATTTTGTTAGAAGACAATCAAGGGTTTTCGTGCTTTAAAGGAGACAAAGAATGAGCCCTATTTGTTTTCAAATTAGGGCTATTAGAGAGAGAGAGAGTTATAGATTTACTCATCAATTGAATTATTGTCATGTACTCATCAATTTTTGGGTAAAATTTGACGAGGGTAAATATGCCACACCTATATCTATTTGGGATTTTTGGTGACTCAAAAATTAGTTTAGGATAAATTTTTCGCAGGCGTATCGATTTTAGAGTTTTTGGTGATCCAAAATTAATTTGGGGTAAATATGTTATATGTACATTAACTTTTTTTATTCAATCAATTTCTTTTTTTTCCCTGTTAACAACTAGAACTCAAAATTCAGATGTGTCCCACTAAAATTAATATGTAATTTGGATTCATATGCATGGCGGTCCCTCTCTTTAACATCGAACGTCCGTAATTCCGGGCCGATCGGTCTTGTTTTCTTCTGACACCGAAGTCAGGACCGCAAGTCATTGGATGCTTCCAATAGCCACTTGGAGTCTAGAAACGATAAGTTTAATCCGGTCAAATGTGGCTAATGCTTACCTTTTGTCACCGACGAATTAAACAATGGAGACTCGAATCGGATTGATAGGGTAGGGTTGTTGTGGGAGAGATGGGAGGTGGCTGCTCTTAGATCAGATCTAGCGGTCGAGTGCGTTTGATCGATCGATCGATCGATCGGTTCTTCTTCTATCACCTTCAATTCAAAGGAATAACATCGAAATTAATTTGTCATATACCTATACTTTGTAATTTTATAAACTTCACGCTACGATTAAGTTAATGGGATTATTATTCAAAAAAGTCATAAAGTTATTATATAGCGGTCGAATCATTTCTCAACTTTTCAATTTAGTTAATTTAATTCAAAATATTTTAATGATTTTTTAATATAATCATTTCAATCAATAGTGATTGAAAATCACTTACGTGGCTATTTAACCATTGAGCCAGATGGTGAGAATTGAATGAACAAGGCTTCATTTGTTACACGCAAGAGATTTCACGCATGGTAATAGTCAGCTTGCCCTATTCATATGTAAAGAGTCTTTCTTCACCTACTCTTCCGTAGTACGCCAGACAACAACTCTATCTGGCTAACTATTTTTTTTAATCATAAACTTCATATTGAGGCGGTAAAAAGAGGTCAAATCATTAGGGTTTCATCCGATTTTTCTTTTATATAGTGTCATCACTTATCAAAACGCGGGTAAAAAGAGATCTAATAAAGAATATGTTGTTTTTGTAAGAAGAGTGTTGATGAAAATACAAATTTTGATAATAAATTTTTAAATAATCATAGTGTTGATAATTTTGAAAAAAATTGGTGACGATTTTTGAACATGGTGAGGATTTTTTTAATAAAATTTGGAAAGAAATTGGAATTAGATTTGAAGTTAGGATTTTTTTTTTTAGGAGATTAGACTATTATAATCATGGCTATCATTAGACTTATTTGATTAATGTGAAATCAATTTCGGCTAAAAAAAACGACATATTCACTAAAATTGACTTTCAATTGATTTTTTGAAAGAAAATATTACGTAATAGGAAACATAAGCACATGTAATTGGGACCGCTAAGAACTTGGACGTGATCATGGGCAATGTTCTACTAGAGAGTCTGAACATTTACCACGGAAATGTGTGTGGTGAACAAATCTAGACAAGTTTTGTCGCAAGAGTTAAACATCCAATTCAATCCAATTCAAAATAGTTGGGGGTTGCGTTGCCTTAATAGTCACCATTTCCATACGGGAAGGGAAATGTGAGGAGTTCGATTCCCCATCTTTTTAGAAGGATTAGGGGTTGGGACATTTAGTTTTAGATATGAGGTTAAGCTCCCACGCTTTGCAAAAAGGTAGGATAAAAATCTGAGAATAAGTTTATGATTATAGTAGAACATACCAAAAAAAAAAAAATTCAATTCAATTAATAATTCAATGATAAACAACCCCAATCGATGAATACATAATTAGGCTCCATTCATTTCAAGCAAACACATGATTTGAAAAATATTTTCCTCAAAATAATTATCTATATCGCTCAAAATAGTTAATCGATGAAAAATGCTTACATCAATATTCAAGCATTTTTGTGGACGATGAAATTATTTTTTATTTATTCATAATTAGGCTACCTAGCTAACTAATGATAAGCCTTATCCTAGCTTAGCACCATGTATTATTGCTCAAATGTCAATGTCAAGGTGGTTTTCGGAAGTACTTGAGGGGGACAGACTTTTCTCCGCGCCGTCTCCTCGACGCAAAAGGCGTACGAATATCTTAACGACGTAAAGGTTGACGAAATGACGATGAGATGGCATATCGCGTTTTACTCATTCACAAGCTTGCATGCATTAAAATAATTCATCGTAATTTGGATTCGTATGTACGACGGTCAATCTCTGTCTATTGAAATGTATGCCCATCACTTGATGTTTTTCCTTCTGATTGGCACCGAAGTCTCCACTGCAATCAGTCGGATGCTTCTACGTTCACTCGAGTCTAGAAACGCTTAATTTAATACGGTCAAAAGTATCGCCCAATGCTTAGTTTTTATCACCGACACATTAAACAATAGAGGCCGCTGCTATCAGAACAATAAATGTGAGAGATGTGGATGTTCAGGAATCAGATCCAGTGGGCGAGCACGTTCCATCTGTTCATATTCTATCCACTTCAATTCAAAGGAGGGAAAAAGCCACCAAATCTTTTACCAAATTGTGCCCACCTAGCTAGCCTAAATTTCTTTTTATAATATCAAAAACCTCAAATTATGCCATCTGACACATTTACTCTAAAAAAAATTGTGATATAAAAAGCTTCCAACTTGTGTCTATATGACATATTTACTCTCTATCGAGATTCCATCATATGATTTTTCAGTCAAAATAATGTTATTTTTGTTTCACTTAAGTCATATGAGTGACTTGTCAAAACTATTTGCTTTTCAACATCCATATAGGTATATTTTTTAATGGTGGTCATTGATGGAACATTGACGGGGGATAATTGGGTTAAACCTATACAAGTTAGAGATTTTTAATGTTATGGAAAAAAAAAGTTTAGAATAAATATATCACAGTGGACATAATTTATAGCTTCTGGTCACTTTTTTCCTTCAAATACAAACTTCAAAATTTGCTTTTAATCGGTAAAATAACAACAACTAAAAAGAAGAAGAAATCATAATCTATCGTATGGATCTCAATTCAATGCTAAATTTTTCAATTTTGTTAATTTAGTTCTAAAACTATTGACAAATCGTCAAAATGTCTAGTACTAAATTGGTTATATTGAAAATTTTAAAGTTGAATTGATATTTGCACAATAAATTTAGGATTTTTTGGGTAATTATTCCCTTTTAAGTAAAATTATGCTCTTTGCAATCTCATGAGACGATCCTTTGTGATAACATTATGCATGACTAAATTAATTGGTTCGTTTACTTTAAAAATGTGACACATTGGGTTGGCGACATTACATGTGCGTTTAATGGATGTCCAATCATTCGCAGAAATGAAATAATGCATCTCTTTCTTATAATGGTATATGCTTTGGGAGCAAGATAGATGCCCCAAATTATTGAGAGAGTGACTAAAGTACGGGCCCAGAAATCTCGACAAAATAATCATTGAGAACTATATAATTTCTCAAGATAGGTCGACCCGTGTTTTGATTTCACGATCAAATTGAACGTGAAAGATCAAGTGGACTCAACGGGACTGTGCATGTGTTCGTTAGGAGGAGCTGGTTTGTGCAGTAGTATCTTGTGTCTCTTCACTCCCTCGTGGAGACAAAATGGAGACAGCTTTTATAAAAAGACAAAGCAACTTCCTAATCTTTATTTCTCTATTCATTTATTTATTTATTTTGAAAATGAAGTTTGAATGATTGAGACGTGGTATGAACGTAAGATCCGCAAATACTAGTAACGCATCACAAGCAATATTAGCACGCCTCTTGTTTCGAACGTGAAAGCTATTCGGTTTCTAATAAAAGCGATTGTGTTTGGAGGAGAGAAACCGATTTTATGTTCGAACCTGGAAATTGAATTGAATGTTGACAATCATTATATTTCTAATTGGCCTAAGTTTTAGGATTAAATTGAATGTGAGGAATTGAATCTACTTAGGTACCCTTTGTGTCGTCCTTGATTGCCCCATCACAACCCATCTCGGTAAATTTGCGGGGTCAATTTTAAGTTTTACGTTAAGATTATATTTGTACCATTTTTTGTCACACGATCAAGTAGCTAAGCTATATCGGCAAAATTATATGATACGGCAATTTTTTTAACAAAGACCCCACATTGAATTAAATTTGAATAAAAAAATTACTAACTTGATTGAACTAAAAAAAGAGGTACTCGAACATAAATGGATAAGACTCAAGCACCTGTGATTTCATTTTATCATACATAATTATAGAATATGATTTTTATCGCATGAGAACACCATCCCACAATCTCCACTGCCATCGAGAAAACCCTAGAACTAGAAGCGCATTCCAGCAAGGCTCAAACCTACGGATTGCTAAATCAAGAAAAAAACTGCGAAGGGATTATTTACTTGGTCATAGTCAAATGAACGAGCATCGTGACCCTCCTCACCGACACTGAAATTAGACCAACGGCGGCGTCTGTTCGTCTTTCTACCTAAACCTTAGACGTTCTGTTCTATTATGTCGACATTGACAATTCTGGCCGAAGAAAAGTCCAGCGACGCCCACGTGCCTTCTTCGTTAGAAAGGCTGGCCCCTCAATCCATCCCAGTGAACGACCACTTTCCCACGGGTGCTTCTTCATGTCTACACAAAACCAAAGCTAGAGAAGAATTCCAGTGCGCTTTATTTGGTCAGGAGGGGTTTAGGCGAAAATCATCGATTGATGAGGAGAAAGCATACTCGGATGTGGGCAAGGCCACTGCATATCATTGAGATTGAAACCCGTCTTCCGTAAGAATGAAAGTCTACCCGTAATTTCGTCCGCAAAGGGAGGAAGTGGACTCCCCGACATCCTATGGATTAACAAGACGCAAAGGAGGGAATGAACACGATTATCAGGATGCTGCACCAGATATGCAAGACTTGATCACGACGTTTGGAGGAACGAGGTAATGACGATGATGAATTCAGCTTCAAGAAAACCATCGGATAAGGCTGACCGAAGCGGGCATGAATATGCCACCTCTCAACAAAATGTCACGAAAATTAATGCCGCGAAATTATACACCCGAGATGACCCAGGTCTCTCTTTCCATCGTCAACTCACAAATTGTGAGGGCATTTCTTTATGTAAGTTTGATAATAATATCAGAAAGAGAGAAGCTAAAAAAAAAAAACAAGATCAGGGAAACAACAAGGCTCGCCTGCACTGGTCCCAGCATCATCTCCGAAATCATTCACAAGGATTCAGACAGTAACATAAAATTAACGTGTGCTGCGACAAATCAAAATTGGGTTCTCTCCCACCATTTCCTCAATAGTACTTAAGAAATATCCAGAAAATAAAAATGCTACCAGAGGAAGAGTCAAATTTAGAAAGTTTTCAATCTAAAGGCAATTATACAACACTACCCCTTCATAGAATGATGAGATTAACAGTCATAGTCAGCCGTATCTCACATACTCATTCGGCATCACCACTACAATCTCGACAGCATCCCGTAGATATATCCTGCACCTCAAGCACTCATTAAGGGAAGAAGAGAGTAATCTGATTAGCACATAGACCAACGTGCTGAACCATGGAAATGCAAACCCCAGTGCAAGAGCAAACTTGATGGGTACCAGTAAAGTGCAGAAGACCACACCCCATCAAACTTGGTCTCGCCCATCACCTCCTCCCACGTGGCCCAGCACCTGACCTTGGTCCTGGGTACCGAGAAAATTGCAGACGCAGGTAAGCGGAATCTGGATCATGCTCGTCCATTTTGTAGCCTAAGAAAACAATCAACCAAATACTCAGGTCATTTCACAAGTGTAGAATGTTTCTTAAGAAAAAGACATTTACAGAGGTGCTTTAAATAGAAATATAACAATTGAGAAAATATGTAATCACTAACGAGGTTTTTAATTGATAGGAATGGGCAATTTTCTGTCCCATGTTTAGTGATTTTCTTTCAAGATAAAATGGCACATCCCAAATGGGATTATCACATCATCTGAAAGAACAGCGACCCCTCCCCCTAGTGTAAGTAATCCCCACTCCATCGCCACACTATTCATACATATTATCGTGGTGTACTTCTAAAATCTCTCATCATTTACTTCAAAGACAATCTGGAATATAATTCAAGTCCAGTCTTCCTATTCTGTTCCCCCATTCATACAAAGATGCCAAACTAACCTTTCCAAAGCCCTGGACAGAAAATGTCATACTAAAAATGGTCCCTCTTCCCAACACCACTACCAAACACAAACTCCAGTGGTTAGGAAGGGAAGAACAGATCACGAAAAATAGAATGCAAAGTGAAATCTTCAGTAAAAAGCTGGGTCATGTCTTAACAAACCAAAAAAAAAAAACATAGCACTAAGTATGCCAGATATTATTTTACTTGAATTTCTTTGTCCCTTTCTATTCCTTTGTTTTCTGTCCTTTCTTGACCTTTTTTTTCATATCCAAGAAACAGAGGAAGAGCTTAAAAGTAGTTTATCACCTTGCAAGGCACTCAAAGCAGTGGCTGCACAAGCTGGATTTACAAAATCCACAAAACAAAGGATTAGAGGATCTCCTCCACGCTGCAATGCATGTTCAAAAGTAGCATGAGAAAAAGTCAGAATAGCACAGAAAATATAAAGAAATACTGAATAAGTTAAGTTGGACTTACATGCTTCGACTCCTTAATCACAAGTCTCACTTCTTTATACCCCACAAAAGGCCGAAATATATCTAAAGGTGAGTTAAGAAATTTGAAAAAGCAAAGACTTGTTATCTAACTTCCAATTGGGTTGAAAATTTCACGAAAGCATGATATATTCCCAACTACAGCCACTGTTGGACATCAAAAGGATACGAGCAACCTCCCTCTTTGTACTGTCAGGAGGAAGTCCTTCAACATACAGAGTGCTGGAAGCATCTGGAGGCAAAGGAACCGTTTCACGGCCTGGCCTTCCCATGGCTTCCATTGGGTGTGGACCACCAAAACCAGCATTTCGACCATTTGGTGCCATTTCCGGAGCAATAGGCCCAGGACGGCTCATCATAGAAGGATCAGCAACTGGAGCACCTGGCATTCCACCACCAATTGTTCGTACCATTCCAACGCTGCCATATTGACTAGCTTCTCCAGGATTGTGCGAAGACATTTGCTTCAAAAGTATTTAGATAATGCCCTTAGCAAATCCAATGTAAATAGACCAGAAAAAACATAACCATGGCAAGTTCATGAGAGGGAGGCCTACTGAGCTCTGGAGATATCGGTCATATGCTGATCCTATTGTCTTGGTGTCCTTCACAGCCCGAGGTCCATTAGGATCATCATCACGTGCTAGATAGTTTTGCATCTCAGGACCAGCAGGCATGCCTGGAGGAGGGATATCTGATCACAAAAAGAAATTTTACTTTTTGTTTGCTCATACATAAATAAAGAAAAAAAAATTAAAATAACTTTTCTGTATATCTAGCTTACAAATCAAACAACCATCAAACTGCACTATAAAAGTCTGGGGTTAAGGAAACAAGCTGATACAGTCAGGTGCAAAGTGGCAAGGTCTAACAGTTGAAGTGGATAAACAGATGCTACTGAAGCAAGAGGATGTGCATAAACATGTATACTGACCCCTCTTGTTTATACTACCCCCATTTATCCTTTGATATACTGTATCTTCCTCAAGAACAATTTTGAACAGAGTTTTCAAAGAAAATTCATACTGGAGGACATGAGTGACAAGCTTGGCATTGCCAACCATATTAGATGAATGCCTAAAAGATGCACACTCATGCTTGCCAGATTAGGAGTAAGATCAACTTGTAAAGTAGACATTGCTTTTATTTTCTTGAATCAAACTATCATGGAATATTAGCTCATTTAGTGCTGAAAGTAAAGACATAAGACATTGATGACCAACTAGAGGTCCACATGACAACATCAAACCAATTCGTCACAAAAACCATCAAACCAGAATGCATGAGGAATAGTAGCAAAGTGTAAATTGCCAAATAAAATGGGAACTGCAGTCTTCAATAAATCTCAGGTCGTCATTTATTAGTGATTATAACGTGTAATAAGAGACAACAATAAATCATGCAGTGTACATAGCTACCCCAATGTCGCTGTTTGATCCACCCAAATGTTTTAAAATTTGAAACTAGGAAGATGCTTCAAAATTTAATCAAAGGGAAAAAAAAAGCAAAAACATAAGATTAGCAAGTTATCATCAAACCTGCCAGAGTGCAAACAGATTGTACAGCCATTCCTAATTGACGTCATGCATGCTACATTTGAAAAGGAGATATTTTACCATCAATGAACTGATCCAGCTTTGTGATTCTTTCACGGATGAACTAATTACTCACTTTTCTCACTTCCTTGTATCTCTCTGTTTCTCTCATTTTTGGATTTAAAAAACTGCATAAGCTGTCCTTATGGACCCATCTCAGGATTTTGTGTCCATATAAAAATGCAATAGCGTTGACACTTAAAGAAGAAAGGTATCAAAATGTCCAAGATTCCAACAAATTGACCAATTATACTAACAGACCAACAACCATAGCGGCATAATTCATCAACTAGCAATACATCTTTCATTAATGATTACTTAAGCAAGATGGAGAGAAGATACATTGAGTGGGAGAGGGAAGGAGATACCCTTATTAGTTAGAGACAGTACGAGCATCCCAAGTGTCGAAAAATATTCATGAAAATTAGTCAGCAGTAAGTAGGTGGTCATATATAACAAGAACACATTTTTGTTAGTCTCTCACGCTCTATGAATAGAGCCATCTTATATTTCTTTTATTCGATTATGCATCTTTTCAGTACTTTTTCTCTCCCTTTCTCTTGAAGATCCTAGGATATTTACATGGTATCAAAGCCACCAAGAGAGAAGGACCCCAATCACAACCCTAGTTTTATCTTTCTTCATGCCATTAATCCTGTATCAAAAACAGGAAAAAAAAGGTTTTTTGTTGTCTTCTCTATCAAGTCAGCAAGCAGGCCAGCTATTGTCTTTTCTGAGCTTCGTCATCTCAATCATTGTCTCTGTTGCAACCACCGTGTTCTTTGTTCCCTTCCCATCACCGGCAACATCACCATCTTCTTCTCTGTCAACCCATTGAGCTTCCTTCCAATCTTTGCTCATTGCTAGGGGGAGTTGTGCCTTGCTGTCGTCACTCACAAGCCGAGAGCCATAGTAGCAAGCTGTCCTTCATTCCTCCATTAGTCGAAAGGCCTATTAGGGACTGCCCAATTAGCTCAGTTGTCACCCTCAAGAGCAGCCACACCTACTTGTCTTCAAAAGCAGCATCATCATTCTCTGCCTGTAGATATACTCCAGTCGTCTTCGAGCGCAGCACCATCCTTAGTCAACATTGTTCCTTGGCCATCGTTCTCTGTCATCTTCATCAAGCCAGTTCTGAGGCTAAGTTCTTTGTTCATCTATTTTCTTCTTTGTTGATTGTGAAGTGTGAAATTGTCCAAAGTCAAACTCTGTACTCATCTCTCCATCTTGATGGTGGCCAGCACCAGCCAAGTTCCTCTATTCTCCATTCCAGGGTTCTGTCAACTCTTCTGTACCAGCAGCTGTTTTCAACTCCTTCGTTATCCTCTGATGTTTTCCCCTTTTTTGGTCGAATTTCACAAATTTGGTTTGGTTTTATTTGTGTGCTCATTGTTTCCTTAACAGAAATTTCTCAGCTATTAGAGAAAAAAAAAAGGGCCCTATCCAGCAGCAACTCATCCTTAACAGAATCACCTATTTTAGGTCTTCTGAAATTTCAAAACCTGATGTGGATTTATGCAATGCTAGACTCACTTTTGATTGCGAGTTTCATCGATGAGCAAAGTCGCCAGGAGTC
Organism: Eucalyptus cloeziana; assembly: GCA_014182715.1. Lineage (NCBI taxonomy): Eukaryota > Viridiplantae > Streptophyta > Magnoliopsida > Myrtales > Myrtaceae > Eucalyptus > Eucalyptus cloeziana. The sequence goes on from CM024639.1 coordinate 32,671,229, forward strand.
CAGCATACTTCCATTGAGCAGCCAAAACGAGAATGCCAGGGAACGATGCAGTTTACATTGCCACAATTGATAGTGTCCAGTTCTCACGTGTTTTGATGTGGTTGTGTGAGAAAGATAAAGGTTTCAATTTTCTGATCTCGGTTTGTTTCTTTAAAGCTTTAGTCAAGATAGGTGTTACTGTAAGTTATTCAGTTTGACATATAAGGTGCAATTTACGAAGTCGTCACTGTTTTAAATCTGGTCTAATTATGCATATCCCTTGTCTACTGTAAGGTCCAACTTACATAATGCTTTAGTTTCATACTATGAAAGAAACTTGCACCTGTCATAAGCAAGCTGGATGCTCCAGCTTAAGGGGGATTGTTGAAGTATATTTACGGATATCAGTCACTATGTAGTAGGTGTCATAAATAAAGAAATTACGGTTTTGTTAGCGTCTCTCATGCTCAATATATAGAGTCATCTGGTGTAATCTTTTGTTAAGTTTATGAGTAAAGATATAACTTTTGAGTATTTTCTCTCTTGCTCTCTCTTGAAGAACCTCAAATATTTACCCAAAGTTTTGTCGAGAGAAAATAAATCAAACAACAAGCATAGAATTATTATGGAAAAAACTACCGCACTGATGAAATTGATGGTATGAGGTGATATGCATTACGACCATTCATAATATGGCCGATTACCTATAATTCTAGCACAAACTTGCATGCCTGAAAAAAAAACGTGAATGCAGGGCCTTTCATAGCTGTGCATGTAAGACGCTGCCAAAAGAGCGCATTACCGCAAGATTGTGTGCAATTCACTATATGAGTTGTTTTACTGCGACAGATCCAGAGCACAAATTAGCCATGGGAAGCTAAACCAACATAAGAAGACGAAATACCACAAACCACTGCCTTTCCGCCCACAAATTTACCACTTTTTGCAATGCCCAGTTATTATATTTCACTGCCCAGACTCCAGACAGAACCGCCACTCGCAAACAATCAAGAAACACAAAGCAAGGCCAACTTCCAGGCCAACGACACGGAAAGTCCGGAGACTACTCGGTGCAGAGCAAATTCCGCAAAGAGCCATTGGACTAATACGAGAAACACAGCATTCCCCGAAATCGCAAAACCATTCGATCGAGCATAGCCACGCGCGAGAAAAGCTCGAAAAGAAATCCCTAAAACAAAAGCAACAACGCAGCAGGGAACGAAACACGCGGGAACTGAAGGGGTTACCGTATTCGAGACGGGGCCGCTTGAGCAGTCCAGGAGAAGGGACCACGGGCTGCTGCCGGTTCCAGTAATTGTCCCCCATCCTCCGAATCTCAGCAGAGAACGACCGAATAAGAGCAGCGGGACAACGGCGGGGCCGGAGAGAATCCGCGACGGCGAACGGCGGAGGAAATCGAAGAGGAAGGGAGGGAGGGGGAGAGACGAGAGAGAGAGAGAGAGAGAGAGAGCGACGGGCGAGGAGGAGCGGGGGAGATCTGCTGTCGCTCGCGCGAGCTCGGGGATTGGGCTCGAGTTAAAACCCTAGGTCGCGAGCTTCTGAGGGAAAACGCTGCTGTCGCTGCGATTGTTTTGCCCTCATGATTTTTCCCCTTTCGATTTCCCGAGCTGTGGAAGGACGCAGCGCCGATGGATTATAGTGGCGGATCCACTGCGGGAGGCCGCACCGTAGGGACGGGACGGGACGGGCCCGTCCCGGCCTCGGTCGGGCCCAATCGCGGCTGCCCCAGGGACTCGAGATCGAGGCCCGGCCCGGACCGTCGTGGCCGGCCTCGCTCGTGGATGAGATGGCCCGTTGGGCCCCCGTCAGGCCCATTTGAACCGACCCGAGCGGGGGGACACGAGCCCTCCCGCATAAGCTCGATGGAGAAATTCCGACATCGAACAGGGGCGGGCCGGGGTGAGATCGGGCTTTAGGACGAGCGCGGCGAATTCCCGTTCCCCACGATTCCGTGCTTGCTCTCGGAGACGACGATTCGAAGGGAATGTAAGAGCAAAAGACGGGGGGAGGCATGAATGCCGGGGGTGCCGCGTCTTAAAGCGACATTCTTGGCCTCGATTGACCCACGCTCTTTGTTTTATCTTTTGATGCAAGACTGGGAATTGCCCAACAACGTGAGACTTTTTGTCTTGGGTCGCGCCACCAACGTGGGGCTCTCTCTCTCTCTCTCTCGCCCCGGAACTCGCAATGGAAACCCAAAAACCAAAATCCCATCACATCCCCATGTCTCCCGCTTCGCTTCTTCCCGGCGGTCATGAATCCCATGACCGCGGGAGTGCACGGGATCCGAACCGCGTCCCTTTTGCCCCGAAACCACATATTTGGACTATTACCTTCAAAAAATCTCAAATTTATATACTCATGTTGGGTTATATCACAAAAAAATGGATAATACCACAAATAATTTTCTGGATTTTCGCCTAAAGTGGAATATAGTTCGTGAATTTTTAAGTCGTTCAATATAATTCATAAACTTTAATTCAACATATAGTATAGTCCCTAAACTTTTAATCCATTCGATATGATATCTAAGCTTTTTGTATATATTCAAATCAGTCCATAAATTAACAAAAGGATAAAATTGAACATTTTCATATAGTTTATGGATCATATATAAACAAATTGAAAGTTCGGAAATTATAAAATAGGTTAAAGTTCAAATATCACATTAGACAAATAAAATGTCCAATGACCACATTACATATTAAGCAAAAGTTCATGAATTATTTGTATCAATTTTCCTTAAAAAAATCATAAACTAGTATATTCATGCCATAATTAGCTCAGACTAATTTTCTTATCCCACCGAAATTCCACATTTATTCCAAACTAACTAGTTTTTTTTTTTTTTTATATACCCAGGGAACCTCATACAGCCGGTAGTCAATAGGTAAATCCTGTACATGTGGCAGTCGATGGGTAAATCTTGGAGAGACGCTAGCGGAGGACCCACCGCCCCGACGTCACGCTTACGATCCCGTGCGACCAGAGGGATTCGAACCCCTCTATCCTAGGCAAATGTCATGGGAGTGCTTATCCAACTAAGCCACCGTAGGCGGTGGTTCAAACTAACTAGTTTATATCTAAAAAAAAATCCTAAATCATCAAAATCTTTGATTAAAATATATATTGAAATGCACTTATGTCGTGCTTTTAAAACACCTCAAAGTTTCAAAAATCTATTAAAATATCCGATTTTTCATGACATCAAAATTAATTTTCAATAAATATGACACCCATAACAAGAAAATTAGCTCGGAACGAATATTCGTAAGGATATAGCGGTTCGGCATTTTTAACTATATACGTATATATATATATATTTTCGGTCAATTGGACTTTTAATAGTTTTTGACTTTGGATATATTTATCAAATTAAAATGGAGAATGACGCCGGGAAGGGAGAATGTAATACCCAGTACGCGTTTGCAGGCGCGGGGGGGGCAAAGTACGCTACGCCTTCCGCCGCTTCTCTCTGACGAGCACGTCAGGTCAGGGGGCGTCGGGGGCAGAGTCGTCATTTCGCATGGACAGCGGTACCTTTCACGACTGGTTCTGTCGTGGGCTTCCAGAGCACGGCCCACCCGCGTCACGACGTGCCCCCATTAACGCCAAACGTACGCACCCCCTTTATTACATTGGGAGAATTAAATGTGTGTATGTATATGTGTATGTATATGTGTGTGTATGTATGTATAGAGATGAAAAAGAAATTTAATATTTAATAAGGGTCGGTTAGTACTACAAAAAATAACTGATTTAAATAATAATTACTTAGAATAATTTCAAATGATATAGATTATTATTTCTAAAAAAATGTCTACGAATTAGTTATTTTTCTCGAAGTGTCCGGAATCTAAATTATTTTCCACTTTCTTAAAGGGTGGTTGATTTGGTTGGGGACTGTGGCCGGGAAATGTCTTCCAGATGGGAATCATTTATTTATTTATTTTCCTTTTTCTCTTTTTCACACTTTTTTGGTTGCTTTTTTTCCTCTCTTTCTCTTTCTCGGAAATCTAGCTAGAAGCGATTTCATCTCTCAGCATACTTTTCCCGATTTTCTCTCGCTTTTTTCCTCTCTTTGACCACTTGTACTTCCTTTTACAGTCTTTGAAAAACTCTCTCTCTCTCTTTCTCTCTCTCTCTGCCCCCTCGCCTCCGTCGCGTTCTCCGGCGCCGGCGCTCGAGCCCTTCCCGGCGATCTCCGCGCCCCTGGACGGCGAATTCTCCGGCGGCCGGTGCCGAGCCCGAGGCCGTATTCGCATTAGGAAGCGGGCGCCCGTGCCTGCGGAGTTCGGACCGTGATCGTTTTTGACTTCGAGAGAGGTCGAGGTGGTTCGATTTTCTCGGGGGAGGGGCGCAGATCTCTTCGCTGGGGGGTGCTGGGCGGGAGGTCTCAGGTGTTTTCCGTTGCGGTGCCTGCCGGAAGTTGGGGGGCGATAGAACATTGCATTGGCGGCGGCGGCGTGAAGAGAAGGGGTCGTTGATGGTAGTGTTGACGTCGTCGAGAGGTATATGATGTCCGGGCGTCCGGTGAGAGATCGGAGAGGGCGGTGGATTTCCGGTGAAACTCATACATGGAATGGCAGATCTTGCTAGCTACGGGAATGCCGACCGTGACGTTGAGCAGGTCCTCTCTCTCTCTCTCTCTCGCCTCTCTTTCTTTCTGAGATATGCTGGGACGTCCGTCGAGCTGGCAATCTTTTTCCCTTGTTGTTCCCGTTGAGATGTTGACGTAGTCGATTACGAATTTGAGGCTTTGGGCTGGTAGATTTCATTTAATTCTGGATGTGCTTGCGAGCTCTGGACTTACTGTGGCCCTTGTCCTCAGCTGAGAAAGGCTATAGAAGTACAGATTGTATTAAGTAGAATCTGGTATCCGTGAGAGGTGGATATCTTCACTGATTATTGACTGGAGCAGCTGCTCCAAACATCAAGGAATTGGAAGATAGGGGAAATGAATATTCTGAGGTGTGGTTATTATGACTGTAGACCTAGTGAAAGGAAAAAAAATTCTGTTCTTCATGCTCAAAAGGCGTAATCAACATTTCATTCTCTTTTGTTGTGATAAACAAGAGCCCGAGTCATTTCTCTTTTTCTTTTTATTTTCTTTTTTTGGTTTTTTTTCGCGTTTTTGGGGGTGGGGGGACGGGGGATGGTGAGCAGCAAGGAGTCTCAAAGTTCCTCTGCCTTCTTCATGGAAGCTTTGAGGCAATTATATTGGTGCCTTCATGCTGTCTTGACAAAGCCTCGTGTATGCTTGCTGCTAGTCTGTATTGTAACGCTTCAACTATGGTTGCTGAGAGAGATGAAAGGGTTTCAACAAAGGGTTCCGTTTGTTTGAGTGCTTGGCTGTGAGCCAGTTAACAGTGGACAAAGAGGGTTCACTCTTTGCTACTTCTTTTGGTCTCTGATAAGTCCTTAATTGGCAGTGGATTCATGCACTAGGATTGCAAGTGGGATTGAAGTCCTGTTCCTATTGCATTAGCTTATGGGATTGTTACTCTCCCATAGCCTTTTCAATTGTTATGGTCGATCTAAGTTTTCGTCGCAAATGCTTGTGATGGAAGATAATATGGCCTTCACCAAATCTTTTTGGAGAGAGATTTTTAGAAACAGATTAATAAACGGTCAGGTTTACAGAAGCTTCTTTACTTAAAGGCAGTTGGCTGGCAAATCAGGAAGGATAGCCCATTATATGGGATTTTTAATTTTTTAATATGCTTCAATAAATAGTAGGTGGTAAAATAAGATACTCAAGAACAACCTATATCAAAATTAACCAATGGTTGATACGGGTTGGAGCAGACATGAAAACTTAAGTTTGGAAGGGCTAGATAAAAAGTTTAGCAAAATCTAAGCTGAGGGATGGCAAAATGTAAAGTTACATGCACTTCCATAAACAATAGTGCATTAAGGACCACAAATGGCATAACGCTGTCCTTGAGTCAGTTAGTTCATACAGGCAATTTAATTCCAATAGATTTTACGCGAGCATGTTGGTCATGATTGGGTTATGGGAAAACTACAGAAGTATGATCATTATGCTTTTTTTACTTTAATGCTGTGAATTATTATCGGATCATATTATTAGTCTTTTGATGCATCAAGCTCTTCATGCCTATTTATATTTATGAAGACAATATTTAGATGAAAAATGTTCCTCTGTATTAGGAAACCTAAGCTGCTGTCTATCTTGAAACTTGTTCGGTGATTGTCTGCTAGACATGGATGAAGCCATATGAATGTTCCAGCTTAAACCCAACTAGTTTTTCCAGTTTCCCTTCCAACTGGTTTTTTTATTCTCTCTTGCTCAAGCATAAATGACACTCCCTCCCTTTTGCAGGCATTAATTGCTTTGAAAAAAGGTGCTCAACTGCTGAAGTATGGTCGAAAAGGAAAGCCTAAATTCTGCCCATTCAGACTATCTAGTGTGAGTGTTACTAATAAATCTATTAATGTTGTCCATCGTAAGCTTTTAAAAGATTATTCAGATGATGTTTTTTCACAAACGCAACAGTTATCAAGAGAGACCTAGGGAAGAAAGTTCCTTACAAATGAATCTGGTTTTCCTTCCATGAAATGCATGGGTGGTTTAAACCATTGAATGATAGATTGCTTCTTTATTGGTTTTCCTTTGCTGCAGAGAGGAAGAGTCTAAAAATTGATGCATGCAGTCACTTATGTGAATAATTTGACTGTATTATTGAATGAAACTAGAGGATTTCATTCTTTACAAGATAACGCTGTTACATGTAATTGCTTATCTCTTGCCGTCTGTCCTATAGTTTCATAACATCATTTGGAGCGATAAAATCTCAGTTGGGCAAACATTCCCCTAGCAGTCTGTCTTATTCTTTTTGCTAGGTAGATTTTGAAAAACTCCCTTGCTTATAGGTAATTCCTAGTTAGGTTTATTCTTTTTTTTTTTTTTTTTTGGAAGATTTTAGAAATAAATTTGCTTTCCTCTGGAGATTTCTCACAAAGGTTACCCTAGTCTATGAAGCAACATTATGTTTTTGTACATTGAAACTTGAAGATTTTAATCATGGAAAACCATTTTCAGACAGAAGATAAGTGAACTGAACAAGCAGATTTTCTGGTAATGCTATTTGTTGGTACCTCAGTGCTATGTTTCCTCGCTAATAGTGTTATGCTACTAACTTGCCCACTGCTTTACTGTGAATTTCAGGATGAATCATCGTTGATCTGGATATCAAGTAGCGGTGAAAAAAGTTTGAAATTAGCATCTGTTTCAAGAATTATTCCTGGACAGAGAACTGTGAGATTCTGTTTCTTGCTTTTGATAACATTTTATTCTCTCCCTGATAATTATGTTCATGTCAGTATTTAGGGAAAAATAGTGTTGCCTTGACTAAATACACTTACCATGTATGCTATCATTAAAGTCTTCAACTTATTCTGTCTATGTCAGGTTGTATTTCAACGTTATCTGCGACCAGAGAAGGACTATTTATCCTTCTCTCTTATTTACAAAAACGGGAAACGGTCGCTTGATCTGGTTAGTGACAGAAACTTGAGATTTTCACTAAGATGCAAAGAGCTTTTATTTATTTTCGATTTGAATTGAGTTTTGTTTTTGCTTTATGCATGTGAGATTTAAATTTTCTCCAGATCTGCAAGGACAAAGTTGAGGCTGAGGTGTGGATTGCAGGCCTCAAAGCACTGATCTCCACTGGTCAGGGAGGACGCTCAAAAATTGATGGAAGGGGTGACGGCAGTCTCTATCTTGATGTAATTCCTCCTATCTGGAAATTC